>CM038142.1:239584158-240317951 GCA_021437245.1 Aegilops speltoides
TGCTCGTTTATGGGTGTTCATGGCCAGCCGAAAGCTTAAGCAATATTTCCTGGGTCATCCCATCACTTTGGTCAGTTCTAATCCTTTGGGAGATATCATTCAAAACAGATAAGTCACATGACGAGTCGCTAAATGGGCCATTGAACTTGGGCCTCATCGTCTAAAGTATGTGCCACGCACTGCTATCAAGTCTCAAGCATTGGTGGACTTCATCAACGATTAGACAGAGCTACAGATGCCTGAAGAGAAGCCGGACAACACAGATTGAACTATTCACTTTGACGGGTCCAGGCAATTGGAGGGCTCGGGGGCTGGAGTTGTTTTAGCTTCCCCTCGTGGTGACAAATTTTGTTATGTACTAAGGTTGATGTTTCCCTGTACTAACAATGCAGCTGAGTATGATGCCTTTCTCCATGGTCTTCGGATGGCTAGGAGATGAGCTTAAGCCGGGTAAGGTGCTGTGGCGATTCAGACTTGGGGGCTCAACAAGTATCGAGCAAGTGGGATTCCAAGGATCCCCTTATGGCGGCTTATCGCCATGAGGTTGACGCCATTGCTGGACACTTCAGTGGTTACCAAGTGGAGTAAATTGATCACAGAAAAAATGAGGCTACTAATGCTTTAAGTCGGTTGGGGTCTCAGAAGCCGGTGCCACCTAATACCTTCTTGGATATTCTGCATATCCTTTCTGTCAAGTTGCCTACAGAGGAAGACTTGGCTGTTCCTGACCCGGAAGCACAATTGCTGGCGGCTCTTCACGTCATCCTAGATTGGACAGTGCCGTACTTGGCTTACATGACCCGGGGCGAGTGCCTGAGGATGAAACCTTGGCCAGGCAGATAACCTGGCGGTCTAAGTCAATGACAATTGCCAATGGCAAGTTACATCATTGAAGTGTCACTGGAGCGTTTCAGCGTTGTGTTTCTCCTGAGGAAGGTCAAGAAATTCTTCGTGAGATTCATGAAGGAGATTGTTGCCATCATGCTGGTTCAAAGTCCCTTGTGGCAAAGCTTTTCGTCATGGATTTTATTGGCTGACGGCTCACGCTTATGCGGAGGATCTGGTTAGTAAATGTGATGGTTGTCAGAAGTTCTCAAGACGTGCTCACTGCCGGCTCAAGAGTTGAAGATGATTCCAATTACTTGGCCGTTTGCAGTCTGGAGGCTCGACATGGTTTGACCTTTCAAAAGGTCCAACGATAAAAATACCCATCTTTTGGTGGCCATTGAAAATTTCACAAAGTGGGTTGAGGCAGAGCCAGTTAGTAAATGTGATGCATCCACGGCGGTTCAATTCATGAAAAAGGTGATCTTTCGCATTTTGGCTTTCCACAAAGCATTATTACTGACAATGGTACTAATTTGTCCAAAGGCGCCATGGAGGAATTTTGTTAACATGAGCATATCCGTCTTGATATTTCATCAGTAGCTCACCCCCATTCCAATGGTCAAGCTGAAAGAGCTAATCAGGAAATCTTGAAAGGCATCAAGCCCCGGCTTTTGGTTCCTTTGCAACAGACGCCGGGTTGTTGGGTTGAGGAGTTACCTTCTATGATATGGAGCATCAATACTACCCCAACAGGTCTACGAGTTACACGCCTTTCTTCATGGTCTACGGAGCAGCGGCGGTTTTACCTAGTGACATCCGGCATGACTCGCCCCGTGTGGTGGCTTATGTTGAAGCTGATAACGAACAAGCTCGTCAGGATGCACTTGACCTATTAGATGAAAAGCGTGACTTGGCAGCAGCCCGCTCGGCGATTTACCAACAGGTCCTGCACCGCTATCACAGCCGCTGAGTTAAGTCCAGAACCTTTCAGGAAGGTGATTTGGTGCTCCGGCTCTTCCAGGATCAAACTGATGCACAAAAGTTATCCCCACCTTGGGAAGGGCCCTTTGTGGTCAGCAAGAACTTGAACAACGGGTCATACTACCTTAGCGATGTTCGAGAGCAGAAAGACTCACGTAAGTCGGAGGAAGAGACCCGCCGACTGTGGAATATCGCTCATGATGTACATTTTGACGATGTATATATTATGATAAGTAATAAAGCAGAACCTCTGTCCTTTTCATCCTCAATGATCATATGTCTTCATCATCTTTTCAAATGACCAATTGGGGGCTAGTAGTATTTGAATCTAGCATAACCCTCTTGGTCCAGCTAATGATCATTTTCGAATCTATCCGTTCGAACTCATGATCACTAGGGGGCTTCCTGTTCAAACATAGGTTGTATTCGAACCAAAGAGCACATAGCTGTCGATACCCTTTTGATCGGCACACTGCCAAACTCACTAGAGAGTTTCGTGATTGTATTCAAATCATAGCTTAACCCGTTTTGGGTCCGACTTTGATCGTATTGGAATCAGAGTCGTTAAACAACTCTCAAGGTCATTTGGGGGCTTCCTGTTCAAACATAGGTCGTATTCGAACCAAAGAGAACATAGCTATCAGTACCCTCTTGATTGGTGCAATGCCAAAGCCACTGGGGGCTTCATGATCATATTCGAATCCTAGATTAACCCCTTTGGAAAGGCTTACTGATCGTATTCTAATCAGAAGCATTGATTTTTTCTTTCTATTTGGCTTAAGTTTTGTTTGAAAGCGACCTTTGTTTTTTGTCTTGAGTCTTTTTTGTTCAGATCTAAGTATAATTGTGGTTTAAATTTAACCCGGCTTGGTTTTGGACGATAAGTCGCCAACATATGGCAATTATCATATATTTGGAAGCATTGGTTTCCAAAGATTGGGTTATCACCCTTACTGTCCGAGTCATATAAACCGGCAGTACAAGTTAAAAAATCACAGGTATGATATTATAGTTGTGTTTCAAAGCTATATTTCACAACAGGCTTATCTGTGACTCTTTGTCCCATATTAGAGGTTATATGTAAAGATATTATGACTCGCCTTACGAGAAGCCGCCAAGGGTTTGTTCTTGTGATCTATTACTATGTGTAGGACAGGTCAAAGACTTTCTTAAACATAAGGAAAACAAATGATAAGTATAAAAAGGGGTGAATATAAGATGGTGGCTTAACAATGTTGGGCACCAAAACATGCACGATGGCACGACAAAGCAAAGTCATTTCTACCCTGTTACATGACTCCCCGAGTCCAAATGATTAAATTGTTTTTCAGTGGGTTACAAAGATGAGCCGCCTGGCGGATCAACTTTCTAGTTGGCCTGATGCTTCCGGGTCAGCCCACTCCGCTTCTTCGTCATGTTCCCTATCCTGGAAGGTTGATGATGACCAGTCAATGCCATTCAAAGCTTCAAATTCAACTTCATCATCAATTAAACCGGTCGGGTTAACCTCAGGGGCAAAGGTATGCTTACGGATTGGTGGGATCAGGATGGTCACTTTATAATGTGGCGTTGGTAATCTCCGGTTCTCCGCGTCATAACCCGGCTGATACCTGGGAGATCCGCCTCATCAGCAATCAGGGTGGCCACATGACGTATTTCCTTCACACAAGTGGTGAAGTCCTCCTGTTAAAATGGTGTGTCATCCTCCTTAAGGCTTGGATACCCAACGCCGATGTCGGCCGGGTCTAATTCTGAAAGCTAAGCTTTGGCCCATCTTAAGGCAGCCACGGCTCCGACTCTTGCGGACGACCGCCTTAATTCATTGAATCACTTTGGCAACACAGAAAGCTTCCTTAGCATATCCACCAGGAGTGTGGGAACTTTATTTGACAGGGCCACTATGGCTAAGGCATGCTGAGATCCGGTGTACAGCTGTTCCACCAGCGTATAAACCGCCTTTAGCTTTATCATCATATCTTGGTTAAGACTTGTGCTCCTGGGGCCTGCATAGTAAAATCAGGTGAGTTAATGCTAATTCATATGATCACTTGAAAGATTCAAATATTCGACACTAGCAGGGCGACTTACCAAAGATTGTTGAGACTATCTGAGATACATGGCGTTTTAAGCCAGATAGTTTGGCTGTCACCTCTTCAAGACCCACCTCTGCTTTCTCAGCCCTATTGGTTAAAGCGATCTTCTCTTCAGCCTAGGCCTTCTTCTCCACTTCAAAGTCTTTTTTCAGTTTCTCTGGTTCAAATACACTGAATTCAAATTTGGAGTTTGCTCTTTGGGTCTCAGTCTCCTGTGCTTCCAGGCGGTTCTTCAAGTCAGACACTTCTAATTGAAGTTGAGTGGTGGTGGCCTATACAAATACCGGGTCAAAATCATGACTGTTAGCATACAACATTAAGTCGCAAGCCTTTTGCAAGCAACAACACTTGGCACTTGGGGGCTAATGTCTACCGAAGAATTTTACCTACGTGGTGGTTCATGAGAGTAAGTCCCAAGCACCTTGCAAGAAGGAGTACTTGTCACTTGGGGGCTAATGCATATTGTTGTTAAAGTATTTTTTATTCAATACAAGCATATGAAGGACCGGCTCATTCATGCTGATTAAGCCGGCCCTTGGGGGACTACGGAATAAGACGGATTTATTTTTACATACTTAATCAAAGTATATTACTAATGTTCGTAAGTTTGTTTCTAAGTCTACATCATATTCATTATAAGCAATAAACTTGGGGGCTAGCATAGTAAGGATAATTCAGTAAAGAGAAGAGTTTATACCTCAAACTTCTGGTTCATTTGCTTCACCATATCAATTTCAAAGTCACGGTTGCTGTGTATTTGGCTAAGGTAGCTAGAAAAAACTTCTTCAATACTCATGTGAGTATACTCAGCATCATCAAATCTAACCTTGCAGCATTCCAGGTGCTCCTCCTTGGCAGAACACTTGGCCAGCACAGTCGGTCTCCCCGGCTCAGCAAAGCCGGTCCTGGTAATCTCAACATCAGTACTTTGCGGGTCGTCTGTCTTGGCCGGGCTAGAAACTTTAGGATTTTCAAAGCCATCGTCGGCTTGCTCGGCAAGCTGGTCAATAGTTGGCGTTCATGTGTCATGAGCTGGTTCAGGTGGCGGCTCATGAGTAGAGGCCTCAGGCGCAGCCGTCCCAAGTTCCGGCTCTTTGAAGATCGGCTCTTCGGTCGGCTTGCTCTTCTTCACCTTTTTGCTGGGCTTTGCTTTTCCACTTCATAAGATCAAAAGGTCAGTACAAATATAACAAATTGAAATGAATACAGGATTAGCAAGTCATCATTACCCTAGAGCGGTCTTGAAAGCCGACAAGTTGGACTGCATTGAGTCGCCGGAGGAAGGTGAAGTTTCCTGATAATTCGAGTCAGAAGAGTTGAGTGGTTGACGAGTGAGACCCGCCAAAGGATAAAATGGATTTAAATCGGAGGTGACCTCGTTCCAGCGCTTCCTTGGTGTATTTGGTAAGCCGGAGGAGAGTTCTGCATCCTTACTGGTCCGGGTCTGCCTCCATCTCTCATGAATCTGTCGCTTCAAAAGAAATTGAGGACTTGATAAGCTAAGGGATGTGAAAATCTTACTTTCCGGGTTACTCTTCGGATTTTCTGTCTTGGCAAAGGCTCGGAGTCAGAGGAAATGATAGTTAACTCTTCATCCTTTCCATGACTTGTTACCGTGTCCTCCTGATGATAATCAGTGTCAATAAGGTGGTCAAAAAAGGAGCCAAGAGAGTCAAGGGCTACCTTCGAGTCAGAAGTATCTTCTAGTCGAAGCAAGTCAGAGGCGTTGGCCTTCTTTCCTTTGTTCTTGGAGGCTTCTTTCCTGGCGGCTCTCTTCGTGTCCTCATGATCATATTTTGCCTTCCAAAATTTATCATCAGCCTGTGAAAATCAGCAAAGGTTAGAGTACAAACAAAAAACATCAAAGGATGAAGGTAATTTATTCAGATTGGTGGCTTACCACTGGAGCTGGGTTAGTTTCACAGAAGGGGCTTAAGCCCACCTGACCGCAGTCTGCTAGGCTTTCATTTAGGAGTGATTTTGTCATATCATCAATGACGTGGTCAGGTAAATCGTCAGAGCTGTGCCACAGAGGGTCATTCTTCTTGCCCGTGTAGGTACACATCAGACCGGGGTGATGGCTCAACGGAATGATCCGCCAAGCAAGCCAAACCCAGACCAAGTCGATACCATTTAGCCCATTCCCTAAAAGAGCCTTGATTTTAGCCATGGTGGGGGCGAGTGTCAGGCGTTCGACGGCTGTAATTTTGTCAGGAAGAGGATGATTGGAGTCAAGACGCAGAGCACGAAAGCCGGGCAGAGGGTTCTCGTCAACCGGAGAAGTGTCTTGGCAATAGAACCATGTCTGGTTCCAGTCTTTGGGGTGACTTGGTGGATTTGCATATGGAAACATGACGTCTCTTCATTGTTGAATTGAGACCCCGCCAAGATCCAAGCTAGGTCCATTGGCACACTCATTCTGGTAGTTCAAATAAAATAACTCTCTGAAGAGTAGTAAGTTGGGCTCTTCTCCGAGATATACCTCACTGAACACTTGAAAATTGCAAATATTAGACACGGAATTGGGTCTGATGTCTTCAGGACGGAGGTCAAAGAAGTGCAGGACGTCCCTAAAGAATTTTGCGCCGAGTGGTGAAAACCCCGGTTCATATGGTCAGTGAAGACGATGACCTCCCCCTCTTTGGGCTGAGGCTTTTCCTCCGTCGGATCAGGAGCACAATACGACATAACTTCCTTCTTCGGCAGATAGCCGGTCTTCACAAAGTCATCAAGCGTATTGTCTGTGACGATGGATTTAACCCAATTGCATGAAGTGGGTTGTTTGGGCGGCATTGTGATGGAAGCCTAAGAAAGAGTAAACTTTCCTATTCAAATTTAAGCAGGAGAGAAATATTACAGTACATATTCAAGATAGCGGCTTATAAAGGGGCCTAATGGTATATGGCTAATTATGGCAAGTTATTTTAAGCCGCCATGAGCAGTCAGGTTATTTAAACCGCCATGAGTGGTTAAGGCTATCAATTGAGCATTGCAAATTGCAAGCCAGTGATAAGAGTCGCCATGACTAGGTGGATCTAACAAAATACAGTTTTTGCCTAAGGGTTACACAAACAAGTTTCACAGGCTGTAGCTATTATTTTGGATCAACAGTTGTTCAGAAAAAGAAAATATTCTAGACCTAAAAAACTAGTACAGATGAGTTCGTGAGTTCTAGTGAGGCCTCTTTACAGGAAAAAGGGATCTGCTAGTATAAAAAATGGACGCAAAACAACTACCGCATGAGTTCTATATTACTTTTGGATCTGAAGAGGCTGCGGTGGAGGAACTACGAAGAAACTATGATGAACCATGAAGAACACAGAGGAACTTTAAAACCCTAATCCGGATCTGAGGTGCGGGAAGGCAAAGACTTATAGCTGCAGATCTACTACGGAGGGTCGCCGTCGTTCTCTGGATCGACTCAGGTTGATGCAGCGGCCGAGGTTGAGGAAGACGAGGTGCTCTACGGCGGCGGCGGAGCTCAAGCGACAGTAGGGTTGCGACAGGAAGAAGATGGGGAAAGGGGAGAATGAGGAAATACCTGGTCGTGTCTATTTATAAGGGAAGACTGATAAGTGGGCGCAAAAAACGAGGAGGCCGAAAACATGGTTATCCAGCTACAAGGACGCCTCGATTCTCGGGA
Organism: Aegilops speltoides; assembly: GCA_021437245.1. Taxonomy (NCBI): domain Eukaryota; kingdom Viridiplantae; phylum Streptophyta; class Magnoliopsida; order Poales; family Poaceae; genus Aegilops; species Aegilops speltoides. Next base: position 239,591,704 of record CM038142.1, read on the forward strand.
TGCTCATTAAAATAAGGATCTGTTGAGATATGTTGGACAAAACATGCATTAATGGCAAACGAGGTCATGGCGAGTTACCACAAATCCAAAGGATGACGTCATGGCGGGTTACAAAATTTTTATACAAGCAAAGAGTAGAAGATTTTTCTTAAGTGTTGAAGATTGACATGAACCAGTTCAAATAAATCTGGGGCCTAATGTTGGGCATATAACTATTAGGTATGACCTGCCCAGGAGGGGCCGGGTTATACCTATGAGGATTCTTGAAGCCCAAGACAAAGCTTGAAGATGGTGGTTCAGTTAAGGGCCCAAAGCCCAAAGGCGACTTAAGGCCCGTAGAGATAAACCGCCATATGTACATAACCTATATTATAAGGCAAGAACAGTTAGAGACTGAGCCGGACACTATTTATGAGCCGGTCGGGACTCTGTGAGCCACTGTGCATCAACCTTTGTATATAAAGGGACAACCCTGCGGCGGTTCAGGACAAGTAACATCAGATCGAGAACTAGGTCAAGCGGATTCGCTCCCTGGTAATTGAGACATAAGCAATCCCACTCAAAACTGGATCGTAGGCTTTTTACCTTCACCGTAAGGGGCCGAACCAGTATAAACCCTGTGTCCTTTGTCCCGATTAACCCCTTTAAGCTTCCTAGTTGCGATGGCTAAACGACAAAGTCCTTTCACTAGGACATCTGACGTGACAATTCCACGACACCCTCCATCTGCCTTCCGGTGAAAAACCGAACACTAGTTCCGGCGGTGACCGCCTCCGGCGTTGCCTATCGCGGATGGGCGAGGGCATGGTGGACGTGGCGAGAACGAGGATAAGTGGTGAGCGATGTCAGGCCGGTGGGGGCTTATGAGGAAAGGGCAAGTTGGGTGTTGGTGCCATCGGAGAAGGTCGGGAAACAATAGTTATAGGCGGAAGGTAGGCGAACTAGAGTGTCACGGGAAACGCGACGGTCATCGGAATTCAATGCATATGCAGGCATGGCTTAGCATGCCAGCTTGCCGTGGAAAACTATAAAAACTGAAATTATGATTGTGCCCTCCCGTCCCATCCGTGCTGAGTCGCACGCCGGCATGACGGTCAAACGAGTGCACTCGAATCATCCAGATGAGGTACTCCTTCTTTATCAATAATGATTCCACGGATTTAAAAGGCCCGCAACAATTAAAGCGCATCTTTTTTCGCATCAGTTAGTTGCCTTAATTCCGGCCGGCTGCATGCAGCCACTCAGATTCACTCGCAACCAGTACTCGGAGCAGCATGCAACGAGTCGCAGCCGAGGGCATGCATGCAACCACTTAAATCGCTGGAATTAAATAGGCTTAAACTTCTGGATGTAGTTAATTATTGCCATGCCTTGGTCTTGCTGCTTTGGCTCACGGGACTAATAAACCCGAATGGAGGGAGTACCTTGGTTGGTGAGATTTTTGAATTAAGCCCTGCAAACCGGAAAGGAGGTACTAGTACGTGTGTGATCCACTATTTATTCGTGTAGGATCGAGTAGGTCGTTTCTTGAATTGAGCCCTGCAAACAGGAAAGGAGGTAGTACGTGAGTGATCCGCTATTTATCTGTGTAGGATTGAGTAGGTCGAATAGTCTATGTGTAGGATCGAGTAGGTCGGATGGTGTACGTGTACGATCGCATTAGTTGATGAATGTTAGCTGGGAGATAAGGCATTTGCAAACGTTTTTGCTGGCAGTTTCTTCAGATTCACATGGCATTTTCTTCAAAGCAGCTTGTCAGTTTATTTAGAGGTAGGCATTTTTATTCAAAAAACTGCCACTTCGGATCTTGCATCGCAACTAAAACTGCCAAGAGCACATTAGTAGGCTAGCTAGTGATCAATCAGTAACTTGTAAACACTGAGCGAAGAGAAATAAGGAACTCTTAGTAACTTGTAAACACTGAGAACACAGAAATAAGGATCATGTTTTGCACAGCAATAAGCCAATCCGTTCGAAATGTTCACACGAGACTCACAGGCCTGACATTCTAATGTGTTCACATTAGTAGCCCAAATTCAAAACCAACTAGTACGATTTCCATACATAAGATCAACATGTTAATGTATCTCAATGATTCACAGATCATATACAAATATGTAGCTCGAAAAGCAAAGATCTAGAAAAAACATCTGTTCTTCCTACTAACATGGATGCTTCTCTTGGCTAACTGAGTGAAAGACAAATTTGTTTGTGAAGTCTACAATTCCTCTTGCAAATGTAAGTGGTTTCACCAACAACTAGAACGGTGAGAATGAACCACACATGATCTAGGAACATCCCCTGCAATATGATTTTGTCTTCTCTCGATCACACAACAAGACTATTTTCGGAATACAAACTTTCACTTAGGCAAAATGATGCCCATTGTATAATCTGACAAAGCAATGAAGCGCCTAGTGTTAGCCAATAAATAGTACAATACTACTTTTCTGCAGTCCATGAAGTGACTACTAAGGGAGTCCTGGATTAAGGGTTCCTCGGACAGCCGGACTATATACTTTGGCTGGACTGTTGGACTATGAAGATACAAGATTGAAGACTTCGTCCCGTGTCCGGATGGGACTCTCCTTTGCGTGGAAGGCAAGCTTGGATATTCGGATATGTAGATTTCCTTCTCTATAACTGACTCTGTGTAACCCTAGCCCCCTCTGGTGTCTATATAAACCAGAGGGTTCAGTTCGTAGGACAACAACAATCATAATCATAGGCTAGCTTCTAGGGTTTAGCCTCTATGATCTCGTGGTAGATCAACTCTTGTAATACTCATCAAGATCAATCAAGCAGGAAGTAGGCTATTACCTCCATCGAGAGGGCCCGAACCTGGGTAAAACATCGTGTCCCTTGCCTCCTGTTACCATTAGACTTAGACGCACAGTTCGGGACCCCCTACCCGAGATCCGCCGGTTTTGACACCGACATTGGAGCTTTCATGGAGAGTTCCACTGTGCCGTCGCTGTAAGGCTTGATGGCCCCTTCGATCATCTTCAAAGATACAGTCCAGGGGGAGGTTTTCCTTCCCGGACAGATCTTCGTATTCGGCGGCTTCGTACTGCGGGCCAACTCGCTTGGCCATATGGAGCAGATCGATAGCTACGCCCCTGACCATCAGGCCAGGTTTTGAAGCTTAAACTACACTGCCGACATCCGCGGAGACTTGATCTTTGATGGATTCGAGCTCAGGACAGGTGCGATGAACAGTCACGACGAACATGACTTTGATCTGCCGCCGGATAGTATTCGGGAAATCGCACCAGCGTAGGCACCGGGAATCAACCCGGAGCAGATCGCGCCTTCCAAGGACGGGTGGATGGACCCCGCCACGGAGGCCGCACACTCATCGTCATTGGAGCCGAACGCAGATCCCACCTCCTATGAGAGTGGTGTCGTCGGAGCCCCGAACTCTTGCCCGGTTGCCGGATCCGAACCGCGTGCGTCCGTGCCTACCGAATCAGATTGGGCACCCGTCATGGAGTTTACCGTCGCGGATATTTTTGACCACTCACCCTTGGGAGATGTGCTGAACTCATTAAGGTCTCTGTCCTTGTGAGGAGACTCTTGGCCGAACTATGTCCGGCTCAAGCGAGAAGCGGACGACGAAGAAATTCGTTACCCAACCACCACCCACTTCATAGCCACTGTCGATGACTTAACCGACACACTCGATTTCGACTCCGAACACGTCGACGGTATTTACGACGATGCAGGAGAAGAATAGGAACCACCGCCCATTGGGCGCTGGACTGCCACCTCATCATACGATATTTACATGCTGGACACACCAAAAGAAGGTGATGGTGACGACACAACGAAGGATAATCCCCTCGATAAGCCACCAAAGCGGCGCCGTAGACGCCGCTCTAAATCCCGCCACAGTAAAAACAGCGACAATAGTGCAAGAAATAATAATACACCGGTTGAGTCCAAAGGAAACGACGACCCCATGGACCCAACGATGGAGCAGGATGAGCCAGGGGACGGTGAAAACAGTCCGGAGCCGACATCAAATAACGCCGATCCTGAGGGTAAAATTCAACAACCTGTCCCCAGAGAGGAGGACAGCCCGGACGATGATGCACTTATCATACCAGAAAAATTCTTGGAACAAGAGAATCTCCACAGAAGACAAATTGCCACCTCGAGGAGCTTAAAGAAGCAGAAGCAAAAGCTTAAGGCCGCGCAGGATACGCTCAACCGAAGGTGGAACACAATGCTTGACACAGAAGAAAAATACGGCGACGGTCGTCATGCAAAGAGCTATCCAAAGCGGAAGCTGCTGCCCGAGTTCGACGACGAGGCCGTAGAGCCCACTCGGCCGAAAACTACCGATCAGCCAGACCGACCGCCCCATGGCCATGACAAGACGGCTAATGATGCCGCCCACAAGTCAACACACGATTTACGTGAGCTCCTGGATAGAAAGTCCGGTATGGCCAGATCCATCTACGGATCTAGGAAGCATGCTCCAGCGCAGGATCAGAAGTACCGAAACGATCGCATCAATCGAATACCAGCTCGGAATCAGAACGAAACACAACAACCGTCGACAGCATGCCACAACACAACCAAATACAGGGGTGCCGCACACCCCCTATGCTTCACCGATGAGGTGCTTGATCATGAATTTCCAGAAGGATTCAAACCCATGAATATAGAGGCATACGACGGAACTACAGACCCTGGGGTCTGGATTGAGGACTTTATCCTTCATATCCAAATGGCTCGCGGAGACGACCTCCATGCCATCAAATATCTACCCCTCAAATTAAAGGGACCAGCTCGGCACTGGTTGAAAAGCCTTCCCAAAAAATCAATTGGAAGTTGGGAAGAGCTCGAGGATGCTTTCAGGGCCAATTTTCAAGGGACCTATGTCCGGTCTCCGGACGCTGACGACCTAAGTAATATAATTCAACAGCCCGGAGAGTCAGCCCGAAAGCTCTGGAACAGTCAGGGATGGCAACGGGAAGCCACGACGCAACAAAAACAAGCGTCGAAACAATAATGATAGCCCAGAGAATACGACACTCAATGCCGGATTCAGGTGCTCCCGACCCGGTCAACGGAAGAAGCCATTTGAAGGCAGTAGAGACGGACCATCCAGCCTAACAAGATTCTAGACAAATTATGTCATTTTCACGGCACCCCCGAAAAGCCTGCAAACCACACCCACAGCGAGTGTTGGGTTTTCAAACAGGCCGGCAAGCTGAACGCCGAACAAAAGGGGAGGGATACGCCAATTGAGGACGAGGAGGAGCCTCGTCAGCCGAACACTGGAGGACAGAAAAAATTCCCACCAGAAGTCAAAACAGTGAATATGATTTACGTAACTCACATTCTAAAGAGAACGCGCAAACCCGCACTCAGAGACGTATGCACTGTTGAGCCTGTTGCCCCCAAATTTAATCCCTGGTCGGCCTGCCAGGTCACCTTCGATCGTAGGGACCACCCGACAAGTGTCCGGCACGGGGGATTGGCTGCCTTGGTGCTCGACCCAATAATTGACGGATACCATCTCACACGAGTCCTCATGGACCACGGTAGTAGTCTAAACCTGATATATCAGGACACTGTCCGCAAAATGGAGATAGACCCTTCAAGAACTGTGACGCCCCCGATTTCATCGTACACTAATCATGCACGCAAACGTGTACGATCAAGATCAGGGACTCACGGGAAGATATCACAACACAACTCTAAAAACATAAATAAGTCATACAAGCATCATAATACAAGCTAGGGGCCTCGAGGGCTCGAATACAAGTGCTCGATCATAGACGAAGTCGTGGAAGCAACTATATCTGAGTACGACATAAGTTAAACAAGTTTGCCTTAAGAAGGCTAGCACAAACCGATACATGGAAAGAGGCGCAGCCTCCCGCCTCGATCCTCCTAAACTACTCCCCGTCGCCGCCGCGAGCTCGCACGTAGTAGTAGGCACCTCCAGTAGTAGTAGCCGCCGACGGTATGCCGTCGCTCTGGGCTCAAAGATCTGGTTGCGACAACCGTAAAGAAAGGAAAGGGGAAAAGGGGAGAAAGCAACCGTGAGTACTCATCCAAAGTACTCGCAAGCAAGGAGCTACACTACATATGCATGTCTATATGTGTAAAGGGCCATATCGCTGGACCGAATCGCAGAATGCCGTAATAAGAGGGGATAGCTAATCTGTTGAAGACTACGCTCGCAGCCTCCGCCTTGCAAAGATGTAGAAGAGAGTAGATTGAAGTCCTCCAAGTAGCATCGCCAAGTAGCATCTCCAAGTAGCATCTCCAAGTAGCATCTCCAAGAGCATCGCATAGCATAATCCTACCCGCGATCCTCTCCTTGTCGCCCCGTTAGAGAGTGATCACCGGTTGTATCCGCACTTGGAAGGGTGTGTTTTATTAAGTATCCGTTCTAGTTGTCATAAGGTCAAGGTACAACTCCGGTCGCCCTTTTACCGAGGGACACGGCTATTCAATAGATTAACTCACCGCAGGGTGCACCACATAACCCAACACGCCGATCCCCTTTGGCCGACACACTTTCCGGGTCATGCCCGCCTCGAAGATCAACACGCCGCAGCCCCACCTAGGCACAACAGAGAGGTCAACACGCCGGTCTAAATCCTATGCGCAGGGTCCGGGCCCATCGCCCATTGCACACCGCACATTGCGACGCGCCGGTGAGCGCACCTAGCAACCTCCATTACAAAGGAAGTTGCGTTAACGCAGCCCAACCCAACAGCAGCCGCCCGTCGTGACGCCAAGAAGGCTTAGGCCGATACCACGACGCCGGATACCCATAACTACTCCCACGTAGATGGTTAGTGCGTATAGACCGAATGGCCGACTCGCATCAAATACCAAGATCTCGTTAAGCGTGTTAAGTATCCGCGAATGCCGAACAGGCCAGCCCACTGCCTCCTAGGTGTTCTCAACCTGCCCTGCCGCCTCCGCCAAAAAGTAACAATCGGGGCCGTGGAACCCAGGCCCACCTCTACCGGATGGAGCCACCGTCCTTTCAGCCCCTCATCGTAATCACTTATGGGTACTCCTCGAAATGACCCGACTTTAGTCACCATCTCAGATAGTATGTATGTATGTATAGTATATACCCATGATCACCTCCCAAGTGATCACGGCCCGATAGTATAGCAAGGCGATCGACAAGAATGTAGGGCCAATGATGATAAACTAGCATCCTATACTAAGCATTTAGGATTGCGTAAGGTATCAACAGATGTAGCAACAATGTCGCTATGCATCGTAATAGGATCAATCTGAAAGAATATGCTACACTACTCTAATGCAAGCAGTGTAGAGGAGAATAGGCGATATCCGTGATCAAGGGGGTGCTTGCCCGGTTGCTCGGCAAGAGAGAGGGTCGCCAACTCCGTAGTCGAACTGGGGGTCGCCGGCAGTCTCGGGGTCTATCGGAAAAAAGTAACGGAGAGGGAACACAATAAATAACAGAGCAATCAAAGCATCACAAAGTGTAACAAGGCAATACGCGGTGCTAGGTGTGCCCTAACGCGATGGGTGGTACCGACGAAGGGGAAACATCCGGAAAGTATCCCGGTGTTTCATGTTTTCATTGATGAACCGGAGGTGAAATGTTGCAGGTTCTCTATGCTAGGGACGCGTGGCGATGAACGGGCTGCGATCCGGATTCGTCTCGTCGTTTTGAGCAACTTTCATGTTGAAAATAATTTAATCCGAGTTATGGATTAAAAGTTATGATTTTCTAAAGATTTTATGAATTTATGGAATTTAATTAATTATTTAAATTAATTGAAAAATGGATTAATGACATCAAGATGAGGTCATGTTGACGTCAGCAGTCAACAGAGTTGACTGGTCAACCTGACATGTGGGTCCTGCATGTCATAGGCTAAGACTAACTAATCAGGTTTAGTTAGTCTAACTAAATGATTAGGTTAATCTAAACGAGATTAATTAAGTTAATTAATTAAGTAATTAATTAATTAATTAATTCAATTATTATTAATTTTATATTATATATTATTTTTCTTATTTTTTATTTTTTAAACGTTCAAGCGGGGCCCCACATGCCTGTGGCCCCAAGGGGCCAATCGGGAGCCGAGAAGCGGGCGGGCGTTGGGCGTGTTCGAAGCGCGACGCCAAGACGGGCGGACCTAAGCAGGCACCGCGCAGGGGTCGAGGGCCATGGCGAGGCCATTACCGGAGCAGGGTCCGGCCGGCGGGCGGCGACGGGACTACAGAGGCGGGACGGAGTGCAGTGGTCGGACGCGGCCACGGCGGGCGCGCGCAGGCAGGCGAGTAGGGCCGTGGGGAGCGGTGGTGCTCGGCGGGAGTGGCGGTGGTGAGCACGAGCGACCGCGAGGAGGAGCAACGGTCGGGGTCGGCGCGCGCGGCCACGGCGGGGCTCGCGTGGTCGCGGGCGAGGGAGAGAGGAGGACCGGGGTCCTCACCGGGCATTGTAGGGACAGGGCAGCGGGCTCGACGGAGGTCGGCGAGGTCCGACGAGGAAGAGGATGAGGCGGCGGCAGTCCGGCGACGTCGGGGCTTGGGGCGCCGCGGGGGAAGACGGAGCAGTTGCGGGGTGGAGGCGGCAGCCCTCGGGCGCTGGCGTGCTCGGCCGCGAGGAGAGGGCGGATGCGATCGAGACGGGCAATGGCGCCAAAGACGGCAGATGGTGGCGGAGGCGGGCGCCGGTCGAGGCGGACAGGGAGGTGATGGTCGACGACGGGTGGAGCAGGAGAGATCGGAGGAAGGAGAGGCTGCGAGGGGGGTTCAGGCAGCGAGCGGCAGCCTCCTCCTCTCGATCCCGATCCAAATCAGGGAGAGGGGGGGAGCGAGTGGGGCGAGTGGGCGTGGGTGCGGGTTAGGGTTTCCACCGGCAAGGGGATAAGGGAGGGCTGGCCGCCGTGGGCCAGTCGGCCGGGCCTTTGCCCAGTTAGGCTGGCCAGCTGGGCCACAGATGGCCCAGTGGGGGGGGGGTCTGCCTCTTTTTATTTTTAGTTAGTAATGTCTTTTCCTTTTTATTTATTTCACTTTTCTGTTTTATTTCATTTTAATATATTTAGACATTTGCAAAAAGGGTGTTTGTTGCACTATAATTAACTAGGCATTTAATCGCACAATTCAACATTTTAGTTTAATATTTTGAAACTTTAATTGTTTTACTTAAATTCAAATTTTGAATTTGAATCTGTTTCGATCTAATGTGGGATTATCATCAATAACTGAGGTGACGTGGCATCGTTAACACGGGATTACTGTAGCCTGATTACCCGGGCGTCACAAATCTCCTCCACTACAAGAAATCTCGCCCCGTGATTTAAGAGGGTGACTAAGGGGGAAAGATCTTGTTATGAAAGTTCTAACGAATCTTCTCAGTTTTGGTTGCTCTTCTCGAAGAGGTCGATCCATTACATTGGTGTCTTCAGTCCTCTGCTTCAACGCATCATGATGAAATTGTCGTCCTTTCTTCAGGATCTCCATCGTTCTTACGAAAGAATAAGGGGGGTATTCCGGGAGAACGAACCTCTACAAGGTTGACTATCTGGTCGATATCATCGGGGAAGGTGGCAGAACGTAACTCTCGAATTGAAACTTAAGAAAATATTGAGAGCAAAGTAATGAGGTTTCATGGGAAGTTTCGAGCGAGCAGGCAACCATTTGATGCCTGAAACAGGGCGTGAAAGGGGCTCAAAGCAATCAGGAATAAGTATTGTGTCCGGTAACAGATTTGATGATCCCTCGGAAGATGGCTCGTGAATTACATACGAGGCCACACGCGAGGAACAACCTTGGGAATAGGGGGTGCAGGAGAGTCAGGTTTCGATCCTGTGGAACTGTGGGTTATGGGCCCACCATGTGGTTCAAAAGTAGGAAGGATGCCGACATATTGCACGGTCATGGTAGCAAGGCATGGCAGAGGATAGCATGTCAGTTATGTTGGCAACAACGTTGGTACCAAGGGCGAGGGACGAAGAGAACCATTTTTCCTGCTCGTTGAACGAGGCGGACCAATAGGCAAGGTTCTCATCCATCGGGGGTTACCAGATGTCGCCGACAATAGTAACAGGTCACACCGACAGAGTTGTAAACCAAGGTATCTACCTAAGCAGAGAATATTACCGCTTAGATCATATAGATCACAAGCAACATTAAACCAACCAATGGAAAGGACAATATGATTATCATATTAAATGAATCAATGGAAAGGAAAATGTGTTAACACACATATTTCAAGGTTATATGCTTCCCAAGGACAAGCAGAGCATGATATCCATGTCAGGATATAATGTAGAAAACTCTTTAGGAAGGGGGGAGAATTTTCATGACATTACCCATACAAATGTGTTTGATAATTGAGCAGGAAACATTTAGCATTGGGCTTCAAATGTTCCTGTTGAAAATCGAAGTGCCATAGACATGCTTCGAGATAGCATTGACATGGTGAATAGGTGAAGATCAGACTTTGGAAACAAAAAGGACCCATCAGGAACAACATATAGAATAAGTCTTTCAATTCCCTCCAGGAAGAATGGTTATCCTTGCAAAAGATATTATAATGATAGGTCCTCCAGCCAGGGGTGCTAGGCATGACATCATATTACCGGGTCATCAAGGGACCAACAACATAACTCCTAGAAAGTTGTCCCAACCATCATATCTGACCGAGATTCAGATCCGATTGGTGTCATAATACCTCAGACTCAGGATGTCCGAGAAGAAAAGGTGCAACACAAATCGATGAAATGGCATTGCAAGATTCTTGGGAAATGAACTATGGGAGCGGGTTCCTAAAACAATAGTTCATCATTAAGCCAAGGAGAGGAGGAGGTGGCTGATGGGCTCAACGACAATTCATCAAGAATTCCAAACGGATGGATTTCCACAATAATGTGAACAAGAAGATGACACTTGTCAATTCAAATGATATAATGTTGTATGCTCGAAGAAAACATACACCATCAATCTAGTTGAAAGGTGTGCCCGAAATATGACCTTAGGCAGCAAGATCGATGTTAGAGTGATGATTCAATAACCAACAGTCTAAGAATGAACTGTCGATCGTTGACTTTAAAGCAATAGGGTTGCTAGAAGTACAGAACCCAAGCAACACCGTTCATTTGTTAGTATTTCGGTTAGAATCAACATTGGGACCAAGAAAGAATGATGATGGTGAGAAGTATCACTTGTATCAGGAATTCTCAAGAGGTGATAAAATTCTCACGACATTCTTGACATAAAAGATGGCAATACTCCAAGGTAAAGGAGAACAAATGTTGGATAGCAAGGTACAACACAAAACACGAATAAGTTTGTGTTGGGGGAAGGTAAGAATGTTGTCGATGATTACACAAATCATCGACGGGCAAGGATGGTACTTCCCATCATGAATTTGATTGATATCTTGGAAGAGCTCAGAATGCTAATGATGATCACGACACATTTGTCAAGAGATTCCATGAAGATGTAATCGATCGGCGATGACATCAAGTCAAAGGAATGAGGAAGCGAAAGGTTATTGGAACCACGGATACGACACAAACTCGAAATCAAGCTTGCTATTCAAGGCGAAGTGCTATGACGAGTAAGGTCGACATAAGCTGAGCTCATCGTCGAAAATTGTGCTCCGGGAATAAAGAGCAGGTAGCACAGTTAAAATTTAGCATGATAATGATATAGCCGACCAGGCTAGGAATGACTTGAAAACTCATAAGCAATGAAGATTACTTAGAGTTATTGAACCGTAGTGCAGACTCGGTTCACATATCGGTGTTCTCGGTTAACGACAACCCAGAACCTAGGAAAATTGGAATCGGTGAGAAATAACAATTGATGAAGAACCCATAAAAGTTATGCAGTTCCATGATATTTTCGAGATACCAGAGTGTAATACTCGATGGTAGATCAAAGTAAAGGTTGGACAGGTGCAAAGATCTGCAGAAGACAAGTACTTCAACTTGTCCGAGAAATGGTATTTAAGGGAGAACATGGCCGGAACAACGATTGCAAAATGCCAGATCCCAGATATAAGATAAACTTATACCAAGGAAATATTTATTTGAAGAGAAGCTTTAATGATACGATCTACGTTGTTTCCATGGGCATGAACACAAAGGTTCAAGGTCGACTCCCACTTCCTCAATGCATAATCTTACATTGACCTCTCGTATTTCGAAAATGACATTAGTTATGGAAAGTTTTACCTGGTGCAATACCAAATAAGTATGACCCGTGAAATCTTTCGGGTTTGTACATATTAGGGAAGGCATTGGTTCAACCCATCGGGGCTTCTTAGGAACATATACCACAAGCTTCAAGAGTAAATATCACCAGCTCGAAAGCAGAGCATGGTTGACAAAAGGAGAGGATACCATTTACCAAAGGCGTTATGTATCAGAGAAAGAACTCACAAGGTGACTAATTATGAAGGACATTGTCGGATAATAATCCAGCAGTGGATATGGCGATCCACAATGGAGCTGATCTGAGTATCGATACCCAATCAGAGGAAGAAAGAATGCAATGTATCGGTTTATAGAACATCTGAATAATCCAACGTTTAATTAGCAAAGGAATTATGATTTTCAAATCAAGGGATCAGGAGCAATTGCTCTGATCAAGGATGGATAAGTTGAATAGACTTAGGGGTACAATCGATGGCAATCTGATTGGTCGAGAACCAGCCCATGTTCGAAAGGCGTCTGAGCCAGAAAGGTAATTTATTAGGATCAACTGATGATTGCGTGCATTCGCACACATATAGAATCAACAGACTTAAAATGATAGTGACAAAGGATGCCAATAAGATTACTAGACTTATGGGATTAACCATAATGCAAGCAAGCAAGAATTTCAAGAGCAATAGGCTACTCAGGATTTTCAAAGTTCAATATTATTTTGAAGAACTTAGTGAAACACACAAACAACTAGGGATGGGCGGATACTCGGTAAGTGCGAGAAATTATCCATAGCGGTGTATATGTGGATAACGAATCGCAAGGCAAGAGGTACAAAGTATTCTCGAATAATAGAGAGAATTTCCAAGTATCTTGTAATAACAAGATCAACTGGGAATGAAGTTATGGACGACAAGTGTATGTAGCTTTCATAGGGATTTATCGGTGGTATGGAATTGCAACGCGAAGGGCACAATGGTCTCGGGAAACATCGGAGAGTATCGTCGTAATCTTCTGCTGAAGCGGTCGATCATCTCAGAATGAAGGGCTCTCCGGCAGGAAGTGATAACGAGAACCTAGAGTTAGATTTCAGCAAAATCATTTAACCCGAATAGAAGAGAGATTAGAATCCCAGAGTATGGAAGAGGAATAAAAGATCCTAATACCACCCAATGGCGACGTGGGCCCAGGGGCCGCACAGCCAAGTTAGTAAAACAGTTTTCGGCTTCTAGACTCAACTTCGGCCAAGGAGTTGGAAAGGGGATTCCTACAGGCAGTCGGCTCTGATACCAACTTGTGACGCCCCCAATTTCATCGTACACTAATCATGCACGCAAACGTGTACGATCAAGATCAGGGACTCACGGGAAGATATCACAACACAACTCTAAAAACATAAATAAGTCATGCAAGCATCATAATACAAGCCAGGGGCCTCGAGGGCTCGAATACAAGTGCTCGATCATAGACGAGTCACGGAAGCAACAATATCTCGAGTACGCACATAAGTTAAACAAGTTTGCCTTAAGAAGGCTAGCACAAACCGGGATACATATCGAAGAGGCACGTGCCTCCTGCCTCGATCCTCCTAAACTACTCCCCGGTCGCCGCCGAGCTCGCACGTAGTAGTAGGCACCTCCAGAGTAGTAGTCGCCGCCGACGGTGGCGTCGCCCTGGCTCCAAAGATCTGGTCGCGACAACCGTAAAGAAAGGAAAGGGGAAAAGGGGAGAAAGCAACCGTGAGTACTCATCCAAAGTACTGCAAGCAAGGAGCTACACTACATATGCATGTCTATATGTGTAAAGGGCCATATCGAGGACCGAATCGCGAATGCCGTAATAAGAGGGGATAGCTAATCCGTCGAAGACTACGCTCGCAGCCTCCGCCTTGCAAAGATGTAGAAGAGAGTAGATTGAAGTCCTCCAAGTAGCATCGCCAAGTAGCATCTCCAAGTAGCATCTCCAAGTAGCATCTCCAAGAGCATCGCATAGCATAATCCTACCCGCGATCCTCTCCTCGTCGTCTGTTAGAGAGTGATCACCGGGTTGTATCCGCACTTGGAAGGGTGTGTTTTATTAAGTATCCGGTTCTAGTTGTCATAAGGTCAAGGTACAACTCCGGTCGCCCTTTACCGAGGGACACGGCTATTCAATAGATTAACTCACTGCAGGGTGCACCACATAACCCAACACGCCGATCCCTTTGGCCGACACACTTTCTGGGTCATGCCCGCCTCGGAAGATCAACACGTCGCAGCCCCACCTAGGCACAACAGAGAGGTCAACACGCCGGTCTAAATCCTATGCGCGCAGGGGTCTGGGCCCATCGCCCATTGCACACCTACACATTGCGTGACGCGTCGGTGAGCGACCTAGCAACCTCCATTACAAAGGAAGTTGCGTTAACGCAGTCCAACCCGGCGCGCCGCCCATCGCCGACGCCAAGAAGGCTTCGCCGATACCACGACGCCGGGATACCCATAACTACTCCCACGAGATGGTTAGTGCGATAGACCAAATGGCCGACTCGATCAAATACCAAGATCTCGTTAAGCGTGTTAAGTATCCGCGAACGCCGAACATGGCCAGCCCACTGCCTCCTAGGTGGTCTCAACCTGCCTGCCGCCTCCGCCACAAAGTAACAATCGGGGTCGTTGGGAACCTGTGCCCACCTCTACCGGGATGGAGCCACTGTCCTTTCAGCCCCTCATCGTAATCACTTATGGGTACTCCTCGAGTGACCCGACTTTAGTCACCATCTCAGATAGTATGTATGTATGTATAGTATATACTGTGGTCACCTCCCATGTGATCACGGCCCGATAGTATAGCAAGGCGATCGACAAGAATGTAGGGCCAATGATGATAAACTAGCATCCTATACTAAGCATTTAGGATTGCGTAAGGTATCAACAGATGTAGCAACAATGTCGGGCTATGCATCGTAATAGGATCAATCGAAAGCAAGAATATGCTACACTACTCTAATGCAAGCAGTAGAGGAGAATAGGCGATATCTAGTGATCAAGGGGGCTTGCCTGGTTGCTCCGGCAAGAGAGAGGGTCGCCAACTCCGTAGTCGAACTGGGGTCGCCGCAGCCTCTCGGTCTATCGGAAAAAAGTAACAGAGAGGGAACACAATAAATAACAGAGCAATCAAAGCATCACAAAGCGTAACAAGGCAATACGTGGTGCTAGGTGTGCCCTAACGCGGCAGTAGGTGGTACCGACGAAAGGGGGAAACATCCGGGAAAGTATCCCCGGTGTTTCATTTTTTCGGACAGATGAACTGGAGGTGAAATGTTGCAGGTTCTCTATGCTAGGGACGCGTGGCGGATGAACGGGCTGCGATCCGGATTCGCCTCGCTGCTTTGAGCAACTTTCATGTTGAAAATAATTTAATCCGAAGTTATGGATTAAAAGTTATGATTTTCTAAAGATTTTATGAATTTCGGAATTTAATTAATTATTTAAATTAATTCGAAAATGGATTAATGACATCAGCATGAGGTCATGTCGACGTCGGCAGCCAACAGAGTTGATCGTCAACCCGACATGTGGGTCTGCATGTCATAGGCTAAGACTAACTAATCGTGTTTAGTTAGTCTAACTAAATGATTAGGTTAATCTAAACGAGATTAATTAAGTTAATTAATTAAGTAATTAATTAATTAATTAATTCAATTATTATTAATTTTATATTATATATTATTTTTCTTATTTTATTTTATTTTTTTTAAACGTTCTGGGGCGGGGCCCCACATGCCTGTGGCCCCAAGGGGCCAATCGGGAGCCGAGAAGGGCGGGCGCTTGACGTGTTCGAAGCGGGCGACGCCAAGACGGGCGGACCCGGCAGGGCACCGGCGCAGGGGGGGTCAGTGGCCATGGCGAGGCCTTTACCGGAGCAGGGTCCGGCCGGCGGGCGGCGACGGGACTACAGAGGCGGGCGGAGGCAAGGTCGACGCTGCCACGACGGCGCAAGGCAGCAAAGTAGTAGGGCCGTGGGGAGCGGTGGTGCTCGGCGGGAGTGGTGGTGGTGAGCACGAAGCACCATGGGAGGAGCAAAGGTCGGGGTCGGCAGCGCTGCCACGGCGGGCTCGCGTGGTCGCGGGCGAGGGAGAGAGGAGGACCGGGTCCTCACCGGCTTTGTAGGGACGGGCAGCTGGCTCTCGACGGAGGTCGGGAGGTCCGACGAGGAAGAGGATGAGGCGGCGGCAACCCGCGACGCCGGGCTTGGGGCGCCATGGGGAAGACGGAGCAGTTATGGGCAGAGGCGGCAGCCTCGGCGCGCAAGGCGTGCTCGCCGGGCCGCGAGGAGTCAAGATCTGCGCATCGAGACGGCAAAGCGCCAAAGACGGCAAAGGGGGGGGGCGGGCGCCGGTCGAGGCGAGACAGGTGGTGATGGTCGACGACCAGGCGGAGCAGAGAGATCGGAGGAGGAGAGGCTGCGAGGGGGTTCAGCAATGAGCGGCAGCCTCCTCTCGATCCCGATCCAAATCGGGGAGGGGGAGCGAGTGGGGCGAGTGGGCGTGGTGCGGGTTAGGGTTTCCACCGCAAGGGATAAGGGAGGGTGGCCGCCGGGCCGGCCGGCCGGGCCTTTGCCCAGTTAGGCTGGCCAGCTGGGCCACAGATGGCCCAGTGGGGGGGTCTGCCTCTTTTTATTTTTAGTTAGTAATGTCTTTTCCTTTTTATTTATTTCACTTTTCTGTTTTATTTCATTTTAATATATTTAGACATTTGCAAAAAGGGTGTTTGTTGCACTATAATTAACTAGGCATTTAACTGCACACTCCGAACATTTTAGTTTAATATTTTGAAACTTTAATTGTTTTACTTAAATTCAAATTTTGAATTTGAATCTGTTTCGATCTAATGTGGGATTATCATCAATAACTGAGGTGACGTGGCATCGTTAACACGGGATTACTGTAGCCTGATTACCCGGGCGTCACAAGAACCAACCTAAGTAAGACTACCTTTAAAGGAGTAATACCAGGTGTTGAGGCCCACTGTACGGGCTCCCTAGTACTAGAAGTTGTATTGGTTTCCCCCGACAACTTCAGAAGCGAGGAATTAACCTTCGACATCGCTCCATTCCGGAGTGGCTATCATGCACTACTCGGACGAAATACCTTCGCTTGTTTTAATGCAGTACCGCATTACGCCTACCTCAAACTTAAGATGCCCGGTCGACGTGGCATCATCACAGTTAGCGGAAACACAGAGCGCTCTTGACGCGCGGAAGAATATGTGGCAGTTCTAGCAGCCGAACACTTAGCGGTCCCTCCAACCAGGACTAATGACCGGTCGTCAAGACCACGGACATGGTTAGACGAGTCCGGCGCTCCACCTAATGTAACAACCTAGTTGGGATTTCCCCATAAAAGATGCTAGGGGCTGCTCGCAAAAAGAGCCCATAGTTTGGCTCGACCTTATCAATACAATAGTATATTGCATTTTCATTAACGAACACCTCGCACGAAGTCTTTCACCTGGGTTTTTTCTTTTACAGGCGACCATCGCGCTACACCCTTCTAGGATATGGCAGAATGGAGATAAAGGCTCATACGTGCAGCAGGGCCCCGCACAACGGTTTCTCTTTAGATTAAGACCCTGCGTAAACCTTTTTAACATCTCTTGTTGCTTCCTCCCCCTCGGAAACTTTATACAACCGGGGGGATACTGGCGTCTTCGGCATTTTTGTCACACTAGAACACT
Source organism: Aegilops speltoides (assembly GCA_021437245.1). NCBI lineage: Eukaryota > Viridiplantae > Streptophyta > Magnoliopsida > Poales > Poaceae > Aegilops > Aegilops speltoides. Next base: position 239,609,597 of record CM038142.1, read on the forward strand.
GCTCATACCTGGAAACTCAGGGCTCATTGTTAAGGGCGTTATTCAGCCCAGTACACATTATAAAGTCCGAATACCTTAGGGAGTGTTCGGCGTCGCGAGTTTGGCCTTATATGCATCAGCTCGAATCATGTCTTTGGTAAAATGTTGGGTTTTCCTGCCCCGTGTTTTGCTACCTTATGTTCCGCTTCTATCGCTAAGGCGGCACCGGAGAACTATCGCGACAGTGCCCGTTCACCCGGATGAGCACCTCAAGAGAGAAAGCCGAAAACCGATCGTCATGATACATCGCGAGACTGGTCAACCACTGATGACCTCGCGAATCTCGCGATTCCTCCGCATTAACGAAGGACCGGTTTCCTGGTCACGTACATACGCACACCATATATGGCTGAACGCGAAAGTACCGGGGGCTTTATAGTAGCCCCACCGTCAAACTCCTATGGCTAAGTGAAATTGTTAAAGCTATATAGTCCGATTGCCTGGTTCACTGCGCTATCACCTCCTTAACGGACCAAGACGTTGGATCAAGTGTGACTACGCGCTTTCCCGAACACCCCCGCATTATATGTGTGGGGGCTAAAGCCGACGACTGCAAACTTTTAGGATACATATATATACATAAACGGCCGCATAGGAGGCACCATAACACTCTCAGGCAGAAGTATAAAAATAGCCTTTGTAATCGAAACAGCATTGTCTTTACAATCGCGATACATGTCATTCAGACATGGCACTCGTCGAGCACTGAGCCTCTATTAAATGAGTGCCTTCTAAAACTTCTTCGAAATAGTGCTCGGCCGGGTCCTGGCCGTCCGCCGCACTCCGGGTCGCAATAGCGGTGGCTTCCATCCTAGCCCAGTATGTTTTAACACGGGCAAGAGCCATCCGCGGACCCTCTATGCACGCCGACTTCTTCACAATGTCGATATGCGACACAACACCAAGGAATTGTTGCACTAATCCAAAATAACTGTCCGGCCTTGGCCCTTGTGGCCAAAGATGATCCACGACAGACCTCATAGCAAGCCCGGACAACCTATGGAGTTCAACCCACGCGGCCATCTTCTCATTTAATGGCAGCGGACGTGTCGGGGCACTGAACTGCGACCAGAATAACCTCTACGCCTTATGGTCCTTCGGATCTTTGTAAAACTCGTATGCATCAGTAGCACTCTTTGTCAGGTCCGCATATGCGTCCGCCGCACTACACAACTGATACAGAGGGGCATACTTTGGATCTCTGAATTTCATCCACAACAGATAGGGCTTTCCAGCCACGATATCTCCGGCTTCACGGAGCTCCTCCTTCATCCCCCTCATTTCAGAGCGGGTTTCCTTGGCTGCCTCTAGGGCCTTCTTTAGGTCAGCTGCTTTTTCTTGATTTTCCTTTTCAAGGAGGTCGCGGTGGTTGGCGGCATCTTCCAGCTGAGTAGCCATCTGAGCTACCTTTTCTTCGCTCCGACGACGAGAAGCCTGTTCGGCTTTTAACTCTTCGACCACCTTCAGAGCGGCCGCATCACTTATCCGGGCTTGCTCCTTGGCTCGGGCAAGCTCCGCCCGAAGGGTCTCCACAGCAGCAGCTCCATCTGCGTTCACATCATATTACAGATACTAGCATCATGCTCCTCTTAAAGATTCGACGAAGTCGAATATACATACCACGGCCTCGCTGCCGCTTGTTAACAAGCGTGATGTCGGCATCGGCCACGTCTAGCTGCCGCTATAGTTCGGCAAAATCAGCAGAATTGTCGGCCGCCGGACCCTCAGCTACCTGCATATAAAGCAGCGAGATTATTAACAGATATTATGATCCTTTGTCTGCCACGTTGATGGCAACCAGAGTCTCAGGGGATACTATCTATATAGAGCACACTTAGCATGTCCGGAACCATCAAAAATACTTTTTTGCATACCTCAAAGCCTCTTAGTAGACTCGTAAAAGCTTTGTTCAAACCGCTTTTTGCGGATGAAATCCTCTCAACTATCATGCCCATTAAGGCATGATGTGTCTCAGAGATGGCCACTCGCTCCAAAAGCTCCATCAGGGTGTCCGGCTGTGTGCCGGACAATCCCGGACTCCTCCTAAAGCTCTCCTTGGAAGCCGGATACTCCAGATTCCGGCCGGCCGAAGTGTCAACTTCTGGCCCTGGCGGATCAGGAGAAATCCACCGTGACGACACTTCGGGGTTATCCGCCACATGTGACGCGGAGGCAGGGTGTGGCACCCCGGCTCAGAGAAAACCGAAACACCCCATATTCCAGCCTAGAGATCAAGGAGAAGTCTTCTGGAATACGACACTGCTTAGCATAGAACAAACCAGCTTTCTATTATTACACGAATATGAATACAAGGTCTCCGATATTACAATGAATAACATCGGCACGGCGACACTATGCCATCCTCAGTTGCTCTATGCAAGCAGCAGAACAACTCGAAGCAGCGGAATAACTCTAGCAGCGGAACAACGATGACGGTGGTGAACTCCACTCCACAGGGACTCTGGCTGGAACGCTTATCCTAGCTCGCACGAATGGAAACCACGACAAGCAAGCAATCAATTCCGGCATGACCTGAAAGCTGGCATGACACGCCAGGTCAGTACATTGAATGTACTTGCAAGCTCACAATAACCAGAGGCATTCAAGACAGACAACAGCATGGCAATTACAGGTTAAAATTACCAGGAGCCGGAGCATTGGCTAGTAAATGACCACAATGAGCTTGATCTTTACCCACGATTCTCGTACCACATCACGAATATACAACAACTCGGTATCCTCGATACCATCGCGATCCTTACGGTGATCACCACCCGACCAACTCTTGGCCCGTGATCCTTATGGTGATCAGAACCTGACCACTAAATGGTGTCGCGACCGGTTTTCCAGGATATTAATTTCCCAGAAGATGGCCCTTGTGCTCACCAGCCCCAGGATTACTGTTAGCTGATGAGACACCAACTTGATATAGAAACTCCAAGCAAAATACAAACTGTGTATTACAAGACCATTCTGGCCTATGAGTACAACAAATGGTTGATGGCGGAAGCGGTTTGTGGTTCATCGGTGTCTATGGGACTCCATTTCCCACAGGAACAGCTGACCTCGATAACTCCTATCTTCGCAAGGCTGCTATCGTCATTGCGTAGGTTCCGGGGCTGTCATCGCAACGCTCCTCTCCATGCAAGAAATCTGGCCAAGACAATAGCCAGGGACAAGCCAGTGAGTACTTTTGAATGTACTCGCAAACATTATGATCACAGCTATAATATAACAAATGATAATCATGCTCTGAAATATTCTATGATCACAACGTCAATAACAAAATAAAAATCCATGATGCACGCAAGCAGGTTATTCCTATACAACATGAATATGCAATGAGGGAATAGAAATAAAGTGCACCTATCGGGTGTCTGAAGCGATGCCTCGAAAGCATAATAATATAAGGTATGCCTCAGTCGGGCGTCTGAGCGACACCACATAAAGGGCTTTTAAATAACAAGCATGCCACGGTCGGGCGTCTGAGCGACACCACATAAAGGGCTTATAAGTAATTTAAATAACAAGCATGCCACAGTCGGGCGTCTAAGCGACACCCCATAAAGGGCTTATAAATATAATTTAAATAACAAGCATGCCACATTCGGGCGTCTGAGAGACGTTGCATAAAGGGCTTATAGAGGAAATAAGTAACAAACATGCCACAGTCGGGCGTTTGTGTGACACTACATAAAGGGCTTTTAAGAGAATAATCACAGTGAATATCCAGGAGGTAGAACCATCCCAGGGATACTCAATCATTCAAATAATGTAAATGGTTAGTCCATAATAATAGTAATCATAATCATCATGAGTCACAAGTCATGATCTATGTTCTAGTTTAGCAATTTTTTCCTCCGAAGACCGACACTAAGACAGACACTTGACCCATCCCAGACTGTAGTCCTTAACCATGGACATGGCTATTCGAATAGATATAATCTCTGCAGAGGGTGTACAATTTACCCACGAGTAACGGATTCCTTTAGTCCATCGGGACTAATTCCGTCTACGGTGTTTTAACTGAAAACACACCTGACCACACACACCAACTTAACTTACTGGTGTTTGGAATCACCCACGACGCCCGTTGAGCAAAACTCTAAGTGGGGAGGCTACAACCTCGACTAGCATGGGATCACAAAATTTATAACACGCACAAACTAGGGGAGCTACCCCCTCGGCTCCAACCGGAAACACCCATGCCTCCGGACCAGGTGGCATGTCTACTGGATGCAGCCGGTATCTTCCACCATGGCCTCTCTGTACGATGTGTGCTAGGAAGGGGTTGACAACTTACTGAACCGTACCCTACCTATGGCAGGAACAAGTGGTAGTACAAAACAAGTATGGGGGTTACTGGAACAAGACTCGATCTACAATCGACTCAGGAGGTTAAGACATTTCCTGCATGATAAGCATAAGCAATATATTTCACACCAATCAGACAAAATCACCACTCATCATACCTCACCATGCCTTACCGGACATAACCGTCTCGACAAAGAACTAGAGACAAGCTCGTGTCTACCCAAGACAGAGGCTTTCCCGGATTGCTCCCGATAGGCATGAAAGGCATACGAGGGTGATTACTATCAGAAGCATATCAAATTCCAACAGCTGGGAATCATCATTATGCACTCATGAATATGATCATAACACCACATAAAATATCGAATACTTCGCGTCAAGATGGTGTCGTATTTGCATCAAACGACACACAACAAATATCATGTCGGGGTTCAGAATGCTTGCCTTCAAGAGTATGCAAGTGGGGGTGCACTTTTTGAAAGTTGCCTTCTTCTTCAAAATCTTATTTTACGAAAATTTGAATTAACACATAGTACCAAAACAGTACAAAAAAGTTGTTTGTAAAATTTTCAAATAAATATGAAAATAAACTAGACAAAATTTGAGAAACAACAGAAAGAGCATCAAATCATTTGGAGTTATATTTAAAAAGGTGTGGCCAGTCAAAGTTTAGTCAAAATCTTGTTTTTAATAATAAACAAAAAAATTAGAAAAAGAAAAACGGTTCGGGGGCTTACATTTTCAAAGGCGTACTCGGTGGAATAGGTTTCCACTTAAGCCAACATGGATTGTCTCGTCGGTCACTGACAGTGGGTCCCTTGGGCCCAATAGTCAGGTTTGACCAGTCGCTCGCGCCTTCTTTCTCCTCTGGCCGGGCAAAGGCGGGGCTCCGGCGATCGCCGTCGACGAACGGCGGCTCCCACGGGATTTAGAGGGCAGGGATTGATCCGCCAGTCTAGGGCGGACCTCCCAGTGGTCGAGAGGGTCGTGGGGACAAAGGGAGTCACCGGCGGCGAGCTCCGCGGCGGACGGTGGTTTCGAGAGGATTGGGGTCTCGAGCTACGGTGGCTCCCGATCGAAGTTGAGAGGTGGGGTGGCTCCGCAAGGTCAAGGGGATCGGACGGTGGCACGGGATGGACTGGGGAGGCCCTGCTCGCGACGAACGGGACCGGAGCGTGGAGGCGGCCGAACTGACCGGATATGGGGAAGGCGGCCTCCCGCCATCGATTGAGGTCGCTTGAAGGTCTCGACGAGCTCGGGGCTCCTTTTATAGGCGGTCGAGGTCGGCTCTATGGCGGCCGTGGATAGGAACGGCGAACCGCCGTTCTGTAGCTAGGGGGTGCGTGGCGATGGCTGGCGGGGTCTGGCAGGGCGAGAGGATGAGCTCGGGCTGTTCAGGGGCGAGCTGGCGCACGACTGTGGCTTGGGCGGCGTCGTCCATGGCAGGAGCCTGCTGCGACCGTCCGCTAGCCGCCATGGCCGACCTAACGGTGGCGCTACGGGGCTCCAGGGGTGGCTTGGAGAGTTCTGGCGAGCGAACGAGAACGGGGCGTGGCCCTGCGGGCGAGCAATGGCCAGGGGCAAGACGCGGCGGCTCGGGCGCACACACGTGCAAAACGCGCGCTTTGGCCGCGCGCAACGCACGCACGCCATGTGCTCGACGGAATGCCAGGGTGGCCTAGAGGTCTTGGGTGACGATGCAAACTAACAGTACAAGGTTAGAGGTAGCTAGGAGGTTTGTGGACATGATTGCTGGGTCAGGGAATCAAGTTCATAAAGCAAACTAAAAACTATGTCAAATCTGGTCATGCACACAAGGTGTTCGACAGAATGCCACGGGCATCTAGGCATCTCTTTGGCTGGCCAAAAACTCCAGATCAGAGTCTCTTTAGATGTAGGTAATGGTGGCAAGGTTGGTTTGACAAAAACAGAAACTCCCTAGTCTAAGTTTTTGAGAAAACCAAATCTGGATAGAAAATGAAGGGCATTATTGCATGGACCAAAAATATTACAATGGGTCCAATCTCCTGGACTTAAGTGTTTGGTAGGGTGGTCTATAAGCAGGAGGGAAAACCATGGGTAATAGGGCAAGATAAAATATGGTTGAAGTGCAAATCCCCAGACTAGACCAGAGAGCAAAAGAGGATGATTTGCTCAATTTTTTCAAAGAATACCCATAAGTTTTTGCATAAGGTAGAATTATACACTACAACTAACATCCCCCAATTTTGGTGGAAGTTTTAAAGAAATATTTCAATAGGGTGTAGGGCAAATTACAAACTGGACCAGATTTGAAAACATGAGGTGGGGCTCAAAATCCCCAAATGACTAAAAGAGATTTTTGCATAGAAGTGACGTGGGAACATCACATGACATCCCCAAATTTTCGTGGGAATTTTAAAGAAGTATTTGAAAGGGTTATAGTGCAAATGGAACTCTAAACTAATGAAAAATTATTTTTAAAGAAATAAAGCTTAGGAAAAATATTTGTCTAAACCACTAATAAAAAGAAATGGTCTTGGGAAATATACAAGTCCAATAATATTTTTTGAAAGGTTTCCACCTAGAAGGAAAAACTCAAAAGAAAAAAATTCAGAGGGACAGAGTGATCTGAAATTAAATGATAAAACCAGAAATAAAAAATTAATTTCCTGGCAAAATTTTAATCAATAAATCAAGGTCAAAATTTTGGGATGTTACAACACTACCCCCCTTAAGAAAAATCTTGTCCTCGAGATTTGCTAAGGGCTGCATTGAAAAGAATTACTCCTACTATCTGAAAGTAATATCACAAAAATAACCATCCTACTCGTGCAATTAAAACGTGGCTACAGTGAATGGGCAATTAAGTGGTGTAAAGCTATACTGTGGAATACTGGCGCTGCATGGAAAAATCTATGGTTGGGGAAAACAAGGAAGTTCTACTTTTGGTTAGAGTAAATTTAGAATAAATTTCTAAATTTCTAAAATACGCTGGTCGTACCCGAGAGAACAATGCTCTCTCTGGCTGATAGGTGGACCCGGGGCCCACTATCAGTCTCTTCTTCTACCTCTGGCTCTCTCTTCTCCCCCTCTCTCACGCGCTTTCCCGCGCTTTCTCCACCAGCGACATCTAGCGCGTAGAGCATCTAGGCCGTACTGCGGTAGTGCGCGGCGTGCTAGCTGCCGGTGCAGCGTGCACTCACCTCGCGGGCAAGTGCGCTGTCGGCACTGCTCGTGGATTCGCCTCTGAACACCGGCGATCGAGCGACAAATGGCGCTGGTGGACTTCGCCCACCGTACACCGATCTCAAGCTATAAAATGACCGAGGTGCTCCTTTCTTCTTCCTCACACCTGGCCTCGCTTCTCCTTTTCCTTCCTTCTCCTCCATTTCTGTTTGCAAGAGCTCCAAACGAGGCTCTAATGGCGGAGGTGATGCCGGACTGGTACGTGATCCTGATGTGCGGAGGGTTGGCTGCATTGATGGGGTTCTCCGTGCTCTTGTGCGTGATGATCCTTGATGATCGTTGTGATGCTGCCGCTCGAGTGTTAGCTCTCCACGGTGGTGGTGATCATGAGGATTAAGTGCGGTGTCGGGTGCTAACCGTTGTCGGTGTGCTGGAGGCAAATTGCATCCGAATAATTACCCACAAATCTCTCCTTCAGAGACTGTGGTGTGCTAGGGAGGTGATCAGATAGGTGCAAATTGTGCACGTGAATATGCAATGAGTGCACGTGGTCGAGTGGTTGTGGTTGTGAGTCTGCTGTCATGGTGCTGCGTGAATAAAAATCTATGTCGTGAAGAGATATATGCCGGAACAACTCAGGGGAAAATCTCACTTCAGAATTTACCGAGGGTGAAAACAGTTAATAAAATTAACAGCAATAAAAACCACTCACATTAATTGAAACTAAAAATTTAGTTCATCGCACAAATTTAGGATACCACGCATAAGTTGCAACACATAGATAAATGTTGGGACAATAAACATAGAAGTGACGTCTATAATGACAACGGTAAATGGACAGGGTCCTGAGGAAACGTCTCTGGTACTGGGGCACACTCTTCTTCTATCGAGGGAAGCGAATTGACTAGTTGATGAATGCATCTTTCTTGGTCGGCCCTCAGTGGTCTGCCGATGGCGATCTGAGGATTTAAATCAGCGAGGCTCTGGAGATAACCCATTACTCATTGGGTCAAATGCTCTTGAGCGATGACATACTGGGCAAGGTTGGCCAGTACTGGGTCTCTCTTGATTCGTCCACCGGGAAAAGATGCTACTTCTCCGGGTGCCGCATGACTCGGGAAGTAATAATACCCTCATTCGCTGGCATAGGGTACCGCAAATCGAAGCCGAGCAAGCTCTTCGTACGCAGCAGCTTCTATGGCCATCTGCGGAGTCGACATAGATTTCCCCACGAAGGAGACTTCCGTTGGGTCTTGGTTTGGGTTTGCGGGAGGGATGTGCACCACTGCCCAATATTTCAAGGTGGATGGGGTGATCCTAGATTTGAGCAACTCGTACTGGGGTGGATGGAGGAGGCCAAAGGAGGGGCAGAGGAAGAGGCCGAGCGCCATAAAAGCTCGGTCGGCCACATATCTCTCGTGGGCGTACGTCGGCGAGGAAGCTGCCGGAGGGGGAGAGGGGTCCATCGGAGTGGCGACGACGAGAGCTATCTACTAGACATAATCACGGGCGCGAAGCCGATGAGAGGGAGCGGTGCCAAAGCACAAATAGTGCTCTGGACACGCCACAGTGCACAGGGCACATGCACAGCATGCCAGCTGCGCGGTCACCACACGACATGGCACATTAAACGCTCTATAGCACCCAAAACGTTGTCTAGCTGATAGTCCTTCCAAGGTAGGTTTGATCTGTGGTGGTAACTAAGTGAAAACATCTCTGGTTAAAAAGTTAGTGAGCTCTGAAGTTTACTGCAGTAAGCTTTACCAGCTCAATGTGATCAACAGGGAATTGCTGGAGGCCAAAAAAGATGTCTGGGATGTTTAGGATAGGAAGGACTACAGTCCTGGGGAGTTTGAGGGTAAAAGGATCAAGATTTACTGCAATTGCTTCACAACTGCATACTTGGTCCAGACATGAAGATCAACAAGATGGACTCACATGGAGTGTCTACATGAGCTCAAATTGGGCAAGGCTTAGTCATTTGGTCATATCAAGATGTTGTAAAAAGCTCATGCCAAATGGACAAACCAAAATAGCACTTGCTTCACAAACATCTCTGCTGACCAGAAACTTGGAACAATTATGGTTGTCAAATGGCTCAATGAAATGATGCCAAAATGGGTGGAGAGATGTTTCATGGGAATAAGAATGATCTGGTAATTTATCAGGATTTTTGAAGCAACATAAAATATACGTGCTTCACAACCTGAAAACATTGGCAGAAACAAAGATTGGCTCCTGTGCTCACATAGTTGATTGGATGGGCCCGCAAATGGGTGGAAGGGGTTAATATGAGCACATTAAGGAGTGTGCAAAAGTTCAACTCATTTGGGTACTCCTAGCTAGTACTTCCTTCACAAAGCTTTCTGTCTGGCAGAAACTTTGAAAATTCATTGAGGAAGATTGGCTAGGCAAATAAATTTGAACTTGAGCATGGGGCAATTATTTTGACATATAAACATGCCCAAAAAGGTTGGGAGTCAATAGGAGAAATATAAATGACACTTCCTTCAGAAAGTGCCATTCAGGGCAGAATAGGAAATGAATTATTGGAGGATTAGTTTTGAACATGGCAATGAAAAGTTTTGCCATATTTGATAAAGATATGACCCAAACAATTTATGAGAATTATTTGGGAATTTGAGGAGTGAGATAAATATAGGTTGCTTCACAACGTAGGGCAATTTGAGTTATTCCTTTAATAGATAAGGAATATTCCCAATAAAAAGAATATAGGGATTTGGGCTAAGATGGAAATGCCAGGGTCTAGGGAAGGACTTGGGAAAGACAAGCCACTCTGGAAACAAAGAAGAGGTAATCTTCTTCACTTTCCAGACCACAAAGCCATGGAAAAAGAAAACTCAAGCAAAAACCTCGGAGAAACAAAAGAAAAAGAAAGGGCCAAAAATCAGGCTATCACACAGGGGGAGGCGACTCGCTCTCCATCATCTACGGGGGAAGATCCCCCGAGGACGAACCCGGTGGAGAAGGGCTACAAGCCGGACTGCAACAAATATGTTTCGGTCATGATCCTCAAGAAAATAAACGAGGTATGTCTACCAAAGTACCCTCTCACTTACGGCTCGGTGGAGGGCCGGTCCCCTTGTGAGGTCTTCTTCCCTCGTTTAGAAGCCTTCTTTTCCAAATCTTCGGAAGCGGCCCTTTTCTTACCTTGGGGAGAGGGGATTTTAGATTCCCCTCCCCGATTATGCTCCTTCCCGGAGGCATCTACTCCTCCAATCTGGATGTGTAAAAAATGAGGCCCATCTGTGGCTTCTCTATTCCTCCCCTCGTCTTCGCCTGATGGCACCTGATACGGCGCACGGTCAAGCAACCTGGTCAACAAAGGATTCGGCGAGACTTCAGGAAGAGGGGCCGGACACCTAGTCCTCTCTGCCTTCTTCAGCCAGTCCTGGTAGAAATGTTTTTTAGAATTATGTTATAATAAATATAAAGGACGGTGTGTTCGGCAACAGAAGTATTTACCAGGGTATCCGGACAGTTGCAATTGAGACATGCATCCTCGATGGTGTCCGGACACTTTATTCGTGATCCGAAGAACAACTCGTACATCTCTTTGAGCGTCAGGCCAAAGAATTGTTGAACGGTTCGCGGTCCTTCCGGGTTGAACTCCCACATACGGAGAGGACGACGTTGGCAGGGAAGGAATCGACGAACCAGCATCACTTGCATTATGTTGGCAAGACTGATATTCCTCTTGAGAAGGTCTCGGATGCGGCTATGCAATGTCAGCACGTCATTCGTCGGCCCCCAGTCCAGCCCTTTGTTGACCCATGACGCCAGTTGTGGTGGAGGGCCCGGGCGGAACGCTGGAGCAGCCACCCGCTTTGTACCTCGGGGAGCGGTGATGTAAAACCACTCCCGCTGCCATAAATCAGAGGTCTCCAGGAAAGAACCCTTTGGCCTTGGGGCATCGGTGCCTTTGCTTATTATAGCACCTCCGCACTCTGCGTGACGCCCGTCGATCACCCTCGGCCTCACATTGAAGGTCTTGAGCCATAGGCCGAAGTGGGGGGTGATGCGGAGGAAGGCTTCACACTCGATGATAAACGACGAGATGTGAAGAACGGAATCCGGAGCGAGATCGTGGAAATCTAGTCCGTAATAGAACATGAGCCCTCTTACGAAGGGATCAACGCTAAAACCTAGCCCTCGGAGAATGTGGGGGATAAAGACAACCCTCTCGTTGGGCTCGGGAGTGGGGACGACCTGCCTGGAGCAGGTAGCCTGTGCGGAATCTCGGCAGTGAGATACCTGGCCTCCCTAAGCTTCCGGATATCCTCCTCTGTGACGGAGGAGGCCATCCACCGGCCTTGATTGGACCAGGACATGGTCGAAGGACCGAAGCTTTGGCTTGAGCCTTGGTTGTTGGAACTCGAGGTGCGGGAGGGGAAGGGTTGAGCGTGGAAAGAAAAGGACAGGCCTTGGCCCCCTTTATAAAGAGGACGAATATCAAGCGTCCCCTGCGTGACCATTTGGGACTTACCTAAAATCGAAGAGTCATATTAAACAAACACAGTTGGGTTATCCACGCAATCCCATGATAAGGGGGGACAACGATCTCTGCTTCGATAAGACGTGCCAGTAAAACCGCCTCGCAGCGCGTGTAGTGGCTAGTTATGAAAACAGTTTGAATAAAGGCCGAACCGTGGCGTCGTGTCATGCTATGAAAATCTGTCAGCAGATCAGATTTATGGAATATTATACTCTCTACAGTGGTATGTGGAATTTGTTTTGCAGAGCCGGACACGATCCTTGTGTTCTCAATCTTCTATGGAGTATTCGGAGAAGGAACCCGCCTTGCAATGCCGAAGATGATATGCGCGCCGGACTCATCGTCATTGAAGCCTAGTTCAGGGGCTACTGAGGGAGTCCTGGATTAAGGGGTCCTCGGACTGTCGGACTATATACTTTGGCCGGACTGTTGGACTATGAAGATACAAGATTGAAGACTTCGTCCCGTGTCTGGATGGGAGTCTCCTTTGCATGGAAGGCAAGCTTGGATATTTGGATATGTAGATTTCCTTCTCTGTAACCAACTATGTGTAACATTAGCCCCCTCCGGTGTCTATGTAAACCAGAGGGTTTAGTCCGTAGGACAACAACAATCATAATGATAGGCTAGTTTCTAGGGTTTAGCCTCGATCTCGTGGTAGATCAACTCTTGTAATACTCATATCATCAGGATCAATCAAGCAGGAAGTAGGGTATTACCTCCATCGAGAGGGCCCTAACCTGGGTAAAACATCGTGTCCCCTTCCTCCTGTTACCATTAGCCTTAGACACATAGTTCGGGACCCCCTGCCTGAGATCCACCAGTTTTGACACCGACAACTACCCAATCTTTCTTTATCTATTTTCAAATGGCACTGCATGCAGTGACTATACTATTATCTTGTGTAGTTCAACCAAAAATGCGATCACTTTGTTTGTTTGCCAAATAGCAACGGGTATACATATCTGTCTGCACAAATATCAAGCAGCTAGTAAACATATAACCCACCTTGTATTTTTGGTTTAAACATGTATCTTCCGCTTAACATCTGTCATGTTTTGCACTGGACAATTTGATACAGTCATGTTTTGCCCTGGACAATTTCATACTGAATTGATTTGCTGGTTCAGAGCAGAAATATATCACCTATTCTTCATCAGACCAAGGATATCCATGTTCGCAGTGATGGAAAAGGTGAAATCGATAAAACCAAAATTGAGCATCCAATCATTGAATCATGTCCTGCACCTCCAATGTAGGTCCACCCTGCCAACAAATTCACATGCAAACCACTAGTATTACTATCTAATGACAATACAAAAATATTAGCAAGATAATAGCAAACCATGTACCTTCATAATGAACATCTCATAGTGCCACCTATTGGATATAAAGGTTTGGAAGAAAACATGCTCCTTATGTTGAACCATTCAGACTTTTTGTGCAGTTCCACTAAAATTGAGCATCCCTGTTTGCATAGATATTGAAAGTCTGATTATTATAAAAGTGACACTAGTTGAAGCATAGACTCACAAATATAAGCATTCCAATTTCTTAATGAGAAAAGGTAGCAACACTATTTCTAACCACCTATTTGAAGGAATAAATAAGCCAACATCGGCTGATGTGAGGAAGGCATATATAGTTCTTTCTGAAAAAATGATTGATTCCTGAGCTTTTGCTCTTCTTTTAAGCATATTTTGTGCAGTTCAACTAAAATAAAATGCCATAACCGCCTTGACAATTCAGTGACACTGTACAAAAGGAAATGACTTAACATTACATCATGATGTTATGTATGTAGTCGACAGGCATTAGAGACAAACATACAGACCTCCTCCGATAACATAATGGACATTAATTTTAACAAAGGTGTGACTAGCTTTACTGGGATAATTTGAGTGAACTCTACACACTCTGTTCCTTAATATAAGATGTTTTCATAGTTCAATTTAAAGTACCCAAATATCTAGTATTTAGAAAATAGGTGGTAGTTTTCTTGAGCACATATCTGGGAAAGCTTGCCACACTTTATTTATGTCCATACTCTAATGCAACACCATTCGAATTGTACAGATATACACTAATCCAGTGGCTAGTGCAACAGTAGAGTAGTTATTTTATTATAGGGTACAATACAATGGTTTTACTGAACATGTTTCCATAAACTCTAGCACTGGAAGATTTCTATAAGAATTAACAATACAAAATGTAAAGGTAACAAGTTTCAGCATTGGTATACTAGCTGTGCAAGAGCATTAAACCAAATACAAAATTCAGAAGGTAACTAGCATTATTAACTAATGACAGTATAAAAAAATTGCAAACCATGTACCTTCAAGGTAAATATCATTTCGAACTCGAGAGGAACTAAAAATTGCTATCACAATCTTGATAATCGGTCAAACATAAAAACTTGATCGAACGAATCAAGAGAACAGCCGGAGGAGGAGGAGGTGCCCACTCTTGACCTTTCCTCTTGACACTGTACAAAAAATGACTTTTCTCACGAAAGTGAGATATGTAATCTATAAGCATTAACAGTTCAAAAATCTGAAGGTAGTAACAAGATTCATTGTTGGTATACTGGCTGTGTAACAACATTAGAATGCCTTAGCTGAAAAATCTTTAATACATCCACAATCAACACCTAACCTTAAATAATCCAGTGACATTAAATGGCATTGCTTAAATTAATCGATGGCATTAGACTGAGTGCGTCATTAGTTAAATGTGGCATCATTTTAGCAGTACCATTGCTTGACTTGACCGCTGATGTTATACTAACAGCAAGAAAGTGGCAATAAGAGCATGGGAGGCCTGTTCGGACAGTGGGCGCACCAGTACGATGTACCTCCACAGAAGCATAGAGTGGTGAGCGAGGTATGGTTGCCCAGAGCAACAAATATCTAGGTAGCATATGTGGATTACGTCCCATTTTTGTTCTCTTTATCCACCTTTTTCCTATGTGAGAACAACAAACCGATCGATCTGGTCATTCTCTATTGTGTTGTCATGCCTTTCTACCCTTCTTCAACCAAGAGACACGAGACTTGTTCCTTAGCTACTGATTTCCCCTTTTCAACCTAGATGCTGATGAGGACATCAATACCATTGTTACACCCACAGCCCCTGCTGCTATACATACTGGACCAATTACTAGAGCTCGCGCACGCCAACTAAATTACCAGGTACTTTCGTTTCTTGGTAATGATTCTAATGTTCATGAGAATATGACGCTGCCTAAATTGGATACATTTGTTTTGCTTACAAATGTAGGGCCTAGCTTGGAGAAGGATGAACATTGGAGCAAGAACCAGCATGGAGATGATGGCATGCAAGGGGGACAAGAATGGAGTTACAAGTGATGATTTCAGGACTTTGAAGCCACCATAATGAGTGCATGAAGCCTTGGACGAAATATACAAGATGCCACTTCATAATATTCGTCCATAGGCTATTCTAGGTGTCACGTCACCTTATTATTGGGCCAGGCCCATGTAATTTCGAAATACATTAGTATAGGCTATTTTAGAGTCCGTATGTGTGGGGAAACAAGAGATAGGGTTAGTTTCGACCCTCCACCAAGGGCCACGAAATTCACCCCTCTTCCTCCATATATACAGCCCTTAGGGCACCGCTTAGACTTGGGTTTTGTTTAGATCAAAAGTTCGCCATAGCTGCAACTTCGCAGCCGCTTGTGTTCAACGACTGCATAAAAGCGCCACAGTAACCCCACCTTGATCAATAAAGCTTTCATCTTATATTCGCAATATCCAGTTGCAATCTCAGTTTCTTGCTTGTTCTTCGTTTGCTCGCAGGAAATAGACCTCGTGGTCGTTGATCGTGTTCGGCGTGGTCAATAACCTCTCGGAGTTGGTTTAGCGATTGCTAAGGCGCGACGCCCTCGCACGCCGTAGTCGGATCGTCAAAGTCGACTTCCACCAAAGCGAAATCCACCATCTCATCGAAAGACGGGACACCTCTGCCTCTATCAAGTGGTATCAGATTTCCGTGTTGCTCGGTGAGATTTTACAGCTTTTAAGTAGTTTAGATCGAGTCTGTTCTTCATACCTACAGTCCACGAAAAAGCCACAAAAAAATTAGGGTTAGTTCATCATATCCGAACCAATCGAGCCTTTGCATAATCTTTTACAGATTTGCATTGTTGAATTTGCGGTTGCATCGCCGTGTCTAGTTGCTGGTCTTAGAGTCTAGTCTTTTAGAGTTTCGAGTTCGGTCATAAGTTGTCACGCCGCCGCGCACCATTATCATCGCCGCCATCTACCACCACCGCTTATCCGCCACCGCTTGAATCCGTATCCATCTACCACCACCGCTGCCATATATCACCACCGCCGCCATCGACCACCATATATCCACCACCAATCCGAGTCCCTTGCATATTAGGTTTGTTTTCGGATCCATCTAGTTTTCCGATTCGTGTTTCCTTGTCTCGAGTAGGTTTCGATTCCAGCAATCTTTGCCGTCCGTAGAAGAGGTTGGTTTCAAAAAAAAAAAAAAAAGAGTCCGAAACCACCTCCGCTTAGGCCCAAAATTTTCCAAAACGCACGGGATAAAAAAATTCTCGCTATCCTATTTTAGGTGTTTCTGCGTATTGAGCCGATCGCCGTTATAGAAAGTTTTTTGACCCGCTTCAGCTTTTGGGTCCGGCAAAAAAAAAAAAAAATTTGGTCGAAAAAATTTCGTGCCCATCCCGTCGATTTGACCGGAAGAGTTTTGAGACACTCGCCATTATAGTGATTTTTACAAAAAAAAAAAAGCAGCGCAAAAAAAAACAGCGCAAAAAAAAAAAGAGCGAAAAAAAAAATTCAGAGTGTGCTTTTCCTTTGATTACGTGCAGCGCCGTGATTTTGTTAGTGTTCTAGGCTCGCGTCTCTAGCACGGTCTAGCCTAGGACCAAAGACAAGATCTGCTCTGAGCGCTTATTCAACTTTGCATCTCTGATTTGATTATTGTCGACCCTTTTGCTACCATATTATAAGCCTTCCCAGCTCCACATACATCTACGCCGTATGCTTGACTCTCCCCGCAATCGCTCTATCCAAGCTTTTGAGAGTTTTGATTACAACGGTTGCCGATCACCGCTTCTTCTGGGTAAGAACTGGTAAGAATTTGAGATTTGCTTGACGGATTTGTGACACCCACCACCACCGTTGTTAGTAGTCCAGAGGATCATATTCTTGTGTGTTTCTATTGTTGCTAACCATGGCAGGATCACAATCCGACGAGACCGACCGGGAGAACATGACGAACAAACAGCTACATGATAAATTTCAGCAAATGATGAGTGGACAGTGCAAGATGTGGTAAACAGATTTGACGAGGCCATGGAGAAGATAGATGGCATTGAGAAGACATTTGAAACAAAGCTTGATAGCAAGTTTGATGAATTGCTCGCTGCTTTTCCACAACCACCGCCGGCTGCACCTATCGCACCTCTGCAACGACAACAACTACGCCCTTCCGAATCAAGATGGACGAGCTCAGCGGTTCCTATTGAGACAGACAAAATTCTGTGCCGCTGCTCTGCTGTTGGTGCTTCTTTGGCTCCTCGCCATCGCTGCTGCTGGTACCGACGAGGATGATTATATGGGAGATTATGAGGATGAGGTTGATCAACATCGAACTACGTGCAACCACCAGCACCACAACCACCGTGTCGCCCACATGCAAATAATGGCAATGCTAGGGCTCCCCTCAGTACGAGATCATGACCATCTCCCTAAACTGAAATTGAATATTCCACCATTTGAGGGTAGATATGTTCCCGATATATATCTTACTTGGGAGTTAGAAACTGAACAACGATTTACATGTTTACAATATCCCGAGGAGAGACGTGTTCCTCGCCATTGCTTTGTGCTTTCACTAGCTTTGCATGTGTTTGGTGGTCTCAACATTGTAGATTATATCCTGCTCCAGCTACTTGGGCTGCTTTGAAAACTGCTATGCGTATCGTTGGGTTCCACCATATTATCAACGTGAATTACTTCAAAATTGCAGCGTTTAAGACAAGGAAAAATTTCGTAGAAGAATATTATCGGGAATTACAAACCGCTTGATTAGATGTGGTATTGTTGAGGAGAATGAAGCTATGCTTGCACGCTTTTCGGGTGGATTAAATAGAGAGATTCGCACCATTCTAGACTATAAGGATTATAATAATATCACTCGCTTATTCCATCTTGCTTGTAAAGCTGAACGTGAAGTGCAGATCGGCATGCATTGGCGCCGCACTAACTTTTCTCGCAGGTCGACCTTCATCATGGACACCACGTGCATCATCTACTTCCACCGCACCATCACCTCCTTTAGGTGCCACCTCCAACCGTGATACAAGAAAGCGTGCACAACCACCACTATCTGCCAAGAGCACACCTGCTGGGCTCTGCAGAGCTCTTCTTCCATGGCGTCAACAGGGCACACAAGTGATATTATTTGTCGTCATTGTAAGGGAAGAGGACATTTTATGAAAGAATGCAAATCTCAGCGTGTGATGATTGCTACCGAGGATGGTGGGTATGAGTCCGCTAGTGACTACGATGAGGAGACTTTGGCTCTTATTACACATGAGGAACACGGTGGAGATGATTCTGATCATGAGACACAATACATGGCTGTCAAGATGCCGACAGTATGAATGTTTAGTTGCTCAACGTGTTTTGAGTGTGCAGGTTACACAAGCTGAGCAAAATCAGAGGCATAATTTGTTCCATACAAAGGGAGTTGTGAAGGAACGTTCTATTCAAGGCCATCATAGATGGAGGGAGCTGCAACAACTTGGCTAGCATGGAGATGGTGGAGAAGCTATCTCTCACCACAAGACCACATCCACATCCTTACTACATCCAATGGTTCAACAACAGCGGCAAGGTGAAGGTAACACGACTGTTCGTGTGCATTTTAGTATCTCTACATATGCTGATTATGTTGATTGTGATGTGGTACCTATGCAAGCATGTTCCTTGTTACTTGGTAGACCATGGCAATTTGATAAAAATTCAGACACCATGGTAGAAACAATCAAGATACTCTTGTTCATAAGGATAAAAATATTACTTTGCTTCCTATGACTCTCGAGTCCATTTTGAAAGATGATATTAATAGAGCTAATAAAGCAAAACAGAGAAAAATAAGAGTGAAAATCAGATTGTGGCAAAAGAATTTGAGCAACACATGAAGACTAATAATAAACCATCTATCGTTGCTTCGAAATTAAATTGAAAAGTGCATGTTTACTTGCCACCAAATCTGATATTGATGAGCTAGATTTTGGCAAATCTATTTGCTATGCTTTTGTGTGCAAAGAGGCATTATTTTCATTCGAGGACGTGCCTTCCTCTTTGCCCCTCGCTGTCACTAACATTTTGCAGAGTTCGCCGACGCCTTTCCACAAGACGTGCCACCGGATTACCACCTATTCGAGGGATTGAGCATCAAATTGACTTAATTCCCGTGCATCATTACCCAACCGTGCACCATACCGCACCAATCCAGAGGAGACGAAGGAGATTATGCGTCAAGCATGTGAGCTGCTCGACAAAGGTTATATACGCCAATCCCTTAGTCCTTGTGTTGTTCCTATTATTCTAGTGCCGAAAAAGGATGGTACGTCACGTATGTGTGTTGATTGTAGAGGCATCAATAATATTACTATTCGTTATCGCCACCCTATTCCTAGGCTAGATGATATGCTTGATGAATTGAGTGGCTCTACAATATTCTCCAAAGTTGATTTGCGAGTGGATACCATCAAATTCGTATGAAATTGGGAGATGAATGGAAAACAGCATTTAAAACTAAGTTTGGATTATATGAGTGGTTAGTCATGCCTTTTGGGTTAACTAATGCACCTAGTACTTTCATGAGATTAATGAACGAAGTTTTACGTGCTTTCATTGGACGATTTGTGGTAGTTTATTTTGATGATATACTGATTTATAGCAAATCTTTGGAAGAACATTTGGAACATTTACGTGTTGTTTTTAATGCTCTACGTGATGCACGCCTGTTTGGTAACCTTGGGAAGTGCACCTTTTGCACCGATCGAGTATCTTTTCTTGGCTATGTTGTTACTCCACAGGAATTGAAGTTGATAAAGCCAAGATTGAAGCTATTGAGAGTTGGCCGCAGCCCAAAACGGTCACACAAGTGAGGAGTTTCCTTGGCCTCGCTGGTTTCTATAGGCGTTTTGTGAGAGATTTCAGCACCATTGCTGCACCTCTCAATGAGCTTACAAAGAAGGATGTGCCTTTTGTTTGGGGTACCGACAGAAGAAGCCTTCACGGTGTTGAAAGATAAGTTGACACATGCTCCTTTACTCCAACTTCCTGATTTTACTAAGACTTTTGAGCTTGAATGTGATGCTAGTGGAATTGGATTAGGAGGTGTGTTATTACAAGAAGGCAAACCTGTTATGCACTTTTCTCGAAAAATTGAGTGGGCCTAGTCTGAATTATTCTACTTATGATAAAGAATTATATGCTCTTGTTCGGACTTTAGAAACATGGCAACATTATTTATGGCCCAAAGAATTTGTTATACATTCTCGATCATGAATCTTTGAAACATATTAAAAGTCAAGCTAAACTGAATCGTAGACATGCTAAATGGGTTGAATTCATTGAGACTTTCCCTTATGTCATTAAACACAAGAAGGGTAAAGAAAATGTTATTGCTGATGCATTGTCTCATCGCTATACTATGCTTTCACAACTTGACTTCAAAATATTTGGTTTGGAGACCATCAAAGATCAATATGTGCATGATGCTGATTTTAAAGATGTATTGCAGAATTGTAAAGAAGGAAGAACATGGAACAAGTTTGTCGTTAATGATGGGTTTGTGTTCGTGCTAACAAGCTATGCATTCCAGCTAGCTCCGTTCGTTTTTGTTGTTGCAGGAGGCGATGGAGGAGGACTAATGGGACACTTTGGCGTGAAGAAGACGGAGGACGATTTGCTACACATTTCTTTTGGCCAAAGATGAGACGGATGTTGAGCGCTTTATTGCTCGCCGCACTACATGTCAAAAAGCTAAGTCACGACTCAATCCTCATGGTTTATATATGCCTTTGCTGCACCTAGTGTTCCTTGGGAGGATATATCGATGGACTTTGTTTTAGGTTTACCTAGAACAAAGAAGGGAGGATAGCATATTTGTTGTCGTGGATAGATTCTCTAAAATGGCACACTTTATACCATGTCATAAAAGCGATGATGCTTGTCAATGTTGCTGATTTGTTCTTTCGTGAAATTATTCGCTTGCATGGTGTGCCAAATACTATTGTTTCAGATCGTGATACTAAATTTCTTAGCCACTTTTGGAGATGTTTATGGGCTAAGTTGGGGACTAAACTGCTTTTTAGTACTACTTGTCACCCCCAAACCGATGGATAAACTGAAGTAGTCAATAGAACATTGTCTACTATGCTTAGGGCTGTTCTAAAGAAAAATAAGAAAATGTGGGAGGAATGCTTGCCTCATATTGAATTTGCTTATAATCGCTCGTTGCATTCTACTACTAAGATGTGCCCTTTGAAGTTGTGTATGGTTTCCTACCTCGTGCACCTATTGATTTGTTGCCTCTTCCATCTTCGGAGAAGGTTAATTTTGATGCTAAAGAACGTGCTGAATTGATTTTAAAAATGCATGAGTTAACTAAGGAAAACATTGAGCGATGAATGCTAAATATAAACTTGCTGGAGATAAGGGTAGAAAACATGTTGTGTTTGCACCGGAGATCTTGTTTGGTTACATTTGCGTAAGGATAGATTTCTGATTTGCGCAAATCAAAGCTAATGCCACGTGCTGCTGGTCCCTTTAAGGTGTTGGAGAAAGTAAATGATAATGCATATAAACTTGAGCTGCTGCAGATTTTGGGGTTAGTCCCACTTTTAACATTGCAGATTTGAAGCCATATTTGGTGAGGAAGATGAACTTCCGTCGAGGACGACTTCATTTCAAGAAGGGAGGATGATGAGGACATCAATACCATTGTTACACCCACAGCCCCCGCCGCTATACATACCGGACCAATTACTAGAGCTCACAAGACGCCAACTAAATTACTGTGTACTTTCGTTTCTTGGTAATGATTCTAATGTTCATGAGAATATGACGCTGCCTAAATTGGATACATTTGTTTTGCTTATAAATGTAGGGCCTAGCTTGGAGAAGGATGAACATTGGAGCAAGAACCAGCATGGAGATGATGGCATGCGCAGGGGGACAAGAATGGAGTTACAAGTGATGATTTCAGACTTTGAAGCCACCATAATGAGTGCATGAAGCCTTGGACGAAATATACAAGATGCCACTTCATAATATTCGTCCATAGGCTATTCTAGGTGCTTCGCGTCACCTTATTATTGGGCCAGGCCCATGTAATTTCGAAATACATTAGTATAGGCTATTTTAGAGTCCGTATGTGTGGGGAAACAAGAGATAGGGTTAGTTTCGACCCTCCACCAAGGGCCACGAAATTCACCCTCTTCCTCCATATATACAGCCCTTAGGGCACCGCTTAGACTTGGGTTTTGTTTAGATCAAAAGTTCGCCATAGCTGCAACTTCGCAGCATTCGCTTGTGTTCAACGACTGCATAAAGGCGCCACGTAACCCCACCTTGATCAATAAAGCTTTCATCTTATATTCGCAATATCCAGATTGCAATCTCAGTTTCTTGCTTGTTCTTCGCTTGCTCGCAGAAATAGACCCTCGTGGTCGTTGATCGTGTTCGGCGTGGTCAATAACCTCTCGGAGTTGGTTTAGCGATTGCTAAGGCGCGACGTCCTCGCACGCTCGTAGTCGGATCGTCAAAGTCGACTTCCACCAAAGCGAAATCCACCATCTCATCGAAAGACGGGACACCTCTGCCTCTATCAGATGCGGGTTCGATGCCTACTCTCTTGGACAGTACAGTCTCCCTTCCTTTCCTCATTCAACCCACACATGGATTAGTCTGCATGAAGTAGGGTTTCCTTTAATAGTGCAAATTAAGGTTTTCGTCTGTGTGACGAGCAGAGCAGAGGATAGAAAATTGGGAAGATGGTGGAGTGGAATAAGATCCACATGCAGGGGCGTGGCAGATGGGGAAATAGAACAAGGGTATGGTTCGAAAAGAGGTAGCATACATGGTTCGAAAAGTGGCTTCGCCCGTGGTCATCATCCTCCGCACACACTACGACAACAAGCTTGGGGACGGAGGCCATCCCGCGCGGGCGCTAGGTCTGAGAGGACGGCCTTGTCGTCGGTGTGTGACCTCGCTTGCCGATGACGAGTGCGTCAATGTTGCACGTCCTTTTCTTCCTCGGTGGATCTGTGACCGCCGGTGAGGAGGGAGAGAGAGGCCGTCTTTTTTAGATCTGGAGAGATGGTGATAGTGTGAGAAGCAAGTGGGCAGCCCTTAGCAAGAAAGCGCTGAAGCTCTAGCCGATATATCTTTTCTATACTACTAGTACTAGAGGTGGAGTAGTGGTGGAGTAGTTTATATTTTCTCTGCATACAGTACCAGTAAGTCGTGCTTCAAAACTGAACGGCGCGCCATTAAAATAAAAAATAAAGTCGAGAAATAATGCGGCACTTTGGGCCAACGCGGCCAGATCGCATTTTGCACGAGAAATAACACACCATGTTTGGTTGACATGTAGCCCCGTTCCACCATGTTAGTGAGAGTATGGTGAGTCCTTTCGTACAATTTCCGAACGGACGTCTATGTTGGTCGGGGCGCCTCTTTGTCTACCGTGGCAACCGTCCACCGCCTCTCTGCCTTCCCCTCTCGATTTGGAACTGCTGTCGCACGCTCTTCCCCCCTCCTTCATTTGCCTTCACCCTTCATTCTGCCATTGTTCGATCATCTTCTCCATGGAGGGAACAAGCCAGAAATGACCTTGTTATTCTTGCCCCGATCTGAAAGATGACGTGGTGGAGGAACTCATTGATCAGTGTGACGTCATCACCTCGGCTAGCATGGCAGGTTCTTTCAAGACCATTCTCTACTCAACTAATAACATCATTACAAGGAACCCAAGGGTCCAGGAGCGGTTTGATCTCCCTTATCTTCTTCTCTATAAGCCTGTTCGCATGCACGCGGACGACAGAGGCCTCACCTTGTGCAAGTTGATGCTGCTTGATAATGATACGTGTGATGTCAAGATGACATCGCTTAAGGGTAAGGCCAGGCCTAGCGCAAATGGAGATTGGGTTGTTTATATTGGGTACAATTGCGAGTGCGAGCTTGTGAATGTGTACACTCGTCAGCAGATTCCACTTCCAAAAATCACAGAGTGTCCTGAGGTTGAGTACACAGATGTTCTACGTACGTTCAAATACGATCGTGGTGGCTGTGGTCTACAGAAGATAACAATTTGTCGAGTTCCCAACCGCTCTTGGAATTACGAGAACTATGAAGTTGTTTCTATATTCGACAAGCTTGTTGCCGTCGTTACTGATTCCATAGCTCGTCCATGGATATTGCTCAAAAATCATTTTTGTACACGGATGAGTACTGTGATGCAATTCAATACGAGGGTCTTGTGTTTGCTGCCACAACTCGTGGAACTGTTTTTGCATGGGATGCTTGTGGTTTCGGTATGTTTGTATTCCACCGTAATTATAGTTGTTTCATCCACATGCGTGCGGGTTAGCAAGTTTCCCTTTACTAATTAACCTTCTTCTTGTGTTTGCAAGGTCCTGTGAACATTCCACAACCTATACTTGAAAATTTTTATAACCAAGGGGGAGATGATGATGGTGATGATCATGAGCATGAGGACGAGCAGAACTTATATACTAAGTGGCGCCTGGCAACTAATTCCGATGGATCACCTCTTCTTGTTTGTATACAGTGCACTGAGATTGTTACTACTGAGGGAGTGCCGACGTCTTGGATTTGGGGGTATCCACCATTGCCTGCCTGCAGGCCACCATGTGGCTCCATCGATTGCCTTGTATGGCCCGGCATCAACACCAACACCACAATACCCTTGCAAGGGGCCAAGCCTCATGAGGCGGGCGACGGCAAGACCCCCGAAGGAAGCGGCCTCCTCAGGATGGCTGCTGAGGGCCGGAGAGTTCTATGCAATGTGCCTCGCGAGGCTCAGCTGGCATGAGCCATGACGACCAAGGCCAGGCGGGCACCAGGCGGGCACAGAGCACATGTTTCCTCTTCGCTGCAAACGAAGGAGGGTGCAGGAGCAGAGTCCCGAGGAATCAGCCAAAGGTTTCCATTCTGGTGCAACGAGACCAAGATCGCCAGGACCGCGGAGTCACGACAAGAGGCTTCTCGCAGGCGGAGACTACTTTTGTCAGGATAGACTGTACTTCTTGTCCCCTTTCAATTCCGGCCATTGTGGGATTATCACATCCCTAATTCTGGTCTGACCTATGCTAGCTTCCATGTGAGCATCATGTTTAATTCAAATGAAACTTGAATTGAGGAATTTTCAAAAGCCTCAGAAAACCTCTGAAAATAACCAACTTTTAAATATCATCAAACGAGTCCAAGAAAATGGTCATGTTATTCTGTAAAAATATTGGCATGAGGTAAATGCAAACCAATATTTTTGGAGTGACTGAAATATTTATTTTTGGGCCTTTTTGAATTAAATCAATGACATATTTGAGTTGGATTTATTTCTATTATATAAGAAATAAAGCTCAAACATTTTTGTAAGTTGCATGTGACCTTGGGCTAGCCCTGAGCTCACATAACAATTTGCAAAAAGTTTATAAAAAATGATTTGATGTTCTAAATGAAATCAAAACAAAATAATAGAAATAGAAAAGGAAAATAAAAGAGAGAGAGAGAGAGAGAGAGAGAGAGAGAGAGAGAAACTCACCTGGCCTCGCCCACCTGGCTTACCTGGCGGCCCATTGGCTGGCCCAGCCCATCTAGCCCCCCCTATCGTCTTCCTCCTTGCCAGGAGGACAGGCGCATGGCCGACGCAGGCCGGCGCACGCTCGCCCACCTCCTGCTTGCCGCTTCGCCCTGGCTTCCTCGGGAGACGCCACACGGCCCCCTTGGACCCCTCTCACTCTCCCCCGTCCTCACCCTCTTCCCTGGATCTCTCTCTCACTCACCCGAACGGGCTCGTCGCCGCCGTTCGTCACCGCCGCAGCCACAGCCACTGCCTCACCCCGCCGATGCTCTCAGAGGCTCCGCCGCCACCTCTTCTCCCTCCTCTCCGAGCTACACGAGCCAGGACGGCTCCAAGACGATTATTGCGGCCTTCTTCCCCGACCACGGCCGCCAGATGCCGCTGTCTGATTCGCCATCTCCGCCGCCTCCCCGAGCACGCCGCCCTGCTCTTCGACCTCACCGTGAGCCCCTGCGCTTTTCCTCTCTCTTCCCCGCCTCGATTGCGCCTTGTAGCCCTAGTCCTCACCGGAGCCGAAGCTCCCCGCCGCCGGCCATATTGCCATCATAACTACGGCCGCGCAAGTTCGAGCTCATCGTTGCACTCACCGCACTCCCGCGAGTCGAACACGACCGTCCAAGGCTCCTCCCGTGCCCCACACCGCCCACACCATTGCTGCCCGAACTCCTGCCGCCGACTAGCTTGCTGCCACCGTCGACTCAGGCTGCCCCAGCTTCTGCCGCTGCCACCACTAGATGCGCAAGAGCGCCAGCAAGCCGTAGCAACAAACCGCGCACAAAACGGAGCCCCGTAGCATTTTTCAAATGCTCCGCCGTCGTTTTGGTCGTCGCCGGCCGAACTCCGGCAAGGTCGACGTGGCCTGTCATTAGCCACTAATGACACCACTAACTAAACCCATAGGTCACTAACGGATGGGCCCCACGCCCTTAATTAATCTTTGTTTATTTCATGTTATGTTTAACTAACCATAGAGGCCCCACGCGTCAGCTTTGACCGCGCTGACATGGCTATTGACTGGCCCCACATGTCATGCTGACTTTGCTGACGTGGGCGTTGACCGGACCCACCTGTCAATGTAACTAACCAGCCCCAACACCGACCAAGGACCCCACTAGTCGTTTGACCCGAGGCGCCTGGCTGACCGGCCGACATCGTAGTGATGTCATGCTAACGCAATATATATTTTCTGGATTTATTTTAATTTAGGAAATTCCTGAAAATATCCAAAACTTCTAAAAATCATAGAAATTCAGCCGTAACTCCAAATGAAATAAGTTATATATGAAAAATGATCAGAAAAATGCATTCTATCCATCGGCACTGGTTTCATGCATGTTCAAACAACTTAACCTTGATATTTAGTGCAAAACATGATAAGGCACCATTTGAATTCATAATTTGAATTTGGGGTTGAACCCTGGGTTCAATATGACCCAAATCCATCTAGTTGTAGTTGCATTAGGCCAACACACTCATATTACCATGTCATCATCATGCATCATATTGTGCATTGCATTGATTGTGTTCTTCCTTGTTTGCCGGTATTTGACCCCCCTCAGTAGACGTGTTCCGACATTGTGATCGTTGACACTGATGAAGACTCAATGATATCTTGAGAAGTGCCAGGCAAGCAAAACCCCCTTGTTCATTCTGATACAATCCTACTCTCTCGCTCTTGCTCTCTTTTACTGCATTAGGACAACAACGATTCTTTTGTTACTTGTTGCGGTAGCTGAACCCCTTTATCCTCTGCATGACCTGTCATTGCCACATCAAATAGATGAAACCCGCTAGCATGAGTAGGAGTTGTTTGAACTCTGTTATGCCTACTCATTCATGCTTGTTTGTCATGGCTGCTATTGCTTAGAGTTGAGTCAGGTATGATTCAGCGGGGATGAATCAGAGGTGTGTGAACACGTTCTACTGTGTGTGAGCTAAGTTTGTGAACACGATTTGGTAAAGGTGGCGGTGAGAGGCCATGTAGGAGTACATGGTGGGTTGTCTCATTTAAGCCGTCCTCAGGAACTGATTTCTGTGTTTGTGATCCATGAAAGAGTTACTACCATGCATTGGGCCCTGAAATATGACCCCGCTCGACATCTAATCACCCTTGTCCTCTGTCTAGGAGTTGCAAGTAGTTTCTGGTGTTTGTAGTATGCTGGAGGCCGTGCGCAGCACTGACCGGAGGGGTGGGCTGTGATGCGCTAGGCACGAGGCATGGTGTCCCGGGCGCCCGTTTGGTGTGTCGGGAAACCTGCACACATCGTTCGGGGCCGTATGTGGAAACTTCGGCCGGACTCCCTGCGGATGGAACCTGAATAGGCGATAAACCTGGGCTAGAGACTTGAGTGTTTAAGTAGGTCGTGGTCTCTACACCCACTTCGGCTTTCGCTTGAAGTCTATCGAGCACATGTCGTGTGCAGACGCTAAGTGGTGGAAACATGTATGAAGAAGTACACCCCTGCAGGGTTAACATAATCTATTCGAATAGCCGTGTCCGCGGTAAAGGACTTCTGGGTTGCCTAAAACAGTTCATAGACAAGTGAAAGTGGATACTCTAAAATACGCAAGATAAGCGTGAGTGCTATGGATGGCGTCCTCGTAGGGAGACGGGAGCGGATCCATAGTGGTGTATTGAATATTGATATGGTGAATATGTGGACTCGTGTGCGCCACCTCGAAAGAGTTACTTGCAGTCGTAGTTCAGGATAGCCACCGAGTCAAAGCTGGCTTGCTGCAGTTAAACCCCACCATTCCTTTGTTGATAATGATGCATATGTAGTTAGTTCTGATGTAAGTCTTCCTGGGTACATTTGTACTCACGTTTTCCTATTTTATGTTTTTGTAGAGAGACT
Source organism: Aegilops speltoides (assembly GCA_021437245.1). NCBI lineage: Eukaryota > Viridiplantae > Streptophyta > Magnoliopsida > Poales > Poaceae > Aegilops > Aegilops speltoides. The sequence continues at coordinate 239,638,391 of CM038142.1, forward strand.
TCAGTCTCACTAGTAGTTCCGCGTGAACTTTGACGTTTAGCTTGTTACCTCAGCTATGATCTTGAGCCCTCGGCAGAATCTGGTAGTTAGTCAAGCTTCTCAGCCTTTTTCATTTGTAGTTGAATGTACACAGAAATGTTAAGCTTCCGCTTGTGCTTTGACTTGTATGCTCTGAATGTTGGGTTGAGAGACCCATGTTTGTAATATCTCGCTCCTCGGAGCCTATTGAATAAAATACTTGAGTTGTAGAGTCATGTTGTGATGCCATGTTGTATTTGCACATATCGAGCATATTGTGTGTATGTTTTTTAAATGCTTGGTATGTGTGGGATCTGACTATCTAGTTGTTTATCCTTAGTAGCCTCTTTTACCGGGAAATGTCTCCTAGTGCTTCCACTGAGCCATGGTAGCTTGCTACTGCTCTGGGACACTTAGGTTGGCCGGCATGTGTCCTTCTTCGTTCCTGTGTCTGTCCCTTCGGGGAAATGTCACGCAATGAATACCGGAGTCCTGTTAGCCCGCTACAGCCCAGTTTACCGGAGTCCTGCTAGCCCAGTGCTACAGCACGGATTCACTCGCTGATGACCGACACGTTCGATGTTAGGTCATAGATGCATGTCCCTGTAAGTCTGTGCCACTTTGGGTTTACGACTAGCCATGTCAGCCCGGGCTCCTTATCATATGGATGCTAACGACACTATCATATACGTGTGCCAAAAGGCGCAAACGGTCCCGAGCAAAGGTAAGGCGACACCCGTGGGAATACCGTGCGTGAGGCCACAAAGTGATATGCGGTGTTACATGCTAGATTGATGTGGCATTGAGTCGGGGTCCTGACAGCTTTTGTATCAGAGCTTGGCTGCATGTAGCATTACCAAGCCAAACTAGTTGAAGTTGAGTCTAGACATGCTCTAGTTATACGTCGGGGAATTGATTGTGGGATGGAACGTAAGGCTCTTTTTACTCCTTACCTTATGCCCTTCTGATCTGAGTCATCATATCTCTCCTACGGGGTTAAGGAACTAGGCTTTCTCTTATTTCTACCAGGATCACGTGTTACTAATTAGTAGATCCATAAGATAGTCGGATTTAAGCCTCAGTTCAGTTTCTACCTCTGTATGTTAACTGTTGATCTCGAAACCTTGATATTGTGCTTCTGAGTGGTTGTGCCACCATTTTTCTAGCTTGTCTCAAATTCTTTTGAGCATTTACAGTCGTCATGTTGTCCAAGTCATCCCAGGTTTCTAAACAATCTGATGCACTTGCAAATCCTTTCCCTCTAGTTTTGATGTTCCTTTGGGTTAGGTTAATCACACTAATTGCTGAGTTGAGGTATTCTACTACCTCGACATATATGTTGGAGTTATTATTATGACCCTAGGTGTCTTAGGGGATCATCTAGTAATCTAGCCATGATTTGTGTCCCAGTGTGATGATTCTGGCCTTTATTCCCGAAAGCATCTCGTGATGCCACTTAGTAGTAGGTATTCTACTCCTTGGGTTTTGAACCCGAGATTCACCCTACTTACTTCATGTTTATAGTGCTTTCTAGTTACTTTAAGAAATAAGTAACCTTTGCGTTAGTCCTCAAGGTTCGTGGTATTCCCTTCTTCCAAATACCATGAACCATTCTTGGCAGAAGTTCTTTTGAACCAAGAGATCATAACAAGAGTGCTCTCGAAGAGTTCCCCATTCTATATCATGACTCTGCTAGTCCTACCTTCTCCGCATAGGTTATCCAGAAGAAAACTGTTGAGCTTTGCTCGACATACTAATCTGTGCATCCACAGCTCAGAAGATCGTATGTTCTTTTGGGTTGTCCCTCTTTATTTGTATTCCGACCCCATCTATCAATTGATAGTCAGGAGAAGTCGTGCACTCTTGTTATCGATGCCCATTACTCCTGTGGTCCGTCAAGCCATTCTATTCGGGATGACTAGGAGAAACAAACTCTAGTACCTTATCCATTTCCAGGAATGGGTCAAAGTAGTTGTGCTCCACAGATCAAAATGCAACCCAGCTTCTATTCTATTCTACCCTGAAGTATTACTATAACACCCTCGATGCGGCTATATCTCCCACGTGTCGAAGCATGACTTAGAGGCATAACCGCATTGAAAGCAATGTCGCAAGTGAGGTAATCTTCACACAACCCAAGTAATACATAAGGGAAAGAGATACATAGTTGGCTTACAATCGCCACTTCACACAATTACATGAATAAAGCATTACATCATCCAGCTATAATCAAGGTCCGACTACGGAACCAAAATAAAAGAAGAACCCCAATCTGCGCAAAAGGTCCCCAATCGACCCCAACCGGGCTCCACTATCGATCAACTAGAACGAAACAACACAAAGGGCAAGATCTTCATCGAGCTCCTCCTTGAGCTTGGTTGCGCCACCGCCGGTAACATAGGCACCGCAAACTGGTTTTGAAGTATCCGTGAGCCACGAGGACTCAAAGAATCCCATTACCATGGGTATCAAGACTAGCAAAGCTTAATGGGTAAGGAAGGGGTAAAGTGGTGAGGTTGCAGCAGCGGCTAAGCATGATATGGTGGCTAACATACGCAAATAAGAGCGAGAAGAGAACAAGCGGAACGGTCGTGAAGCTAGCAATGATCAAGAGGTGATCCTCAACACCTACTTACGTCAAACATAACACAGAAACCGTGTTCACTTCCCGGACTCCGCCGAGAAGAGACCATCACGGCTACACACTCGGTTGATGCGTTTTAGTTCGGATCAAGTGTCAAGTTGTCTACAACCGGACATTAACAAATTCCCATCTGCCACATAACCATGCACGGCTCTCGAAAGTTTATACCTGCAGGGTGTCCCAACTTAGCCCATGACAAGCTCTCGCGAACATCGAAGAATAGACCTTCACCCGAGACACTCCAATCGACTCGGTATCCCGTACATCAAGACATTTCGACAATGGTAAAACAAGACCAAAGAAAGCCGCCCGCGCGCCGACATCCCGATAGTAGCCGCACAGATCTCGCCTCGTGCCACGACCGGATGAGCTAAGCGTCAGTACCGACGTAACCTGTTGCCAAGGGATGGTCCCAAGACGGTGCTCTAGTTTGGACCAACGCTAGACAAGCAATCGCCCGGGGCTATAAAAGATGACCCTTGGGTTAATTACTCCCAAGGGAAAAGTAGGTGGTGGTGAGGCAAATGGTAAAAGGCAATGTTGGGCCTTGCTGGACAAGTTTTATTCAAAGCGAACTGTCGGGGGTCCCATAAATCACCCGACCGCAGAAGGGACGCAAAATCCGGGAACATAACACCGGTATGACGGAAACTAGGGCGGCAAGAGTGGAACAAAACACTGCATAAGGCCGAGCCTTCCACCCTTTACCAAGTATATAGATGCATTAATAATATAAAAGATATTGTGATATCCCAACAAAACCCTGTCCACCATGGAGAAATCTTCAACTTCACCGCAACTAGCAACGCTATAAGAGGGCTGAGCAAAGGGAACATAGCCAAACAATGGTTTGCTAGGAATGGTGTCAAAGGTTAGAGGTTCATGGCAATATGGGATGGCTGGTCAAACAGTAATGGGTAGCGCAAAGATAGCGAAGAATGAGGCAACTAGCATAGCAATGATAGTAGTGAGATCCAGTAGAAGCGGTCATCTTGCCCGAAATCCCGCAAGGAAGAAGAACGAGTCCATGAAGAAGACAAACGGACGTAGTCGAACGAATCCTCAAACTCCAAACGAAACCGGCTAACGAGAGAAGCAAACCGAAAGAAGCAAACAACATAGTAAACACACAAGCATAAGATGTCACGATGCACAAACAAGTATGATGCATGTCCGGTTTAATGAGGCATGGCATGGCATGGCAAAGTGCAACAAACAACACTACAAATTAGTGGAGCTCAATATGCAACGAGTTGCATATTGACGGAACACCACATTCAAGTATTTAGTTTGATCTCGTTATGCTACTCATCAATATTAAATGTTGTTAAACATGGCAAGAGGTGAAACATGACTAAACTACCTACTCTAGGCAAGTTTAAATGAGGCCGAACAACAACCAACAAGTCCTGAAACTCCCCATGTGCATATTTTAAGGTTTGGTACTGTTCTTCCCTAAACACAATTTTAGAGTTGTTAAACATGCAAGATGAGTGCACCATGTTAAACTAGGCAAAATTCTACCCCATTTACATATAAAGTTTATTAAAATCGGAGTTACGGTTATTTAGTTATGAAATAAATCATTTTAACATGGCATTTGAGCAAATTTAAATAAACAGGAAGTTAAACATTTTAAACATGGATGAAAGTGGCAAATTATGAAACTAGATGAAAAACTAAGCATTTTTCATATATAAATTATTTACATCCGATGCACGGTTTGTGAGTAAATAAATGCATGAACTAGGAGGGTTTTTTTGTAAAACTGCAATTCCTGGAAAAATTGCAAAATTCGCAGGGCATAGTAAAAAAATATATGGGCCGAATCTGGCAGGCCCGGGCTGCACAGGACAGGGGCGCTTGGTGGTGGTCTCACCTAGTGGGCTACGGCCCAGGAAGACGGAGGAGAGGCAAGCCGGGGCTGGCCGAGGCGATGGGCCAACATGGGGGGCGCGGCCCACGTGGACGCGTGCGGCAGCGGTGTGGTCAACGGCAGCGGGCGCTGCCTCGTTCATCCCCCAACGAAGAAGAAGACCGGCGGCAGGAGGTCCTCTCCGGCGACGGCGTCGGGCGTGGAGGTCGGGAATGGACGCGGGGGAGGGAGCAGAGGACGGATCCGGCGGCGGCTCGTCGGTTCAAGGCGGCGACGGGGACTCCGGGCGGCGACGGGGCACCTCCTGCCCACGACGCAGAGGAGAGAGAGAGGGGGTGTTAGCGAGAGGGAGAGAAGGGAAGGAGATGCAGGGGCAGCGGGACCTGAGACCGGCGGCGGCGGAGCAGTCCGGCGAGGTCTAGAGGCGGCGGACCGACGGCGGGAGCAAGGGCGGCGCTGGGAGCGCTGAGCAGAGGAGCTCACCCCGCCGATCCAGACGAGAGCGAGGAGCGGGCGCTGGGAGGTTAGGCGCCTGCCCAGATGGGTTTGCGCTGGCTCGGGACGGCTCTGCGGCGGCGGGAGCTTCTGGGGGAGGCGACGTGGAGGAGCGGGATCGCCAGGCGACGGTGGTGGTGGCTAGGCTAATCGGGCGCGCCAAGTGTCGCGATGGAGGTGGAGGGCGCCGAATCAAGGAGAAGGTGGGAGGCGACGGCGGCTGATGATTGGGACGGCGCGGAAATCAAGGAGGGGGAATGAGAAGGCCAAAAATGGCATGAGGGGGTCTATATATAGACAAAGGCTAGGGTTTGGTGGGTTTAGGGGGATTTTCGGACCCTCGGATCGCGATCGAGCGGCTCCGGACAGAGGAGGAACTAGGTGGGCTGCAGGAGTGGTTAGTGGGCTGTGTTTAGAAGGCCTTGGGCTGAGAGGAGAGAAGAGAAGGCAGCCCGGCAACGGTTTCCGGAGACCGAAAACGTCCGACGATTAAACCGACTATATTGCGGTTGTAGGTTTAACGGTTGGGCTATCAAATGGACTCCGAATGCGATGAAACTTGGCAGGCGGCCTGTCTACACTATAATAAGACCGCACGACAAGTTGCAACCCATTCCGAGAACATTTTTATGCCACCTATAAAATAATATTTCGGAGGTGCCGCGGGCGCGTGCAAGTGTGGTCGGGCTCAGAACGGACAACGAAGAGTACCGGCGAAACACGAACGGATGCAAGTTTTATGAAAACGATGCCGATGCAATGCGCATGATGCTATGAGATGAGATGCATAACAAGAACAAAATGCAAAACAACAGACAAAAACCCAACCACGGAGAAAATAATATCTCGCATCTCCGGAAAAGGCAAGAGTTGGAGTTACGAATATGGAAAGTTGTATCCGGGGCGTTACAACACTCCACCACTACGAGAGGATCTCGTCCCGAGATCTAGGATGGCACCGGAGGGAGAACGGAAGAGGAAGAGAAGGAGGTAAAACTAAGTTGCTTCTTTGACAAACTAGTGAAACCAACAAACCTTGAGAGGTAGAAAACTTGAAGAAAAGCCACAACGGAGACGAAAGGAATTGAAACACTCCGTTAGATAAGAGGAACAAGTGATACGACAAGAACCAAGAAGGTTGCAAAGACATGAACCAAGAGTTTAATGGACTAGATAGAATTCGAAACCACTCCGGTTAAAACAAGATGAGAGGGGAAGAATGATATAATTTGGGCAGCACTCCGGCTGTAAATGGAAGGAATTGAACATGAACTTGACAATTGAGAGGATACTTGATGAAATCAACAACACACTGCAATGGGTAAGAGGGATTTCAGACAGCACTCAGGTTAAATGGATAAGCATGAAAAGAACACGATCCACACAAAACGAGGTGATGGGTGAAGAGCACAACATCACAATGCCTCCGTAACGAAAGAATAGAAGTTAGATCATTGGAATAAAAGAATGGAGAAGAAAATGCCAACTTCTGCCACAAATGAGCTAGGAAGGCATCCTTGCAAAGAAGAATTGAACGGAGTTGTTGTAAAATCAACAACGAAAAGCACAAGTTTGTTGTGGGCTTATGGCAAACATCTCAAAACTTGAGGTGAAATTCTGCCACTATCAACATCAATTGCTTGCTTGAGATCAATGAAGAGATGAAACTGCTTCACCAAGATGATAGAGATATAACTTGGATCATTGATAAACACCATAATAGCAACATTCCTTAGGGAAGGCTTTAGGTGAAATCTTTACCAAGATAACTCCAACGAAGAGATTGATGGATTTAAAATACCTCAATCTTGACAACATGTGAATCATGAAACATGAATGGAAATTATCAAGAATGACATATCACCATCTGAAAAGATAAGGTAGAAAGAATTGCACTTCAAAATGCAAGAAGAAGAATACTTAAACGCCTCAAAACAAAACATGTGTTGAGCACCATGTTTAATTTAGAGTATAGCTTGGCGGGTCATAACTTCGAGAGAAAACTTGAAGAACAATTGAAAAATGAAAGGAATCCTTGACGAACCACCATGTAGAACCTCCATGAAGAACTCCGGTAATAAAAGGATGATAAAAGAAAGAGAAGTTGAAAACACAAGGTGAAGCCTTGCGATGATTTAGATGGAGCTTCGCGACGAGATAATTGAGAGAGCTTGGAACTCCGAAAAGAAAGATGAAGCCTCTCGAACCGAGAATGTGATATGATGACCAACTCCGGAAAGAAAGATGAATCACTTGTAATCAAGAATTTATTCATCATGAATAATCTCCGTAAAAAGAATTGAGTCACCTCAAGGAAATAAGAATAAGATTTATTGTATGCTTATCCTTCATCAAATTAAATTGATGACAAGCAACGGATTTGACATACTACTTATTCCCGTAGATAGGATTAAAAGAGATATAACAAAACTTGAGAAGGTCTTCAACGAACCACCGGTAGGATTGGAACAACACATGAATTGATATGATGAACGAGGAAGAGAGATCTTGAAAGAACCACCGGTAAGATTTCAAGAACGAGAGCTGAAAGCTGAGAATGAGTAGTATTCAGAAATGATGGCCTTCGGAGGAAAGAAATGGAAACAACTCATGAAATGCTCCGGATGGGTGAAAAGAATTCCCACAATCGAAAACAATTAAGAGAGGATGGCAACAAGCTAGCACCATGGATCTTGAAGAGAATAGAGCAAGATTAAAGAGAAACTCTTCTTTGGTCTTCAAATGTTGAGAATGACAACGAGAAACACCACCAAGAATTGTTGAGATACTCCGGGAGAATTAAAAGAGGAAAAGTTGAGCCAAAGATGAAAAGAATTTGAAAGCTCTTGGAGAAAAGCATTTGACTGATGAAAATTCATTCTTACGTCAAACTTCGGAAAGAATTTGAGAATGGCTCCGGAATAATTAGAAGAGTCAGGTAAGATCCTGGGAAAAGACCTGTGGGTTAGGGCCCACTCAAAAGAAAACACCGTTGAACGATTACTTGAAAGGGAGATTGCACCGGTTGAATTAAATGACTTGAATGAGATTCCTATCTCGAAAGAGCTTGAACGAATGCAGAGTGGAAACACGAATCTTCGAGATAACTTGAGCACTCCGGAACAAATGAATAGGAAGAAGTGAATGATTAAGAGGTGCATCGGTATGAGAAAGCATTAGAAACGAGGAAAGATATATGATGAATATCCAAAGCTTGAATTGGATCCACCGGAGAAGAAACAACAAACAAGGATGATGAACTTGAAACTATTGAGCATCTTCATGGGAAATCACCGGATAAGAACATTGATTGAAAAGAATGAAGAGACTTCACATGAATAAATGGATACTTGATCAAGAAATCTGTGTCCTTGAAGAAAAATGGGTGGGTGGGCGGGAAAAAACAAAGGCAACTTGGGACGGATGAAACAAACACCATTGAGAAAACTTAGATTTGATCTTGCGGATGGGGAGAATGATGGGATCAACTCGAAGAGAAACGCACCGGTTGGAAAAGAAATAACATGACAACCTCAATGATCAAAAGGATTAGTATTCACATAGCAATATGAGAACACCGTTTAGGAAAGGTATGGATTCAACATTTGACTTCGAAGCAACTCGAATACCACAAATAAAATAAAACAAAGGATTGGCTTGCAGAATAAGCCGGAACAAACATATGATAGAGATTTCGTCCGAAGTTTTCGTGGTGGGGCCTACACGGGCTCAATCAGACAGCACCATCATGTACAAGGTAGTGCACATGACATACGGTGTCCCCGAGTCGGCATAGCCAAGGACTCTTTAAGACACAACGAGACCATCAGTAAAACCAACCGTGAATAGGCGGACCACTAGACGTCGAACCCCAATTTCATATCATACATCCGCCGGAAAGATATCCTAAGAGCTACTTGAATTCCCACCTATAAAACTCCGAAACTTTCTCGTTATGCAACTGGTGTTGGGGATACAGGAGCAATATATCTCACCCAAACTAACAATCCCTACATCCACCTGTATCCATCCGTCAACACATAACCAAGAAACCTTCGAAATCGCTCTACCTCAACCTTCAAAAGCATCCGTTATATGAAGTCATGGCAATACTCCCGTACTCACCTCAAGATCGGGTTAGCGGGTTATCTCACCAACAACTGCATAAAAGAGATTTTCGATGTCGGCGATTAAACTTAGGTATTCCGAATCTGCAACGATAAAATTATGACGACAACACCTCGGAGCTCAACTCCCCGGACACCGCCACAACCCCTAAATGTCGAGGCACCAAGACAATGTTGTCATCATAAAACCATCGAACGATTCTAAGATACCCGTGATCCTAAAAAAATTTTAGTGAAATTTGAGAAGAGAAGAGTCAAAACTCTACGTCAGATACCTCACCGAAGGTCAAGGACCGGGAGTAAAAAGAATTCCTAAACTCTCCGATATATATAATCCTAAATGACTCAAAACATTTTTTTCTAGACACAACTCGGTCGCTAAAAATGATCAAGCAATGGGGCTCCTAAGGTCGGGGAAGGCTCTGATTACCAACTTATAACGCCTCGATGCGGCTATATCTCCCACGGTCGGGCACGACTTAGAGGCATAACCGCATTGAAAGCAATGTCGCAAGTGAGGTAATCTTCACACAACCCAAGTAATACATAAGGGAAAGAGATACATAGTTGGCTTACAATCGCCACTTCACACAATTACATGAATAAAGCATTACATCATCTAGTTACAATCAAGGTCCGACTACGGAACCAAAATAAAAGAAGAACCCCAACTGCGACAAAAGGTCCCCAATCGACCCCAACTGGGCTCCACTACTGATCAACTAGAACGAAACAACACAAAGGGCAAGATCTTCATCGAGCTCCTCCTTGAGCTTGGTTGCGCCACCGCTTTCGGTAACATAGGCACCGCAAACTGGTTTTGAAGTATCCGTGAGCCACGAGGACTCAAAGAATCCCATTACCATGGGTATCAAGACTAGCAAAGCTTAATGGGTAAGGAAGGGGTAAAGTGGTGAGGTTGCAGCAGCGCTAAGCATGATATGGTGGCTAACATACGCAAATAAGAGCGAGAAGAGAACAAGCGGAACGGTCGTGAAGCTAGCAATGATCAAGAGGTGATCCTGAACACCTACTTACGTCAAACATAACACAGAAACCGTGTTCACTTCCCGGACTCCGCGAGAAGAGACCATCACGGCTACACACTCGGTTGATGCGCTTTAGTTCGGATCAAGTGTCAAGTTGTCTACAACCGACATTAACAAATTCCCATCTGCCACATAACCGCTGCACGGCTCTCGAAAGTTTATACCCTGCAGGGTGTCCCAACTTAGCCCATGACAAGCTCTCGCGAACATCGAAGGAATAGACCTTCACCCGAGACACTCCAATCGACTCGGTATCCCAGACATCAAGACATTTCGACAATGGTAAAACAAGACCAGCAAAGCCGCCCGGCGTGCCGACATCCCGATAGTAGCCGCAGATCTCGCCTCGTGCCACGACCGGATGAGCTAAGCGTCAGTACCGACGTAACCCAAGTTGCTAAGGGATGGTCCCAAGACGGTGCTCTAGTTTGGACCAACGCTTAGACAAGCAATCGCCCGGGGCTATAAAAGATGACCCTTGGGTTAATTACTCCCAAGGGAAAAGTAGGTGGTGGTGAGGCAAATGGTAAAAGGCAATGTTGGGCCTTGCTGGACAAGTTTTATTCAAAGCGAACTGTCGGGGGTCCCATAAATCACCCGACCGCGTAAGGGACGCAAAATCCGGGAACATAACACCGTATGACGGAAACTAGGGCGGCAAGAGTGGAACAAAACACTGCATAAGGCCGAGCCTTCCACCCTTTACCAAGTATATAGATGCATTAATAATATAAAAGATATTGTGATATCCCAACAAAACCCTGTCCACCATGGAGAAATCTTCAACTTCACCGCAACTAGCAACGCTATAAGAGGGCTGAGCAAAGCGGAACATAGCCAAACAATGGTTTGCTAGGAATGGTGTCAAAGGTTAGAGGTTCATGGCAATATGGGATGGCTGGTCAAACAGGTAATGGGTAGCGCAGCATAGCGAAAGAACGAGGCAACTAGCATAGCAATGATAGTAGTGAGATCCAGGGTAGCGGTCATCTTGCCTGAAATCCCGCAAGGAAGAAGAACGAGTCCATGAAGAAGACAAACGGACGTAGTCGAACGAATCCTCGCAACTCCGAAACGAAACCAAAGCTAACGAGAGAAGCAAACCGGAAAGAAGCAAACAACATAGTAAACACACAAGCATAAGCATGTCACGATGCACAAACAAGTATGATGCATGTCCGGTTTAATGAGGCATGGCATGGCATGGCAAAGTGCAACAAACAACACTACAAATTAAGTGGAGCTCAATATGCAACGAGTTGCATATTGACGGAACACCACATTCAAGTATTTAGTTTGATCTCGTTATGCTACTCATCAATATTAAATGTTGTTAAACATGGCAAGAGGTGAAACATGACGAAACTACCTACTCTAGGCAAGTTTAAATGAGGCCGGAACAACAACCAACAAGTCCGGAAACTCCCCATGTGCATATTTTAAGGTTTGGTACTGTTCTGCCCTAAACACAATTTTAGAGTTGTTAAACATGCAAGATGAGTGCACCATGTTAAACTAGGCAAAATTCTACCCCATTTACATATAAAGTTTATTAAAATCGGAGTTACGGTTATTTAGTTATGAAATAAATCATTTTAACATGGCATTTGAGCAAATTTAAATAAACAGCAAGTTAAACATTTTAAACATGGATGAAAGTGGCAAATTATGAAACTAGATGAAAAACTAAGCATTTTTCATATATAAATTATTTACATCCGATGCACGGTTTGTGAGTAAATAAATGCATGAACTAGGAGGGTTTTTCTGTAAAACTGCAATTCCTGGAAAAATTGCAAAATTCGCAGGGCATAGTAAAAAAAATATATGGGCCGAATCTGGCAGGCCCGGGCTGCACAGGACAGGGGCGCTTGGTGGTGGTCTCACCTAGTGGGCTACGGCCCAGGAAGACGGAGGAGAGGCAAGCCGGGGCTGGCCGAGGCGATGGGCCAACATGGGGGGCGCGGCCCACGTGGACGCTGCGGCGGCAATGGTGGTCAACGGCAGCGGCGCTGCCTCGCTCATCCCCAACGAAGAAGAAGACCGGCGGCAGGAGGTCCTTCCGGCGACGGCGTCGGCGTGGAGGTCGGGAATGGACGCGGGAGGGAGCAGAGGACGGATCCGGCGCGGCTCGCCGGTTCAAGGCGGCGACGGGACTCCGGGCGGCGACGGGCACCTCCCCGCCCACGACGCAGAGGAGAGAGAGAGGGGTGTTAGCGAGAGGAGAGAAGGGAAGGAGATGCAGGGGCAGCGGGACTGAGACCGGGCGGCGCGAGCAGTCCGGCGAGGTCTGGAGGCGGCGGACCGACGGCGGGAGCAAGGGCGGCGCTGGGAGCGCTGAGCAGAGGAGCTCGACCCTCGCCGATCCAGACGAGAGCGAGGAGCGGGCGCTGGGAGGTTGGGGCGCCTCGGCCCAGATGGGTTTGCGCGGGCCTGGGACGGGCCTGCGGCGGCGGGAGCCTGCTGGGGAGGCGACGTGGAGGAGCGGGACTGGCCAGGGGCGACGGGTGGTGGTGGCTAGGCCAATCGGGCTGCGCCAAGTGTCGCGATGGAGGTGGAGGGCGCCGAATCAAGGAGATGGTGGGAGGCGACGGCGGCTGATGATTGGGACGGCGCGAAATCAAGGAGGGGAATGAGAAGGCCAAAATGGCATGAGGGGGTATATATAGACAAAGGCTAGGGTTTGGTGGGTTTAGGGGGATTTTCGGACCCTCGGATCGCGATCGAGCGGCTCCGGACAGAGGAGGAACTAGGTGGGCTGCAGGAGTGGTTAGTGGGCTGTGTTTAGAAGGCCTTGGGCTGAGAGGAGAGAAGAGAAGGCAGCCCGGCAACGGTTTCCGGAGACCGAAAACGTCCGACGATTAAACCGACTATATTGCGGTTGTAGGTTTAACGGTTGGGCTATCAAATGGACTCCGAATGCGATGAAACTTGGCAGGCGGCCTGTCTACACTATAATAAGACCGCACGACAAGTTGCAACCCATTCCGAGAACATTTTATGCCACCTATAAAATAATATTTCGAGGTAAGCGCGCGTGCAAGTGTGGTCGGGCTCGAACGGACAACGAAGAGTACCGCTAAACACGAACGGATGCAAGTTTTATGAAAACGATGCCGATGCAATGCGATGATGCTATGAGATGAGATGCATAACAAGAACAAAATGCAAAACAACAGACAAAAACCCAACCACGGAGAAAATAATATCTCGCATCTCCGGAAAAGGCAAGAGTTGGAGTTACGAATATGGAAAGTTGTATCCGGGGCGTTACAATTACCCACTTTATGTCAGGAGTGTCATGAGGGTTGCACCTTCTCTTATGAATTCTTGATGTAGTGATACTTCTCGTCATCATTATTCATTCCTCGGTGTCGTGTTGTCGCAACCGGAATGCCGACAAGTGAAGTGAAATCAATACCCCTAGCAACCATGTTGCTTACTGGTTAATCAACCAAAATCTCATTCTTAGTGTGTTGGTTATTGAATCACCATCCTAAGGATGATCGTGCTACCTAGTCCTTATTTTCGGTGCACCTTTCGATCAATGAGTTAGGGCTATGTCAATCCCTTGCTTATTTGATCATCTCGTATTGCCCTGAAAAGCAAGATTGTTCTCGAGCTTAGTAGCATATCGGTGGTTCGCGATTTTCTGAATATCTTCTCCGAAGTATCACCAGGTCGTCACCTGACCACTATGTTGAGTTCGTGATCAAGTTGGTTTATCCCTATAAACCACCCCTTCTCCAAGAGTCTGTGTTGGATACCCCTGAGCTAGTTGGTTAAGCTGAACGACAACTTGGAGAGTTGGAAGATAAAAGCTTTGTCCGACTTAGTTCATTCCAAAGGGATATCTCTTCGTATATGTGTGTTGAAGAACGATGATATCTTCATCGATTGATTACCGTGACCAATTGCTAGATCTGTTGTCTTATCAAAACTTTCATTTGAGTGTGGGCTATCATCAAATCAAAATCAGCACCAACGATGTTCGTAATGTTGTTTTACTTGTGGTTAATCCCTCGAGCATACATCATTACATCTTTTGGTCTGACCAATACTATCACCTTGTTCACATAATGGCGGAATTCCAGTGATATGGAAATTCTGATGAGTTGTTGTTGAGCCCATCAGCAACATTTTATCTCCTCCATAATTCATGATGAACATCAGACTAGTGTTGGAAACTTGTGTAAGCATTTTCTTCGTGTTCCGTTCATGAGGTATATGTTCAGACGGAATAAGTGACTTCCTCTAATTCATGTGCATTTGATGCAAGTTGCCGCCGTGAATTCGATAAAGTCAATGTTGCTTCCTTGGAATCATCCCAAGTTAGTCACACATGTGCAAAGTATACTATGGTTTGGTAGATTAATTACCTCCACTCCATATGTATTCCGTAGCACACCAAGCCACTGATTGATTTGTTCAAGGAGAAGAAGTTCCTTTTAAGAGCTAACCTGGGCTTAATCAAGGACATTGTTATCCGCAATGATGGTTTCCCAACCTGAACTCGGTAGTGTTTTACTATAAGACTACTACGTGGCCATGCCTGTCTGGGACAGCGTGCTCAAATGTGTGTAGCAGGACCAGCTCATGTTTTCGAGCTTACTACCGTAGTTCATTTCCCGAGAATCTCATAACATCATCTCGTCGATTTGTGTTGCAAACTTTCATTTTTCCTCCTAGACTTGATGAGTTTGGAATATTCTAACACCAACCATATCTGAATCTCAGGAAGATATGATGGTTGGAACATCTCCCAAGAACTATAATATTGGTCTCTTTGTAACCCGGTAAAGAGAATGTCGTGGCCAACACACCCAACCGGAAGACCTATTATTGTAGTATCTTGATTGAGAAAGTTGGCCACCTCCCCATAGGGATCTCGCAGGATTTACTCCTTAGTTGTCCCTTATGGATTTTTGTGCTCGCGAAGTCTGACCTTTACTTGATGTTCTAGATATCAAACCATATCTATGAATGGGATATGGTAGTACATCAAGGAGAACATTAGAAGCGAAGTGCTAAATGTCTCTCGGTCGATCATCCAGATTTTGTCCCCTTGGTCTTGCTAAGGTGAAATCTGAGAAAGTGTTACCTTCCTTTGCATCTGCATCGTCCATCGCTATTCATCATGGTAGTATGTTGTGTTGTCAGCACCCTTGACACAGATGTTGGTAAGACCTTGATGAGTATGGAAATGCTCAAGTTTTTGAGAGCACACACAAGCACTAGGTGCTATCATAGTTACTAACCGGGATTGCTTCCAGCTTCCCCGGTTATGCTATAACCATTCCAATAGTGGAATCACTCTTTGTTGTTGAGTTTATTCCGAGTTACTAGAATCATTCCTAGCATTTGTGTTTTCTTTCCCAGCTTGCACCGTCATTGTGCCATCTACCTTGGGTCCCATCCATTTCCGATGATAAGCAAATTCTCTGTGTTGTCTTCAACAAGGTAGTCCACATCATCCATTCCGGCCCGAGAATGTCATTCTTTCGGACTCCTTGAAATGATAGATTGTGATTTTCCTTAGGCTGGTATAAAGAGTTTCAATGATCTCTGAATCAAAGGTAATTCTTTTTGCCACTTAAGGGGATATATCTACAAGTCACCATCCCTAAGGTGTCTTGTTGTGGTATCATGGCAACTCAACTCCTCGCTGCGTTGACAACCGATTACCACCTTCTTAAGTGTGGAATTGTTGTCTACCTAGTGAACCTTCGACATCTGTTCCACTCCATCCCTTTGGATGAATGCTTTGTATCTCAGCTCGAGAGATGTTCTTACCTCTCACTCCATGAGTTGATCTTGAATACTTGATCTTCGAGGAGATCGTTTTCTGGAGAGTCTCCTTCTGTCGTCATCGTGTTGGATGAAGACCACGCAAGCAAAGACGTCAAGATCGATTGAGTCAACAGATCAACACCCTCCAGAAGGCAGTTGGATCATGAAGTTCGTCATACTTAGTGTCCCATTTGTCTTCTTACCTCACGTCTTGAATCTCGGGACGAGATTCTTGTTTAGTGGGGTGAGTTGTCACATCCCTAATTCTGGTCTGACCTATGCTAGCTTCCATGTGAGCATCATGTTTAAATTTAAATGAAACTTGAATTGAGGAATTTTCAAAAGCCTTAGAAAACCTCTAAAAATAACCAACATTTAAATCTCATCAAATGAGTCCAAGAAAATATTCATGTTATTCTGTAAAAATATTGGCATGAGGTAAAATGCAAACCAATATTTTTGGAGTGACTGAAATATTTATTTTTGGGCCTTTTTGAATTAAATCAATGACATATTTGAGTTGGATTTATTTCTATTATATAAGAAATAAAGCTCAAACATTTTTGTAAGTTGCATGTGACCTTGGGCTAGCCCTGAGCTCACATAACAATTTGCAGAAAGTTTATAAAAAAATGATTTGATGTTCTAAATCAAATCAAAACAAAATAACAGACATAGAAAAGGAAAATAAAAGAGAGAGAGAGAAAAACTCACCTGGCCTCGCCCACCTGGCTTACCTGGCGGCCCACTGGCTGGCCCAGCCCACCTTGCCCCCCATGTCGTCTTCCTCCTCGCCAGGAGGACAGGCACGTGGCCGACGCACGCCGGCACACGCCCGGCCACCTCCTGCTTGTCGCTTCGCCCTGGCTTCCTCGGGAGATGCCACGCGCCCCCCTCGGACCCCTCTCACTCTCCCCCGTCCTCACCCTCTTCCCTGGATCTCTCTTTCTCACTCACCCGAACGGGCTCATCGCCGCCGTTCGTCACCGCCGCAGCCACATCCACTGCCTCGCCCCGCCGATGCTCTCAGAGGCTCCGCCGCCACCTCTTCTCCCTCCTCTTCGAGCTACACGAGCCAGGACGGCCCCAAGACGACGCTTGCGGCCTTCTTCCCCGACCATGACCGCCGGATGCCGCTGTCCGATTCGCTGTCTCCCCCGCCTCCCCGACCACGCCGACCTGCTCTTCGACCTCACCGTGAGCCCCTGCCCTTTTCCCCTCTCGTCCCCGCCTCGATTGCGCCTTGTAACCCTCATTCTCACCAGAGCCGAAGCTCCCCGTCGCCGGCCATGTTGCGATCATAGCTATGGCCGCGCAAGCTCGCGTTCGATCTCACCATTGCACTCACCGCACTCCCGCGAGTCGAACATGACCGTCCACGGCTCCTCCCGTGCCCCGCACCGCCCACACCGTTGTTTGCCGAACTCCGCCGCCGCTTAGCTTCGCCGCCATTGCCGACTCAGCCATCCCAAATGCCGCCATCGCCACCACTAGATGTGCAAGAGCGCCAGCAAGCCGTAGCAACAAACCGCGCACAAAACGGAGCCATGTAGCAATTTTCTGAAACGCTCCGCCGTCATTTTGGTCGTCACCGGCCGAACTCCGGCGAGGTCGACCTGGCCTGTCATTAGCCACTAATGACTCCACTAACTAAACCCATAGGTCACTAACAGATGGGCCCCACGCCCTTAATTAATCTTAGTTTATTTCATGTTATGTTTAACTAACCACAAAGGCCCCACGCGTCAGCTTTGACCGCGCTGACACGTCTGTTGACTGGCCCCACATGTCATGTTGACTTTGCTGACGTGGGCGTTGACCGGACCCACCTGTCAATGTCACTAACCAGCCCCAACCACTGACCAGTGGACCCCACTGGTTAGGCTTGACCTGGAGGCGCCCAGTTGACCTGCTGACATCAGGGTGATGTCATGCTGACGCAATATGTATTTTCTGGATTTATTTTAATTCAGGAAATTCTAGAAAATGTCCAAAACTTCTAAAAATCATAGAAATTCAACTGTAACTCCAAATGAAATAAGTTATATTTGAAAAATGATCAGAAAAATACAATCTATCCATCTGCACTGGTTTCATGCATGTTCAAACAACTTAACCTTGCTGTTTAGTGAAAAACATGATAAGGCACCATTTGAATTCATAATTTGGATTTGGGGTTGAACCCTTGGTTCAATATGACCCAAATCCATCTGGTTGTAGTTGTATTAGGCCAACACACTCATATTACCATGTCATGATCATGCATCATATTGTGCATTACATTGATTGTGTTCTTCCTTGTTTGCCGGTATTTGACCCCCCTCAGTAGATGTGTTCCGACATTGTGATCGTTGACACTGATGAAGACTCAATGCTATCTTCAGAAGTGCCAGGCAAGCAAAACCCCCTTTCATTCTGATACAATCCTACTCTCTCGCTCCTGCTCTCTTTTACTGCATTAGGACAACATCGATTCTTCTGTTACTTTCTGCGGTAGCTGAACCCCTTTATCCTCTGCTTGACCTATCATTGCCACAGTAAATAGATGAAACCCACTAGCATGAGAAGGAGTTGTTTTAGTCCTGTTATGCCTACTCATTCATGCTTGTTTGTCATGCCTGCTACTGCTTAGAGTTGAGTCAGCTCTGATTCAACGGGGATGAATCAGAGTTGTGTGAACATGTCCTACTGTGTGTGAGCTAAGTGTGTGAACACGATTTGGTAAAGGTAGCGGTGAGAGGCCATGTAGGAGTACATGGTGGGTTGTCTCATTGAAGCCATCCTCAGGAACTGAGTTATGTGTTTGTGATACAAGAAACAGCAATTACCATGCATTGGGCCCTGAAATATGACCCTGCTCGACTTCTTAATCACCCTTGTCCTCTGTCCACGAGTTGCAAGTAGTTTCTGGTGTTTGTAGTGTGCTGGAGGCCGTGCGCAGCGCTGACCGGAGGGGTGGGCTGTGATGTGGTAGGCACGTGGCACGGTGTACCGGGCGCCCGTTTGGTGTCTCGGGAACCCTGCACACATCGTTCGGGGCCGTACATGGAAACTTCGGCTGGCCTCCCTGCGGATGGAACCTGAATAGGCAATAAACCTTGGCTAGAGACTTGAGTGTTTACGTAGGTCGTGGTCTACACCCACGTCGGTTTTCTCTTGAAGTCTGCCGAGCACATGTCCTGTGCAGACGCTAAGTGGTGGAAACATGTATGAAGAAGTACACCCCTGCAGGGTTAACATCATCTATTCGAATAGCCGTGTCCGCGGTAAAGGACTTCTGGGTTGCCTATAACAGTTCATAGACAAGTGAAAGTGGATACTCTAAAATACGCAAGATAAGCGTGAGTCCTATGGATGGCGTGCTCGTAGGGAGACGGGAGCGGATCCATAGTGGTGTATTGATATGGTGAATATGTGGACTCGTGTGCGCCACCTCAAAAGAGTTACTTGCAGTCGTAGTTCAGGATAGCCACCGAGTCAAAGCTGGCTTGCTGCAGTTAAACCCCACCATCCCTTTGTTGATAATTATGCATATGTAGTTAGTTCTGATGTAAGTCTTGCTGGGTACATTTGTACTCACGTTTGCCTATTTTATGTTTTTGTAGAGAGACTTCAGTCTCACTAGTAGTTCCGCGTGAACTTCGACGTTTAGCTCGCTACCTCAGCTACGATCTTGAGCCCTCGGCGGAATCTTGTAGTTAGTCAGGCTTCTCAGCCTTTTTCATTTGTAGTTGTCTGTACTCAAACATGTTAAGCTTCCACTTGTGCTTTGACTTGTATGCTCTGAATGTTGGGTCGTGAGACCCATGTTTGTAATATTTCACTCCTCGGAGTCTATTGAATAAAATACTTTTGTTGTAGAGTCATGTTGTGATGCCATGTTGTATTTGCACATATCGAGCATATTGTGTGTATGTTTTTGAAATGCTTGGTATGTGTGGGATCTGACTATCTAGTTGTTTATCCTAAGTAGCCTCTCTTATCGGGAAATGTCTCCTAGTGCTTCCATTGAGCCATGGTAGCTTGCTACTGCTCCGAGACACTTAGGCTGGCCACATGTGTCCTTCTTCGTTCCTGTGTCTGTCCCTTCGGGGAAATGTCACGCGATGAATACCGGAGTCCTCTTAGCCTTCTACAGCCCGGTTTACCGGAGTCCTGCTAGCCCAGTGCTACAGCCCGGATTCTGTCGCTGATGACTGACACCTTCGATGCTGGGTCATGGATGCCTGTCCCTGTAAGTCTGTTCCACTTTGGGTTCACGACTAGCCTTGTCTGCTCGGGATCCTTATCATATGGATGCTAGCGACACTATCATATACGTGTGCCAAAAGTCGCAAACGGTCCCGGGCAAAGGTAAGGCGACACCCGTGGGAATACCGTCCGTGAGGCCGCAAAGTGATATGAGGTGTTACATGCTAGATCGATGTGGCATTGAGTCGGGGTCCTGACAGGGATCCCTTCCCGCTCATATTTGGGAAGTGGACCAAGGCCACTATAAATAGAACTCGCCACCTCCATAGAGGGGACGGGATAAGAACAAGTAGACCTAGCATACACCACACCAGCTCTAGAACACCTCACCTCCTGAAACTTGTTCATCCACTGTACTAGCTCATCCTCAGCCCTTCGAGGCAATCCACCAAAACGCTGGAGTAGGGTATTACACCACAACGGGGGTCCGAACCAGGATAAAACTGTTGTGTCTCTTGTCCCTTTGAGCTTGACGAGCTAGGCTTAGGAGGATTGCGAGAGGCAGGCTGGGTAGGTTGAGATCTCCACAGCACCCCAGAGCTCAAACCTCTCAAGGGTTTGCCGATTTGACAATCCGACATTTGGCGCGCCAGGTAGGGGTGCGTCGGATCCTGTCTTCCGTCGATCGCTCCACCACCGCTCCGACACCTCCATGGCCGACACACGCAGGGCTCGCGCCGAGCGTCGGGCTGCAGTCGCCGCCGGCGTCGCTTAGACGGCTTCGGCGGGTGACGGGTGTGCCCGTCGCACTCCTTCTCCGGTGGCCAATGTCTCCATGGGACCCGCCGGCCATAAGCAGCAGGCTTCATCGCTGCACCCATCGGTTCGCCATGACAGCCGCACCGCTACTTCGTCACTGACCTTAGCAGCTTCGTCATCCCACGCGCGTTGTGGCCAGGTGGATGAGCAGACCGCTCTGCTCATGGCGCGGGAGCTCCTCCGCTACCGCTTGGTCGGCGACCTCTACGAGGAGTGGCTCGAGCGGATCGCTGAGCTCGTCAGCGTTTCCCATGATGGCTCCGCCGAGCCAGCTCGCTCGCTGCCTCAACAACCACCTGCAGCGGGTGACGTGGCGCATGGGGCTCCACCACCACCTCCGGCCATCATCGAGCCAAGGCGTATAGCTCCCCGGCGTGACCTGCCGCGCCCTGCGCCATCTCGGGATGACGTGAGCTGCCAGGTGGTGCAACAGCCATAGTGGGAAGCGCGCCTGCTTCCAGCGCCCCAACACCAGGCCCGTGTACCGCCGCAGGAGGTGGCGGTGCACATGCACCAGGATCAGTTTCCACCCCCTCGAAGACCTCCGGTGGCCATGGCAGGATGCCGCGCTTTCACTTCGGAGCTCTGCAACGTCGTCTGGCCAAGCAAGTTCAAGTCTGACCTGCCTCCACGTTACGACGGCACCGCCGACCCCGCCGAGTTCCTGCAGCTCTACGAGCTGAGCATCGATGCGGCCAGTGGCGACGTGAAGATCATGGCAAACTGGTTCCTGATGGCCCTCAAGGATGGCGCTAGTTCTTGGCTCCTGAACCTGGCCGTTTCATCTCCAACTTCCAGGGCACTCGCGACCGTCCGCTCGCTGCGGGTGACCTGCGCCGCGTCAAGCAGTAGCCTAGAGAGACCCTGCAAAAGTATATCCAGCGCTTCAACAACGTTCACCTCAAGATTCCCAAGGTGTCGGACGAAGGCATCATCTCCGCGTTCACCAATGGCGTCCACAACGTCAAGATGAAGGAGGAGCTCACCATCTACGAGGATCTCTGCACCGCCCTGGAGATGTTCTACAAGGCGAACAAGTGCGCAAGAGCGGAGGAGGGATGACTCTCCCTCCTCGAGCTCCCCGATGCTAATCCAGAAGACAAGAAGACCAAGACCAAGGACATGAAGCACAAGGGGCCAGCCATGCTTGCGGCCGAGCCAGAGACGAAGCGCGGCTGCGACCACCCCGAGTCATCCAAGAGGAACCGGCCATTCTGTGTCTTCCAGAATGTTCACAGCCACAACACCAACGATTGCCAGGAGCTTAGGGCCCTCCGCGACGGGAGCCTTGGTTGATGCCCCAAGCGCAACGATCGAGGCTACGGTCGTGGAGGCGGCCGAGGTGGAGGACACTGGGATGGGCGGGACCATTGTCAGGAGAGGGACGAAGAGAACCATCTTCTTGCTCATTGAACGAGGCAGACCAATAGGCAAGGTTCTCATCCATCGATTGTTACCGGAATGTCATCGACAATAGTAACACGGTCTTGCTGACAGAATTGTACACCGAGGTGTTTACATAAGCAGGAGAATATTACTGCTTATATAATATACATCACAAGAAGGTTTAAACAAACCAATGGAAAGGAAAAGTGTTTATCAGGTTTAAACAGAACAATGGAAGGGAAAATGTGTATACACACATGTTTCGAGGGTATATCCTTCCCAAGGACAAGCGGAGCATGATATCCATGACAGGATAGAAAGTAGAAAACCATTTTGGTAAGGGGGGAGGAATCTCATGATATTACCCATCCAACGGTGTTAGGATAAATGATAAAGAAAATTTAGCATTGTGCTTCAAATGCTCTT
The DNA here is from genome assembly GCA_021437245.1 of Aegilops speltoides. NCBI lineage: Eukaryota > Viridiplantae > Streptophyta > Magnoliopsida > Poales > Poaceae > Aegilops > Aegilops speltoides. Next base: position 239,661,212 of record CM038142.1, read on the forward strand.
ATTGAAAATCGGATTACCACAGACATGCTTCGAGATAGCATTGACATGGTCTTCAAGCAAAGGTCAGACTTTGGATAAAGGAAGGATCCATCAGGAAAAACTTGTAGAATAAGTCTTACAATTTCCTCATGGAAGAATGGATAACCTTGCAGAAAAGGAACCTATAACAATAGGGCCTCCGGCCAGGTGTGCTAGGCATGGCATCACCTTACCGGATCATGTAAAGATGTTTATAACTCCTGGAAATATGTTCCAACCATCATATCTGACCGAGATTCAGATCTGATTGGTGTCAGGATACCTCAGACTCGGGATGTCTGAGAAGAAAAGGTGCAACACAAATTGGTGTATTGATCCACAGAGGACAAGTGCTTAAACTTGCCCGAGAAATGGGATATAAGAAGAACATATGGTCGAAACCACGATTGCAAAGGATCAATTCACCGATACCAAAGGATATTATATCAAGGAAATAGTTATTACTACAAGAAGCTTCCATGATAAGTTCCACATCGGGTCCATGGGCATGAACACAAAGTTCAAGGTCGACTCCCACTTCTCCAATGCATGACCTTCCATTCACTTCTCATTTTTCTTAAATGACATTAGTTGTCGAAAGTTTTACCCGGTGCAATACCAGATAAGTATGACCCGTGAAATCTTTCGGGTTCACACAGATTAGGGAAGGCATTGGTTCAACCCATCGGGGCATCTTAGGAATATATACCACAAACTTCAGGAGTGAATCACTCAAGCTAGGGAGCAGAGCATTGTTGACAAAAAGCAGGGATACAATTTACCAAGGCATATGTATCTGAGGAAAGGCTCACGAGGTTATCGAATATGAAGGACGGTGTCGGATAAAATCCAATAAAGGATCTGGTGGTCCATAAGAGATCTGATGTGAGCATCGGTACTCAATCAGAGGAAGAAAGAATGCAAATGCATCGGATTATAGAACATCGGAATAATTTGATGCTTAGATAACAAAGGATGATTTCCAAAACGAAGGATCAGAAGCAAACGCTCTGATCATATATGGATAGCCGAATAGACATAGGGGGTTACAATCAACGGCAACTTGATTGGTCGAGACCCAGCTCATGTTTAAAAATGGCTTCTGAGCCGGAAGGATGAATTCTAGGATCTGATTGAGGATTGCAAGCATTCGCAACATATTGAATCAACGGACTCAAATGATAATGACAATGGATGCCAATAAGATTACCAGACTTATGGGATTAATCATAATGAAAGAAAACAAGAAATTCCAGAGCAATAGGTTGCTGAGGATTTTCAGAAGATTGAATGGTATTTCGAAGACTTGTGAAACACATGAACAACTAGGGATGAGCGGATACTCGACAAGTGCGAGGATTTATTTCTAAGGGTATTCATGTGGCAAAGAATTGCAAGGCGGTAGGCACAAGATATTCTCGGATCAATAGAGAGAATTTCGAGGTGTCTTGTAATAACAAGATCAACTGGGAATAAAAGTAGGAACGACAAGTGCATGTATTTATCCATAGGGATATTTCGATGGTAGGGAATTGCAAACGCGGCAGGCACAAGGTCTCAAGAGAATATCGGAGAGTATCTTAGAATTGTTCTGGTGTAGCAAACGATCATCGGGAGTGAGGGGCTCTCCGGGAGAAAGTATTTTCGAGAACCTAGAGTTAGTTTCGTTTTTAGCAAAATCATTTAACCTGAATAGAAGAGAGATAAGAGTCCCGGAGTATAGGTCGACGAATAAAAGATCCTAATACCACCCAATGGCGACGTGGGCCCGTAAGGCACACAACCATGTTAGTAAAAGTTTTTGCAATGTCTAGACTCGACTTCGGCCAAGGAGTGTGGAAGGTGGATTCCTACAGGCAGTCGGCTCTGGTACCAACTTGTGACGCCCCGATTCAATCGTACACTAATCATGCACGCAAACGTGTACGATCAAGATCAGGGACTCACGGGAAGATATCACAACACAACTCTAAAACATAAATAAGTCATACAAGCATCATATTACCAGCCAGTGGCCTCGAGGACTCAAGTACAAGTGCTCGATCATAGACGAGTCAGCGGAAACAACAATATCTGAGTACAGACATAAGTTAAACAAGTTTGCCTTAAGAAGGCTAGCACAAACCGGGATACAGACGAAGAGGCGCAGCCTCCTGCCGGATCCTCCTAAACTACTCCCGGTCGCCGCCAAGAGCCTCAAGACGTAGTAGTAGGCACCTCCAAGTAGTAGTCGCCATCGATGGTGGCGTCTGCTCCTGGCTCCAAAGATCTGGTTGCGACAACCTGAAAGAAAGGAAAGGGGGGAAAGGGGGGAGAAAGCAACCGTGAGTACTCATCCAAAGTACTCGCAAGCAAGGATCTACACTACATATGCATGGGTATATGTGTAAAGGGCCATATCGATGGACTGAACTGCAGAATGCCAGAATAAGAGGGGGATAGCTAATCCTTTCGAAGACTATGCTTCTGGCAGCCTCCATATCCTTCCCATGTACTAGCAGAACATGGCATACGGGGTAGGAGATCAAGTACCTCACCATTAAAAAAGAGGCAAGGATTAACTCGCGTTGATTCGAAACCGATTCTAATTCAATTTCAAAACCAAGGCAAACAACAAAAGTTTTCAAATATCAAAACAAAAATGTTCAGGACGTGACATATTTAAGTTACTAAGTTAGGTGCAACCTATATATTTTCCAAAACTAAATTTTTTAGGAAATGTGAGAAAATAGAAAAGAAAATAAAGAAAAAGGGAAAAGAATAAAAACAGAAAAACAAAACTAACAAAAAACACACAACCCTGGCCAAATGGGCCAAAAGGCCCAGCTGGCAAGCCCACTGGCTTGACCGGCCCGTCCCCACTCCAATATCCCCTGGTGCCGAAACCCTAACCCCCCACCCAATCCCCACTCGCTCCCACTCCTCCCCACGTTCGCCTCCTCCTCCCCGATCCAGATCGGGATCGGGGAAACGGAACCACGGGCGCGCCCGAGCCCGACGTGCTCCCGCCGCACGACGCCGACACTGGCCCCGACCCTCCTGAACTCCTTCGCACCCCCTCCTCTCCCTCGAGCGGCGCTGCCTGAAGCCGCGGCCTCGCCTCGTCACCAACCCAACGCCGTCGCCCGTCGTCGTTAGCGCCCGACCGCATCGCCGGAGCAACCTCGTCGGACTGCCTCCTCCTTCCCGCCGGATCGCTCCTCCACAACGCGTCGCCCCGCTCTACCTCCTCGACCCCGCCGCTCAACCCCGCAACACCCCGTGAGCCGCCGCCACCTCCTCACTCCCTCTCTCCCGTTGTTGAGTCTCGCCATCGCAAGACATGCCCTTCATGACCATGTCATCAAGGCCCACGGCTGCCTTCGCCCATGTCCAAAGACACTGCCTCCTCCCAAGACGGCGAACGACGATGCTCAAGGCGTGACGCCGCTGGCGCCGGAGTTCGCCCCGCATGCGTGCTCCACTGCTGCCGCCCGCTTAGCCCGCCATGTTATCGCTTTGGCCACAGCCCACGCCGCCGTGGCGCCTCGACGGCGCCAATCGGACACGCCAGAACCACCACCTCGCCATGGCCCTTATGGCCCTATGACATGTGGGGCCCTCGCCTGTAACTTTTATAAAAAAGGGAATTAAAATATATATAATAAATAAATAATTAATAATAAAATTAATTAATTAATTAATTAACTAACTAAATAATTAACTTAACTAATCCTGTTTAGTTAAACTAATTAAACATGATTAACCTAAAATATATAATTAACCTAATTAATCTGTTGGTTAGGGTGATGTGTCTATGGCAGACGGGACCCACACGTCAGTTTGACCCACCAACCCTCGTTGATCGCCGACGTCATGTTGACGTCGTCTTGATGTCAAGATGCAATCGCTCAGATAATGTTGGATTAAAATAATTAAATAAATTTCAAAAGGGCATAAAACTTTGATAAATCATAGAAAATAATCCGTAACTCGTATGAAAATACTTTCTACATGAAAGTTGCTCAGAACGACGATACAAATCCGGATACGCAGCCCGTTCGTCCGCCACACATCCTTAACATATCGAACACGCAACTTTCCCCCTCTGGATCACCTGTCCGAAAACGCGAAACACTGGGGATACTTTCCCGGATGTTTTCCCCTTTCGCCGGTATCACCTACTACCGCGTTAGGGCACACCTAACACCACTCATTGTCATGTCGTGCATCGTCATGCTTATGTTTGCATTATATTTACTGTTTCTTCCCCCTGTTCCCTCCGGTAGACTACGAGACTGACGCCGCTGCTGGTGCCCCGATCGACTACGTTGTTGACGACCCCTACTTGCCAGAGCAACCAGGCAAGCCCTCCCCCCCCTTGATCACCAGATATCGCCTATTCTTCTCTATACTGCTTGCACTAGAGTAGTGTAGCATGTTACTGTTCGGTTACTCCTATTCTGTTGCATAGCTTGTCATTGTTGCTACAGTCATTGATACCTTACCCGCAATCCTAAATGCTTAGTTGTAACGCCCTCGATGCGGCTATATCTCCCACGTGTCGAAGCACGACTTAGAGGCATAACCGCATTCAAAGCAATGTCGCAAGTGAGGTAATCTTCACACAACCCATGTAATACATAAGGGAAAGAGATACATAGTTGGCTTACAATCGCCACTTCACACAATTACATGAATAAAGCATTACATCATCCAGATACAATCAAGGTCCGACTACGGAACCAAAATAAAAGAAGAACCCCAAAAGCGACAAAGGTCCCCGATCGACCCCAACTGGGCTCCACTACTGATCAACTAGAACGAAAACAACACAAAGGGCAAGATCTTCATCGAGCTCCTCCTTGAGCTTGGTTGCGCCACCGCCGGTAACATAGGCACCGCAAACTGGTTTTGAAGCATCCGTGAGCCACGAGGACTCAAAGAATCCCATTACCATGGGTATCAAGACTAGCAAAGCTTAATGGGTAAGGAAGGGGTAAAGTGGTGAGGTTGCAGCAGCGACTAAGCAAGTATGGTGGCTAACCAACGCAAATAAGAGCGAGAAGAGAGCAAGCGGAACGGTCGTGAAACTAGCAATGATCAAGAGGTGATCCTGAACTCCTACTTATGTCACCATAACACGTAGCCATGTTCACTTCCGGACTCCGAGAAGAGACCATCACGGCTACACACGCCGTTGATGCGTTTTAATTCGGATCTGTGTCAAGTTATCTACAACCGACATTAACAAATTCCCATCTGCCACATAACCGCTGGCACGGCTCTCGAAAGTTTAAACCTGCAGGGTGTCCCAACTTAGCCCATGACAAGCTCTCGCGATCAACGAAGGAATAGACCTTCTCCCAGGAAGACCCGATCAGTCTTGGAATCCCGGTTTACAAGACATTTCGACATGGTAAAACAAGACCAGCAAGACCTCCCGGCGTGCCGACATCCTGATAGTAGCGCCAGATCTCGCCTCGTGCCACGACCGGATGAGCGAAGACGCATAACTAGAACCAGCCCTCAAGTTTCCCCGAGGTGGCACTGCAAGTGGCTCTAGTTTGGACCAACACTTAGACAAGCATTGGTCCGGGGGGGCTAAAATAAAGATGACCCTTGGGATGGCCGACCCAAGGGAAGGGTATAGGTGGTGGTGAGGCAAATGGTAAAACCAAGGTTGGGCCGTGCTGGACAAGTTTTATTCAAAGCGAACTGTCAGGGGGGTCCCATAAATCACCCGACCGCGTTAGGAACGCAAAATCCGAGAACATAACACCGGTATGACGGAAACTAGGGCGGCAAGAGTGGAACAAAACACCAGGCATAAGGCCGAGCCTTCCACCCTTTACCAAATATATAGATGCATTAATAATATAAGAGATATTGTGATATCCCAACATAACCCTGTCCACCATGGAGCAATCTTCAACTTCATCTGCAACTAGCAACGCTATAAGAGGGGCTGAGCAAAGCGGTAACATAGCCAATCAATGGTTTGCTAGGAATGGTGTCAAAGGTTAGAGGTTCATGGCAATTTGGGAGGCTTGATCAACAAGAGATAGGTAGCGGGGCAAAGCGATAGAACGAAGCAACTAGCATAGCAATGATAGTAGTGGGGATCAGGGGTAGCGGTCATCTTGCCTGAAATCCCGCAAGGAAGAAGAACGAGTCCATGAAGAAGACGAACGGGAGTAGTCGAACGAATCCTCACAATCGCAACATTACCGGAACTAGGAAGCAACACCGAAAAGAAACAAACAACATGGTAAATGCACAAGCATGAACATGGCATGATGCACAAACAAGTATGATGCATGTCCGGTTTAATGAGGCATGGCATGGCAAAGTGCAACAAACAGTACTACAAGTTAAGTGGAGCTCAATATGCAACGAGTTGCATATTGATGAAACAGCACATCCGAGTTATTTAGTTCGCTCTCGTTTAGATACACAACAATGTTAAATGTTGTTAAACATGGCAAGAGGTGAGGCATATGAAAACTAACTATTTAGGCAAGTTTAAATGAGGCCGGAACAACAAACAACAATTCCAGAAAATCACCATATGCAAATTATGAATTTAGTACTGTTCTGCCCTAAACACAATTTTAATGTTGTTAAACAGCAAAATAAGGTGCACCAAGTTAATCTATGTATTTTTCCACCCCATTTACATATAAAGTTTATTTAAAATGGAGCTACGGTTATTTAGTTATGAAATAAATCATTTTAACATGGCATTTAAGCAAACTCATGCAAACAGCAATTTAAACATTTTAAACATGGATGAAAGTTGGATATTATGAAACTAGATGAAAAACTAAGCATTTTTCATATATAAACTATTTACAAAAGATGCATGGTTTGTGAGTAATTAAATGCATGAAGTGCAAGGGGTTTTCTGTAAACTGACAGTCTCGGATAAATGGCAAAATTCGCAGGGCACGAAAAAAATATGCGTGGGCCGAATCTGGCTAGCCCAGCAGTGCACAGGAGAGGGATCTGGAGGGGGCTGCTCACCCTGGGCCTTGGGCCGGTCGGTGGAGGAGGGCGCTGGCTGGGCTGACTGAGTCCAAAGAGCCGGATTGGGAGGTTGTTGGCGCGCCGGGTTGCAGGCGCCGACCCACCGGGCGACGAGGCAAGTCAACGCGGGCGCCTCTCTGGCTCGCTTGATCTGGAGCAGGGAAGCAGAGGCTGGTCGGGATCAGGCATGGAGGCGCGACGGCGCCGAGGTGGAGCGGCGATGTCTAGCGCGTGCCACGCGGGAAGGCGGGCGCCGGTCATGGCGGGACTTGAGCTCCTGGTTCCCTGAGGGGAAAACGACGACGGAAGAGCAAGGTGAGAGAGGTTCTGGGAGGAGGGCGAAGAGGAGGTAGGACGGCAAGGTCTCCGGTGGGCGGCGCGCGACTGGAGCCGTGGACGAGGCCGGGAAGCACTGACTTGCCGGATCTTGCGGCGGCAAGGGGCGAAGGCAGCCAAGGCGCAGGACTTGAGGCGCAGGACGGTAACAAAGACGGGATCCGAGTCGGGAAGGGTCATGGCTGGAGGAGTTCGGCCGACCGGAGGAAGCCGTCAGCGAAGCTTGGTTTCTGCGACTGGCGGTTCGGGACTTGGCGAGGAGGAGGAGGAAGAAACGCAGCGGCGGGCGCCGAAACCCCGCCCATGGCGGCAGAGAGGGAGCAGAGAGATTAGAGACAGAGAGGAAAGAGAGACGGTCGGGGAGTGGCTACACCGCCTGGTTTGGTCGCCGGTGGCACTCAAGCGGAAGGAAGGAGAGGTGGCTAGCTCGGGTTGGTGTGGTGGTGAAGACGAGGAAGGGATGGATCTAGATCCCGAGGAAGATACGGTAGGCGGCGACGGCTCGACGGGACAGGTCCCTAGATTTTTGGGTTTGTCCAAAATGACTAAGGGTGGACTATATATACCTCACAGATTAGGTTAAGGGCTATCTCGGTCCCTCGGATCGGAAACGGACGGTCGCGAAAAAAATAGCTAGGGAGTCCAAATAAGAAAACGGAGATGTTTTGTAGACGTTAGGGGATGATCCGGACCCAACGGTAATGACTGCCCGGGTCGGGTTCAGGGGAGTTTTCGGACGCGCAAGAGGGGGTCTGCACTGTGCAAAGAGGGGTCAAACGGTCGGGCAACAAATGAATGGTTCGTCCAAGAAAGGTCAACGGACGCAACGGAGAGAAGCGAGAAGCGGCAACTACGAGCGGATGCAAGTTTTATGAAAACAATGATGACAACGAGTGCCGATGCAATGCAAATGATGCCATGAGATGAGATGCATGCCAAGAACGAAATGCAAAACAAAAGACAAAAAACCAACCACGGAGAAAAATAAAATATCGCATCTCCGGAAAAGGCAGGAGTTGGAGTTACGAATATGGAAATCTACATCCAGGGCGTTACAACACTCCACCACTACGAGAGGATCTCGTCCCTAGATATAGAACGGCACCGTAGAGAAACGGGAGAGGAAGAGAAGAGGCTAAACTAAATTGCTTCTTCGACAAAAGAGTGAAACCAAAGAACCTTGAGAGGTTGAGCAATTTAAAAGAAAGAGTACAACAGAGATGAACGAGATTGCAAACAATCCGTTAGAAAAGAGGAACAAGGAACATTACGACGACTTGAAGGTTGCAAAGCTATGAATGACGAGTACAATGGACAAGAAGGAATTGAAATCACTCTGGTTGAAACGAGATAAACAAGGAACAAGGAAGATCAAAATCGGATAGCACTCCGGTTGAAAAGAGATGCAAGACTTGATAAGATGAAAAAGAACTTGAAAGAAAAAGACACGACACTCCGGTTAAATGGATAAGCATGAAAACAACACGATCCTGACAAAACAAGATGATGATGAGTGAAGAGAGCAACATCATAATGCCTCCGGAAGAAACAATAGAAGATAGATCATTGGAATAACAGAATGAAGAAGAAAGTGCCAACTTCTGCCACAAATGAGCTTGGAAAGCATCCTTGCAAGAAGGTTAGAATAGAGTTGTTGGAAGACCAACAACGAAAAGAATAAGTTTGTAGTGGGCTTATGGAAACATCTCAACATTATGAGGTGACAACCGGCCACTAACGGAAACAATTGCTTTCTTGATATTAACGAAGAGATGAAAGCTTGTTCCATCAAGATGGAAAAGAGATAACTTGGGTCATTAATAAGCACCAAAATAGCAACATTCCTTAGGGAAGGCTTTAGGTGAAATCTATACCAAGATAACTCCAATGAAGAGATTGACGGTTTTAAAAATAACTCATTCTTAACAACATGTGAATCATGGAACATGAACTCAAATTATCAAGAATGACATAATACCACCTCCAAAATATGGTAGAAAGAATTGCACTCCGGATTACCATATGAAGAAAGCTTGAGCTCCTTAGGAAAGAATCTCGATGAAAACTTTGAGAAGGGAATTAAATCCTTGATGAACCATCATGTAGAACCTCCACGAAGAACTCCGGTAAACAAAAGGAATGAAAAGAAAGAGAAATTGAAAACACAAGGTGAAGCCTTGCAGTGATAAGATGAAGCTTTGAAATGATATAACCGTGAAAACTTTGAACTCCGGAAAGAAAAGATGAAGCATCTCGGACCAAGAATGTGATATGATGAACAAACTCCGGAAAGAAGAGATGAACAACTTAGAACTGAGAAATTGGTACCATTACGAACTCCGGAAGAATGAATCAATCACTTGGATGAAACAAGAACAAGAATTATGTTATGCGTATCCTTCACCGATTTAGATTGATGACAAGCAACAGATTTGGCATACTACTTATACTCGTAGAAAGGATTAAAAGAGATATATCAAAACTTGAGAAGGTCTTCAACGAACCACCGGTAGGATTGGAACAACAAATGAATTGATATGATGAACAAGGAAGAGAGATCTTGAAAGAACCACCGTAAGAATTGAAAATGATCAAAGTAGGGGTGCATCACCGGTAAGAATTAGCAAATGAACGAAGGTGCTTGAGACAAACTAGATACATGAGAACAAAGAGATCAAGAACTGATTAGAGGATATTCGATTGATGCACCGGCAAGATAGGAGAATGATAACTGACAGCTGAGAATGAATAAACCTGAATTGATGGACTCCGGATGACCACTGAGAAGACTCTTGAATATCTCCTGATGGGTGAAAAAGATTCTCACAATCGAAAACAATTATGAGAGGATGGCAACAAGCTAGCACCATGAATCTTGAAGAGAATAGAGCAAGATTAAAGAGAAACTCTTCTTCGGTCTTCAAATGATGAGAATGACAATGAGAAACACCACCAAGAATTATTGAGATACTCCGGGAGAAAGAAAAAAACAAAGAGGTTGAGCCAACAATGAAAATAATTTGAAAACAATCTTGGAGAAGGCATGTGACTGATGGAATCCATTCTTACGTCACACTTGAAAAGAATTTAGAGTAACTCTGGAAGAATTAGAAGAGTCAGGTAAGATCCTGGGAAAAGACATGTGAGTTAGGGCCCACTCAAAGAAACATCGTTGAAGGATTGCTTGAAATAGAGATTGCACCGATAGAATTAAATGGCTTGAATGAGATAACAATCTCCAAATGGCTTGAACGGATTAAGAATGGAAACACAAATCTTCTGAGATATCTTCAACACTCCAGAACAAATGAATAGCGAGAAGTGAAAGATTAAGAGGTGCACCGGCATGAGAAAGCATTTGACACGAGGAAAGGATATGATAAAGAAAGCTTGAATTGAATCCACCGGAGAAGAAAACAGAACGAAGAATAATAAACTTGGAGCTCCGTTAGTATCTTCCTGAGAATCACCGGATAAGAACATTGATGGAAAAGACTGGAGAGACTTCCCATCAATAAAATGAATACACGACTAAGAAATCTGAGTCCTTGAAGAAAAAGGGGTGGGAGGGCGGGTAAACGAAGGCAACTTGTGGCAGATGGAATGAATACCGTTGAGAAAACTTAGAATTGATCTTGCGGATGTTGAAATGATCGGATCCACTTGAAGAGAAGCACGCCGGTAGGAAAAGAATTAACATGACAACCTCGAGGATCAAGAAGGATTAGTATTCACATAGCAATATGAGAACACCATTTAGGAAAGGCATGGATTCAACATTTGACTTTGAAGCAACTCGAATACAACAAAAAAAATACAAAACAAAGGATTTGGCTTGCAGAATAAGCCGGAACAAATACATATGATAGAGATTTACCCAATCCCATATCATGCATCTGTCGAAACGATATTCTAGGAGCTACTTGAATTCCCACCTATAAACTCCCGAAACTTTCTGGTTATGCAATCTGGTGTTGGGGATACAGGGGAAGCAATATATCTCACCCAAACTAACAATCCCTACATCCAAATTGTATCCATCCGTCAACACATAACCAAGAAACCTTCGAAATCGTGTACCTCAACCTTCAAAAGCATCCGTTATACGAGTCATGGCAATACTCCGTACTCACCTCAAGATCGGGTTATCGGGTTATCTCACCAACAACTGCATAAAAAAGATTTTCGATGTCGGCGTACAAAACTCAGGTATTCCAGAACTGCAACGATAAAATTATGACAACAACACCTCAGAGCTCAACTCCCCGGGACACTTCCACTAAACCCCTGACAGGAGGCACCAAGACAATGTTCTCATCATAAAACCATCGGAACGATTCCAAGATACCCACGTGATCCTAAAAAAATTTTAGTGAAATTTAAGAAGGTAAGAGTCAAAACTCTACGTCAGGATGCCTTACCAGAGCGATGAAGAGACTGGGGAGTAAAAAGAATTCCTAACTCTCCGATATATATAATCCTAAATAACTCAAAACATTTTTCTAGACACAACTCGGCCGCTAAAAACGATCAATCAGTGGGGCTCCTAAGGTCGGGGAAGGCTCGATTACCAACTTGTATCGCCTCGATGCGGCTATATCTCCCACGTGTCGAAGCACGACTTAGAGGCATAACCGCATTGAAAGCAATGTCGCAAGTGAGGTAATCTTCACACAACCCATGTAATACATAAGGGAAAGAGATACATAGTTGGCTTACAATCGCCACTTCACACAATTACATGAATAAAGCATTACATCATCTAGATACAATCAAGGTCCGACTATGGAACCAAAATAAAAGAAGAACCCCAAAAGCGACAAAGGTCCCCGATCGACCCCAACTGGGCTCCACTACTGATCAACTAGAACGAAAACAACACAAAGGGCAAGATCTTCATCGAGCTCCTCCTTGAGCTTGGTTGCGTCACCTGCTCGGTAACATAGGCACCTGCAAACTGGTTTTGGAAGTATCTGTGAGCCACGAGGACTCAGCAATCCCATTACCATGGGTATCAAGACTAGCAAAGCTTAATGGGTAAGGAAGGGGTAAAGTGGTGAGGTTGCAGCAGCGACTAAGCAAGTATGGTGGCTAACCAACGCAAATAAGAGCGAGAAGAGAGCAAGCGGAACGGTCGTGAAACTAGCAATGATCAAGAGGTGATCCTGAACTCCTACTTACCTCAGTCATAACACAGAAACCGTGTTCACTTCCCGGACTCCGCCGAGAAGAGACTATCACGGCTACACACGCAGTTGATGCGTTTTAATTCGGATCTGGTGTCAAGTTATCTATAACCGGACATTAACAAATTCCCATCTGCCACATAACCGCGGGCACAGCTCTCGAAAGTTTAAACCCTGCAGGGGTGTCCCAACTTAGCCCATGACAAGCTCTCGCGATCAACGAAGGAATAGACCTTCTCCCAGAAGACCCGATCAGTCTCGGAATCCGGTTTACAAGACATTTCGACAATGGTAAAACAAGACCAGCAAGACCTCCCGCGTGCCGACATCCCGATAGTAGCCACAGATCTCGCCTCGAGCCACGACCGGATGAGCAATGACGCATAACTAGAACCAGCCCTCAAGTTTCCCCAAGGTGGCGCTGCAAGTGGCTCTAGTTTGGACCAACACTTAGACAAGCATTGGTCCGGGGGGGCTAAAATAAAGATGACCCTTGGGATGGCCGACCCAAGGGAAGGGTATAGGTGGTGGTGAGGCAAATGGTAAAACCAAGGTTGGGCCTTGCTGGACAAGTTTTATTCAAAGCGAACTGTCAGTGGGGTCCCATAAATCACCCGACCGCGTTAGGAATGCAAAATCCGGGAACATAACACCGGTATGACGGAAACTAGGGCGGCAAGAGTGGAACAAAACACCAGACATAAGGCCGAGCCTTCCACCCTTTACCAAATATATAGATGCATTAATAATATAAGAGATATTGTGATATCCCAACATAACCCTGTCCACCATGCAGCAATCTTCAACTTCACCTGCAACTAGCAACGCTATAAGAGGGGCTGAGCAAAGCGGTAACATAGCCAATCAATGGTTTGCTAGGAATGGTGTCAAAGGTTAGAGGTTCATGGCAACTTGGGAGGCTTGATTAACAAGAGATAGGTAGCGGGGCAAAGCGATAGAACGAAGCAACTAGCATAGCAATGATAGTAGTGAGATCCAGGGTAGCGGTCATCTTGCCTGAAATCCCGCAAGGAAGAAGAACGAGTCCATGAAGAAGACGAACGGGAGTAGTCGAACGAATCCTCACAATCGCAACATTACCGGAACTAGGAAGCAACACCGGAAAGAAACAAACAACATGGTAAATGCACAAGCATGAACATGGCATGATGCACAAACAAGTATGATGCATGTCCGGTTTAATGAGGCATGGCATGGCAAAGTGCAACAGACAGTACTACAAGTTAAGTGGAGCTCAATATGCAACGAGTTGCAGATTGACGAAACACCACATCCGAGTTATTTAGTTCGCTCTCATTTAGATACACAACAATGTTAAATGTTGTTAAACATGGCAAGAGGTGAGGTATATGAAGACTAACTATTTAGGCAAGTTTAAATGAGGCCGGAACAACAAACAACAATTCCGGAAAATCCCCATATGCAAATTATGAATTTAGTACTGTTCTGCCCTAAACACAATTTTAATGTTGTTAAACAGCAAAATAAGGTGCACCAAGTTAATCTATGCATTTTTCCACCCCATTTACATATAAAGTTTATTTAAAATGGAGCTACGGTTATTTAGTTATGAAATAAATCATTTTAACATGGCATTTAAGCAAACTCATGCAAACAACAATTTAAACATTTTAAACATGGATGAAAGTTGGATATTATGAAACTAGATGAAAAACTAAGCATTTTTCATATATAAATTATTTACAAAAGATGCATGGTTTGTGAGTAATTAAATGCATGAAGTGCAAGGGGTTTTCTGTAAACTGACCGTCTCTGGATAAATGGCAAAATTCGCAGGGCACGAAAAAAAATATCGTGGGCGAATCTGCTAGCCCAAAGAAGGCAGTGAGAGGGATCTGGAGGGGGCTGCTCACCCTGGGCCTTGGGCCGGTCGGTGGAGGAGGGCGCTGGCTGGGCAGACACAGAGTCCAAAGAGGCGGATTGGGGAGGTTGTTGGCGGCTGGCTGGGGCGCCGACGCCTTTTGGCGACGAGGCAAGTCAACGCTGGCGCTCTCTGCTCGCTCGATCTTGAGCAGGGAAGCAGAGGCTGGTCGGGATCAGGCCGCGGAGGCGCGACGGCGTCGAGGTGGAGCGGGCGATGTCTGGCGTGGTGCCACGCGGGAAGGAGGGCGCCGATCATGGCGGGACTTGAGCTCCTGGTTCCCTAGGGAAAAACGACGATGGGAGAGCGAGGTGAGAGAGGTTCCTGGGAGGAGGGCGAAGAGGAGGTAGGACGGCAAGGTCTCCGGTGGGGCGGCGGCGACTGGAGCCGTGGACAAGGCCGGGAAGCACTTGGACTTGCTGGATCTTGCGGCGGCAAGGGCGAAGGCAGCCAAGGCGCAGGACTTGTGGCGCAGGGACGGCTATAGCACGTGATCCGGTCGGGAAGGGTCGTGGCTGGAGGAGTCCGGCCGACCGGAGGAAGCCGTCGGCGAAGCTTGGCTCCTGCGGACTGGCGGTTCGGGACTTGGCGAGGCGGAGGGAGGCAGAAACGGCAGCGGCGGCGTCGAAACCCTGTCCATGGCGGCAGAGAGGGAGCAGAGAGATTAGAGACAGAGAGGAAAAGAGAGACGGTCAAGGGAGTGGCTACACCGTCCTGGTTTGGTCGCCGGTGGCACTCGGCGGAAGGAAGGAGAGGTGGCTGGCTCGGGTTGGTGTGGTGGTGAACACGAGGAAGGGATGGATCTAGATCCCGAGGAAGATACGGTAGGCGGCGGCGGCTCGACGGGACAGGTCCCTAGATTTTTGGGTTTGTCCAAAATGACTAAGGGTGGACTATATATACCTCACAGATTAGGTTAAGGGCTATCTCGGTCCCTTGGATCGGAAACGGACGGTCGCGAAAAAAATAGCTAGGGAGTCCAAATAAGAAAACGGAGATGTTTTGTAGACGTTAGGAGATGATCCGGACCCAACGGTAATGACTGCCAGGGTCGGGTTCAGGGGAGTTTTCGGACGCACAAGAGGGGGTCTGCACTGTGCAAAGAGGGGTCAAACGGTCGGGCAACAAAAGAATGGTTGGTCCAAGAAAGGTCAACGGACGCAACGGAGAGAAGCGAGAAGCGGCAACTACGAGCGGATGCAAGTTTTATGAAAACAATGATGACAACGAGTGCCGATGCAATGCAAATGATGCCATGAGATGAGATGCATGCCAAGAACGAAATGCAAAACAAAAGACAAAAAAACCAACCACGGAGAAAAATAAAATATCGCATCTCCGGAAAAGGCAGGAGTTGGAGTTACGAATATGGAAAGCTACATCCGGGGCGTTACATTAGTATAGAATGCTAGTTTATCACCATTGGCCCTACATTCTTGTCAGTCTGCCTTGCTATACTATTGGGCCGTGATCACTCGGGAGGTGATCACGGGTATATACTATACATATATACATACTTCAGATGGTGACTAAAGTCAGGTCCGCTCGAAGAGTACCCGCGAGTGATTCACGGATTGGGGGCTAAAAGGACCTTTGTCCCGACGGCCCTTTGTGTGGATCTTTGTGGTGGAGCGACAGGGCAAATTGAGGCCACCTAGGCGAGAGGTGGGCCTGGCCCTGGTCGGCGTCTGCGGTTGCTTCATAATAACACGTTTAACGAGATCTTGGTATTTGATCTGAGTCTGTCCATTTGGTCTATACGCACTAACCAACTACGTGGGAAAGATATGGGCACTCGACATCGTGGTATCAGCCGAAGCCTTCTTGACATCAGCGACGGAGCGGCGCGCGCCGGATTGGACTGGAACGCCTGCTCTTGTATTAGGGAGGCTAGGTCTGCTTCCGGCCGCCCTCGCAACATGCAGGTGTGCAATGGGCGATGGGCCCAGACCCCTGCGCGCATAGGATTTAGACCGGCGTGCTGACCGCTCTGTTATGCCTAGGTGGGGCTGCGACGTGTTGATCTTCCGAGGCCGGGCATGACCCAGGAAAGTGTGTCCGGCCAAATGGGATCGAGCGTGTTGGGTTATGTGGTGCACCCCTGCAGGGAAGTTAATTATTCGAATAGCTGTGTCCCTCGGTAAAAGGACGACCCAGAGTTGTACCTTTACCTTATGACAACTAGAACCGGATACTTAATAAAACACACCCAGACAAGTTCCACAGACATCCCGGTGATCGCTTTTCCACAGGGCAACGAGGGGAGGATCGCCGGGTAGGATTATGCTATGCTATGCTACTTGGAGGACTTCAATCTACTCTCTTCTACATGCTGCAAGATGGAGGCTGCCAGAAGCGTAGTCTTCGACAGGATTAGCTATCCCCCTCTTATTCTGGCATTCTGCAGTTCAGTCCACTGATATGGCCCTTTACACATATACCCATGCAAATGTAGTGTAGATCCTTGCTTGCGAGTACTTTGGAAGAGTACTCACGGTTGCTTTCTCCCCCCTTCCCCCCCCCCTCTCCTTTCTTTCTGGTTGTCGCAACCAGATGCTGGAGCCCAGGAGCCAGACGCCACCGTCAACGATGACTACTACACTGGAGGTGCCTACTACTACGTGCAGGCTGCTGATGATGACCAGGAGTAGTTTAGGAGGATCCCAGGCAGGAGGCCTTCGCCTCTTTCGATCTGTATCCCAGTTTGTGCTAGCCTTCTTAAGGCAAACTTGTTTAACTTATGTCTGTACTCAGATATTGTTGTTTCCGCTGACTCATCTATGATCGAGCACTTGTACTCGAGCCCTCGAGGCCCCTGGCTGGTAATATGATGCTTGTATGACTTATTTATGTTTTAGAGTTGTGTTGTGATATCTTCCCGTGAGTCCCTGATCTTGATCGTACACGTTTGCGTGCATGATTAGTGTACGATTGAATCGGGGGCGTCACAATACGTCTCCAACGTATCTATAATTTTTGATTGTTCCATGCTATTATATTACCCCTTTTGGATGTTTATGGGCTTTATTTTACACATTTATATCATTTTTGGGACTAACCTACTAACCGGAGGCCCAGCCCATATTGCTGTTTTATTGCCTGTTTCAGTATTTCACAGAAAGGGAATATCAAACGGAGTCCAAACGGAATGAAACCTTCGGCATCCTGATTTTTTGGAAGAATATCATCCTGGAGACTTGGAGTTCAAGTCAGAAGATCCTCGAGGAGGCTAGGAGATTGGGGGCGCCCCCCCCTACAGGGCGCGCCCCCTATCTCGTGGGCCCCTCGAGCCCCTCCCGACCGACTTCTTTCGCGTATATAGTCCCACGTACCCTAAAAACATCCACGGAGGAGATAGATCGGGAGTTCCGCCGCCGCAAGCCTCTGTAGCCACCAAAAACCTCTCGGGAGTCCGTTCCGGCACCCTGCCGGATGGGTGATCCCTCACCGGTGGCCATCTTCATCATCCCGGCGCTATCCATGACGAGGAGGGAGTAGTTCACCCTCGGGGCTGAGGGTATGTACGAGTAGCTATGTGTTTGATCTCTCTCTCTCGTGTTCTCTCTATAGCATGATCTTGATGTATCGCGAGCTTTGCTATTATAGTTGCATCTTATGATGTTTCTCCCCCTCTACTCTCTTGTTATGAGTTGAGTTTCCCTCTTGAAGTTATCTTATCGGATTGAGTCTTTATTTGAGAACACTTGATGTATGTCTTGCTGTGTTTATCTGTGGTGACAATGGGATATCACGTGCCACTTGATGTATGTTTTGGTGACCAACTTGTGGGTTCCGCCCATGAAGCTATGCATAGGGGTTGGCACACGTTTTCTTGACTCTCCGGTAGAAACTTTGGGGCACTCTTTGAAGTACTTTGTGTTGGTTGGAAGAATTTGAGATTGTGTGACGCATATCGTATAATCATGCCCATGGATACTTAGGTGACAATGGAGTATCTAGGTGACATTAGGGTTTTGATTGATTTGTGTCCTAAGGTGTTATTCTAGTATGAACTCTATGATGGATCGAGCGGAAAGAATAGCTCTATGTTATTTTACTATGAACTCTTGAATAGATCGATCAAAAAGGATAACTTTGAGTGGTTTCGTACCCTACCATAATTTCTTCGTTTGTTCTCCGCTATTAGTGGCTTTGGAGTGACTCTTTGTTGCATGTTGAGGGATTGTTATATGATCTATCTATGTTATTATTGTTGAGAGAACTTGCACTAGTGAAAGTATGAACCCTACGCCTTGTTTCCTATCATTGCAATACCGTTTACGCTCACTTTTATCATTAGTTACCTTTCCGTTTTTATATTTTTAGATTACAAATACCTATATCTACTATCCATATTGCACTTTTATCACCATCTCTTCGCCGAACTAGTGCACCTATACAATTTACCATTGTATTGGTGTGTTGGGGACACAAGAGACTCTTTGTATATTTGTTTGCAGGGTTGTTTAAGAGAGACCATCTTCATCCTACGCCTCCCACGGATTGATAAACCTTAGGTCATCCACTTGAGGGAAATTTGCTACTGTCCTACAAACATGTGCACTTGTAGGCCCAACAACTTCTACAAGAAGAAGGTTGTGTAGTAGACATCAAGCTCTTTTCTGGCGCCGTTGCCGGGGAGGTGAGTGCTTGAAGGTATATCTTTAGATCTTGGAATTGAATCTTTTTGTTTCTTGTTTTATCCCTAGTTTAGTTTATAAAAGAAAACTACAAAAAAATGAAGTTAAGTTAGTCTCATACGCTTCGTCTTTTTAATATCTTTCGTGAGTATGATGGAAAGGAAAATTGTGCTCAAGTGCTAGAAGAAGAATGCATTAAACTGCTTCATACTAAATCTTTGAATGATGAGCATGATTGCAATGTTGTTACTATGAACTCTTTGAATATCCATAGTACTAATGATGATTGCACTAGTTATGATGAAAATGTCTATTATAAGTATGTTGATTTTTGTGGAGTAGATTGGATTTTCATGAACACACCAAATAGAGAAAATAGATATTGCAAGAAGCATAAGTATTTAAAAACTAAAGGTTTGCAAGAAAGCCTTGATGTGAGTGCTGAAAATTTAAAATTCCTTTGCCGTACTTGTGAACTTTGCAATGAACGTGGTCATTTACATCTCCAATGCAAATTGTTTCATGACCGAATCGTGTCCAAAAATTGTGATGATTTGATTTCCCTTGCACATTATAATGAACTAAGTTTGCTTTTGGTTTTTGAAGAGTTGAAACGTTTAACTAAGCCTATTCCAGAATTTAATCTTAAGCATTTCCTTGATATTGATCTAGAAAAGATTTATATGTTTTGTGTGGAGAATTGCATTTAAAATCCTTATATTGCCAATTACCTAAAGAAAAGAAAGCAAATAGAAGATGATGAGAATACTAATGAAAGGGAAGAGACTTCCCAATATCCTCCTATTATTTCTTATGATGAATCAGGTAACGAGCAGGAGCTTTCTATTCAACCAATATCGTCAATAAGGAACTCAAAGAGGAAGGTTGAACCCACACATAATGTGAAGAAGAAAAAGGAAAAGATGGGGCAACAAAGGTAAAAAGGTATCCCTCCCAAATGATGTTGCTCCTACTACTCATTGTGATGATGATAATTGCTATACTATTGGTGCTATCTATACTATTAATGATGAGAGTGATTATGCTTATGATATGGAAAGGCCCAAGCTTGGGGAAGCTATGTTTGATGAGAATGAAATATTTGAGAATATATTTGCTGAAATTAATGTTTGTCCCAAGCTTGGGGATGCTATGTTTAATGAAGATGATACTTTTAGCATCCCAAGTTTTGATATCTAAAGTTGTTATGATGATAGCATGCCTCCTACTTATGATGATTATATTGATGAAAGCGGGTTTGGAAGAGTGTCAACTTTAGGAAGGAGTGATCCCACTATTTTGGATGATGTTGAATTTTATTGTGATGAATACGAAAGTGGATTTGGAAGAGTGTCAACTTTATTTAGTGATTCCATTATCTTGGGAGAGGTTTCAATCGATTATGATGAGAACGAAGTTGCTACTTATGATGATTATCGTGATGAAACTTATGATATAAAAAGTAGTGATGATTATATTTATAAATCTTGTCATGATTATGATTACCCTTTTTCTGAACATTACTCTTTTAATGTGGAAACAATTTTTAGTGTTCAAGTCTCTTATGATACTCCCACTATTCCGAATGAGAAGAATTTTGCTTATGTGGAGAGTAGTAAATTTTCTATGCTTGTAGATCATGAAAAGAATGCTTTAGGTGCTGGTTATATTGTTGAATTCATTCATGATGCTACTGAAAATTATTATGAGGGAGGAATTTATGCTTGTAGGAATTGCAATGATATCAAGTTTCCTCCCTTTGTGTTGAAATCTTGAAGCTATGCTTGTTTTACCTTCCTATGCTAGTTGATTATTGTTCCCATAAGTTGTTTGCTCACAAAATCCCTATGCATAGGAAGTGGGTTAGGCTTAAATGTGCTAGTCATGTGCTTCATGATGCTCCCGTTACGTTTCAATTCTTATCTTTTATGTGAGCATCATTGCCATCATCATGCCTAGCTAGAAAGGCATTAAAGAAAAGCGCATGTTGGGAGACAACCCAATATTTACCCTTACTGTTTTTGTGTGTTCACATGATTATGCTACTATAGTAATCATGTTTTATAGCTTTTGTTTCAATAAAGTGCCAAGTAAGACCTTTAGGATAGCTTACGGTGATAGTTGTTTTGATCCTGCTGAAAATCAGAATCTTTTGCACCCAGTAAATTAGTTTTGTTAATTCACAGATACGTGTTTATGATCTGATTCTTTTTGCTCTGGATTGGTATACAAATTGCTTAGGACTTCATAATGTGGTAGGATTTTTGGGGTTCCAGAACTATATGTTTGATACATATTATTACAGACTGTTCTGTTTTTGACAGATTCTGTTTTCTATGTGTTGTTTGCTTATTTTGATGCATCTATCGCTAGTATTAAGTGGTATGAACCATATAGAAGTTGGAATAAAGTATATATTACACCAATATGAATTCAGAATGAGCTCATTATAGTACCTAAGTGGTGGTTTTTTTTCTTATACTAACGGAGCTTACGAGTTTTCTGTTAAGTTTTGTGTTGTGGAGTTTTCAAGTTTTGGGCAAAGATTTGATGGACTATGGAATAAGGAGTTGCAAGAGCCTAAGATTGGGGATGCCCAAGGCACCCCAAGGTAATATTTAAGGACAACCAAGAGCCTAAGCTTGGGGATGCCCCGGATGGCATCCCCTCTTTCGTCTTCGTCCATCGGTAACCTTACTTGGAGCTATATTTTTATTCACCACATGATATGTGTTTTGCTTGGAGCATCATTTTCTTCTGTTAGTATTTGCTTGCTGTTATTTAGAATAATGTTTTGCATCTTTAGTTTCAATAAAAATGTCAAGGATAGCCTTTACCATGCTTATTTTGCTGGTATACATGTTGCTGTTTGAAAACAGAAAGTTTACCGCTGTTGCAAAAATTCCCTAGAAAAGTCAGAGAATGGTATAATGTTGAAACATTTTGCATATTAATCTCTGATAAATCTTATACAGCTTATTATTTTTCTCATAATTTTTGGAGTTAGGTAAGTATGATGAATCTTGCATTCTTTACAGACTATACAGTTTTGGCAGATTGCTGTTATGGTTGCATTGTTTGCATATGTTTGCTCGTTTAATGATTCTATTTGAGGATAGGTGTATTAAATATGCAGAGACATTTAGTATGCAATGTTGAATAATTATTTTAGTGAGTTGTTACAATAGAAAATGATAGGGTTTTGCATTGGTTTATACTAACCTATCTCACGAGTTCTTGTTGAGTTTGGTGTGGATGAAGCTTTTGATAAAAAGAGAAACCATGATATGAGAGGAATTATGGAGACACAAAAGTTCAAGCTTGGGTATGCCCAAGGCACCCCAAGATAATATTTCAATAAGTCTCAAGCATCTAAGCTTGGGGATGCCCCGGTAGGCATCCCACCTTTCTTCTTCAACAACTATCGGTTAGTATCGGTTGAGCCTAAGTTTTTGCTTCTTCACATGAGTTGTGCTATCCTTGCAATGTCATTTTATTTTGTTTTGCTTGCTGCTTGAGTAGAATACCAAGATATGAAATTCCTTAATGTTAGAGAGTCTTCACATAGTTGCACAATTATTCGACTACTCATTGATCTTCACTTATATCTTTCGGAGTAGTTTGTCATTTGCTCTAGTGCATCACTTATATCTTTTAGAGCACGGCGGTGGTTATATTTTGTAGAAATTGCTAGTCTCTCATGCTTCACTTATATTATTTTGAGAGTCTTTTAGATCAGCATGGTATTTTCTATGGTTACAAAGTTGGTCCTAGAATGATGAGCATCCAAGTTGGGTATAATAAAAACTATCATAGAAAAGAATTGGATGCTATGAACAATATGATGCTTGATAATTGTTTTGAGATATCGAGGTAGTGATATTAAAGTCATGCTAGTTGAGGTGATTATGAAATTTACTTGTGTTGAGGGTTGTGATTTCCGTAGCATGCACGTATGGTGAACCGATTTGTGATGAAGTTGGAGCACAATTTTATTTATTGATTGTATTCCTTATGAGTGGCGGTCGGGGACGAGCGATGGTCTTTTCCTACCAATCTATCCCCCTAGGAGCATGCGCGTAATACTTTGTTTTTATGACTTATAGATTTTTGCAATAATTACATGAGTTCTTTTGACTAATGTTGAGTCCATGGATTATATGCACCCTTTCACCCTTCCACCATTGTTAGCCTATCTTGTGCCGCGCAACTTTCACCGGTACCATACACCCACCATATATCTTCCTCAAAACAGCCACCATACCTACCTATTATGGCATTTCCATAGCCATTCCGAGATATATTGCCATGCAACTTTCCACCGTTCCGTTCATATGACACGCATTACTTTTGTCATATTGCTCTTTGCATGATCATGTAGTTGACATCGTATTTGTGGCAAGGCCACCTTCATAATTTTCATACATGTCACTCTTGATTCATTGCATATCCTGGTACACCACCGGAGGCATTCATATAGAGTCATATCTTGTTCTAGCTTTGAGTTGTAATTCTTGAGTTGTAAATCCATAAAAGTGTGATGATCTTTATTATTAGAGCATTGTCCTAGTGAGGAAAGGATGATGAAGACTATGATTCCCCCACAAGTCGGGATGAGACTTCAAACTTTACAAAGAGAAAAAAAAGAAGGCCAAAGAAAAAAGAGAAAAAAATGAGAGAAAAAGAGAGAAAGGACAATGCTACTATCTCTTTTTCCACACTTGTGCTTCAAAATAGCACCATGATCTTCATGATAGAGAGTCTCATATGTTGTCACTTTCATATACTAGTGGGAATTTTTCATTATAGAACTTGGCTTGTGTATACCAATGATGGGCGTCCTCAAAGTGCCCTAGGTCTTCGTGAGCAAGCGAGTTGGATGCACACCCACTTAGTTTCTTTTGTTGAGCTTTCATATATTTATAGCTCTAGTGCATCCGTTGCATGGCAATCCCTACTCACTCACATTGATATCTATTAATGGGCATCTCCATAGCCCGTTGATATGCCTAGTTGATGTGAGACTATCTTCTCCTTTTTGTCTTCTCCACAACCACCATTCTACTCCACAAATAGTGCTATGTCCATGGCTCGCGCCCATGTATTGCGTGAAAGTTGAAAGAGTTTGAGATTATTAAAGTATGAAAAAATTGCTTGGCTTGTCATCGGGGTTGTGCATGATTAAACACTTTGTGTGATGAAGATAGATCAACAGTCAGACAATATGATTCTGTAGGGATAACTTTCTTTGGCCATGTTATTTTGAGAAGACATGATTACTTTGATTAGTATGCTTGAAGTATCACCATTTTCATGTTAATATAAACTTTTATTTTGTATCATTTGGATCTGAACATTCATGCCCCAATAAAGAAAATTACTTTGAGAATTATGCTAGGTAGCATTCCACATCAAAAAATTTGTTTTTATCATTTACCTACTCGAGGACGAGCAGGAATTAAGCTTGGGAATGCTTGATACGTCTCCAACATATCTATAATTTTTTATTGTTCCATGCTATTATATTACCCCTTTTTGGATGTTTATGGGCTTTATTTTACACATTTATATCATTTTTGGGACTAACGTACTAACCGGAGGCCCAGCCCATATTGCTGTTTTATTGCCTGTTTCAGTATTTCAAACAAAGGGAATATCAAACGGAGTCCAAACGGAATGAAACCTTCGGCATCCTGATTTTTTGGAAGAATATCATCCTGGAGACTTGGAGTTCAAGTCAGAAGATCCTTGAGGAGGTCAGAGATGGGGCGCCCCCTGCTGTATGCGCCCTTGTCTCGTGGGCCCTCGAGCACCTCCCGACCGACTTCTTTCGCCTATATAGTCCCATGCCCTAAAAACATCCACGGAGGAGATAGATTGGGAGTTCCGCCAAGAAGCCTCTCAGAGCCACCAAAACCTCTCGGGAGCCCGCTCAGGCACCTGCGGAGGGGGATCCTCACCGTGGCCATCTTCATCATCCGGCACTATCCTTGACGAGGAGGGAGTAGTTCACCCTCGGGGCTGAGGGTATGTACCAGTAGCTATGTGTTTGATCTCTCTCTCTCGTGTTCTCTCTATGGCACGATCTTGATGTATCGCGAGCTTTGCTATTATAGTTGGATCTTATGATGTTTCTCCCCCTCTACTCTTTTGTGATGAGTTGAGTTTCCCTCTTAAATTATCATATCGGATTGAGTATTTATTTGAGAACACTTGATGTATGTCTTGTTGTGTTTATCTGTGGTGATAATGGGATATCACATGCCACTTGATGTATGTTTTGGTGACCAACGTGCGGGTTCCGCCCATGAAGCTATGCATAGGGGTTGGCACACGTTTTCTTGACTCTCCGATAGAAACTTTGGGGCACTCTTTGAAGTACTTTTTGTTGGTTGGAAGAATTTGAGATTGTGTGACGCATATCGTATAATCATGCCCACGGATACTTGAGGTGACAATGGAGTATCTAGGTGACATTAGGGTTTTGATTGATTTGTGTCTTAAGGTGTTATTCTAGTATGAACTCTATGATGGATCGAGCGGAAAGAATAGCTCTATGTTATTTTACTACGAACTCTTGAATAGATCGATCAAAAAGGATAACTTTGAGTGGTTTCGTACCCTACCATAATTTCTTCGTTTGTTCTCCGCTATTAGTGGCTTTGGAGTGACTCTTTGTTGCATGTTGAGGGATTGTTATGTGATCTATCTATGTTATTATTGTTGAGAGAACTTGCACTAGTGAAAGTATGAACCCTGCGCCTTGTTTCCTATCATTGCAATACCGTTTACGCTCACTTTTATCATTAGTTACCTTGCTGTTTTTATATTTTCAGATTACAAATACCTATATCTACTATCCATATTGCACTTGTATCACCATCTCTTCGCCGAACTAGTGCACCTATACAATTTACCATTGTATTGGGTGTGTTGGGGACACAAGAGACTCTTTGTATATTTGTTTGCAGGGTTGTTTGAGAGAGACCATCTTCATCCTACGCCTCCCACGGATTGATAAACCTTAGGTCATCCACTTGAGGGAAATTTGCTACTGTCCTACAAACCTGTGCACTTGCAGGCCCAACAACGTCAACAAGAAGAAGGTTTTGTAGTAGACATCAGTGTGTTGGCCTAATGCAACTACAACCAGATGGGTTTGAGTTATTTTGAACCCATGGTTCAAGTTGAAACTCAACCTATGAATTTATAAAGTGCATTATCATGTTTTGATATAAACAGCAGGTTTAAGTTGCTTTAACATGCATGAAACCAGTGCAGATGGGTAGATTGGAGTTCTGATCATTTTTCATATATAATTTGTTTCATTTGGAGTTATGGTTGAATTTCTATGAATTTTTGAAGTTTGCTACATTTTCTGGAATTTCCTATATAAGAATAAATCCAGTAAATGCTTTATTGCGTCGAGGTCGTCGGTGGACGTCGCCGATCAACGGGACGGTCCAGGTCAACCCTGACCAGTGGGTCCCGCGTGTCAGTGTCATTAGTCTAACTAATTTTTAGTTAGTCCTAATCCTAACTTAATTAGCAGGCGGGTCCCACTTGTCATGGACCCAGGGGGGTCAAACTGGGTCTACCCGGGGTCAACTTGGTCAGCGGGGTCAAACCCACCGGAGTTGACCCGCGGCTCGTCACCAGCGAGGCCAGAGACGGTGGAGGGCTTCAGAAATCACACACAGGCGATGGTTTTGGGCGTGGGAGGTTTCTGAAGAGCTGCTGCTCACATGCAAGCCGATGGAGCGATAAATGAGCTGGGTGGCTAGTAGCCGCATTCACAGCGCAGGCGGGCGCCGATGTTCGGGCATGTCTGGTAGCGCGTTGTGGGGCGAAAACGAGCGAGCTGAGGCTTTCTATTGCTGCTTGGGAGCGCTAGGAGCAAACTAGCGTGGCTAGCGCACGAGGTCGAGCTCGGGAGCAAGGAGCTCGTCGGCCATGGCGGTTGGCGGCGCGAGAGCTCGCGGGGACGACGGCTAGAGGACGTGAGGAACGACGGGGCGAGAGGGGATCGGGTCCGAGGCTCACCGCGGATCTGCAGGGACGGTTAGCGGGCTCGGGGACACGCCGGAGTGGCCGAATCGACGGAGAAGGGCGCCGAAGCCGAAGCTTGAAGACGATGGAGATGTTGGGGCTATGAGGCCTCCGTGCTCAGGTGGGTTGGGGCGGAGGATGCGGACATCACGGCGGTTCTTCTAGACCCATCGGAGAGGCATGGGGTGGACGGTGACTACGCGGGTGGCACGGCGAGCTCAGGTGGCTCTCGGGTGAGCTTGGGGGAGAGGTCTAGAGAGGGAGGGAGAGAGCGACGAGTGAGGGAGAGGAGAGAGGGGACACAGGCGTCTCAAGGCGCAGGTCAGGATGAGGAAGGGCAAGCAGGAGGTGGCGGGGAGACGTGGCCGCGATCGCTCGCGTGTGGGCACGCAGCTACTTCGGGGCGAGGGGAGGAAGACGACTGGCAGCTAGGCTGCACAGTAGCGGGCCGCGCAGGTGGGCTGGTGTCTCTGGTGGACCTCAAGGTAAGTCCAGGTAAGGTCTATTCCTTCCCTTTCGATTTCTGTTTTTTTGTTTTTATTTAAATCTTTGCCGCTGTTTTAAATCTAAGCAAAATTCACAACTAGTGCCAAACTCCACTGAAATATTTACGTTGCCACAATGGACCCAGCCAAATGCACATAAATTATTTCAGGGTATTTTGAAATATATTCCACATATTATGAATATAATTCTAAATGCAAATACAATAATGATTTAAATTCAGTGCCCAAAATATTCCACAAAAATGTTCACTATTTTTGGTTTGGACCCAAGGCCTTGCCAAAATTGCCAAACATTGATGGAAGCATTTTGGTTTCATTGAATGCATTTTTTAAAGCTGGACCTATTTGGATTTTAAAGTGCTAGGGTTTGATCATCCCCCGTTTCAAAGTTTCATAAAATTTAAACATGATGCATGGATGCTTATGCAAAGACAGACATGGTCTAAGCTAGGGCTGTGACACTGGGCCTTCTTCACAGGCACCGGTCCTTGCTTCATATCGCCAGTCAAGGGCCCCGCCTTGCGCCACCCTCGACCACCATTGACGGCGGCCGGAGACCAAGGACGATGCCAATGGGGCCAAGGGGACACCAGCAGTTCCCTCGGTGACCACGGGTCCTCTCCCGGGGATAGGCTTTTTTGCAGCACCTCCCCGGCAGAGGGCCTACCTCCGGGGAATGCCTTGCTCCGTGCACAGTGGGGAGGGGCCTGGCTCTCGGCCCCTCTCCTGCAGCCCCCAGTGTGCCCCTCCTGGCGGAAGGGAGGCTGCTGAGCTAGGGCATCCGTCCGTTGTAGTGACCTGAACATCCTGCGACCCATGGTTAGCATAAGCTTCCTAATGAGGAATGAGCGGTACCCGGTAGTTGCTGCTGCCAGCGCGGTTGGTGAGGTTTCCTTGAGGTTCCTGAAAAGGCACGGCTTCTGGCGTCTCTTCCTCCCAGCCTGACCCGTGGAACGAGCCAGGGTCGTCTTCCAGCACGTACTCCCGATCCACCATGCGGGGCACGTAAGCCTCCGAGGTCGCCGCCTCGAAAACTTCGTCGTAGTGCCCCGCGCTCCATGCGGCCTGGCCTATCGCGCCGCCTTGAGGATGGTAGGGCAGTGGTCCGCCCCTGCCATAGCCGGCAATGCTCATGCCCATGCTCATAGGAGGTGGGGTTGGTGCAGCCTGACGCCCGGTGCCGATGGTTGAGCTGGTGCCATTGAAGCCTTGGGGCGCGTGGGCGCGAAGAGGCCCACCGCGTGATCTGACCGGGGCTTGCGGTGGAAGCTGGACACAAAAGGGTGGCGCCCCTGAAGCCGAGACATCCAGCAGCTCGGCAACGCGTTCCAGCAACACGTCTCGGCCGCTCTCCTACAATCTGCACCGCAGCAGCTCCCGAGCCACAGTGAGCGCGGCCCTCATGTTTGCTTGCTCCCGTCGAGTGTGCGGCGCCGTGGCCGCGGCGTGGCTTGAGGCCCTTGCGGCTGATCACACATGCCTGGAGTAAGGGCAGGCAGTGCTTGCCCGCGTCGCCCGCGCCCCATAGCGTTCTGCGGTGCGCGGGCTACCAAAAGCGGGTCGAGGTCATCTTGGGCAGGCGGCGTGGCACGAGCTGTCCATGCCGCCCAGCGGTCGGCGTTGGCCGTCGGGTCGCCGGACATGGATGCGACGAAGCAGCAGAACGCAGATCGGTGGAAGAAAGACTCCGGTGCACCCCTACCTGGCGCGCCAAATATCGGGTTCCGGCAAAACCCTTAAGGTTCGAACACTGGGGTGCGCGCAAAATCTTCTCCCTACCGAAACACGCCCTCAGCCTCGCCGCGATTGCTAAGCTAGACAGATGAACAACACAAGAGACACAAGGTTTATACTGGTTCGGGCCACCGTTATGGTGTAATACCCTAATCCACTGTGTGGTGTGGTGGATTGCCTCTTGGGCTGATGATGAACAGTACAGAGGAAGAACAGCCTCGCGAGGATAGGTGGTCTTGTGGTGGTGTGTAGATGGGTTGGGTTCGGATCTCTCTCTTTCGACTGTGTTGGCTCTCTCTATTTATAGAGGCCTTGGTCCTCTTGCCGAGTATTGAGTGGGAAGGGATCCAACAACGGCCATTTTGAAAGGGGACAGCTAGTACAAGCTATCCCGACTAAAGGTGGCCTCCGTCTGCCAAAGGTGCTGGTGATGACGCCATCTTGGGCTCCGCGGTGACCTCCGTCCTGCCGCTCTGTTGGTATTAGTCTCGTTGCACCGATATGGAAACATTTGCCTGATCCCTCGGTACTCCGTGCCTGTGCTCGCCCCCTTTGCACCAAAGAGGAAACGAGGACACTGCGTAGGCTGGAGCCCGCCTGGTCTTGATCGTCACGGCTTGCGTCATGAGCACCTCGCGAGGTACCCCTTGCCTTGATCTCTCCGCCTCCTCGCGGGTCTGCCTGGTGAGGCCGCCCCTAAGGAGGCCTTGCAACGTACGCCCCGTGAGGCTTGGCCCCTCGCGAGTGTCTTGAGTGTTTGTTTGATGAAGACGGGTCATACTGGGCCATTGGTTGAGCCACGCAGCAGGCCGCAGGCAGGCAAGTCTGGGGACCCCCATTCCCAGAACGCCGACACCCGATCCTAAGTCACACCGATCTAGCATGTAACACATCATATCACTTTGCGGCCTCACACACGGTATTCCCACAGGTGCCACCTTACCTGGCCGGGACTGTTTGCGCCTTATGGCTCATGTATATGATAGTGTCGCTAGCATCTATATGACAAAGAACCCGGGCCGACATGACTAGTCGCAAACGCAAGGTCGTGCTAACTTACAGGGACAGGCATACCTGACCCAACAATGAACGTGTCGATCAACAACGTATGAACCCAAGTCGTAGCAAGCTACAAGGACTTAAAGGGACAACGCGTGACATTTCCGTGAAGGGACAGACACAGGAACGAAGAAGGACACATGCCGGTCATCCTAAGTGTTCAGGAGCAGTAGCAAGCTACCATGGCTCGGTGGAACCACTAGGAGACATTTTCCGGTAAGAGAGGCTACCAGGAATAAACAACTAGGTTGTCGGATCCCACACATACCAAGCATTTCAAAACATACACACAATATGCTCGATATGTGCAAATACAACATGGCATCACAACAAAACTCTACGAGTCAAAGTATTTATTCAATAGGCTCTGAGGAGCCAAGTATTACAATCATGGGTATCATGACCCAACACTCAGAGAATACAAGCCAAAAGCACATGCGGAAGCTTAGCACGTCTGAGTACAGACAACTACAAATGAAAATGGCTCAGAAGCCTGACTATCTACAAGATCCTGCCGAGGGCACAAGATCGTAGCTGAGGTAACAAGATAAACATCAAAGTCCACGCGGAAATACTAGTCAGACTGCAGTCTCTCTGCAAAACATAAATTAAGCAAACATGAGTACAAATGTACCCAGCAAGACTTACATCAAAACTAACTACATATGCATCATTATCAACAAAGGGATGCTGCAGTTTAACTGTAGCAAGCCAGCTTTGATTCGGTGGCTATCCTGAACTATGACTGCAAGCAACTCTTTTGAGGTGGCGCACACGAGTCCACATATTCATCATATTAATACACCACTATGGATCCACTCCCGTCTCCCAAAGAGAACGCCATCCATAGCACTCACGCTTATCTTGCGCATTTTAGAGTATCCACTTTCACTTGTCTATGAACTGTATAGGCAACTCAGAGGTCCTTTACCGCGGACATGGCTATTCTAATAGATTAAGTTAAACCTGTAGGGGTGTACTTCTTCACACATGCTCTCACCACTTACCGCCATGTACACGTAATGTATCTAGGCAACCTTCAAGCGGAAGCCTGGCGAGGTTTTCAACCACGAGCTGACTAACCACACAAGTCCCTAGTCCAGGTTTATCACCTATTCAGGTTCCATCAGCAGGGAGTTCGGCCGAGGTTTCCACATAGGTCCCCGAATGATGTGTGCAGGGTTCCCGAGACACCAAACAGGCACCTGGTACACCGTGCCATGTGCCTATCGCATCACAGCCCACCCCTCGGGTTAGTGCTACGCACGGTCTCCAGCATACTACAAACACCATAAAGTACTTGCAACTCACGGACAGAGGACAGGGGTGGTTAATAAGTCGAGAGGGTCAATTAAGGATCCCAATGAGTGGTAGTAGTTGTTCATGGATCACAAACACGGAACTCAGTTCCTGAGGACGACTTCAATGAGACAACCCACCATTTACTCCTATATGGCCTCTCACCACTACCTTTACCATATCGTGTTCACATAGTTAGCTCTCAATACTAGGACATGTTCAAAATATTCCAATTCATCCCCGATGAATCAGACCTGACTCAACTCCAAGCAGTAGCAGACATGACAAACAAGCATGAATGAGTAGGAACCACATGGATCAAACAATCCTACTCATGCTAGTGGGTTTCATCTATTTACTGTGGCAATGACAGGTCATGTAGAGAAAAAGGGGGTTCAACTACCGCAGCAATTAACAGATGAATCGTTGTTGTCCTATGTAGTAAAAGAGAGCAGGAGCGAGAGAGTGGGATTGTATCGGAATGAACAAGGGGATTTTTCTTGCCTAGCACTTCGGAAGATAGTATAGCTCTTCATCGGTGTCATCGATCTCATCATCGAAGCCACACCTACTGAGAGGGGACAAATACCGGCAAACAAGGAAGAACACAATCAATGCAATGCACAATATGATGCTTGCTCATGACATGGCAAAACGAATGTGTTGGGCTAATGCAACTACAACCACATAGGTTTGAGTCATTTTGAACCAAAGGTTCAACCCCAAACTCAAATTATGAACTTAAATAGTTCTTTATCTTGTTTTGAGTTAAACATCAAGTTTAAGTTGTTTAAACATGCATGAAATTAGTACAGATGGATATATTGGATTTTTTCTGATCATTTTTCATATATAAATCTTTGCATTTGGAGTTATAGATTAATTTCTATGATTTTTTGAAGTTCGCATTATTTTCTGGAATTTCGTGAATAAGAATAAACCTAGAAAATAATTATTGTGTCAGCATTGCATCAGGGTGACGTCAGCAGGTCAACAGGGCCGTCCAGGTCAAACCTGACCAGTGGAGCCCACTGGTCAATGACTGAGTTGGTTAACTGAGATAATTAGTGTGAAACTAATCCTAACAAAAATGTTAGCAGGGCTGGGCCCACATGTCAGTGGCTCAACTAATTAACTAAGTTAATTAACGCTAATTATCTAACACTTAATTAAGGAGGAGCCTGGCCCACACGTCAGTCAACCAGGGGGGTCAAACTGTGGTCAAACCCAGGTCAACTCACCGAAGTTGACCCGCGGCTTGTCGCCGGTGAAGCCAGAGATAACGGAGGGCGTCTGGTTTCGCCCTCCGATGACCAAAAGAGCGGCGGAGGGGCTATGCGTGTTGCCGGCGAACGCGCGCATGGGGCAAGTGGGAGCAGTTGAGGTGGCCGGAGCTCGCCAGAAACGAGCTCATGTCGGTGGCCGGAGTTCGGCCAACAGCGGTGTGGGTGTGCGGGGCACGGGAATAGCCATGGAGGATCGTGTTCGACTCATGGGGGTGCATTAAGTGCGGCAGTGAGCTCGGGCGCGTGCTTGCACGGCCGTAGCTGCAGTGGCGACATGACCGGTGGTGAGGAGCTATCGGCTCCGATGGCCACGGTGGTTAGAAGATGCGGACGAGCGGGGGAGAGAGGGGAAAGGGGTAGGGGCTCACACGAATACAGCAGAGGCAACGACAAGGCCGAGGAGGCTCGGGAGTTCGCGAATCCACGATAAGGTTGTCGGCGGCCAGAGGTTGAAGATGAGGTCGGGGACGATGCTGCAGGCCTTCCGGCGGGGCGGGGCTCAATGAGGGGGTCGAGGACGACGTCATGGAGCTCGTGGACTAGTCGGGAAAGCGAGGGGGGCTGATGGTCGCGGCAACGATAAGAGGAGGCGACGGTTGTGCTCGGGCAAGAGAGGGACAAAGAGCAGAGGAGGGGGATGAGCACGAGAGAGAGGTCGAGGTGGGTTCAGGGGGCTGCGTGGCGCCACGAGAGACATCCAGGGGAAGGAGGGGGAAGCCAGGCAGGAAGGAGGTGGCCGGCGTGCACCGTGCACACGCCCGTCCTCCTGGCAGAGGAGGAAGATGATAGGGGAGGAAGCGGTGGTAGGCTGGGCCAGCCAGGTACGTTTTCCTTTCTCTGTCTCTTTCTATTTGTTTCAGTTATCTATTATTCTGTAATTGGTTTTTACTTTATTAAAAATGGCAAAGCATTTCCTAAAATCATGAGACTACTTGTGGCCACTTTTTGGATTATTTCCAACAGTAAACATTTTAGTTCATGAATATTTGGACATTTAAAATGTTATATAGCATTTAAATGCCCAAATGCAAATGTGAGCCAATGATGTCCTAGAAAAGTGTGCACCATTTTTGTCAGAGGTTCTAGACCAAGGCAATGATGATGAACATTTTTGAAGGGCATTTCAGGTTCATTGAAAAAGTATTTTAGTAACCCTAGTTGAGTTAGGTGGTGCCCGGGGTTTCTGTCATCCCCATTTCTAAGTTTCTGAGGAATTTAAACATGATGCAGGAAAACTTAAGCAGACAGACAATGCCTAAGCTAGGGCTGGACAACTCACCCCCACTAAACAAGAATCTCGTCCCGAGATTCAAGACGTGAGGTAAGAAGACAAAGGGAACACAAAACTACCACAATCTTCACGATCCAAGCTGCACTTCATAAGAATGTTGATTACTTGCATCATCTTAGTCTTGACAACTCTGCTTTCAAGATCTTCATCAAACACGAGGTCAGAGACAACCCTACTATGATGGATCATCTTAATGATCACAGGAGCAACTCACGGAAAGAGACGTAGAAAGATCTCTTGAGCTGAGAAGAAAAACACACCTTAGAATGGACGAAAGAAACAATTTGATGAGGGTTTCAATGTAAAGAGGAAAAATTTCCATGATTCCATAACAGGGAACCTGAGGGAAAGGTGACTCATAGAATCATAACCTGAAGTGGCAAGGAGAATTACTTTTGATACATAGTTCATTGAAACTCTTCATACCAGCCTGAGGCAATTCATAATTGACCATTTGAAAGAGCTCGAGGAAATGGCATACTCGGATTAGGATGGATGATGTGGACTACCTTTTTGAAGGCAACGCAGGGGATGATTTTTTTCTTATCATCGGAAATGGATGGAACCTGTGGTAGGACCACTTTGAAAATGATCCTGGTCAGTAATCACTTAGAAGGGTAGTACAAAGTAGGATGACACAATGGCGGTGCAAGCTGGGAACAAAATGCAAATGCTAGGAATGATTCTAATAGCCGACGAGAAACTCAACAGTAGAGAGTGATTCCACTTTTTGAATGGTTATAGCATAACCGAAGAAAACTGGAGCGAATCCCAATTAATGCCGATGACAAATCCTAGTGCTTGTGCGTGCTCTCAAGAACTTGAGCATTTCCATATTCATCAAGGTTTTATCAATATCCGTGTCTAGGATCCTGGCAACACAACATATTACCATGATGAATAGTGATGGACGAATACAGATCCAAAGGAAGACAACACCTTCTCAGATTTCACCTTAGCGAGGCCAAGGAAACAAAATCTAGATGATCGACCGAGAGACATTTAGCACTCGCTTCTAATGTTCTCCTTGATGTGCTAGCATAACCCATTTATAGATAAGGATTGGTATGTTGGAAATATGCCCTAGAGACAATAATAAATTAGTTATTATTATATTTCCCTGTTCATCATAATCATTTATTATCCATGCTATAATTGTATTGATAGGAAAGTCAGATACATGTGTGGGTACATAGACAACACCATGTCCCTAGTGAGCCTCTAGTTGACTAGCTCGTTGATCAATACATGGTTACGGTTTCCTGACCATGGACATTAGATGTCGTTGATAACGGGATCACATCATTAGCAGAATGATGTGATGGACAAGACCAAATCCTAAGCCTAGCACAAAGATCGTAGTTCGTATGCTAAAGCTTTTCTAATGTCAAGTATCATTTCCTTAGACCATGAGATTGTGCAACTCCCGGATACCATAGGAATGCTTTGGGGGTACCAAATGTCACAACGTAACTGGGTGGCTATAAAGGTGCACTACAGGTATCTCCGAAAGTATCCGTTGGGTTGGCACGAATCGAGATTGGGATTTGTCACTCCGTGTAAACGGAGAGGTATCTCTGGGCCCACTCAGTAGGACATCATCATAATGTGCACAATGTGATCAAAGAGTTGATCGCGGGATGATGTGTTACGGAACGAGTAAGAGGCTTGCCGGTAACGAGATTGAACAAGGTATCGGTATACCGATGATCGAATCTCAAGCAAGTACAATACCGTTAGACAAAGGGAAGTGTATATGGGATCGATTGAGTCCTTGACATCGTGGTTCATCCGATGAGATCATCGTGGAACATGTGGGAGCCAACATGGGAATCCAGATCCCGCTGTTGGTTATTGACCGGACAATGTCTCGGTCATGTCTACATGTCTCCCGAACCCGTAGGGTCTACACACTTAAGGTTCGATGACGCTAGGGTAATAAAGGAAATTTGTATGTGGTTACCGAATGTTGTTCGGAGTCCCGGATGAGATCCCGGATGTCACGAAGAGTTCCGGAATGGTCCGGACGTAAAGATTTATATATGGGAAGTCCTGTTTTGGTCACCGGAAAAGTTTCGGGTTTTATCGGTAAAGTACCGGGACCACCGGGAGGGTCCCAGGGGTCCACCAAGTGGGGCCACCAACCCCGGAGGGCTAAACGGGCCAACTGTGGGAGGGTACCAGCCCCAGGTGGGCTGGTGCGCCCCCCCTCCCCCACAAGGGCCCAAGGCGCCTAGGGTTTGGGGAGGGGGTGCTTCCACCTAACTTGGGGGGCAAGTTTCCCCTCTTCCCCCCCCCCTTGGCCGCCACCCTTAGATGGGATTGGGGTTACCGCACCCCTTGGGGTGGAAACCCTAAAGGGGGCGCACCCCCCTCCCTCTCCCCTATATTGAGGTCTTGAGGGCTGCCAACACATGAGTTTTGACCTCTCCCTGGCGCAGCCCTACCTCTCTCCTTTCTCCTCTCCCGCGGTGCTTGGCGAAGCCCTGCAGGATTGCCAGGCTCCTCCATCACCACCACGCCGTTGTGCTGCTGCTGGATGGAGTCTTCCTCAACCTCTCCCTCTCTCCTTGCTGGATCAAGGCATGGGAAACGTCACCGGGCTGTACGTGTGTTGAACGCGGAGGTGCCGTCCGTTCGGCACTAGGATCTCCGGTGATTTGGATCACGACGAGTACGACTCATTCAACCCCGTTCTCTTGAACGCTTCCGCTTAGCGATCTACAAGGGTATGTAGATGCACTCTCCTTCCCCTCGTTGCTGGTTTCTCCATAGATAGATCTTGGTGACACGTAGGAAAATTTTGAATTTCTGCTACGTTCCCCATCGGTGGCATCATGAGCTAGGTCTATTGCGTAGATTCTTTGCACGAGTAGAACACAAAGTAGTTGTGGGCGTTGATTTTGTTCAATATGCTTACCGTTACTAGTCCAATCTTGATTTGGCGGCATTGTGGGATGAAGCGGCCCGGACCGACCTTACACGTACACTTACGTGAGACAGGTTCCACCGACTGACATGCACTAGTTGCATAAAGTGGCTAGCGGGTGCCAGTCTCCCCCACTTTAGTTGGATCGGATTCGATGAAAAGGGTCCTTATGAAGGGTAAATAGCAATTGACATATCATGTTGTGGTTTTTGCGTAGGTAAGAAAAGTTCTTGCTAGAAACCCATAGCAGCCACGTAAAACATGCAAACAACAATTAGAGGACGTCTAACTTGTTTTTGCAGGGTATGCTATGTGATGTGATATGGCCAAGAAGAATGTGATGAATGATATGTGATGTATGAGGTTGATCATGTTCTTGTAATAGGAATCACGACTTGCATGTCGATGAGTATGACAACCGGCAGGAGCCATAGGAGTTGTCTTTATTTATTGTATGACTTGTGTGTCATTGAACAACGCCATGTAATTACTTTACTTTATTGCTAACCGGTAGCCATAGTAGTAGAAGTAATAAGTTGGCGAGACAACTTCATGGATACACAATGATGGAGATCATGATGATGGAGATCACGGTGTCATGCCGGTGACGATGATGATTATGGAGCCCCGAAGATGGAGATCAAAAGGAGCAAAATGATATTGGCCATATCATGTCACTTTTTGATTGCATGTGATGTTTATCATGTTTATGCATCTTATTTTCTTAGAACGACGGTAGTAAATAAGATGATCCCTGATTAAAATTTCAAGAAAGTGTTCCCCCTAACTGTGCACCGTTGCGAAAGTTCGTCGTTTAGAAGCACCACGTGATGATCGGGTGTGATAGATTCTTACGTTCACATACAACAGGTGTAAGCCAGATTTGCACACGCAAAACACTTAGGTTAACTTGACAAGCCTAGCATGTACAGACATGGCCTCAGAACACAAGAGACCGAAAGGTCGAGCATGAGTCATATAGTAGATACGATCAACATGAAGATGTTCACCAATGATGACTAGTCCATCTCACGTGATGATCGGACACGGCCTAGTTGACTCGGATCATGTAATCACTTAGATGACTAGAGGGATGTCTATCTGAGTGGGAGTTCATAAGATGAACTTAATTATCCTGAACATAGTCAAAAGATCTTTGCAAATCATGTCGTAAGCTCGCACTTTAGTTCCACAGTTTAGATATGTTCCTAGAGAAAATATAGTTGAAAGTTGACAGTAGCGATTATGCAGACAATAGAAAGCTTATGTCCTTAATGCACCACTCAGTGTACTAAACCCCAAACGTTGTCTGTGGATGTTGCAAACATCGGACATACACGTTTTGATAACTACGTGATAGTTCAGTTAAACGGTTTAGAGTTGAGGCACCAAAGACGTTTTTGAAACGTCATGAACATATGAGATGTTTCGAGGGCTGAAATTGGGATTTCAAGCTCGTGCTCACGCCAAGAGGTATGAGACCTCCGACGATTTTATTAGCCTGCAAACTAAGGGAGAAAAGCTCAATCGTTGAGCTTGTGCTCGATTGTCCGAAAGCGACAATCACTTGAATCGAGTGGGAGTTGATCTTCCGAAATAGTGATGTTTCTCCAAAGTCATTGCCACCAAGCTGCTAGAGCTTCGTGATGAACTATAACATATCGTGATAGATATGATGATCCTTGAGGTATTCGCAATGTTTGACACCGCGAAAGTAGAAATCAAGAAGGAGCATCAATTGTTGATGGTTGGTGAAACCACTAGTTTCAAGAAGGGCAAGGGCAAGAAGGCATACTTCATGAAACGGCAAATCAGCTGCTGCTCTAGTGAAGAAACCCAAGGTTGAACCCAAACCCGAGACTAAGTGCTTCGTAATAAGGGGAACAACCATCGGAGCAGGATTACCCTAGATACTTGGTAGATAAGAAGGTCGGCAAGGTCGATAGAAGTATATTGATATACATTATGTTAATGTGTACTTTACTAGTACTCCTAGTAGCACCAGGGTATTAGATACCGGTTCGGTTGCTAAGTGTTAGTAACTCAAATAAAAGCTACGGAATAAACGGAGACTAGCTAAAGGTGAGCTGACGATATGTGTTGAAGTGTTTCCAAGTTTGATGTGATCAAACATCGCACGCCCCCTCTACCATCAAGATTAGTATTAAACCTGAATAATTGTCATTTGGTGTTTGCGTTGAGCATAGACATGATTGGATTATGTCTATCGCAATACGGTTATTCATTTAAGGAGAATAATGGTTACTCTATTTATTTGAATAATACCTTCAATGGTCTTGCACCTAAAGGAATGGTTTATTGAATCTCGATCGTAGTGATACACATTTTCATGCCAAAAGATATAAGATAGTAATGATAGTACCACTTACTTGTGGCACTGCCATGTAAGTCATATTGGTGTAAATGCATGAAGAAGCTCCATGTTGATGGATCTTTGGACTCACTCGCTTTTGAAAAGTTTGAGACATCCAACCATGTCTATTGGTGTATACGCATGGAGAAACTCCATGCAGATGGATCGCTTGGACTCACTTGATTTTGAATCACTTGAGATATGCAAATCATACCACATGGGCAAGATGACTAAAAAGCCTCGTTTTTCAAGAAATGGAACAAGATAGCAACTTGTTGGAAGTAAACACATTTTGATGTGTGCAGTCCAATGAATGCCGAGGCATGCAAAGGAATATTGTTATGTTCTTACTTCACGATGATTCGAGTAGATGTTGAGTATATTTACTTGATGAAACACAAGTCTGAATTATTGAATGGTTCAAGTAATTCCAGAGTGAAGTTGAAGATCATCGTGACAAGAGGATAAAATGTCTATGATATGATCATAGAGATGAGTATCTGAGTTATGAGCTTTGGCACGCAATTAAGACATTGTGGAAATTATTTCACAACTAATACCGCCTGGAGCACCGTAGTGTGAGGGTGTGTCCGAATATCATAGTTGCATCCTATTGGATATGGTGCGTACCATGATGTCTCTTATC
Organism: Aegilops speltoides; assembly: GCA_021437245.1. Classification (NCBI taxonomy): domain Eukaryota; kingdom Viridiplantae; phylum Streptophyta; class Magnoliopsida; order Poales; family Poaceae; genus Aegilops; species Aegilops speltoides. The sequence continues at coordinate 239,701,476 of CM038142.1, forward strand.
AAATTACCACTATCGTTCATGGGTTAGGCATTAGAGACAACTACATTCACTTTAAATAGGGCACCACGTAATTCCGTTGAGATGACACCGTATGAACTATGGTTTATAGAAACCTAAGCTGTCATTTCTTAAAAGTTTGGGGCTGCGACACTTATGTGAAAAAGTTTTAGGTTGATAAGCTCGAACCCAAAGCGGATAAAATGCATCTTCATGAGACACCCAAAACAGTTGGGTATACTTCCTAATTCAGATCCGAAAGCAATAGGGATTGTTTCTTGAATCGGGTCCTTTCTCAAGGAAAAGTTTGTCTTGGAAAGTTGAGTGGGAGCATGGTGGAGACTTGATGAGGTTATTGAACCGTCACTACAACTAGTGTGTAGCAGGGCACAGGAAGTTGTTCCTGTGGCACCTACACCAATTGAACTAGAAGCTTATGATAGTGATCATGAAACTTCGGATCAAGTCACTACCATACCTCGTAGGGTGACAAGGATGCGTCTCGCTTAGAGTGGTACAAGAATCTGTCTTGAAGGTCATGTTGCTAGACAACAATGAACCTACGAGCTATGGAGAAGCAATGGTCGGCCCAAATTCCGACAAATGGTTAGAAGCCATGAAATCCGAGATAGAATCCATGTATCAGAACAAAGCATGGAATTTGGTGGACTTGCCCGATGATCGGCAAGCCATTGAGATAAATGGATCTTTAAGAAGAAGACGGGCGTGGACAGTGATGTCACGGTCTATGAAGCTCGACTTGTGGCGAAGAGTTTTTCACAAGTTCAAGGAGTTGACTACGATGAGATTTTCTCATCCGTAGTGATGCTTAAGTCCATTGGAATCATGTTAGCATTAGCTGCATTTATGAAATCTGGCAGATGGATGTCAAAACGAGTTTCCTTACCAGTCTTCGTAAGGAAAGGTTGTATGTGATACAATCAGAAAGGTTTTGTCGATCCTAAGGATGCTAAAAGGTATGCTAGCTCTAGTGATCCTTCCATGGACTGGAGTAAGCATCTCGGAGTTGGAATATGCACTTTGATAAGATGATCAAAGATTTTTGGTTTATACAAAGTTTATGAGAAACTTGTATTTCCAAAGAAGTGAGTGGGAGCACTATAGAATTTCTGATGAGTATATGTTATTGACATATTGATGATCAGAAATGATGTAGAATTTCTGGAAAGCATATAGGGTTATTTGAAAAGTGTTTTTTTCAATAGAAAACCTGGATTAAGCTGCTTGAACATTGAGCATCAAGATATATAAGGATAGATCAAAACGCTTAATGGTACTTTCAATTGAGCATATACCTTGACATGATCTTGAAGGTGTTCAAGATGGATCAGTCAAAGAAGGAGTTCTTGCCTGAGTTGTAAGGTATGAAGTTAAGACTTAAAGCTCGACCACGGCAGAAAAGAAAGAAAGGACGAAGGTCGTCCCCTATGCTTTAGACGTAGGCTCTATAGTATGCTATGCTGTGTACCGCACCGGAAGTGTGCCTTGCCATGAGTCAGTCAAGGGGTACAAGAATGATCCAGGAATGGATCATTGGACAGCGGTCAAAAATTGTCCTTGGAATAAATAAGGACATGTTTCTCGATTATGGAGGTGATAAAGAGTTCGGCGTAAAGGGTTACGTCGATGCATGCTTTAACACCTATCCGAGTGACTCTGAGTAGCAAACCGGATACGTATAGTGGAGCGACCATTTGGAATAGCTCCAAGTGGAGCGTGGAAGCGGCATTTACAGAATGAGCTAGAGATTTGCGAAGTACAGACCCGTTGACTAAAACCTCTCTCACAAGCAAAACATGATCAAACCCCAAAACTCATTGAGTCTTAATCGCATGATGATGTGAACTAGTTTAATGACACTAGTAAACTCTTTGGATGTTGGTCACATGGCGATGTGACGTGTGAATGTTAATCACATGACGATGTGAACTAGGTTATTGACTCTAGTGCAAGTGGGAGACTGTTGGAAATATGCCCTAGAGACAATAATAAATTAGTTATTATTATATTTCCTTGTTCATGATAATCGTTTATTATCCATGCTATAACTGTATTGATAGGAAACTCAGATACATGTGTGGGTACATAGACAACACCATGTCCCTAGTGAGCCTCTAGTTGACTAGCTCGTTGGTCAACAGATGGTTACGGTTTCCTGACCATGGACATTAGATGTCGTTGATAACGGGATCACATCATTAGCAGAATGATGTGATGGACAAGACCCAATCCTAAGCCTAGCACAAAGATCGTAGTTCGTATGCTAAAGCTTTTCTAATGTCAAGTATCATTTCCTTAGACCATGAGATTGTGCAACTCCCGGATACCGTAGGAATGCTTTGGGTGTACCAAACGTCACAACATAATTGGGTGGCTATAAAGGTGCACTACAGGTATCTCCGAAAGTATCTATTGGGTTGGCACGAATCGAGACTGGGATTTGTCACTCCGTGTAAATGGAGAGGTATCTCTGGGCCCACTCGGTAGGAAATCATCATAATGTGCACAATGTGATCAAAGAGTTGATCGCGGGATGATGTGTTACGGAACGAGTAAAGAGACTTGCCGGTAACGAGATTGAACAAGGTATCTGTATACCGACGATCGAATCTCGGGCAAGTACAATACTGTTAGACAAAGGGAATTGTATACAGGATCGATTGAGGCCTTGACATCGTGGTTCATCCGATGAGATCATCGTGGAACATGTGGGAGCCAACATGGGTATCCAGATCCCGCTGTTGGTTATTGACCGGAAAATGTCTCGGTCATGTCTACATGTCTCCCGAACCCGTAGGGTCTACACACTTAAGGTTCGATGATGCTAGGGTAATATAGGAAGTTTGTATGTGGTTACCGAATGTTGTTTGGAGTCCCGGATGAGATCCCGGACGTCACGAGGAGTTCCGGAATGGTCTGGAGGTAAAGATTTATATATGGGAAGTCCTGTTTTGGTCACGGGAAAAGTTTCGGGTTTTATCGGTAAAGTATCGGGACCACCGTGAGGGTCCTGGGGGTCCACCAAGTGGGGCCACCAACCCCAGAGTGCTACATGGGCCAAGAGTGGGAGGGGACCAGCCCCAGGTGGGCTAGTGCGCCTCCCCCCACAAGGGCCCAAGGTGCCTAGGGTTTGGGGAGGGGGTGCTTCCACCTAACATGGGGGGCAAGTTTCCCCTCTTCCCCCCTTGGCCGCCACCCTTAGATGGGATTGGGGCTGCAGCACCCCTTGGGGTGGAAACCCTAAAGGGGGCGCACCCCCCTCCCTCTCCCCTATATATAGTTGAGGTCTTGAGGGCTGCCAACACATGATTTTTGACCTCTCCCTGGCGCAGCCCTACCTCTCTCCTTTCTCCTCTCCTCATGGTGCTTGGCGAAGCCTGCAGATTGCCACGCCCTCCATCACCACCACGCCACAGTGCTGCTGCTGGATGGAGTGTTCTCAACCTCTCCTCTCTCCTTGCTGGATCAAGGCATGGGAAACGCCACCGGCTGTACGTGTGTTGAACGCGGAGGTGCCGTCCGCTCGCACTAGGATCTCCGGTGATTTGGATCACGACGAGCACGACTCCTTCAACCCCGTTCTCTTGAACGCTTCCGCTTAGCGATATACAAGGGTATGTAGATGCACTCTCCTTCCCCTCGTTGCTGGTTTCTCCATAGATAGATCTTGGTGACACGTAGGAAAATTTTGAATTTCTGCTACGTTCCCCATCATGGTATCTAGAACATCAAGTAAGAGGTCGAACTTCGGGAGAACAAGAATCCATAAGGAACAACTACTGGAGTAAATCCTTTGAAATCCTTATGGGGAGGTGGCCAACTTTCTCAATCAAGATACTACAATAATAGGTCTTCCGGCTGGGTGTGTTGGCCAAGACACCCACTTTACCGGTTACCGAGAGGCCAATGTTATAGTTCTTGGGAAACGTTCCAACCATCATATATGCCTGAGATTTAGATTTGGTTGGTGTTAGAATATTCCAGACTCATCGAGTCTAGAAAGAAAAATGAAAGTTTGCAACACAAATCGATGAGATGGCGTTGCGAGATTCTCGGGGAATGAACTGCGATAGCAAGCTCCAAAACATGAGATGGTTCTGCTACAAACATGTGAACACGTTTTCCCAGACAAGCATGGACACATAGTAGTCTTATAATAAAACAACATTACGTCCTTGCATAAGTCTTGCTCTTCAGAAGGAACTTCTTCTCCTTGAACAAATCAATCAGTGGCTTGGTGTGCTAGGAAACACATATAGAATGGAGGCGGCAAACCTATCAAACCATAGAGTACTTCGCATATGCGTGACTAACTTGGGACGATTCCAGAGGAAGCAAAACAGGCTTTCACGAATTCAGGGCGGCAACTTGCATCAAATGCACATGAATTAGAGAAAGTCACTTCTTCCATCCAAGCATATGCTTCATGAGCTAGCATGAAGATAATGCTTATAAAAGGTTCCAACACTAGCTAGATGTTCAACACGAGTCATGGAGAAGATAAAAATATTGTTGATGGGCTCAACAACAATTCATCCAGGTTTCCATATAAGTGGAACCCACAATCATATCGACAAGGTGATAGCATTGGTTAGACCAAAAGATATAATGGTGTATGCTCGAGGGATCAACCATGGGTAAGACAACATTACGAACATTGTTTGTTCTGATTTGGTTTGACGATAGCCCATACGCAAATCAAAGATTGGATAAGATGATAGGTCCATTAACTGATCATGAGGTCAATCGATGAAGATACCATCTTCCTTCAACACACATATAAGATATCCCTTAAAATGAACTAAGTCGGAAAAGCTTTTATCTTCCAACTCTCCAGGTTGTTGTCTAGCTTAACCAACTAGCTTAGGGGTATGCAACACGGATTCTTGGAGAAGGGGCGGTTACAAGAGAACCAACTTGATCACAAGCTCAACATAGCGGTCATGTGACAACCTGGAAATACTTCCGAGAAGATATTCGGAAAATCACGAACCACCGATATGATATTAAGCTCAGGAACAATCTTGCTTTTCAAGGCAAGACGATATGATCAAATAAGCAAGGATTGGCATTATCCTAATTCATTGATCCAAAAGTGCACCGGAAATAAGGACTAGGTAGCACGATCAACCTTAGGGTGATGATTCAATAATCAACACGCTAAGAATGAGGTTATTGTCCATTTAACTATGAAGCAGCGGAGTTGCTAGAAGTATAGATTTCACACATCATGATTCAATTGTCGGCATTCAAGTTGCAACAACATGGAACCAAGGAATGAATAATGATGGCGAGAAGTATCACTACGTCAAGAATTCATAAGACAAGGTGCAATTGTCATGACATTCCTGACACAAAGTGGGAAATACTTCAGGGTAGAACAAAATCAAAAGCTGGATTGGCATTTTCATCTGCGAAATACAACTGCTTTGACCCAATCCTAGATATGGATGAGGTGATGGAGTTTGTTTCTCCTAGTCATTCCATAATAGAATGGCTTGACGGGCCACAAGAGTAGTAGGCATCGATGAACGCGAATGTATAACTACTCCTGACTATCAATTGATAGACGGGGGTCAAAATACAAGTAAACAGGGGCAAGTCAAGGAACATATAACTTTCTGAGTTGTGGATGCATAGGTTAGTATGTCGAGTCAAGTTCAACATATTTCTTCTGGATAACCCATGCAGATAGGTAGAACTGGCCGAGTACCAGCCTAGAATCGTGAACTCATCAAGAGTACTCTGGTTGTGATCTTTCAGTTTAGCGAGGAACTTCTGCCATATGCAATTCATGGTATTTGGAAGAAGGATATACCACGAACCTCAAGGACTATCACAAAGGTTACTAATTGCCTAAAGGAACGAGCAAACACTATCAACACAAAGTAAGTAGGGTGAATCTCGGGTTCAAGAAACAAGAAGTAGAATGCCTACTAACTAAATGGCATCATGGGATGCTTTCAAGAGTAATGGCCAGAATCATCACACTGGGAACACAAATCATGGCTAGATTACTAGGTGATCTCTAAGACACCTAGGGTCATAATAATAACTCCAACATATATGTCGAGGCAATAGAGTACCTCAACTCAGCAATTGGTGTGATTAACCTGGCCTAAAAGAACATCGAAACCAGAGGAAAACGATTTTGAAAATGCATCAGATTATTTAGAAACCTAGGATAACTCAGACAGCATAACGGTTGTAAATGCTCAAAATGATTTGAGACATCCTGCAAAATGGTGGCATAGCCACTCAACATCACATATCAAGGTTCCGAGACCAACTATGAACACACGGAAGTAGTAGAGACTGAACTGAGGCTTAAATACATCAATCTTATAGATCTACAGATTAGTAACACATGATCCTGATAGAAAGAAGAGAAAGCCTAGTTCCTTAACCCCATAGGAAAGATAAGATGACTCGGATCAGAAGGGCATAAGGTAAAGGAGTAAAAAGAGCCTTACGTTCCCATCCACAATCAATTCCCTTATATAACTAAAGCATTTCTAAACTCAACTTCGACTAGTTTGGCTTGGTAATCCTACAGGTAGTGAGGCTCTAATGCCAAAGCTGCCAGGACCCCGATCCTAAGTCACACTGATCTAGCATGTAACACATCATATCACTTTGCGGCCTCACGCACGGTACTCCCACGGGTGCCACCTTACTGGCTCGGGAACGTTTGCGCCTTTTGGCTCATGTATATGATAGTGTCGCTAGAATCCATTGACAAAGAACCCGGGATGACATGACTAGTCGCAAACCCAAGGTGGCACTAACTTACAGGGACAGGCATACCTGACCAGCAATGAACGTGTCGATCAACAACGTATGAACCCAAGTCGTAGCAAGCTACAAGGACTTAAAGTAACAACATGTGACATTTCCCTGAAGGGACAGACACAGGAACGAAGAAGGACACATGCTGGCTAGCCTAAGTGTTCTAGAGTAGTAGCAAGCTACCATGGCTCAGTGGAAGCACTAGGAGACATTTCTCGGTAAGAGAGGCTACCAAGAATAAACAACTAGGTTGTCGGATCCCACACATACCAAGCATTTCAAAACATGCGCACAATATGATCGATATGTGCAAATACAACATGGCATCACAACAAGACTCTACAACTCAGAGTATTTATTCATTAGGCTCCGAGGAGCCAAGTATTACAAACATGGGTCTCTGACCCAACATTCAGAGCATACAAGACAAAACACATGCGGAAGCTTCACATGTCTGAGTACAGACAACTACAAAAGAAAAGGACTGGGAAGCCTGACTATATATAAGATCCTACCGAGGGCACAAGATCGTAGCTGAGGTAACAAGCTAAACTTCGAAGTCCATGCGGAACTACTAGCGAGACTAAAGTCTCTCTGCAAAACATAAATTAAGCAAACGTGATTACAAATGTACCCAGCAAGACTTACATAAAAACTAACTACATATACATCATTATCAACAAAGAGATGGTGGGGTTTAACTGCAGCAAGCCAGCTTTGACTCCGTGGCTATCCTGAACTACGACTACAAGTTACTCTTTTGAGGTGGCGCACATGAGTCCACATATTCACCATATCAAAACACCACTATGGATCAGCTCCCGTCTCCCTATGAGAACGCCATCTATAGCACTCACGCTTATCTTGCGCATTTTAAAGTATCCACTTTCACTTGTCCATGAACTGTATAGGCAGCCTAGAGGTCCTTCATCGTGGACGCGGCTATTCGAATAGATGATGTTAACCCTGCAGGGGTGTACTTTTTCACACACGCTCTCGCCACTTAACGCCATGTACACGTCATGTATCTCGGCAAGCTTCAAGCGGAAGCCTGGCGAGGGTGTCGGCCACGACATGACTAACCACACAAGTCCCTAGTCCAGGTTTATCGCCTATTCAGGTTCCATCCGCAGGGAGTCCAGCCGAGGTTTCCACATACGGCCCCGAACGATGTGTGCAGGGTTCCCAAGACACCAAACGGGCACCTAGTACACCATGCGACGTGTCTACCGCATCACAGCCCACCCCTCGGGTCAGCGTTGCGCATGGCCTCCAACATACTACAAACACCAGAAACTAGTTGCAAATCCCGGATAGAGGACATGCGTTGTTAATAAGTCGATAGGGTCAATTAAGCATCCCAATGAGTGGTAGTAGTTGTTCAAGGATCACAAACACAGAACTAAGTTCCCGAGGACGGCTTCAATGAGGCAACCCGCCATGTACTCCTACATGGGCTCTCACTGCTACCTTTACCAAATCGTGTTCACACACTTAGCTCTCAATAGTAGGACATGTTCACAATATTCCAATTCATCCCCGATCAATCAGACCTAACTCAACTCTAAGCTGTAGCAGGCATGACAAACAAGCATGAATGAGTAGGCACCACATGGCTCAAACAACCCTACTCATGCTTGTGGCTTTCATCTATTTACTGTGGCAATGACAGGTCATGCAAAGGAAAAGGGTGTTCAACTACCGCAGCAAGTAACAGATGAATCATTGTTGTCCTAATGCAGTAAAAGAGAGCAGGAGCGAGAGAGTGGGATTGTATTGGAATGAACAAGGGGGTTTTACTTGCCTGGCATTTTTGAAGATAGTATAGCTATTCATCAGTGTCATCGATCTCATCGTCTAAGCCACGTCTATTGAGAGGGGACAAATACCGGCAAACAAGGAAGAACACAATCAATGCAATGCACAATATGATGCATGATCATGACATGGCAAAATGTGTGTGTCGAGACCACGTCTATCGAGAGGGAACAATTACCGATAATAGAGAAAGAAACATAATCAATGCAATGCACAATATGATCCATGATCATGACATGTAAATATGAGTGTGTTGTCCTAATGCAACTACAACCAGATGGGTTTGAGTCATTTTGAACCAAAGGTTCAATCCCAAACTCAAATCATGAACTTAAATAGTGCTTTATCAGGTTTTGAGTTAAACATCAAGGTAAAGTTGTTTAAACATGCTTGAAACCAGTACAGATCGATAGATTGGATTTTTTCTGATCATTTTTCATATATAAATCTTTGCATTTGGAGTTACTGATTAATTTCTATGATTTTTTGAAGTTAGCACTATTTTCTGGAATTTCCTGAATAAGAATAAATCCAGAAAATAATTATTGCATCAGCATTGCGTCAGGGTGACGTCAGCAGGTCAACAGGGCCGTCCAGGTCAAACTTGACCAGTGGGGCCCACTGGTCAGTGACTCAGTTAGTTAACTGAGTTAATTAGTGTTAAACTAATCCTAACAAAAATGTCAGCAGGGATGGGCCCACATGTCAGTGGCTCAACTAATTAACTAAGTTATTAATGCTAAATATCTAACACTTAATTAAGCAGGAGCCTGGCCCACATGTCAGTCACCCAGGGGGGTCAAATTGTGGTCAAACCTGGATCAACTCGCCGGAGTTGACCCGCGGCTCGTCGTCGGCAAAGCCAGAGACAGCGGAGGGCGTCGGGTTTCGCCCTCTGGCAACCAAAAGAGTGGCGGAGGGGCTCTGCATGCTGCCGCCGAATGTGTGCATCCAACAGGGCAAGTGGGAGCAGCTGAGGTGGCCGGAGCTCGCCGAAAACGAGCTCCTGGTGGCGGCCGGAGTTCGGACAACAGCAGAGTGGGTGATGCGGGGCACGGGAGGAGCCATGGACGATCGTGTTCGACACGCGGGGGTGCAGTAAGTGCGGCAGTGAGCTCAGACGCGTGCTTCCACAGCCGTAGTGGCGGTGGCGACATGACCGGTGGTGAGGAACTATCGGCTCTGATGGCCATGTTGATTCGAAGACGTGGATGAGCGCGGGGAGAGAGGGGAAAGGGGCAGGGGCTCACGACGAATCCAGCAGAGGCAACGGCGAGGCCAGGAAGGGTCGGGAGCTCGTGAATGCACAGTGAGGTTGTCGGCGGCTAGAGGTTGAAGATGAGGTCGGAGACGACGCTACAGGCCTCCCGACGGGGCATGGCTCAGTGAGGGGGTCGAAGACGACGTCGTGGAGCTCGTGGACTAGTTGGGGAAGCGAGGGGGGCGGTGGTCACGGCAACGACGAGCGACGGCGACGGCGACGGCTGCGCTCGGGCAAGAGAGGCAGAGAGAGCAGAGGAGGGGGATGGGCAAGGGAGAGAGGCCGAGGGGGGTAGAGGGGGCTGCATGGCACCATGAGAGACATCCAGGGGGAGGAGGTGGCAGCCAGGCAGGGAGGAGGTGGCTGGCATGTGCCGGGCACATGCCCGTCCTCCTGGCAGAGGAGGAAGACGACATGGGAGGAAGCGGTGGTGGGCTGGGCCTGTTGGGCTGCATAGTAGCTGGGCCAGCCAGGTAAGTTTTCCTTTCTGTCTCTCTTTCTATTTGTTTTAGTTTTCTATTATTCTGTAATTGGTTTTAACTTTATTTAAAATGCCAAAGCATTTCACAAAATTATGAGACTGCTTGTGGCCACTGTTTGGATTATTTCCAGCAGTAAACATTTTAGGTCATGAATATTTGGACATTTAAATGATTATATAGCATTTAAATGCCCAAATGCAGATATCATATAATTTATTTCAGTGACCCAATGATTTCCTAGAAAATCGTGCAGCATTTTTGTCAGAGTTCTAGACCAACGCAAAGATGATGAACATTTTTGAAGGGCATTTAAGGTTCATTGAAAAAGTATTTTAGTAACCCTAGTTGAGTTAGGTGGTGCTGGGGGTTTCTGTCATCCCCATTTCCAAGTTTCCGAGGAATTTAAACATGATGCAGGGAAACTTAGGCAGTGACAGACAAGTCCTAAGCTAGGGTTGTGACAGTTTACCAACATCCGAGCCAAGATCTTGGTGACACCTCGTACTACCATAATGAATGTTGGTGGAGATGCGGATGCAAAGAAAGACAACACTTTCTCAGATTTCACATTAGTGAGGCCAAGGGGACAAAATCTGGATGATCGACCGAGAGACATTTAGCACTCCGCTTCTAATGTTCTCCTTGATGTGCTAGTGTAACCCATTCATAGATATGGTTTGGTATCTAGAACATCAAGTAAAAGGTTGGACTTTGGTAACACAAAAATCCATAAGGAACAACTACTGGAGTAATCCTATGAGATCCTTATGGGAAGGTGGTCAACTACTGGAGTCCGGACGAGGTTTCCACATACGGCCTTGAATGATGTGTGCAGGGTTCTCGAGGCACCAAACGGGCGACTCGGTACACCGGGCCACACGCCTACGGCATCATAGCCCACCCCTTGGGTTAGTGTTGCGCACGGCCTCCAGCATACTACAAACACCACAAACTACTTTCAACTCCCGGACAGAGGACAGGGGAGGTTAATAAGTCGAGAGGGTCCATTGGTTTCGGGCCCAACGTGTGGTAGTAGCTGTTCATGGATCACAAACACAGAACTCAGTTCCTGACGATGGTTTCAATGAGACAACCACCATGTACTCCTACATGGCCTCTCACCGCTACCTTTACCAAATCGCGTTCACACACTTAGCTCGCACACAGTAGGACATGTTCATCACCATTCTAATTCATCCCAGATGAATCATACCTGACTCAACTCTAAGCAGTAGCGGGCATGACAAACAAGCATGAATGAGTAGGCACATCAGGGCTCAAACAACTCCTACTCATGCTAGTGGGTTTCATCTATTTACTGTGGCAATGACATGTCATGCAGAGGAAAGGGGTTCAACTACTGCAGCATGTAACAGATGTATCGTTGTTGTCCTAATGCAGTAAAAGAGAGCAAAAGCGTGAGAGTGGGATTATATCGGAATGAACAAGGGGGTTTTGCTTGCCTAGCACTTCTGAAGATAGTATAGTTGTTCATTGGTGTCATCGAACTCATCGTCGGAACACGTCTACTGAGAGGGAACAAAGACCGGCTGTCGGTGTCAAAACCGGCGGATCTCGGGTAGGGGGTCCCAAACTGTGCGTCTAGGCGGATGGTAACAGGAGATGAGGGACACGATGTTTTACCCAGGTTCGGGCCCTCTTGATGGAGGTAAAACCCTACGTCCTGCTTGATTAATATTGATGATGTGTATTACAAGAGTGGATCTACCACGAGATCAAGGAGGCTAAACCCTAGAAGCTAGCCTATGGTATGATTGTTGCAATGGAGGTTATGTCCTACGGACTAAAGCCCTCCGGTTTATATAGACACCGGAGAGGGCTAGGGTTACACAGAGTCGGTTACAATGGTAGGAGATCTACATATCCGTATTGCCAAGCTTGCCTTCCACGCCAAGGAAAGTCCCATCCAGACACGGGACGGAGTCTTCAATCTTGTATCTTCGTAGTCTTGGAGTTCGGCGGACGATGATAGTCCGGCTGTCCGGACACCCCCTAGTCCAGGACTCCCTCAGTAGCCCCTGAACCTGGCTTCAATGACGATGAGTCCGGCGCGCACAATGTTCGGCATTGCAAGACGGGTTCCTCCTTTGAATAATCCAGAGAAGATTGTGAACACCAAGATAGTGTTCGGCTCTGCAAAATAAATTCCACATTCCACCGTAGAGAGAATAATATATACACAAGTTCAATCTGCTAACGTATTTTACGGCATGATGTCACGCCACTACCAAGCCTTTACTTGAATCATTTTTTTATTACACCACCTCAACGCGTTTAGCGGCGGTTTCTTGGCACGCCTTGTCGAGCGAGATCGTGTTCCCTTATTCCGGATTCTCATCAATACGGACGGGTAACCCAACCGCGCCCGCCGCCACGCCTCTATCAAAGGCGAGTCCCGAATGGTCACGAGACGGCTCTTGGTATTCTCCTCTTTATAACAGGACCAAGGCTCGTTCTTTTCTTCAATCTTCCACCGAATCTTCTCCTTGCTCCAAGTTCCAACACCCAGAGCCCCAGATTCGAGCGCTTTGGACCTTCAACAATGTCCGGCTCCGACCTTCAGGGCCGGTGGATGCCCTCCTCCGTTACGGAGGAGGACGTGCTAAAGCTGCGAAGCCAAGCACTGCCCCACGAGATTTTGCACAGTGCTGCCCGCCAAGGGCAGGCCATCCCCACCCCGAGCCCGGCGAGTATGTCGCCTTTAGATCCCACCTCCGCCGGGTTTAGGCTTCCGACGGATCCTTTTGTGAGAGGGCTCATGTTTTACTATGGGTTGGAATTCCACGACTTGGCTCCGAGTCCATCCTCCATATTTCCGTGTTTATTGTCGTCTGCAAGCCTTCCTTCACGTCACCCCCACTTCGCCTGTGGTCAAGACCTTCAATGTGGAGCCAAGATGATCGGGGCATCAAGCAGAGTCTTGGCGGGCGGCCATAAGCGGGAGGGCCAATGCCTCAGGCCCGAGGGCTCCTTCCAAGAGGAGCTCGGCTTGTGCAGCAGGAGGGTTCTATATCACCGCCCGAGGGGCAGCAGCGAAGCCGCCGCCTGCTCCGCCGGGACCTCCACGACGGTTGATGTCATGGGTCAACCAAGGGCTCAATTGGGGTCCGTCGAAGACGTGCCCCTATTGCAGGCCGGATTCGAGACCTCCAAGCGAGGGAGATCGATCTGGTCGTGGTGATGCAGTGATGCTAATCAGCGCCTCTCCCCTCAAGCGCCGTCCTCTCCGGCTATGGGAGTTCAATCCGAGGGACCACGGATTCTCCAACACTTCATGGGTACGACACCGTGGAGATGTACAAGTTGTTCTTCGACCACAAGTGGCGTGTCCGAAATTGACCGAGGATGCCGCCTAAGCTGCAATCGCCTGGATACTCAAGTAAGTGGCTCAAAGGTTCGGACGCACCATTTGTTTGCCTTTCTACAATTCGCTTTTTAACCCGTTATCCTTCAAGCAGAGTGGATACCGCAAGCAAAGCTGATACGGTGTCCGACCCTCCCGAGAGACTGCGCGGAGCCCGTGCTGGTCGAATGTTGAGGTTGCGCCTTGAAGAAGGCGAAGGGGAAAACAGAGGAGCTACCGCCGCCTAAGGGGGTGCTTGAGGAAGGGGATCGAGAATCCTCCCTCCGTGGGGAGAAGAGGACCGCCTCCAAGACCCGAGGCCAAAGCCCCTAAGCGGGGAAGAAATATTCACCAGGGGTCCTGCGTCCGGGAGGCCCCGCCGCACAGCTTCTCTAAAGAATCAGCCTCCAATGAGCCGCCGGTAAAAAGGGGGGTTCATTAATAAGAAACATCCCTATTTGTGCTTCTGAGGATAACCAAATTTTTTACCTTGTAGTTCGGATCTCCGACCTTCTCAGATGAGCTCGTCTTCGGGGGATCTTCGTCCGGAGATGATGGAGAGCGAGACGCCTCCGTCTGCTGCGCCGTCGGATAGGGCGGACGAGCCTGAAGTGTCGTCAAGGACGGTATCCCCGTGTAACGCCCCGGATTCGATGCGCCAGGTGTCCGCCACCTATTCGCCACCATTGCCATGTCATTTGCTTGCATGTTGCACTTTGCCATGTCATCATATGCATTTCATATCATGTCATCATGTGCATCGCATTGGCATACGTGTTCGTCTCATGCATCCGAGCATTTTCCCCGTTGTCCGTTTTGCAATCCGGCACTCCTATGCCCTCCGGCGTCCCCCTTTTGCCTCTTCTCGTGTGCGGGTATTAAAAGTTCTCGGAATGGACCGAGGTTTGTCAAGCGGCCTTGGTATAGCACCGGTAGACCGCCTGTCAAGTTTCGTGCCATTTGGAGGTCGTTTGGTACTCCAACGGTTAACCGGGTTACCGTAAAGCCCTCTTTTGTTGCAGCCCAACACCCCTTCCAAAGTTTCCCAAAACCCATCTAACTCCTCTCCATCCTCTCGGTCGTCCGATCACGATCGCGTGGCCGAAAACCGCACCTCATTTGGACACTCCTAGCTCCCTCTACCTATATATAAGCCCTCCCCTCCATTTTCCACGGATGATTCCCCCCGAAACCCTAAAAATTCCTCCTCGCCGTCCGCACCGCACCGCCGACCCCGCCACCGTACGGCGCCGCGCCTCCCGCCGCTGCCACCCGTCTTCCTCGCCGACCCCGTCGGCCCCCAGATCCGCCGCCCCCGTGCTGCCCGCGGCCGGATCCGGTGCCTCCATGGCCGGATCGGCCGTCCCCATCCGCCGCCCGTCGTCGGCGTTCATCGGCGCCGTCGCGCCTCACCTCGGCCTCGGCAACAGGTCGGGGCCGAGCTCCTCCCCCGCGTGGGCCCCGCCTCGCGTCCGGCCCAGCTGGCCTCCAGGCCCAGCCGGCCCCCTCTCCTTCCTACTGGGCCGAAGCCCGTGGGTGAGCAGCCACTATTCCCCGCCCGAGCACCTCATAGCTATCCTGCGCTGCTCTGTTTTTTTTTTCAAAATCCACTAAGTCCCTGAAATCTTACATCAACATGCCATATTCATCGCATCGCATCTCTGCATTCGTAGCTCCGTTTTGTGCGTGTAATATGTCAAATTGTTCGTCTCGACGAGTAGATCATTTCATTCCATTGCATCATTTTCATTTGAGCTCATACTGATGCCCGAAATGCTGTTGGAAGAGTGCATGTTGATGTTAATCTGCTGAAACTGTTATAACTTGCTGTTTTATCATTTTTGCCATGATTGATGTGTGCATCCTATGAGGTTGATGTCTACATGAATGTTGATCTATGCCATGCCATCTTTCCAGGGGTGTATGCCATGTATTTTTGTGAGTTGTGTGCTGAGTGTATCAAGCTTGTTAAGTAGGGTAGTTGTTGTTGCTATTTTCCTGATAGATTCTGTTATATTTTGTTGCTATGTTAACATGCTTCTACTAATCAATCTATGCATAATCTGGATATGTCCTATAAACATGTTTTGATCTACATGTCTTGCTCTATCCATTCGTGCCCTTGGTTGCATTTATAGATTGCTGTAGATTGTTCATATCTTGCTCCAAAGTTGCTTGAAAATGTTGCTATCAGCTTGTTAACATTAAGTTCACTTGTTCCCATGTGTTTTCCTAGTGATCCATGTACCCTATGACCTTGCTCTTGCCATGCTTAGCTTCATAAACATGCCTTATTACTGTTGGTTGCCTTGCCATGCCATGTATTGCTCTGTGGTGAGTGGTTCAAGCTCACTTAACATGCCTACTTATTGTTATTTCCTGCCATGTATGAATCATATATAACTTGCCATGTTTACATGGGTGCCATCATATTTTCTATGCCTTTTGGGCTCATGGTCAGTAAGGGACTTTTGATCTATGCTATTAGTAGATTCATGCCATGCCTTTGTTTGCCATGATAAGTTCCTGTAACATGTTATTCGATAGCTCTAAACATTGCAACCTCGATGTTATTTACGCTAAAGTCTAAAATCTGTTATTATTTGCAATATCTCCATGTGTTTTTGAGCATGTTCTAGTTGTTTCTGGAGATAGCTCAGTGTTCATGTTTTGTTATGCTTTACGTTTACTTCATGCCCATGCCTTTTGTTCATATGTTGGAGTGTTGTAGCATGTTGTTTTGATGCTTGTAAGATGCCTAGTTGCTGTTATGGACAGATTGTGACTATGACTTGTATAGTGTGTGGGTGTTGCACCGTTGCTCCGTTTTGAGTGTGTTCTATATGAAACTTGCTTGATCTTGCATGTTGTTTCATATTATCATGGTGCATCCTTGTTTTGGTGTGTTTGCTTGATGTTTGGGTGCATTTTGCATCAATGCCATGCTTAACTTGTTTTGCTCATATCTTCTAGGTCGTAGCTCCGAATCTAATGAACTTTATATGTAACTTGACTAGAATTTCGTGTAGATCATCTTGTTGCATCTTAACTTGCTGTTTAACAACTTGAACATAAGGTTTATTCAGTTCTGGACCAATTTCGAAATTTGCATATGAGGACTTACCGGAATTGTTATATGTTGTTCCCGGCCTCATTTAAACTTGCCTTGATGAGTTGTGCTTGTTTGCATCATCTCTTGCCATGAGTAGCTTCATGTAGCTTGGTCATGCATCATGCTTGTTGTGCATCATGCCTTGTCCATGTGTGGTATGTTTACCTTGTTGTGTGCTTCTTCTTGTTAGTTCCTGTTTCGTTGCGATCGTGAGAATTCGTTCGTCTTCGATTGGTTCGGCTTCATCCGTTCATCTTCTTCATGGTCTCGTTCTTCTTCCTTGCGGGATTTCAGGCAAGATGACCGCTACCCTGGATCTCACTACTATCATTGCTATGCTAGTTGCTTCGCTCTATCGCTATGCTGCGCTGCCTATTACCTGTTTAGCAAGCCATCCCATATTGCCATGAACCTCTAGCCTTTGACACCATTCCTAGCAAACCGTTGTTTGGCTATGTTACCGCTTTTGCTCAGCCCCTCTTATCGCGCTGCTAGTTGCAGGTGAAGTTGAAGATTTCTCCATGGTGGACAGGGTTTATGTTGGGATATCACAATATATCTTATATTATTAATGCATCTATATACTTGGTAAAGGGTGGAAGGCTCGGCCTTACGCCTGGTGTTTTGTTCCACTCTTGCCGCCCTAGTTTCCTTCATACCGGTGTTATGTTCCCGGATTTTATGCTCCTAACGCGTCGGGTGATTTATGGGACCCCCCTGACAGTTCGCTTTGAATAAAACTTGTCCAGCAAGGCCCAACATTGACTTTTACCATTTGCCTCACCACCACCTACCTTTTCCCTTGGGAGTCGCTCTCTCGAGGGTCATCTTTATTTTAGCCCCCCGGGTCAGTGCTTGTCTAAGTGCTGGTCCAAACCGAGCGATGTCCGGCGCCCCCTGGGCAACCAGGGTCTATGCCAACCCAACGTCTTGCTCATCTGGTGTGCCCTGAGAACGAGATATGCGCAGCTCCTATCGGGATTGTCGGTGCATCGGGCGGCTTTGCTGGTCTTGTTTTACCATTGTCGAAATGTCTTGATGTACCGAGATTCCGAGACTGATCGGGTCTTCCTGGGAGAAGGTCTATTCCTTCGTTGATCGCGAGAGCTTGTCATGGGCTAAGTTGGGACACCCCTGCAGGGTATAAACTATCGAGAGCCGTGCCCGCGGTTATGTGGAAGATGGGAATTTGTTAATGTCCGGTTGTAGATAACTTGACACCAGATCCGAAATAAAATGCATCAACCGAGTGTGTAGCCATGATGGTCTCTTCTCGGCGGAGTCCGGGAAGTGAACACGGTTTCTGTGTTATGTTTGACGTAAGTAGGTGTTCAGGATCACCTCTTGATCAATGCTAGCTTCACGACCGTTCCTTTGTTTCTCTTCTCGCTCTCATTTGCGTATGTTAGCCACCATACTTGCTTAGCCGCTGCTGCAACCTCACCACTTTACCCCTTCCTTTCCCATTAAGCTTTGCTAGTCTTGATACCCATGGTAATGAGATTGCTGAGTCCTCGTGGCTCACCAGATACTTCCAAAACCAGTTTGCAGGTGCCTATGTTACCAAGCAGGTGACGCAACCAAGCTCAAGGAGGAGCTCGATGAAGATCTTGCTCTTTGTATTGTTTCGTTCTAGTTGATCGGTAGTGGAGCCCAGTTGGGGTCGATCGGGGACCTTTGTCGCATTTGGGGTTCTTCTTTTATTTTGGTTCCGTAGTCGGACCTTGATTGTATCTGGATGATGTAATGCTTTATTCATGTATTTGTGTGAAGTGGCAATTGTAAGCCAACTATGTATCTCTTTCCCTTATGTATTACTTGGGTTGTGTGAAGATTACCTCACTTGCGACATTGCTTTCAATGCGGTTATGCCTCTAATTCGTGCTTCGACACGTGGGAGATATAGCCGCATCGAGGGCGTTACAAGTTGGTAATCAGAGCCTTCCTCGACCTTAGGAGCCCCACTGCTTGATCGTTTTTAGCGGCCGAGTTGTGTCTAGAAAAATGTTTTGAGTCATTTAGAATTATATATATCGGAGAGTTAGGAATTCTTTTTACTCCTCAGTCCCTTCGTCGCTCTGGTAAGGCATCCTGACGTAGAGTTTTGACTTTTCTCTCCTCAAATTTCACTAAAAAAATTTAGGATCACGCGGGTATCTTGGAATTGTTCCGATGGTTTTATGATGAGAACATTGTCTTGGTGCCTCCTGTCAGGGGTTTAGTGGAAGTGTCCCGGGGAGTTGAGCTCTGAGGTGTTGTCGTCATAATTTCATCATTGCAGTTCTGGAATACCTGAGTTTAGTACGCCGACATCGAAAATCTCTTTTATGCGCTTGTTGGTGAGATAACCCGATAACCCAATCTTCGAGGTGAGTACGGGAGTATTGCCATGACTCATATAACGGATGCTTTTCAAGGTTGAGGTACACGATTTCGAAGGTTTCTTGGTTATGTGTTGACGGATGGATACAATTTGGATGTAGGGATTGTTAGTTTGGGTGAGATATATTGCTTCCTTGTATCCCCAACACCGATTGCATAACCGTAAAGTTTCGGAGTTTTATAGGTGGAATTTCAAGTAGCTCCTAGAATATCTTTTCGATGATGCATGACATGGGATTGGGTAAATCTCTATCATATGTTTGTTCCGCTTATTCTCGCAAGCCAAATCCTTTGTTTTGTGTTATATGTGGTATTCGAGTTGCTTCGATGTCAAATGTTGAATCCATACCTTCCCTAATTGGTGTTCTCATATTTCTATGTGAGTGTTAATCCTTCTTGATCATTGAGGTTGTCATGTTAATTCTTTTCCTACCGGCGTGCTTCTCTTCAAGTGGATCCGATCATTCTCCCCATCCGCAAGATCATTTCTAAGTTTTCTCAACGGTGTTTGTTTCGTTCATCCCAAGTTGTCTTTGTTTTTCCCCACCCTCCCACCCCTTTTCTTCAAAGACTTAGATTTCTTAATCATGTATCCTTTTATTGGTGGGAAGTATCTTCATTCTTTCCTTTCAATGATATCCGGTGATTTCCCATGAAGATGCTCACGAGCTTCAAGTTCATCATCCTTCATTTTTTTTAATTGTCCGGTGGATCCATATCAAGCTTTTGATATTCATCATATCCCTTTCCTTGTTTCAAATGCTTTTTAATACCGGTGCACCTCTTAATATTTCACTTCTCGTTATTCATTTGTTCTGGAGTACTGAAGATATCTGGGAAGATTTGTGTTTCCATTCTTAATCCGTTCAAGCCATTTGGAGATTGTTATCTCATTCAAGCCATTTAATTCAACCGGTGCAACATCTCTTTTAAATCATTCTCAACGGTGTTTTCTTTTGAGTGGGCCCTAACCCACAGGTCTTTTCCCAGGATCTTACCTGACTCTTCTAATTATTCCGGAGCTATCCCAAATTCTTCTCCAAGTTTGACGTAAGAATGAGTTATCATCACTCAAATGCTTTTCTCCAAGATCTTTCAAATTCTTTTCATAGTTGGCTCAACCTCTTCGCTTTTGATTCTTCTGGTGTGCCTCAATAATTCTTGGTGGTGTTTCTCGTTGTCATTCTCATCATTTGAAGACCGAAGAAGAGTTTCTCTTTAATCTTGCTCTATTCTCTTCAAGATTCATGGTGCTAGCTTGTTGCCATCCACTCATAATTATTTTCGATTGTGAGAATCTTTTTCACCCATCAGGAGATATTCAAGAGTCTTCTCAGTTTGTCATCTGGAGCATTTCATGAGTTGTTTCCATTTCTTTCCTCCGAAGGCCATCATGTCATAATTCTTCATTCTCAGCGTGTAGCTATCGTTCTCTAAATCTTACCGGTGCATCGTTCAAGTTTACTCTAGTCAGCTCAGGATCTCTTTGTTCTCTTGTTTCTAAATTCCGTCAAGTATCTTCATTCATTTTCCAATTCTTCCCGGTGAATTGTGCCTTGCTACTCTCTTTTTCAATTCTTACGGTGGTTCTTTCAAGATCTCTCTTCCGTGTTCATCATATCAATTCATTTGTTGTTCCAATCCTACCGGTGGTTCGTTGAAGACCTTCTCAAGTTTTGATATATCTCTTTTAATCCTTTCTACGGGAATAAGTAGTATGCCAAATCCGTTGATTGTCATCAATTTAATTGGTGAAGGATAAGCATAACATAATTCTTATTCTTGTTCATCCAAGTGATTAATTCTTTATTCCGGAGGCCCTTAAAATTCTCGGTTTCATTTGTTTCATCTTCTCTTTTTCCCGGAGTTCCAAGCTCTAATTATCATGGAGATCCATCTAAATCATTGCAAGGATTCACCTTGTGTTTCCAATTTCTCTTTCTTTTCATTCCTTTTGTTTACCGGAGTTCTTCATGGAGGTTCGACATGATGGTTCATCAAGTATTTAATTCCCTTCTCAAAGTTTTCATCGAGATTCTTTCCTAAGGAGCTCAAGCTTTCTTCATATGGTAATCCGGAGTGCAATTCTTTCTACCATATTTTCGAGGTGGTGTTATGTCACTCTTGACAATTTCCTTCGTGTTTCATGATTCACATGTTGTCAAGAATGAGGTATTTTAAATCCATCAATCTTTTTTTTGGAGTTATCTTGGTATAGATTTCACCTAAAGCCTCCCCTAAAAATATTGCTATTTGTGGTGCTTATCAATGATCCAAGTTATATCTCTATCATCTTGGTGAAGCAGTTTTCATCTCTTCATTGATCTCAAGCAAGCAATTGATTTTGATAGTGGCAGAATTTCACCTCAAGTTTTGAGATGTTTGCCATAAGCCCACAACAAGCTTGTGCTTCTCGTTGTTGATTTTCCAACAACTCCGTTCGATTCTTCTTTGCAAGGGTGCTTTCCAAGATCATTTGTGGCAGAAGTTGGCATTTTCTTCTCCATTCTGTTATTCCAATGATTTATCTTCTATTCTTTCTTCCGAAGGCAGTGATGTTGCTCTCTTCACTCATCATATCGAATTGTGAGGATCATGATCTTTTCGTGCTTATCCGTTTAGCCGGAGTGTTGTGTTCTCATTCAAGTTCTTTTCATCTTATCAAGTTTTCCTTCTTCTTTCAGTCGGAGTGCTGCTCAAATTATATCAATCTTATCCATTCTCTATCTTGTTTAACCGGAGTGGTTTCGAATTCTATCTTGTCCATTAAACTCTTGATTCATGTCTTTGCAACCTCTTGGTTCTCGTTGTATCCCTTGTTCCTCTTTTCTAACGGAGTGTTTTCAACTTTGCTCATCTTCGTTGTTTTCTTCCTTTCATCTTGCTCAACCTCTCAAGGTTCATGGTTTTCACTCGTTTGTCGAATAAGCAACTTAGTTTTACCTCTCCTCTTCCTCTTCCTTTTTCCCTCCGGTGCCATCCTAGATCTCGGGACGAGATCCTCTCGTAGTGGTGGAGTGTTGTAACGCCCCGGATTCGATGCGCCAGGTGTCCGCCAGCTATTCGCCGCCATTGCCATGTCATTTGCTTGCGTGTTGCACTTTGCCATGTCATCATATGCATTTCATATCATGTCATCATGTGCATCGCATTGGCATACGTGTTCGTCTCATGCATCCGAGCATTTTCCCCGTTGTCCGTTTTGCAATCCGGCACTCCTATGCCCTCCGGCGTCCCCCTTTTGCCTCTTCTCGTGTGCCGGTATTAAACGTTCTCGGAATGGACCGAGGTTTGTCAAGCGGCCTTGGTATAGCACCGGTAGACCGCCTGTCAAGTTTCGTGCCATTTGGAGGTCGTTTGGTACTCCAACGGTTAACCGGGTTACCGTAAAGCCCTCTTTTGTTGCAGACCAACACTCCTTCCAAAGTGGACCAAAACCCATCTAACTCCTCTCCATGCTCTCGGTCGTTCGATCACGATCGCGTGGCCGAAAACCGCACCTCATTTGGACACTCCTAGCTCCCTCTACCTATATATAAGCCCTCCCCTCCATTTTTCGCGGATGATTCCCCCCGAAACCCTAAAAATTCCTCCTCGCCGCCGCCTCGCCTTCCGCACCGCACCGCCGACCCCGCAGACGTGCGCCACGCCCCCGCCACTGCCACCCGTCTTCCTCGCCGACCACTGCTGGCCCCAGATCCGCCGCCCCGTGCTTTGCCATGGCGGATCCGGTGCCTCCATAGCCGGATCGGCCGTCCCCATCCGCCGCCTGTCGTCGGCGTTCATCGGCGCCGCGCGCCTCACCTCGGCCTCGGCAACAGGTCGGGGCCGAGCTCCTCCCCCGCGTGGGCCCCGCCTCGCGTCCGGCCCAGCTGGCCTCCAGGCCTAGCCGGCCCCCTCTCCTTCCTACTGGGCCGAAGCCCGTGGGTGAGCAGCCACTATTCCCCGCCCGAGCACCTCATAGCTATCCTGCGCTGCTCTGTTTTTTTTTCAAAATCCACCAAGTCCCTGAAATCTTACATCAACATGCCATATTCATCGCATCGCATCTCTGCATCCGTAGCTCCGTTTTGTGCGTGTAATATGTCAAATTGTTCGTCTCGACGAGTAGATCATTTCATTCCATTGCATCATTTTCATTTGAGCTCATCTTGATGCCCGAAATGATGTTGGAAGAGTGCATGTTGATGTTAATCTGCTGAAACTGTTATAACTTGCTGTTTTATCATTTTTGCCATGATTGATGTGTGCATCCTATGAGGTTGATGTCTACATGAATGTTGATCCATGCCATGCCATCTTTCCAGGGGTGTATGCCATGTATTTTTGTGAGTTGTGTGCTGAGTGTATGAAGCTTGTTAAGTAGGGTAGTTGTTGTTGCTGTTTTCCTGACAGATTCAGTTATATTTTGTTGCTATGTTAACATGCTTCTACTAATCAATCTATGCATAATATGGAGATGTCCTATAAACATGTTTTGATCTACATGTCTTGCTCTATCCATTCATGCCCTTGGTTGCATTTATAGCTTGCTGTAGATTGTTCATATCTTGCTCCAAAGTTGCTTGAAAATGTTGCTATCAGCTTGTTAACATTAAGTTCACTTGTTCCCATGTGTTTTCCTAGTGATCCATGTACCCTATGACCTTGCTCTTGCCATGCTTAGCTTCATAAACATGCCTTATTACTGTTGGTTGCCTTGCCATGCCATGTATTGCTCTGTGGTGAGTGGTTCAAGCTCACGAACATGCCTACTTATTGTTATTTCCTGCCATGTATGAATCTGTTATATAACTTGCCATGTTTACATGGGTGCCATCATATTTTCTATGCCTTTTGGGCTCATGGTCAGTAAGGGACTTTTGATCTATGCTATTAGTAGATTCATGACATGCCTTTGTTTGCCATGATAAGTTCCTGTAACATGTTATTCGATAGCTCTAAACATTGCAATCTGATGTTATTTCTGCTAAAGTCTGAAACTGTTATTATTTGCAATATCTCCGTGTGTTTTTGAGCATGTTCTAGTTGTTTCTGGAGATAGCTCAGTGTTCATGTTTTGTTATGCTTTACATGTACTTCATGCCCATGCCTTTTGTTCTTATGTTGGAGTGCTGTAGCATGTTGGTTTGATGCTTGTAAGATGCCTAGTTGCTGTTATGGGCAGATTGTGACTATGACTTGTATAGTGTGTGGGTGTTGCACCGTTGCTCCGTTTTGAGTGTGTTCTATATGAAACTTGCTTGATCTTGCATGTTGTTTCATATTATCATGGTGCATCCTTGTTTTGGTGTGTTTGCTTGATGTTTGGGTGCATTTTGCATCAATGCCATGCTTAACTTGTTTTGCTCATATCTTCTAGGTCGTAGCTCCGAATCTAATGAACTTTATATGTAACTTGACTAGAATTTCGTGTAGATCATCTTGTTGCATCTTAACTTGCTGTTTAACAACTTGAACATAAGGTTTCTTCAGTTCTGGACCAATTTCGAAATTTGCATATGAGGACTTACCGGAATTGTTATATGTTGTTCCCGGCCTCATTTAAACTTGCCTTGATGAGTTGTGCTTGTTTGCATCATCTCTTTCCATGAGTAGCTTCATGTAACTTGGTCATGCATCATGCTTGTTGTGCATCATGCCTTGTCCATGTGTGGTGTGTTTACCTTGTTGTGTGCTTCTTCTTGTTAGTTCCTGTTTCGTTGCGATCGTGAGGATTCGTTCGTCTACGATTGGTTCGGCTTCATCCGTTCATCTTCTTCATGGTCTCGTTCTTCTTCCTTGCGGGATTTCAGGCAAGATGACCGCTACCCTGGATCTCACTACTATCATTGCTATGCTAGTTGCTTCGCTCTATCGCTATGTTTGTCTTGCCTATTACCCGCTTATCAAGCCATCCCATATTGCCATGAACCTCTAACCTTTGACACCATTCCTAGCAAACTGTTGTTTGGCTATGTTACCGCTTTTGCTCAGCCCTCTTATAGCGCTGCTAGTTGCGGTGAAGTTGAAGATTTCTCCATGGTGGATGTGGTTTATGTTGGGATATCACAATATCTCTTATATTATTAATGCATCTATATACTTGGTAAAGGGTGGAAGGCTCGGCCTTATGCCCGGTGTTTTGTTCCACTTGCCGCCCTAGTTTCCGTCATACCGTGTTATGTTCCCGGATTTTATGCTCCTAACGCGGTCGGGTGATTTATGGGACCCCCGACAGTTCGCTTTGAATAAAACTTGTCCAGCAAGGCCCAACATTGACTTTTACCATTTGCCTCACCACCACCTACCTTTTCCCTTGGGAGTCGCTCTCTCGAGGGTCATCTTTATTTTAGCCCCCCCCGGGCCAGTGCTTGTCTAAGTGCTGGTCCAAACCGAGCGATGTCCGGCGCCCCCTGGGCAACCAGGGTCTATGCCAACCCGACGTCTTGCTCATCCGGTGTGCCCTGAGAACGAGATATGCGCAGCTCCTATCGGGATTTTCGGCGCATCGGGCGGCTTTGCTGGTCTTGTTTTACCATTGTCGAAATGTCTTGATGTACCAGGATTCCGAGACTGATCGGGTCTTCCTGGAAGAAGGTATATTCCTTCGTTGATCGGGAGAGCTTGTCATGGGCTAAGTTGGGACACCCCTGCAGGGCATAAACTTTCGAGAGCCGTGCCCGCGGTTATGTGGCAGATGGGAATTTGTTAATGTCCGGTTGTAGATAACTTGACACCAGATCCGAATTAAAACGCATCAACCGAGTGTGTAACCGTGATGGTCTCTTCTCGGCGGAGTCCGGGAAGTGAACACGGTTTCGTGTTATGTTTGACGAAGTAGGTGTTCGTGATCACCACTTGATCAATGCTAGCTTCACGACCGTTCCTTTGTTTCTCTTCTCGCTCTCATTTGTGTATGTTAGCCACCATACTTGCTTAGCCGCTGCTGCAACCTCACCACTTTACCCCTTCCTTTCCCATTAAGCTTTGCTAGTCTTGATACCCATGGTAATGGGATTGCTGAGTCCTCGTGGCTCACCGGATACTTCCAAAACCAGTTTGCGGTGCCTATGTTATCGAAAGCAGTGACGAACTAAGCTCAAGGAGGAGCTCGATGAAGATCTTGCCCTTTGTGTTGTTTCGTTCTAGTTGATCGGTAGTGGAGCCCAGCTGGGGTCGATCGGGGACCTTTATCGATTTGGGGTTCTTCTTTTATTTTGGTTCCGTAGTCGGACCTTGATTGTATCTGGATGATGTAATGCTTTATTCATGTATTTGTGTGAAGTGGCGATTGTAAGCCAACTATGTATCTCTTTCCCTTATGTATTACTTGGGTTGTGTGAAGATTACCTCACTTGCGACATTGCTTTCAATGCGGTTATGCCTCTAAGTCGTGCTTCGACACGTGGGAGATATTGCCGCATCGAGGGCGTTACACCCTGAGTTCGGCAGAGCCGAAGAGTTCGGCGCCGACTAGTGTTCGGCCGGGGGAGCTGAAGGATCTGCTTGAGAGGGCGTCCATCTCAGAAGATCACCGTGCATTGATGAGTACGGTGATTGGAAGGATTTCGTCTGCCGAAAACGGATTGCATAATGCCGTCAGGAGTTTGCTGGCGGGTTTTGAGGTACGTAAAAATTGACACACCTTTTGACAGTTTTGCACATGGAAGTGCGCCCTGTAGAGATAGTAGCCCCTGAGACTCGGTAGGTTGTCGAAAGCGACAGCGTGCCGAGGATCAAAATCGCACGTATTAATCTTTGCCGTTCCTATGCAGGTGGCGGATCGTCCGGGGGCTAGCCGGACTGACGGAGTTGCCGAACTAAAGCGGCAACTCGATGTTGCGGATGCGGACATCGCGCTAGTCAACAGGCGACTTGACGAGTCGCAAGGTAAAAAAAATTCCCCGCAGTCACCTAGTAAGAGAGCCGAAGCCCATATCTTATAATATTTATGCTTGACACAGATGGTGCTGCTGCTGTGGAGAACCTTCGGGAAGAACTTGCTCAAGCCAAGGAGCAAGCCAGAAGGAGTAATGCGGCTGCCGTGAGGGCGACCGAGGAGTTAGAAGCCGAAAGGGCTGCATACTGCCAAAGCAGGGAGGAGATGGCCAAACTGGCCGTTAAATTGAAGGATGCTACCGACCGCAATGAGGCTCTCGAAAAGGAGCGCCTATCGGAGCGAGAAGACCTGGGGAAGGCCACCGCCGAAGCCAAGGATGCCCGTTCTGCAATGCGGGCTATGAAGGAGGAGCTGCGTCAGGCCGAAGACATTGTGGCTGGCAAGCCTTTTCTGCTACGCCGCAGGTTTACGGATCCAAAGTATGCCCAGCTTGGCCAGCTGTGGGTTCCGGAGGATCCATATATGGACTTAGCGGCGAAAAGCGGCGGATGCCGCCAGCACTTCAAGTCAGAAGGATCACAAGATGGAAGAGCTATTTTGGTCTCAATTCCATAGTCCGGATCGTTCACTTCCGCTGACCAATCGGTTGGCCGAATGGGCTGAGCTGAATAGGTTGTCCGGACTTGCCATGACGGATATTGTGACTCATGTCTGGCCGGAGAGGCCCAAGTCGACGAGCTATTTTGGTTTATTGCAGGAGTTTCTTGGGGCGGTGCTGCATATCAAGGAGATGAAGCGGTCGGCCTGCATAGAGGGTGCGCGGATGGCCCTTGCCCGTGTGAAGACACATTGGACAGAGATGGATGCCACCGCTGTTGCAGCCCAGGGTTCGGACGAAAGCCGGTTACCCGCCGAGCACTATTTTGGGGAAGTTATGCGTGGTGCTCATGTAATAGAGTCGCAGTGCTCGAAGAATGTCACGTTCAAGTGAACATTTTATTTTGTATAACAATGGTTATGATGTAATCGCTTTTTATACTTGTGCTTTCCAAGTATTGAAATATCTCCTATGCAGCCGTTCATGTATAGGTGTGTATAACCTGAAAGATGGCAGTCTTCGGCTTCAGCCCCCACGCACAAGGTGCGGGGGTGTTCGCAAAAATAGCGCATTTTCACACTTAATCCGACGTCTCGGTCCTGTTAAGGAGGTGGTAGCGTAGCAAACGAGGCAACCGGACTATGATGCTTTATCACTTTCACTTAGCCATTGGAGTTTGAGGGTGGGGCTACAGTATAGCCCCTGGGGGCACCGCGCTCTCCTAATTCGGGGCGCGTGTGTGCCTGACCAGGAAACGGTCCTTCGTAAAAGCGGAGGAATTCTAAACATTCCGGTGGTCGATCAAGTGGTTGATCACTCTCATCAGATCATGACGATCGCCGGCTTTCTCTCGAGGTGCTCGCCCAGCCGAAGTAGGGCACAATCGCAGTAGTTCTCCTAGTGCCGCGTTAGCCGATGATACGGAACATAAGGCAGCAAAACACAGGATCCGGGCAAACCCAACATTTGACCAAAGACATGATTCGGAGCTGATGCATATAAGGCCTAACTCGAGACGCCGAACACTCCTCAAGGTGTTCGGTCTTTATAATAATGGGCAGAACAATGCCCTAAGCCCCTAGTGTCCAGGTACGGCAAGGTCCTCTAACGCGGCCGATGCCAAAATGTCAGGCTCCACTCTGGTTATAATGAGAAACCAGGGGATTATAGCAACAAGAGATAGTAAAAAAAGGTTTATGCAGGGTCTTAATCTGAAAAGAATCCTTGCGACGGGTCCCTACTGCACGTCTGCGCCTGTGTCTCCGTTGTGCTGTTATCCTAGACAGGTGTGCATGTTGTTCATCTGTAAAAGGAGAGGAACTTTAGTTTGAAAGGAAATCGTGCGAAAAAGGTATATGAAAAATATTAATAAGTAAAGCGGAGTCTATATTAGCTCGCTATTGCCTATGCGCACAGCCCCTTGTGAAGGGGTGTGCGGCTAGGGAGCCCCTAGCTTATTTATGCCGGACTCGTCTAGCCGTGTCCGGGGTCTTTAGATGACCCTCGCAATGAAATGATGCCGCGTGGACCGGGCATTTTAAGTGTAAGAGACGCGTAATGTGGTATGGCGTTGAAGCGGACAAAAGCTTCACGCCCCAATAGTGCTTGATAGCCACTTTTAAACGGGGCGACATGAAAGATTAGTTTTTCGGAAGTTGTTCGTGACCAACACAACTTCTAGTAATAAGGAGCCTGTGCACTTGGCGTAAGGGCCTGGCGTCACTCCTTTGAAGGAAGTGCGGCTATGTCAAATTTTAGTAAGGTCTATCCCCAACTTGCGGATTGTGTTTGGATATAGCAGGTTTAAATCGCTGCCTCCGTCCATCAGGACTTGTGTAAATTGTAGTCCGTCGATTATAGGATCCAATATCAGAGCAGTCCATCCTGCATTTCGAACACTTCTGGAATAATCCAGGTGGTCAAAAGTGATTGGTTTTGACATCGAATCTCGAGGTTCCCCTGGGGTGGACCGTGCGCAACCCATCTTAGCGGGTGCCACATTGTTTTTCCGTATCATCACATGAAGTGAGTTTACTGCTTTGACTTCTTGTGGGAAAGTCTTTTGTTTTCCGGTGCTCTGCTGGTGGGGTTTATCATCATCCTCGCTTGATGCGTCGAGCCCCTTGTGTTCGGCGTTGAGTCGGCTGGACTGTTTGAAAACCCAACAATCTCGGTGGGTGTGGTTTGCAGGCCTTCCGGGGGTACTGTGGATTTCACATATCCGATCCAAAATTTTGTTTAAGTTGGATAGCTCATCACTGTTATCCTTAAGAGGCAGTGTTTTGTTGTTTGGCCACGAGCTTTTGAATCCGGCATTGACCGCCGTATTCTTTGGGCTTTTTTCTTTATTCCGGCGCTGATCCTTTCTGCGCCGTGATTTTCCGTTTCCATCTCTAATCTCGGATGTACTCGGTCGCCGGTGCTGCATCTTGCTAGCCAGCTATCTTCCCCGCAAAAGCGGGTCATGAGGCTTGTTAGCGCGACATTGTCCTCGGCTTCTCTTGCCGAGGTGTCCATGAGCCATTCGTCTCGGACGTTGTGTTTAAAAGCTGCTAAGGCTTCGTGTCCGGACAATGACTATTTGGTTCTTTTAGTGAGGAACCTCTTCCGAATTTTGCTACCGACTCTCCGGGCTGTTGAGTTATGTGACTTAGATCGTCTGCGTCCGGAGGGCGGACATAAGTCCCTTGAAAATTTGCTCTAAACGCGTCCTCAAGCTCTTCCCAACTTCCAACAGTATTTTCCGGGAGGCTTTTGAGCCAATGCCGAGCTAGCCCTTTGAGCTTGAGGGGTAGGTATTTTATGGCGTGGAGGTCATCTCCTCTAGCCATGTGTATGTGTAGTATATAATCCTCTATCCGCACTCTGTGGTCATTGTTCCATCGTAAGCCTCTATGTTTATGGGTTTAAACCCTGCTGGGAATTCGTGATCCAGCACCTCATTGGTGAAACATAGTGGGTGTGCGGCGCCCCTGTATTTGGGTGTACCGCTGTCCTCGAACACTTGGCGTGTTGTGTTGCTTCCTGGAACCCTCTTTTTTGGCCCGTAAATGGACCTGGCTGGGCCATCTATTTTCCCAGGGTCATGAGTCGGCTTATGTGCGGCGCCGCTTGTAGATTTTGGCCTGTCATCGGCGCCTATCCGCCAGCGCCTCTTTGTTTTTTGACCGTGGGGGCTCTATGGCTTCCTCGTCAAATTCTGCAGCAACTTAACGCGTGTAGCTCTTTGATTGATGGCCATTGCCGTATTTGTCTGCGGTTTTGAGCACTTTGCTCCACCTCATTCTGAGTCTGTCTTCCGCTGTTTTGAGCTTCCGTTTTTCCTTCTTCAAGCTTCTTGCGGTGGCGACGAGTCTTCCGTGAAGGTTCTTATGCTCCTGTGGTATGTCCGGCGTGAGGTCGTCCGGACTGTTTGTTTCGCTAGGATTGGATTGATTATCTGATTCGTCCTGTTCGGACGGTTGCTTGGTTGCATGTTCGTCATCCACTGGTTTGCCCTGCTCTAACGCTGGGTCATTAGGAATGTTGTCTTTGCCGAGGCGGGGCTTAGGGCGGCGCTTGCGTCGCCGTTTTGGTTGTTTATCGGCGGGATTATCCTTTGCCGCGCCCCGTTGTTCCTCTTCATCGCTTCCTTTTGGGGTATCCACCATATATACGTCGTGCGTTGGGGTGGTCTTCCAGTGCCCTGTAGGCGCCGGTTCTCCGGCATCGTCGTCCACACCGTCGATGTCATCGGAGTCATAGTCTAGCATGTCGGTTAGATCGTCGACAGTGGCTACAAAGTGGGTGGTGGGTAGGCTTTGAATTTCTTCGTCGTCCGCATCCCAACCATCCTGGCCGTAGTCCGGCCAGGGCTCTCTCGATAGCGAGAGATGCTTTAGCGAATTTAGGATGTCACCAAAAGGCAAGTGCTGAAAGATGTCCGCAGCGGTGAACTCCATGATCGGCGTCCAATCGGATTCAATTGGCCGGGGCGCGGGAGATTCGGAGTCCGGCAGGGAGTCCGGCACCTCGGAGTTACGAGCTTTATAGGGGACAAGGTCAGTGTTCGTCTCCATCACCGTGGAAGTTGCAGCCCCCGAGGCGGTGTCCAGCCACCGATCCTCGATCTGCGCGATCAGCTCCGGACTAAGGGCCGGAGCGGATTCGTGTGCGGCCACCAAGGCGCTGTCTGGCGGCAGAGCTAGATCATGCCCATCGTGACAGCGCGACACGCTTGGCTGCGGCTCGAGTCCGTCGAAGATCAAGTCCCCGCGGATGTCGTCCGTGAAGTTTAGGCTTCGAACCCGACTCGATGGCTGGGGCGAAGCTTCGATCTGCTCCAGATGGCCAAGTGAATTGGCCCGCAGTACGAAGCCGCCGAATACGAAGATCTGTCCGGGGAGAAAAGTCTCGTCCTGGACAGCCTTGTTGTCGATTGAAGAAGCCATCAAGCCTATCGGTGACGGCACAGAGGAACTCTCAATGAAAGCACCAATGTCGGTGTCAAAACCGACGGATCTCGTGTAGGGGGTCCCGAACTGTGCGTCTAGGCGGATGGTAACAGAGATGAGGGACATGATGTTTTACCTGTGTTCGGGCCCTCTTGATGGAGGTAAAACCCTCGCCCCGCTTGATTAATATTGATGATGTGTATTACAAGAGTGGATCTACCACGAGATCAAGGAGGCTAAACCCTAGAAGCTAGCCTATGGTATGATTGTTGCAATGGAGGTTATGTCCCACGGACTAAAGCCCTCCGGTTTATATAGACACCGGAGAGGGATAGGGTTACAGTAGTCGGTTACAATGGTAGGAGATCTACAGATCCAGATTGCCAAGCTTGCCTTCCACGCCAAGGAAAGTCCCATCCGGACACGGGACGGAGTCTTCAATCTTGTATCTTCGTAGTCTTGGAGTCCGGCGGACGATGATAGTCCGGCTGTCCGGACACCCCCTAGTCCAGGACTCCCTCACCGGCAAACAAGGAAGAACACAATCAATGCAATGGACAATATGATGCATGATCATGACATGGCAATATGTTGTGGTTTGAGCTAATGCAACTAAAAACTAGAAGAGTTTGTGTTATTTTGAACCCAAGGTTCAAGTTCAAAGTCAAACTATGAATTTTTTAAGTGCATTATCATGTTTTTATCTAATAGCAATGTTAGGTTGTTTAAACAAGCATGAAACCAATACAGATGGATATATTGGATTTTTTTCTGATCTTTTTTCATATATAAATCTTTTCATTCTGAGTTATGGTTGAATTTATATGATTTTTAGAAGTTTAAGGCATTTTCTGGAATTTCTGAATTATTTATAATCCAGAAAATGTATTACTGCATCAGCATGACGTCTGTGTGATGTCATCAGGTCAACAGCGTCAGCCTAGGTCAAACCTGAGGCTGGGGCCCACATGTCAGTGTCTAACTAACTAACCTAAGTTAATAAGTACTAATCTAATCCAAAACTAGATTAGTTAAGGCCCTGGGCCCACATGTCAGTGACACAGAGGGGTCAAACTGTGGTCAAACCCGGGTCAACTCGCCGGAGTTTACCCACGGCTCGTCGCCTGTGGAGCCAGAGACGGCGGAGGGCGTCGGTTTTCACCCTCCGGCGAACAAAAGAGCGGCGGAGGGGCTCTGCGAGACGCCCAGGCTCGCGCGCATCCATTGTGGCAAGCGGTAGCAGCTATGGTGCACTACAGGGACGGCGGCAATGGCAAGTGCGGCGGCGGAGGTCGGCGAGCTCGGGCGCGAGGGATATGGTACACTAGCGAGCGACCTGAGGCGTGCTGCAGCTTCCTGGGGATGCCCGGAGAATGACTACGTGCTTGGTTTTGGCCAGGCGGGGCTGCTAGCGACGGTGAGCTTCGTGGCGGTGGCGGCGGGCTCCGACCAAGGTGGAAACCACGGCTAGAGGACGCAAGAGACGCTGGGGAGAGGGAAGGAGGAAACAGGGGCTCACAGGGAACTCCCAGAGCAGGCAAGTGAGCTCGGGGGAGGCCGGACGACGACGTACGGGCGGCGGCGATCTCGGACGACTGAGGGGGGAAATGGCGGCGTTGGGGATGCAACAGGGCTTCTGGCACTACGTGGCTCGGTGGAGAGTACGACGATGCCGTGGTGGAGCTCGGGGACACGTTGGTGAGGCGATAGGTGGGCGGTGGCCGTGGCTACGGCGAGCGGTGGCGACGGCTGCGCTCGGGAAGAGAGCAAAAAGGGAAGGGGAGAGAACTGTGAGGAGGGAGGAGGTGCAGAGGGTCGAGGGGAATTGTGTGGCGGCCTTCGCGGCCTCCCAAAGCAGCGGCAATCAGGAGGTGGTCGGGTCAGAGTCTTGCGCGTCAGGCAGACACGCCCTCCCGCCACTTGGCAGGAGGTGGAAGACGACAGGAGGAGCCCTTGGGCTGGACTGCCAGCTACAAATCTTTGGGCGGTTGGTGGGCGCCAGGTAAGTGGACCAGGTGAGTTTATGTTCCTTTTAATATTTCTGTTTTCTATTTTATTTCTGTAACTTTAGGGCTTTAATAAAAATACCAATACATCCTCAAAAATCATGAAACTGCTGGAGGCCACTGTTTGAATTATTTCCAACAGCAAAAATTCCAGTTCATGAATATTTGGACATTTAAAATAATATATAAAATTTAAATGCCCAAATGCAAATAAGGTATGATTTAATTTAGTGACCCAATGTTGTCCTAGAAAAATGTGAACCATTTTTGTCAGAGGTTGTAGACCAAGGCAAAGACGATGAACATTTTTGAAGGGCATTTTAGGTTCATTGAAAAGTATTTTAGTAACCCTAGTTGGATCAAGTGGTGCTGGGGTTTCTGCCTTCCCCATTTTAACTTTCTGGGAAAAATAAACATGATGCAACACCAGATGCTAGCACTAGGCATTACCAGAACTAGGGATGTGACAACTCACCCCCACTAAACAAGAATCTCGTCCCGAGATTCAAGCGTAGGGTAAGATGAAGGGAGGACACAAATTAATGCAATCTTCACGATCCAGATTGCACTTCATAAGAACGTTGATTCGATCACCATCTTTGTCTCGATATCTTACTCTGAGAACTCCAACCAACATGACAATGAGAGGAAAGGGAAAACTCCAGAAGATTCAATCTTCTTGAAGATCGAACAACTCAGGATCAACTCGCGGAGTGAGACATTGAAACATCTCTTGAGCTGAGACACAAAGCATACATCTAGAGGGATGGAGTGAAACAGATGACGAAGGTTCACTAGGTAGGAAACAATTACACACTTAAGAGGGTGGTGAACGGTTGTTAACGTAGCGAGGAGTTGCATTGCCATGTTACCATAACAAGACATCTTGAAGGAGGCAACTCGTAGAATTATTACCTTAAGTGGAAAGAAGAATTACTTTTGATATAGAGATCATTGAGACTCTTTATACCAGCCTAAGGCAATTCACCAACAACCGTTGGCAGAGTTCAGAGGGATGGCATCTCCGGACTCAAACGGATGATGTGGACTACCTTGTTGAAGACAACGTGGTGGATGATTTCTGTTTATCATCGGAAATGGATGGAACCTATGGTAGGACCACTTTGAAGATGATCCTGGTCAGTAATTACTGAGAAGGGTAGCCCATAGTAGGATGACACAATGGCGGTGCAAGCTAGGAACAAAATGCAAATGCTGGGAATGATTCTAGTAACTGGGAAAAACAAAACAGTCAAGAGTGATTCCACTGTTTGAATGGTTATAGAATATTCGAGAAAACTGAGAGCAAATCCTAATTAATGCCGATGATAGAACCTAGTGCTTGTGCGTGCTCTCAAGAACTTGAGAATTTTCCATATTCATCAAGTTTTACGAACATCCGAGCCAAGATCTTGGTGACACCTCGTACTACCATGATGAATGTTGGTGGAAGATGCAGATGCAAAGGAAGATAACACTTTCTCATATTTCACCTTAGTGAGGCCAAGGGAACAAAATCTGCATGATCGACCGAGAGACATTTAGCACTCCGCTTCTAATGTTCTCCTTGATGTGCTAGCATAACCAATTCATAGATATGGTTTGGTATCTAGCACATCAAGTAAAAGGTCGGACTTCGGGAACACAAAAATCCATAAGGAACAACTACTGTAGTAAATCCTGTGAAATCCTTATGGGAAGGTGGTCAACTTCCTCAATCAGGATACTACAATAACAGGTCTTTCGGCTGGGTGTGTTGGCCATGACATCCACCTTACCAGTTATAGAGAGACCAATATTATACTTCTTGGGAAATGTTCCAACCATCATATCTGCCTGAAATTCAGATCTGGTTGGTGTCAGGATAATCCAGACTCATCAGGGCTGGAAAGAAAGAAGGAAAGTTTGCAACACAAATCAACGAGATGGCGTTGCGAGATTCTCGGAAAATGGACTATGGTAGTAAGCTCCAAAACATGAGCATGATCACATGTGAACACGCTATCCCAGACAAGCATGATCACATGGTAGTCTTACGACAAAACACTACCAAGTTCAGGAGGGGAACCATCAATGAGGATAGCGAATTCCTAACATAAGTCATGATTCTTAAGAAGG
Source organism: Aegilops speltoides (assembly GCA_021437245.1). NCBI lineage: Eukaryota > Viridiplantae > Streptophyta > Magnoliopsida > Poales > Poaceae > Aegilops > Aegilops speltoides. Next base: position 239,737,679 of record CM038142.1, read on the forward strand.
AACTTCTTCTCCTTGAACAAATCAATCAGTGTCTTGGTGTGCTAGGGATACATATAGAATGAAGGCAGCTAGTCTCACAAATCGATGTATACTTCTCACATGCATGACTGACTTGGGATGATTCCAAAGGAAGCAACATTGACTTTCTCGAGTTCACGGTAGCAACTTGCATTAAATGCACATGTTTTAGAGGAAGTCACTCCTTCGAGCCGAACATATGTTTCATGAACGGAACATGAAGATAATGCTTATAAAAGTTTCCAATACTAGCTGGATGTTCAACACGAATCATGGAGAAGATAACAATGTTGCTGATGGGCTCAATGACAATTCATCGAGGTTTCCATGTAAGTGGAATTCCACAATTATGTGAACAAGGTGATAGCATCGGTCAAACCCAAAGATGTAATGGTGTATGCTCGAGGGATCAACCACAAGTAAGACAACATTATGAACATCGTTGGTTCTTATTTGATTTGACAATATACCATACTCAAATCAAGGATTGGATAAGACAATAGCACCGACAATTGATCACGAGGATCAATCGATGAAGATATCATCTTTCTGCAACACACACACACACACACACACACACACACACACACACACACACACAAGATATCCCTTAAAATGAACTAAGTCGGACAAGCTATTATCTTCCAACTCTCCAAGTTGTTCTTTTAGCTTAACTAACTAGCTCAGGGGTATTCAATACAGATTCTTGGAGAAAGGGGTGGTTACAAGGAACCAACTTTATCACGAGCTCAACATAACAGTTAGGGAATAACCTGCTAATACTTCCGAAAGGTATTTGGACCATCACGAACCACCGATATGTTACTAAGCTCGGGAGCAATCTTGCTCTTTAGGGCAAGACGATATGATCAAGTAAGCAAGGATTGGCACTATCTACACTCATTGATCGAAAAGTGCACCGGAAATAAGGACTAGGTAGCACGATCAACCTTAGGATTGTGATTCAATAACCAACACGCTAAGGATGAAATTATTGTCCTTTAACTACCAAGCAACAAGATTGCTAGGAGTATTGATTTCACACATCATGGTTCCTGTTGGCATTCCAGTTGCAACAACATGTAACCGAAGAATGAATAACGATGGCGGGAAGTATCACTGCGTCAAGAATTCACAAGGGATGGTGCAATTCTCATGAAAATCCTGACATAAAGGGGGTAATACTCCTGGGTAGAACATAATCAAAAGCTGGATTGGCATTTTATTTGCGGATTACAACTGCTTTGACCCAATCCTGGATATGGATGAGGTTCTGGAGTTTGTTTCTCCTAGTCATTCCAAATATAATGGCTTGACGGACCACAAGAATAATAGGCATCGATGAACACGAGTGCACGACTACTCCTGACTATGAATTGATAGACAGGGGTCAGAATAAAACTAAAGAGGACAACTCAAGGAACATATAACTTTCTGAGTTGTGGATGCATAGGTTAGTATGTCGAATCAAGTTCAACAGGTTTCTTCCGGATAACCCATGCAGAAAGGTACAACTGGCAGAGTCACAACATAGAATCGAGAACGCATCGAGATCACTCTGGTTGTGATCTTTTGGTTCAAAAGAACTTCTGCCATATTGGTTCATGGTATTGGAAGAACGATATACCACGGACCTCGAGGACTATCACAATGGTTACTAATAACCTAAGGGAACTAGCAAACACTATCAACACGAAGTAAGTCGGGTGAATCTCGGGTCCAGAAACCCAGGAGTAGAATGCCTACAAACTAAGTGGCATCACGGTTTACTTTCGAGAATGATGGCCAGAATCATCACACTGGGGACACAAAACATGGCTAGATTACTAGGTGATCCTCTAAGACACCTAGGGTCATAATAATAACTCCAACATATATGTTGAGGCAAAAGAGTACCTCAACTCAGCTATTGGTGTGATTAACCTGGCCTAAAAGAACATCGAAACCAGAGGGAAAGGATTTTGCAAATGGATCAGATTGTTTCGAAACCTGGCACGACTCGAATAGCATAACGACTATAAATGCTCAAAGGATTTGAGACATCCTGCAAAAATGGTGGCATAACCACTCAGAAGCACAATATCAAGGTTCCCAAACCAACTATCAACACACGGAACTAGTAGGAACTGAAATGAGGCTTGAAACCATCAATCCTATAAGTTTACGAATTAGTAACACGTGATCCTGATAGAAAGAATAGAAAGCCTGGTTCCTTAACCCCGTAGGTAAGATCGGATGACTTAGATCAGAAGGCGTCAGGTAAAGGAGTAAAAAGAGCCTTACGTTCCCATCCACAATCAATAACCTTATATAACTAAAGAATTTCTAGACTCAACTTCGACCAGTTTGGCTTGGTAATCCTACAGCAACAAAGCTCGATACCAAAGTCGTCAGACCTCGATCCTAAGTCACACCGATCTAGCATGTAACACATCATATCAGTTTGTGTCCTCACGCACGGTATTCCCACGGGTGCTACCTTAACTGCCGGGACCGTTTGCGCCTTTTGGCTCACGTATATGATAGTGTCGCTAGCATCTATATGATAAAGTACCCAGGGTCGACATGACTAGTCGTAAACCCAAGGTGGCGCTAACTTATAGGGACAGACATACATGACCTAGCAATGAACTTGTCAATCAACAACGTATGAACCCAAGTCGTAGCAAGCTACAGGGACTTAAAGGAACAACGCGTGACATTTCCCCGAAGGGACTGACACAGGAACGAAGAAGGACACATGCCGGCCAGCCTAAGTGTTCTGGAGCAGTAGCAAGCTACCATTGCTTGGTGGAAGCACTAGGAGACATTTCCTGGTAAGAGAGGCTACCAAGAATAAACAACTAGGTTGTCAGATCCCACACATACCAAGCATTTCAATAACATACACAAAATATGCTCGATATGTGCAAATACAACATGGCATCACAACAAAACTCTACGACTCAAAGTATTTATTCAATAGGCTCCGAGGAGCCAAGTATTACTGTCGTAGGTATCATGACCCAACATTCAGAGCATACAAGCCAAAAGCACATGCGAAAGCTTAACATGTCTGAGTACAGACAACTACAGAAGAAAATGGCTGGGAAGCCTGACTATCTACAAGATCCTGCCGAGGGCACAAGTTCGTAGCTGAGGTAACAAGCTAAACATCGAAGTCCACGTGGAACTACTAGTGAGACTGAAGTCTCTCTGCAAAAACATAAATTAAGAAAATGTGAGTACAAATGTACCTAGCAGGACTTACATCAGAACTAGCTACATATGCATCATTATCAACAAAGGGGATGGTGGAGTTTAACTGCAGGTAGCCAGCTTTGACTCGGTGGCTATCCTGAACTACGACTGCAAGCAACTCTTTTGAGATGGCGCACACGAGTCCACATATTCACCATATCAATACACCACTATGGATCCACTCCCGTCTCCCTACGAGAACGCCATCCATAGCACTCATGCTTATTTTGCGTATTTTAGAGTATCCACTTTCACTTGTCTATGAACTGTATAGGCAACCCAGAGGTCCTTTACCGCAGAAGAATAGATGATGTTAACCCTGCAGGGGTGTAGTACTTCTTCACACATGCTGTCACCACTTATCGACGTTTACATGACATGTACTCAACAACCTTCAAGCGGAAGCCCAGCGAGGGTGTTGGCCACGACCTGACTAACCACACAAGTCCCTAGTCCAGGTTTATTGCCTATTCAGGTTCCATCCGCAGGGAGTCCGGCCGAGGTTTCAACATACGGCCCCGAACGATGTGCGCAGGGTTCTCGAGGCACCAAATGGGCGACTCGGTACACCGGGCTACGTGCCTACCACATCATAGCCCACCCCTTGGGTCAGCGCTGCGTATGGCCTCCAGCATACTACAAACACTAGAAACTACTTGCATCTCCCGGACAGAGGACATGGGCGGTTAATAAGTCGAGAGGGTGCATTGGTTTCGGGCCCAACGCGTGGTAGTAGTTGTTAATGGATCACAAACACGGAACTTAGTTCCTAAGGACGGTTTTAACGAGACACCCACCATGTACTCCTTCATGGCCTCTCACCGCTACCTTTACCAAATCATGTTCACACACTTAGATCACACACAGTAGGACATGTTCATCACCATTCCAATTCATCCCATATGAATCAGACCTGACTCAACTCTAAGAGGTAGCAGGCATGACAAACAAGCATGAATGAGTAGGAACATCAGGGCTCAAACAACTCCTACTCATGCTAGTGGGTTTCATCTATTTACTTTGGCAATGATAGGTCATGCAAAGGGAAGGGGTTCAACTACCGCAGCATGTAACAGATGTATCGTTGTTGTCCTAATGCAGTAAAAGAGAGCAAAAGCGAGAGAGTGGGATTTGTATCAGAATGAACAAGGGGCTTTTGCTTGCCTGGCACTTCTGAAGTGTCACGCCCAAGATGTGACCCTATCCTAAAGGAACTCGAAGGTCCCACCAAGGATAGAAGCGCATCTTGAAGACGCTTTTGCAAGGTGGATATCATTACATCAACATTACATAATAGTGGGGATACATCCGATACATACAATGTCACATGAATACAACAATACAACATACAAGAACAACATCCGACTACGGATGAATCATAAACAAACTCAAACAATATCCACTGCTAGCTAGCCCAGCCGCCGACCGAACCTATCCCCGATCGAAGAAGAAGCGTAAGAAGAACTCCAAAACAAGTAAACATCGCTCTCGGCCATGATCATCACATAAACCTGCACTGAACTGTTGTTGTAGTAATCTGTGAGCCACGAGGACTCAGCAATCCCATTACCATGGGTATTAAGACTAGCAAAGCTTAATGGGAAAGGAAGGGGGTAAAGTGCTGAGGTTGCAGTAGCGACTAAGCAAGTATGATGGCTAACATACGCAAATAAGAGCGAGAAGAGAACAAACGGAATGGTCGTGAAGCTAGCAATGATCAAGAGGTGATCCTAAACTCCTACTTACGTCAAACATAACCCAAAGACCGTGTTCACTTCCCGGACTCCGCCAAGAAGAGACCATCACGGCTACACACGCGGTAGATGTGTTTTAATTTGATCCGTGTCAAGTTATCTACAACCGACATTAACAAATTCCCATCTCGCCACATAACCGCGGCATGGCTCTCGAAAGTTTATACCTGCAGGGTGTCCCAACTTAGCCCATGATAAGCTCTCGCGATCAACAAAGGATATTCCTTCTCCCAGAAGACCCGATCACCACGGAATCCCGGTTTACAAGACATTTCGACAATGGTAAAACAAGACCAGCAAAGCCGCCTCGATGCGCCGACAATCCCGATAGGAGCTGCACATATCTCGCTCGTGGCAACACCGATAGGTCACCACGAGTAAAACCAGACTCGAAGTTTCCCGAGGGGCCCCGCAGTCGCTTCGTTCGCACCAGCACTTAGCGGCAATCGCCCGGGGGCTAAAATAAAGATGACCCTTGGGTTGGCGAACCAAGGAAAGGTATAGGTGGTGGTGAGGCAAATGGTAAAACCAAGGTTGGGCCTTGCCGACAAGTTTTATTCAAAGCGAACCGTCGTGGGGGTCCCATAAATCACCCGACCGTTAGGAATGCAAAAATCCGGGAACATAACACCGGTATGACGGAAACTAGGGCGGCAAGAGTGGAACAAAACACTAGGCATAAGGACGAGCCTTCCACCCTTTACCAAGTATATAGATGCATTAATAATATAAGAGATATTGTGATATCCCAACATAACCCTGTCCACCATGGAGCAATCTCCAACTTCACCTGCAACTAACAACGCTATAAGAGGGGCTGAGCAAAGCGGTAACATAGCCAAACAACGGTTTGCTAGGAAGGGTGACAAGGTTAGAGGCTGACATGGCAATTTGGGAGGCTTGATCAACAAGAGATAGGTTGTCACGCCCTCGATGCGGCTATATCTCCCACGTGTCGAAGCACGACTTAGAGGCATAACCGCATTGAAAGCAATGTTGCAAGTGAGGTAATCTTCACACAACCCAAGTAATACATAAGGGAAAGAGATACATAGTTGACTTACAATCGCCACTTCACACAATTACATGAATAAAGCATTACATCATCCAGATACAATCAAGGTCCGACTACGGAACCAAAATAAAAGAAGAACCCCAAATGCATAAAAGGTCCCCGATCAACCCCAACTGGCTCCACTATCGATCAACTAGAACGAAACAACACAAAGGGCAAGATCTTCATCGAGCTCCTCCTTGAGCTTGATTGCGCCACCGCCGGGTAACATAGGCACCGCAAACTGGTTTTGAAGTATCCGCCGAGTCACGAGGACTCAAAGAATCCCATTACCATGGGTATCAAGACTAGCAAAGCTTAATGGGAAGGAAGGGGTAAAGTGGTGAGGTTGCAGCAGCGGCTAAGCAAGTATGGTGGCTAACCAACGCAAATGAGAGCGAGAAGAGAAACAAGCGGAACGGTCGTGAAGCTAGCAATGATCAAGAGGTGATCCTGAACACCTACTTACGACAAACATAACTCAAAAACCGTGTTCACTTCCCGGACTCCGCCGAGAAGAGACCATCACGGCTACACACTCGGCTGATGCGTTTTAATTCGGATCTGTATCAAGTTGTCTACAACCGACATTAACAAATTCCCATCTGCCACATAACCGCGGCACGGGTCTCGAAAGTTTAAACCCCGCAGGGTGTCCCAACTTAGCCCATGACAAGCTCTCGCGATCATCGGGAATAGACCTTCACCCGAGACACTCGATCGACTCGTATCCCAGACATCAAGACATTTCGACAATGGTAAAACAAGACCAAAAAAAGCCCCGGCGCGTCGACATCCTCGATAGTAGCCGCAGATCTCATCTCGTGCCACGACCGGATGAGCTAAGCGCATGTGTACCGACGTAACCCAAGTTGCCAAGGGATGGTCCCAAGACGGTGTTCTAGTTTGGACCAACGCTAGACAAGCACCGCCCGGGGCTATAATAAAGATGACCCTTGGGTTAATTACTCCCAAGGGAAAAGTAGGTGGTGGTGAGGCAAATGGTAAAAGGCAATGTTGGGCCTTGCCGGACAAGTTTTATTCAAAGCGAACTGTCAAGGGGGTCCCATAAATCACCCGACCGCAGAAGGGACGCAAAATCCGGGAACATAACACCGGTATGACGGAAACTAGGCGGCAAGAGTGGAACAAAACACTGCATAAGGCCGAGCCTTCCACCCTTTACCAAGTATATAGATGCATTAATAATATAAGAGATATTGTGATATCCCAACATAAACCCTGTCCACCATGGAGAAATCTTCAACTTCACCGCAACTAGCAACGCTATAAGAGGGGCTGAGCAAAGCGGAACATAGCCAAACAATGGTTTGCTAGGAATGGTGTCAAAGGTTAGAGGTTCATGGCAATATGGGATGGCTTGACAAACAGTAATAGGTAGCGCAAGATAGCGAAAGAACGAGGCAACTAGCATAGCAATGATAGTAGTGAGATCCAGTAGAAGCGGTCATCTTGCCTGAAATCCCGCAAGGAAGAAGAACGAGTCCATGAAGAAGATGAAACCACGAAGATGAACCACACGTAGATTTAACGAATCCTCACGATCGCAACGAAACGGAACTATCGAGAAGAAGCACACAACAAAGTAAACACACCACACATGGGCAAGACATGATGCACAACAAGCATGATGCATGACAAAACTGGATGAAGCTACTCATGGCAAAAGATGATGCAAACAAGAACAACACATCAAGGCAAGTTTAAATGAGGCCGAAACAACGATAACAATTCCTAGAAGTCCTCATATGCATATTTCGAAATTGGTCCAGAACTGAATAAACCTTATGTTCAAGTTGTTAAACAGCAAGTTAAGATGCACCATGATGATCTACATGAAAATCTAGTCAAGTTACATATAAAGTTCATTAGATTCGGAGCTACGGCCTAGAAGATATGAGCAAAACAAGTTAAGCATGGCATTGATGCAAAATGCACCCAAACATCAAGCAAACACACCAAAACAAGTATGCAACATGATAATATGAAGCTACATGCAAAAACAAGCAAGTTTCATATAGAGCACACTCAAAACGGAGCAACGGTGCAACACACACACTATACAAGTCATAACAACAATCTGTCCAAAACAGCTTCTAGGCATCATACAAGCATCAAAACAACATGCTACAGTACCCCAACATAATAACAAAAGGCATGGTCATGAAGTACACGTAAAGCATAACAAAACATGAACACTGAGCTATCTCCAGAAACAACTAGAACATGCTCAAAATGACATGGAGATATTGCAAGTAATAACAATTTCAGACTTTAGCAGAAATAACATCAGGTTGCAATGTTTAGAGCTATCAAACAACATGTTACAGGAACCTATCAGGGCAAACAAAGGCATGGCATGATTCTACTCAAAGCATATATCAATAGTCCCTTATGACCATAAGCCAAAAGGACTAGAGGATATGATGGCACCCATGTAAACATAGCAAGTTATATTACAGATTTATACATGGCAAGAACAACAATAAGTAGGCATGTTCGTGAGCTCGAAACACTCACTATAGAGCAATACATGGCATGGCAAGGCAACCAACAGTAAGAAGGCATGATTATGAAGCTAAGCATGGCAAGAGCAAGGTCATAGCATACACGGATCAACTACAACGACCTCGTGAAAATTGAATCTCATGCAAACAATCTGTCAGTAAACATTTTCAAGCAACTTTGGAGCAAGAAATGAACATGTTCCAGCAGGCTATAATTGCAACCAAGAGCATTAATGGATAGAGCATGACATGTATATCAAAACATGTTTATAGAGCATCTCCAGATTATGCATAGAACGATTAGTGGAAGCATGTTAACATGGCATCAAAATATAACAGAATCTGCCAGGAAAAACAACAACAGCAACTACCCTACTTTACAAGCTTGATACACTCAGCACACAACTCACAAAAATACAAGGTCAACACCCCTGGAAAAATGGCATGGCATAGTCCAACATTCATGTAGAGCTCATACTCATAGGATGCACACATAAATCATGGCAAAAATGACAAAAGAGCTCGAGCTGATAAGATTCTGGAACTAACGATCTGAAGCCCTCTTCCAACAGCATTTCGGGCATCAAGATGAGCTCAAATGAAAATCATGCAATGGAATGAAATGATGTACTTGTCGAGGCGAACAATTTGACATATTATACGCGCAAAACGGAGCTACGGCTGCAGAGATGTGACATGATGAAAATGACATGAAATCATTGCAGAATCGGGGACTTAGTGGAATAACGGGGTCAACCTGTGGCACGCTTTACGAGGCGGCCGGAATCTCGCCGGAAATCGGAGCCGCAGGACGCCGGAGGTGATGGAGCTCGCCGGCGAAGGAGCGGGGGGCGCCGGCGAGGTGGGGGTCGCGGATCCGGCGGCGCGGCTCGAGTTCGCGGCTGGCTCGGGCTGGAGGCGCCGGACGGCGGGCAAGCGCGGCGGCGGCGGCCGGCGAAGCAAGAGACGTGGCGCGGCACGGATCCGGGAACGGCGGCGGGGAGCGGGAGGCGTCAGCGGCGGCGGCGGCGGGCACCGGAGGGCGCGGCGGCGGGGCGGCGGCGGCGCGCGGGCGGGCGGCGGCGGGAATGGCGGGGCGCGGCTTGCGGCGGCGGCGTTTCGCCAAGGGCTACTTGGTCGAAGCCATGGGTTCAAGGGCGGAGCGGAGGAGAGAGAGGGCCGACGGGGTGAGGTGGCGCGCGGGGGTTGGAGGAGAGCGGCGGCGAGGCGACGTGGCGCCCTGTGATTGGCCGGGGTGAGGTGTCCGGCGGACATGTCCGGCTTGGGCGGACGTGTCCGGCGGCGAAAGGATGAAGAAGCTAGGGTTTGCACCGAAATTTCAGGGAGGAAGACATATTTATAGGTAGAGGGAGCTAGGAGAGTCCAAATGAGGTGCGGTTTTCGCCCACACGATCGTGATCGAACGACCGAGAGCATGGAGAGGAGTTTGGTGGGTTTTGGGCCACTTTGAAGGGTGTTGGGCTGCAACAAAGAGGGCTTTATGTTACCTTGCTAACTGCTGAGTACCAAACGACCTCCAAATGACACAAAACTTGACAGCGGTTCACGGTGCTATACCAAGGCCGCTGGCAAACCTCGAGCCATTCCGAGAAAGTTTAATACCCGCACACAACAGGAGAAAAGAAGGGGACGCCGGATGACATAGGAGTGCCGGATTGCAAAACGGACAACGGGGAAAAGGCTCGGATGCATGAGATGAACATGTATGCAAAATGAAATGCACATGATGACATTGCAAATGCAACACGCAAGCAAATGACATGGCAACGAAGGCGAATAACTGGCAGACACCTGGCGCATCGGATCCGGGGTGTTACAACACTCCACCACTACGAGAGGATCTCGTCCCGAGATCTAGGATGGCACCGGAGGGAAAAGGAAGAGGAAGAGAAGAGGTAAAACTAAGTTGCTTCTTTGATGAACGAGTGAAACCATGAACCTTGAGAGGTTGAGCAATTTAAAAGAAAGAGTACAACAGAGATGAACAAGATTACAAGCAAACCGGTAGAAAAATGAACAAGGAGTATTACAAGAACTTGAAGGTTGAAAGACATGGAAATAAGAGCTTAATGGACAAGATAGAATTCGAAACCACTCCGGTTAAAACAAGATGAGAGGGGAAGAATGATATAATTTGGGCAGCACTCCGGCTGTAAATGGAAGGAATTGAAAAAGAACTTGACAAGATGAGAGGATACTTGATGAAATCAACAACACACTGCAATGGGTAAGAGGGATTTCAGACAGCACTCCGGTTGAAAAGAGAAGAAAACTTGATAAGATTAAAAGATATTGAAGAGATGATACAACACTCCGGTTAAATGGATAAGCAAGAAAAGAACACGACCCTCACAATCGATGATGATGAGTGAAGAGAGCAACATCATAATGCCTCCGGAAGAAAGAATAGAAGTTAGATCGTTGGGATAAAGGGACGGAGAAGAAAATGACAACTTTTACCACGAGTGAACTTGGAAAGCACTCTTCCAAGAAGGTTACAACGGGGTTGTTGGGAAAAACCAACAACAAAAGAATAAGCTTGTTGTGGGCTTAAGGCAAACATCTCAAAATGATGAGGTGACAACCGGCCACTAACGGAAACAAATGCTTGGATTGATATCAACAAGGAGACGAGAAACTAATTTCACCGGGAGGACAAATGAAGAACTTGGGTCATTTATAAGCACCATAAATAGCAACAATCCTTAAGGAAGAGCTTTAGGTGAAAACTGACACAAGATAACACCAACGAAGAAGTTGATTGGCCAAAAAGATCTCTTGAACGAATAGAAAAAGATGCATTTAGAATACCTCATTCTTGACAACATATGAATCATGAAACATGAAGGAAATTGTCAAGAGTGACATAACACCATCTCAAAAGATAAGGTAGAAAGAATTGCACTTAGGAATGCAAGATGAAGAATACTTGAGCTCCTCAAAACAAAACATGTGTTGAGCACCATGTTTATTTTGAAGTATAGCTTGGCGGATCTTAACTTCGAGAGAAAACTTGATGAACAATTGAAGAATTAAAAGAATCCTTGACGAACCGTCATGTAGAGCCTCCATGAAGAACTCCGGTAATAAAAGGATGATGAAAAGAAAGAGAAGTTGAAAACACAAGGTGAATCCTTGCAATGATTTAGATAGTTCTCCGTGATAATTAGAGCTTGGAACTCCGGAAAAGAAAAGATGAAGCATCTCGAACCAAGAATGTGATATGATGAACAAGTCCGGAAAGAAGAAATTAATCACTTGGATGAACAGTAATAAGAATTACGTTATGCCTATCCTTCACCAATTTAAATTGATGACAAGCAACGGATTTGGCATACCACTTATTCTCGTAGAAAGGATTAAGAGAGATATGGCGCAAGCTTGAGAAAAGTCTTCAACGATCCACCGGTAGGATTTGAACAACAAATGAATTGATATGATGAGCAAGGAAGAGAGATCTTGTAAGAACCACCGTTAGAATTGAAAATGATCAAGTAGGGTGCATCACCGTAAGAATTAGCAAATGAACGAAGGTGCTTGAGACAAAATAGATACATGAGAACAAAGAGATCAAGAACTGACTAGAGGATATTTGAACGATGCACCGGTAAGATTTGGAGAATGAAAGCTCAAATCTGAGAATGAAGAATTATGACATGATGGCCTTCGGAGGAAAGAAATGGAAACAACTCATGAAATGCTCCGGATGGGTTTAAAGAATTCTCACAATCGAAAACAATTATGAGAGGATGGCATCAAGCCAGAACCATGAATCTTGAAGAGAATAGAGCAAGATTAAAGAGAAACTCTTCTTCGGTCTTCAAATGATGAGAATGACAACGAGAAACACCACCCAGAATTATTGAGGCACACCGGAAGAATCAAAAGCGAAGAGGTTGAGCCAACTATGAAAAGAATTTGAAAGATCTTGGAGAAAAGCATTTGACTGATGATAACTCATTCTTACATCAAACTTGGAAAAGAATTTGGGATAGCTCCGGAATAATAGAAGAGTCAGGTAAGATCCTGGGAAAAGACCTGTGGGTTAGGGCCCACACAAAAGAAAACCATTGAAAAGATTTAAAAGAGATGTTGCACCGGTTGAATTAAATGACTTGAATGAGATACCAATCTCGAAAGAGCTTGAACGAATGCAGAGTGGAAACACGAATCTTTGAGATATCTTGAGCACTCCGGAATAACAAATAGCGAGAAGTGAAAGATTAAGAGGTGCACCGGTATTAAAAGGCATTTGAAACAAAGAAAGGGATATGATGAATATCAAAATCTTGATATGGATCCACCAAAGAAGAAACAACAATGAAGGATGATGAACTAGTAGAACATCTTCTTGAGAACCACCGGGTAAGAACATTGATGGAAAAGAATGGAGAAACTTCACAAAAATAAAAGGATACTTGATCAAAATAAATGAGTCCTTGAAGAGAAAGGGTGGGAGGGTGGGAAAACAAAGGCAATTTGGGGAAGATGGAACAAACACCGTTGAGAAGAAATGATAATTGGTCTTGCTGATGGGGAGAATGATGGGATCATCTCGAAGAGAAGCGCACCGGTTGGAAAAGGATTAACATTACAACCTCAATGATCAAAAAGGATTAGTATTCACATAGCAATATGAGAACACTAATTAGGGAAGGTATGGATTCAACATTTGCCTTCGAAGCAACTCGAATACCACAAATAACACAAAACAAAGGATTTGGCTTGCAGAATAAGCCGGAACAAACATATGATAGAGATTTTGTCCGAAGTTTTCGTGGTGGGGCCTACACGGGCTCAATCGTACAGCACCATCATGTACAAGGCAGTGCACATGACATACGAAGCGTCCCCGAGTCGGCATAGCCAAGGACTCTTTAAGACACAACGAGACCATCAGAAACCAACCGTGAATAGGCGGACCACTAGACGTCGAACCCCAATTTCATATCATACATCCGCCGGAAAGATATCCTAAGAGCTACTTGAATTCCCACCTATGAAACTCCCAAACTTTCTCGTTATGCAATCTGGTGTTGGGGATACAGGGAGCAATATATCTCACCCAAACTAACAATCCCTACATCCAAATTGTATCCATCCGTCAACACATAACCAAGAAACCTTCGAAATCGCCTACCTCAACCTTCAAAAGCATCCGTTATACGAAGTCATGGCAATACTCCCGCACTCACCTCAAGATCGGGTTAGCGGGTTATCTCACCAACAACTTCATAAAAGAGATTTTCGATGTCGGCGCATTAAACTCGTATTCCAGAATCGCAACGATAAAATTATGACGACAACACCCTGAGCTCAACTCCCCGACACCGCCACAACCCCTAAATGACAGAGGCACCAAGAACAATGTTCTCGCTATAAGAATATCGAACGATTCCAAGATACCCGTGATCCTAAAAAAAATTTAGTGAAATTTGAGAAGAGAAGAGTCAAAACTCTACGTCAGAGACCTCACCGAAGGTCAAGGACCGGGAGTAAAAAGAATCCTACTCCGATATATAATTCCTAAATGACTCAAACATTTTTCTAGACACAACTCGCCACTAAAAGCGATCAAGCAATGGGGCTCTAAGGTCGGGAAGGCTCGACACCAACTTGTCACGCCTCGATGCGGCTATATCTCCCACGTGTCGGGCACGACTTAGAGGCATAACCGCATTGAAAGCAATGTCGCAAGTGAGGTAATCTTCACACAACCCAAGTAATACATAAGGAAAGAGATACATAGTTGGCTTACAATCGCCACTTCACACAATTACATGAATAAAGCATTACATCATCCAGATACAATCAAGGTCCGACTACGGAACCAAAATAAAAGAAGAACCCCAAATGCATAAAGGTCCCCGATCGACCCCAACCGGGCTCCACTATCGATCAACTAGAACGAAACAACACAAAGGGCAAGATCTTCATCGAGCTCCTCCTTGAGCTTGATTGCGCCACCGCCGGAAACATAGGCACCGCAAACTGGTTTTGAAGTATCCGTGAGTCACGAGGACTCAAAGAATCCCATTACCATGGGTATCAAGACTAGCAAAGCTTAATGGGAAGGAAGGGTAAAGTGGTGAGGTTGCAAAGCGGCTAAGCAAGTATGGTGGCTAACCAACGCAAATGAGAGCGAGAAGAGAAACAAGCGGAACGGTCGTGAAGCTAGCAATGATCAAGAGGTGATCCTGAACACCTACTTACGACAAACATAACTCAAAAACCGTGTTCACTTCCCGGACTCCGCCGAGAAGAGACCATCACGGCTACACACTCGGTTGATGCGTTTTAATTCGGATCTGGTATCAAGTTGTCTACAACCGGACATTAACAAATTCCCATCTGCCACATAACCGCGGCACGGTCTCGAAAGTTTAAACCTCGCAGGGTGTCCCAACTTAGCCCATGACAAGCTCTCGCGATCATCGGCGAATAGACCTTCACCCGAGACACTCCGATCGACTCGGTATCCCGACATCAAGACATTTCGACAATGGTAAAACAAGACCAGAAAGCCTCCCTGCGCGTCGACATCCCGATAGTAGCCGCACAGATCTCGCCTCGTGCCACGACCGGATGAGCTAAGCGCATGTGTACCGACGTAACCTGTTGCCAAGGGATGGTCCCAAGACGGTGCTCTAGTTTGGACCAACGCTAGACAAGCAATCGCCCGGGGCTATAATAAAGATGACCCTTGGGTTAATTACTCCCAAGGAAAAGTAGGTGGTGGTGAGGCAAATGGTAAAAGGCAATGTTGGGCCTTGCCGACAAGTTTTATTCAAAGCGAACTGTCAAGGGGGTCCTATAAATCACCCGACCGCGTAAGGGACGCAAAATCCGGGAACATAACACCGGTATGACGGAAACTAGGGCGGCAAGAGTGGAACAAAACACTGCATAAGGCCGAGCCTTCCACCCTTTACCAAGTATATAGATGCATTAATAATATAAGAGATATTGTGATATCCCAACATAAACCCTGTCCACCATGGAGAAATCTTCAACTTCACCTGCAACTAGCAACGCTATAAGAGGGGCTGAGCAAAGCGGGAACATAGCCAAACAATGGTTTGCTAGGAATGGTGTCAATGGTTAGAGGTTCATGGCAATATGGGATGGCTTGACAAACAGGTAATAGGTAGCGCAGCATAGCGAAAGAACGAGGCAACTAGCATAGCAATGATAGTAGTGAGATCCAGGGTAGCGGTCATCTTGCCTGAAATCCCGCAAGGAAGAAGAACGAGTCCATGAAGAAGATGAAACCACGAAGATGAACCACACGTAGACGAACGAATCCTCACGATCACAACGAAACGGGAACTATCGAGAAGAAGCACACAACAAAGTAAACACACCACACATGGGCAAGACATGATGCACAACAAGCATGATGCATGACAAAACTGGATGAAGCTACTCATGGCAAAAGATGATGCAAACAAGAACAACACATCAAGGCAAGTTTAAATGAGGCCGGAAACAACATATAACAATTCTGGTAAGTCCTCATATGCATATTTCGAAATTGGTCCAGAACAGAATAAACCTTATGTTCAAGTTGTTAAACAGCAAGTTAAGATGCACCATGATGATATACACGAAAATCTAGTCAAGTTACATATAAAGTTCATTAGATTCGGAGCTACGGCCTAGAAGATATGAGCAAAACAAGTTAAGCATGGCATTGATGCAAAATGCACCCAAACATCAAGCAAACACACCAAAACAAGGATGCAACATGATAATATGAAGCTACATGCAAAAAACAAGCAAGTTTCATATAGAGCACACTCAAAACGGAGCAACGGTGCAACACACACACACTATACAAGTCATAACAACAATCTGTCCAAAACAGCTTCTAGGCATCATACAAGCATCAAAACAACATGCTACAGTACCCCAACATAATAACAAAAGGCATGGTCATGAAGTACACGTAAAGCATAACAAAACATGAACACTGAGCTATCTCCAGAAACAACTAGAACATGCTCAAAATGACATGGAGATATTGCAAGTAATAACAATTTCAGACTTTAGCAGAAATAACATCAGGTTGCAATGTTTAGAGCTATCAAACAACATGTTACAGGAACCTATCAGGGCAAACAAAGGCATGGCATGATTCTACTCAAAGCATATATCAATAGTCCCTTACTGACCATAAGCCAAAAAGGACTAGAGGATATGATGGCACCCATGTAAACATAGCAAGTTATATTACAGATTTATACATGGCAAGAACAACAATAAGTAGGCATGTTCGTGAGCTCGAAACACTCACTACAGAGCAATACATGGCATGGCAAGGCAACCAACAGTAAGAAGGCATGATTATGAAGCTAAGCATGGCAAGAGCAAGGTCATAGCATACACGGATCAACTACAACGACCTCGTGAAAATTGAATCTCATGCAAACAATCTGTCAGTAAACATTTTCAAGCAACTTTGGAGCAAGAAATGAACATGTTCCAGCAGGCTATAATTGCAACCAAGAGCATGAAAGGATAGAGCATGACATGTATATCAAAACATGTTTATAGAGCATCTCCAGATTATGCATAGAACGATTAGTGGAAGCATGTTAACATGGCATCAAAATATAACAGAATCTGCCAGGAAAAACAACAACAGCAACTACCCTACTTTACAAGCTTGATACACTCAGCACACAACTCACAAAAATACAAGGTCAACACCCCTGGAAATATGGCATGGCATAGTCCAACATTCATGTAGAGCTCATACTCATAGGATGCACACATAAATCATGGCAAAAATGACAAAAGAGCTCGAGCTGATAAGATTCTGGAACTAACGATCTGAAGCCCTCTTCCAACAGCATTTCGGGCATCAAGATGAGCTCAAATGAAAATGTTGCAATGGAATGAAATGATGTACTCGTCGAGACGAACAATTTGACATATTATACGCGCAAAACGGAGCTACGGGTGCAGAGATGTGACATGATGAAAATGACATGAAATCATTGCAGAATCGGGGACTTAGTGGAATAACGGGGTCAACCTGTGGCACGCTTTACGAGGCGGCCGGAATCTCACCGGAAATCGGAGCCGGAGGACGCCGGAGGCGATGGAGCTCGCCGGCGAAGGAGCGGGGGGCGCCGGCGAGGCGGGGGTCGCCGGATCCGGCGGCGCGCTCGAGTTTCGCCGCTGGGCGCCGGAGGCGGACGGCGGCGGGCGCGGCGCGATGACGCAAGACGTGGCGCGCACGGATCCGGGAACGGCGGCGGGCGCGGGAGGCGCTGGCCGGCGGCGGCGCGGGCACCGAGGCGGCGGCGGCGCGGCGGGCGCGGCGGCGGCGGCGGGCGGCGGCGGGCGGGCGCGGCGCGGCGCGGAGCGGCGCGGCGGCGGCGGTTGGCGGGCAAGGCTACTTGGCTGGCTTGCCGGGGCGGCGCAAGGCGGAGCGGAGGAGAGAGAGGGCCGACGGGTGAGGCGGGCGCGGGGTTGGAGGAGAGCGGCGGCGAGGCGACGGGCGCCTGTGATTGGCCGGGCGAGGTGTCCCATGACATGTCCGGCCGGCAGACGTGTCCGTGGGCGAAAAGATGAAGAAGCTAGGGTTTGCACCAAATTTCGGGAGGAAGACATATTTATAGGTAGAGGAGCTAGGAGAGTCCAATGAGGTGCGGTTTTACCACACGAACGTGATCGAACGATCGAGAGCATGGAGAGGAGTTTGGTGGGTTTTGGGCCACTTTGAAGGTGTTGGGCTGCAACAAAGAGGGCTTTATGTTACCCCAGAAACTGCTGAGTACCAAACGACCTCCAAATGACACGAAACTTGACAGGCGGTCTACCGGTGCTATACCAAGGCCGCTTGGCAAACCTCGAGCCATTCCGAGAAAGTTTAATACCCGCACACAACAGGAGAAAAGAAGGGGACGCCGGATGACATAGGAGTGCCGGATTGCAAAACGGACAACGGGGAAAAGGCTCGGATGAATGAGATGAACATGTATGCAAAATGAAATGCACATGATGACATTGCAAATGCAACACGCAAGCAAATGACATGGCAATGAAGGCGAATAACTGGCAGACACCTGGCGCATGGGATCCGGGGTGTTACATAGGTAGCGTGGCAAAGCGAAGAACGAAGCAACTAGCATAGCAATGATAGTAGTGAGATCCAGGGTGACGGTCATCTTGCCTGAAATCCCGCAAGGAAGAAGAACGAGTCCATGAAGAAGACGAACGTACGTAGTCGAACGAATCCTCACAATCGCAACATTACCGAAACTAGGAAGCAACACCGGAAAGAAACAAACAACATGGTAAATGCACAAGCAAAAATATGGCATGATGCACAAACAAGTATGATGCATGTCCGGTTTAATGAGGCATGGCATGGCAAAGTGCAACAAACAATACTACAAGTTAAGTGGAGCTCAATATGCAACGAGTTGCATATTGACGAAACACCACATCAATTATTTAGTTCTCTCTTGTTTATGCACCCAACAATATTAAATGTTGTTAAACATGGCAAGGGGTGAAGCATAAGTAAACTAACTATTTAGGCAAATTTAAATGAGGCCGGAACAACAAACGACATTTCCGGAAAATCCTCATATGCAATTTATGAATTTGCTACTGTTCTGCCCTAAACCATATTTTAATGTTGTTAAACAATAAAACAAAGTGCACCATGTTAAACTAGGCATTTTTCCACCCCATTTACATATAAAGAACATTTAAAACCGAGTTGCGGTTATTTAGTTATGAATTAAATCATTTTAGCATGGCATTTATGCAAAATTAAACAAACAGCAAGTTAAACATATTAAACATGGATGAAAATAGCATATTATGAAAGTGCATGAAAAACTGAGCAAGTTACATATATGACATGTTTAAATCCGACGCACGGTTATTTAGTTGTGAGAAATTTAAAATCATGGCATTTTCTATAATTATTAAAGCACTGGTTTAAATCGCAAAATCGTCCAGGGAAAAGACATGAGATGGGCCGAATCTGGAGCACTGCTGGGCTGAACACAGAGAAGGGGCTGGGGGTTGCTGCTCACCATGGGCCTCAGCCTGTAATCTGTGGAGAGGTAGCAAGAGTCGACAGATGCAATTCTGGTCGGCCATGGGACGCGCCCAAAGCGCCGGGCGTGGCGCGTCAACGCTGGGACAAGCGAATCGCCGCTTCTCGCATCGGAGAACAGAGGAAGGAGCAGGTTCAAGCGCCGGCGGCTGGGTGCGATGGACTTCGGCATCGTGGGCTCAAGGAACGGAGGGAGGTGCGGCAAGATGGGGCCTACAGGCGGCGGACGGCGGCGAGGATCCACCGGATCTGACGAGGGGAGCCGGTTCCTGATGGTGGGAGTCGAACAGGATGACGGCGGCTTGGCTCCTGCTAAGAAATACAGAGAGCGAGTGAGTTCAAAGAGGAGAGATAGGGAGAAGAAAGGAGGGAAGAACGGGCGTAGCTTGGCTGACCGGAGATTCGCCAGAAGCGTGCGGGCACGGCGGCTGGAGGGCAAGAGAAATCCCAGGCGCTTGGGGCTGCGCTGGTTGCTGCTGCTACTGCTGACGGTGAAGGCGAGCTCTGGCTGGCGAGGGACTTGGCGATGGAACGGCGACGCAGCAGGGACACGGCAGGAACGGCGTGGGAACGGAGGCATGGCACAGGGTCTTGGGCAGACGAGGTCCCGTACGGGCGACGGTGAAGCAATAGGAACTCGCCGGCGTTGAGGATGATGGCCGGGCGCGACGCGAAGCACCAAGGGGCGGCCATGGCGTCTCCTGACAGCAAGGAACAAGAGGGTGAGTGGCTAGGAGAGACAACAGAGGGAGGATGACGAGGAAGGCCGAGAAACCACAGGAGGAGGAGAAGGGCAGCGGGGCTTATCCTGTGGTCGCCGACTCGCCGGAGACGCGGGAACTGCTGCTGCTTGCGCGGGTGCCCGTGGCAGGGGCTCCGAGGATGGGCGAGCTGCGGGACGCGAGGCTGCAGGCGCGAGCTTCTGCTCGCCGGAGGCAGCGTGAAGCAGAGGACGACGGACGACGGCTTGGTGGTCAAGCGTGGTCGAAGGCTCACGGGTGGCGAGGCAGAGGAGGCTGCGGGTGCCTGGACGTTGAGCAGAGGAGCTCGACGGGGCTGGACCGATGGGTGGATCAGGGAAGGTGGTTGGCTCGATGGAAAAAACAAGGAAGGAGGAGGCGGCTTCGGTTGGTGGAATTGGATCGGGAGGGATCCCGATGAGGAGGCGAGTGGATAACTGGCGGCGGCGCGATGGGACAAGGGGCTAGATTTTAGGGTTGCTGCCTAGGGATTGGTCTATATATATCACAGGATTTTGGTTTGGGGCTATTTCGTCCCTCCGATCGAAATCGGACGGTCGGGAAAAAATAGGTTAGGGAGTCCAATAAATAAAACTAAGATGTTTTATAGATGTTTGGGGATGATCCGGACTCATCGGTCATGACAGCCCGGTTTGGGTTCGGAGCGGTTTTCGGACACGCCAAGAGGGGGGGCGAGCTGGCAAGAGAGGTTAGGTGGTCAGGGTCAAGAGGGAAGCAAAAACCCGATTGGTCTCTTAACACCAACTAAAGCAAGGTGACGCGGCAACTACGAGCGGATACGGCTTTTATGAAAACATAGACGGCAACGAGTGTCGATGCAATGCAAATGATGACATGAGATGAAATGCAAGACATGAACAAAATGCAAAACAAAAGACAAAAATCCAACCACGAAGGAAATAACATATCGCATCTCCGGAAAAGGCAAGAGTTGGAGTTACGAATATGGAAAGTTGTATCCGGGGCATTACAACACTCCACCACTATGAGAGGATCTCGTCCCGAGATCTAGGATGGCACCGGAGGGAAACGGAATAGGAAGAGAAGAGGTAAAACTAAGTTGCTTCTTCGACAAACGAGTGAAAACCATGAACCTTGAGAGGTTGAGCAAAATGAAAGGAAGAAAACAACGAAGATGAGCAAAGTTGAAAAACACTCCGTTAGAAAAGAGGAACAAGGGATACAACGAGAACCAAGAAGTTTAGTGATAAGATAGATATTGAAACCACTCCGGTTAAAACTAGATAGAGAAAGGATAAGATTGATATAATTTGGGCAGCACTCCGACTGAAAGAAGAAGGAAAACTTGATAGGATGAAAAGAACTTGAAAAGATGACAAAACACTCCGGTTAAATTGATAAGCACGAAAAGAACATGATCCTCAGAATTCGAGATGATGAGTGAAAAGAGCAACATCATAATGCCTCCGGAAGAAAGAATAGAAGATAGATCCTCAGAATAAGAGAACGGAGAAGGAAATGACGACTTCTCCCACAATTGAATTTGAAAAGCATCCTTGCCCAGAAGAATTGACGGAGTTGTTGGAAAATCAACAACGAAAAGCACAAGATTGTTCTGGACTTATGGAAACATCTCAAAACTTGAGGTGAAATTCTGCCACTATCAAAATCAATTGCTTGCTTGAGATCAACGAAGAGATGAAAACTGCTTCACCAAGATGATAGAGATATAACTTGGATCATTGATAAGCACCACAAATAGCAATATTCCTTAGGGAAGGCTTTAGGTCAAATATGACACAAGATAACTCGAACAAAGAGATTGATGGATTTAAAATACCTCATTCTTGACAACAATATGAATCATGAAACTTGAAGGAAATTGTCAAGAGTGACATTACACCACCTCAAAAGATAAGGTAGAAAGAATTGCACTTTGGAATGCAAGATGAAGAATACTTGAGCTCCTCAAAACAAAACATGTGTTGAGCACCATGTTTGTTTTAGAGTATAGCTTGGCGGGTCATAACTTCAAGATAAATCTTGAAGAACAATTGAAGAATGAAAGGAATTCTTGATGAACCACCATGTAGAGCCTCTATGCAGAACTCCAGTAATGAAAGGATGATAAAAAGAAAGAGAAGTTGAAAACACAAGGTGAAGCCTTGCGATGATTTAGATGGAGCTTCATGACGAGATAAAGCGGAAAACTTGGAACTCCGAAAAAAGAATAGATGAAACACTAGAACCGAGAATTACTTCATCATGAACAATCTCCGGAAGAAAAGAATTCAATCACCTCGAGAAAATAAGAATAAGATTTATTGTATGCTTATCCTTCATCAAATTAAATTGATGACAAGCAATGGATTTGGCATACTACTTATTCTCGTAGACAGGATTAAAAGAGATATAGCGCAAAACTTGAGAAGGTATTGATGGAACCACCGGTGGGATTGGAAACAATGAATGAAATGATACGGTAGCAAAGGAAGAGGAATCTTGAACGAACCACCGTAAGAATTGAAAATGAAAATAGCAAAGGCACAATTCACCGGGAAGAATTGGAAAACGAATGAAGATGCTTGAGGGGATTTAGATACATGAGAACGAAGAGATCATGAACTGATTAGAGGTTATCTGAATGAATCACCGGTAAGATTTGGAGAACGATAGCTACACGCTGAGAATTAAGAATTATGACATGATGGCCTTCGCAGGAAAGAAATGGAAACAACTCATGAAATGCTCCGGATGGTAAGAAAAGAATTGTCACAATCAAAACAATTATGAGGATAGCATGAAGCTAGAACCATGAATATTCAAGAGAATGGACCAAGATTTAAGAGAAATCCTTCTTTGATCTTCAAATGTTGAGAATGATGATGAGAACCACCATGAATTGTTGATTTACTCCGGGAGAATGAAAAGAGGAAAGGTTGAGCCAAAGATGAAAAGAATTTGAAAACGACCTTGGAGAAGGCATGTGACTGATGAAAATTCATTCTTACGTCAAACTTGGAAATGAATTTGAGAGTCGCTCCTGATAATTCGAAGAGTCAGGTAAGATCCTGGGAAAAGACCTGTGGGTTAGGGCCCACTCAAAAGAAAACACCGTTGAACAATTTTAAAGAGAGGTTGCACCAGTTGAATTAAATGGCTTGAATGAGATAACAATCTCCAAATAGCTTGAACGGATTAAGAATGGAAACACAAATCTTCTGAGATATCTTCAACACTCTGGAACAAAAGAATAGCAAGAGGTGAGTGATTGAGAGGTGCACCGGCATGAGAAAGCATTTGACACAAGGAAAGGAATATGATCAACACTGAAAGCTTGAATTGGATCCACTGAAGAAGAAAAGGAACGAAGGATGATGAACTTGAAGCTCGTGAGCATCTTCATGAGGGATCACTGGATCAGAACATTGATTGAAAAGAGTGAAGTGACTTCACATGAATAAATGGATACTTGATTAAAATAAATGAGTCCTTGAAGAAAAGGGTGGAGGGTGGGGAAAAACAAAGACAACTTGGGATGAACGAAACAAACACCATTGAGAAAACTTAGAATTGATCTTATGGATGGGGAGAATGATGGGATCATCTCAAGAGAAGCGCACTGTTGGAAAAGAATTAACATGACAACCTCAATGATCAAAAAGGATTAGTATTCACATAGAAATATGAGAACACCGTTTAGGAAAGGTATGGATTCAACATTTGACTTCGAAGCAACTCGAATACCACAAATAAAACAAAACAAAGAATTTGGCTTACAGAATAAGCCGAAACAAATACATATGATAGAGATTTACCCAATCCCATATCATGCATCTGTCGGAATGATATTCTAGGAGCTACTTGAATTCCCACCTATAAACTCCCGAAACTTTCTGGTTATGCAATCTGGTGTTGGGGATACAGGGGAAGCAATATATATCTCACCCAAAACTAACAATACCTACATCCAAGTTGTATCCATCCGTCAACACATAACCAAGAAACCTTCGGAAATCGTGTACCTCAACCTTCAAAAAGCATCCGTTATACGAAGCTATGGCAATACTCGAACTCCCCAAGATCTGGGTGGCGCCGAGGTTATCTCACCAACAACTGCATAAAAGGGATTTTCGATGTCGGCAAAACTCGTATTCCGTAATCGCAACGATAAAATTATGACGACAACACCTTGGAGCTCAACTCCCGGACACCGCCACAACCCCTAAATGACAGGAGGCACCAAGAAAATGTTCTCGCCATAAGAATATCGAACGATCCCAAGATACCCGCGTGATCCTAAAATTTTTTAGTGAAATTTGAGGAGAGGAAAGACAAAACATCTACGCCAGAGTCCTCACCAGAGCGACGAAGGGCTGAGGAGTAAAAAGAATCCTACTCCGATATATATAATCCTAAGACTCAAAATAGTTTTTTTCTAGACTCAACAACCACCAACAAACAAGGGGCTCCTATGGTCGGTCGAGGCTCGATACCAACTTGTCACGCCTAAGATGCGACCCTATCCTAAAGGAACTCAAGGTCCCACTAAGGATAGAAGCGCATCTTGAAGATGCTTTTGCAAGGTGGATATCATTACATCAACATTACATAATAGTGGGGATACATCCGATACATACAATGTCACATGAATACAACAATACAACATACAAGAACAACATCCGACTACTTAATGAATCATAAACAGTAAACTCAAACAATATCCACCACGCTAGCCCAGTCAGCCGACCGAACCTATCCCCGATCAAGAAGAAGCGTAAGAAGAACTCCAAAACAAGTAAACATCGCTCTCGGCCATGATCATCGTGACAAACCTGCACTGAACCATTGTTGTAGTAATCAGGAGCCACGAGGACTCAAAGAATCCCATTACCATGGGTATCAAGACTAGCAAAGCTTAATGGGAAAGGAATGGGGTAAAGTGGTGAGGTTGCAGCAGCGACTAAGCAAGTATGGTGGCTAACATACGCAAATAAGAGCGAGAAGAGAACAAACGGAACGGTCGTGAAGCTAGCAATGATCAAGATGTGATCCTGAACTCCTACTTACGTCAAACATAACCCAAAGACCGTGTTCACTTCCCGAACTCCATCGAGAAGAGACCATCACGGCTACACACGCGTTGATGTGTTTTAATTTGGATCCGTGTCAAGTTATCTACAACCGACATTAACAAATTCCCATCTCGCCACATAACCGCGGCACGGCTCGAAAGTTTATACCTGCAGGGTGTCCCAACTTAGCCCATGATAAGCTCTCGCGATCAACAAAGGATATTCCTTCTCCCAGAAGACCCGATCACCTCTAATCCCGGTTTACAAGACATTTCGACAATGGTAAAACAAGACCAGCAAAGCCGCCTGATGCGCCGACAATCCCGATAGGAGCTGCACATATCTCGCTCGTGGCAACACCGGATAGGTGAGCCTACGAGTAAAACCAGACTCGAAGTTTCTGGGGGCCCCAGCAGCTGCTTTGCCTCGCACCAAAGACTTAGAGAAGCAATCGCCCGGGGCTAAAATAAAGATGACCCTTGGGTTGGCCACCCAAGGAAAGGTATAGGTGGTGGTGAGGCAAATGGTAAAACCAAGGTTGGGCCTTGCTAGACAAGTTTTATTCAAAGCTAACTATCGTGGGGTCCCATAATCACCCGACCGCGTAGGAACGCAAAAATCCGGGAACATAACACCGTATGACGGAAACTAGGGCGGCAAGAGGAAATGTAACACCGTGCATAAGGTCGAGCCTTCCACCCATTACCAAGTATATAGATGCATTAATAATATAAGAGATATTGTGATATCCCAACATAACCCTGTCCACCATGGAGCAATCTTCAACTTCACCTGCAACTAACAACGCTATAAGAGGGGCTGAGCAAAGCGGTAACATAGCCAAACAACGATTTGCTAAGAAGGGTGACAAGGTTAGAGGCTGACATGGCAATTTGGGAGGCTTGATCAACAAGAGATAGGTAGCGCGGCAAAGTGATAGAACGAAGCAAGTAGCATAGCAATGATAGTAGTGAGATCCAAGGTGACGGTCATCTTGCCTGAAATCCCGCAAGGAAGAAGAACGAGTCCATGAAGAAGACGAACGGACGTAGTCGAACGAATCCTCACAATCGCAACATTACCGGAACTAGGAAGCAACACCGAAAAGAAACAAACAACATGGTAAATGCACAAGCATAAATATGGCATGATGCACAAACAAGTATGATGCATGTCCGGTTTAATGAGGCATTGCATGGCAAAGTGCAACAAACAATACTACAAGTTAAGTGGAGCTCAATATGCAACGAGTTGCATATTGACGAAACACCACATCAATTATTTAGTTCTCTCTTGTTTATGCACCCAACAATATTAAATGTTGTTAAACATGGCAAGGGGTGAAGCATAAGTAAACTAACTATTTAGGCAAATTTAAATGAGGCCGGAACAACAAACAACATGTCCAGAAAATCCTCATATGCAATTTATGAATTTGCTACTGTTCTGCCCTAAACCATATTTTAATGTTGCTAAACAATAAAACAAAGTGCACCATGTTAAACTAGGCATTTTTCAACCCCATTTACATATAAAGAACATTTAAAACTGAACTACGGTTATTTAGTTATGAATTAAATCATTTTAGCATGACATTTATGCAAAATTAAACAAACAGCAAGTTAAACATATTAAACATGGATGAAAATAGCATATTATGAAAGTGCATGAAAAACCGAGCAAGTTACATATATGACATGTTTAAATCCGATGCACGGTTATTTAGTTGTGAGAAATTTAAAATCATGGCATTTTCTGTAATTATTAAAGCACTGGTTCAAATCGCAAAATCGTCCAGGGAAAAAACATGAGATGGGCCGAATCTGGAGCACTGCTGGGCTGAACACAGAGAAGGGGCTGGGGGTTGCTGCTCACCATGGGCCTCAGCCTGTAATCGTGGAGAGGTAGCAAGAAGTCGGCTGTGATGCAATGGCTGGTCGGCCATGGACGCGCCCAAAGGCCGGGCGTATGCGCGGTCAACGCGCGGGACAAGCGAACTGTTGTTGCTCTCGTTACTGAAGAACAGAGGAAGGAGCAGGTTCAAGCGCCGGCGGCTGGGCGCGATGGACTTCGGCATCGTGGGCTCAAGGAACGGAGGGAGGTGCAGCGAGATGGGGCCTACAGGCCGCGGACGGCGGCGAGGATCCACCGGATCTGACGAGGGGAGCCGGTTCCTGATGGTGGGAGTCAAACAGGACGACGGCGGCTCGGCTCCTGCGAAGAAATACAGAGAGCGAGTGAGTTCAAAGAGGAGAGATAGGGAGAAGAAAGGAGGGAAGAACGGGCGCAGCTTGGCTGACCGGAGATTCGCCAGAAGCGTGCGGGCACGGCGGCTGGAGGGCAAGAGAAACCCCAGGCGCTTGGGGCTGCGCTGGTTGCTGCTGCTACTGCTGGCGGTGAAGGCGAGCTCTGGCTAGCGAGGGACTTGGCGAAGGAACGGCGACGCAGCAGGGACACGGCAGGAACGGCGCGGAACGGAGGCAGGCATGTGGTCTCGGCAGACGAGGTCCCGTACGGGCGACGGTGAAGCAACAGGAACTCGCCGGCGTTGAGGATGATGGCCGGGCGCGACGCGAAGCACCAAGGGGCGGCCATGGCGTTTCCTGACAGCGAGGAACAAGAGGGTGAGTGGCTAGGAGAGACAACAGAGGGAGGATGACGAGGAAGGCCGAGAAACCACATGAGGAGGAGAAGGGCAGCGGGGCTTATCTCGTGGTCGCCGACTCGCCGGAGACGCGGGAACTACTGCTGCTTGCGCGGGTGCCCGTGGCAGGGGCTCCGAGGACGGGCGAGCTGCGGGACGCGAGGCTGCAGGCGCGGGGCTTCTGCTCGCCGGAGGCAGCGTGAAGCAGAGGACGACGGACGGCGGCTTGGTGGTCAGGCGTGGTCGAAGGCGCACGGGTGGCGAGGCAGAGGAGGCTGCAGGTGCCTGGACGTCGAGCAGAGAAGCTCGACGGGGCTGGATCAATGGGTGGATCAGGGAAGGTGGTTGGCTCAATGGGAAAAACAAGGAAGGAGGAGGCGGCTTTTGCAGGAATTGATCGAGGATCCCGAGGAGGGGAGGGATAATCGCGCGCGCGCTGATGGGACAAGGGGCTAGATTTTAGGGTTGCTGCCTAGGGATTGGTCTATATATATAGCACAGGATTTTGGTTTGGGGCTATTTCGTCCCTCCGATCGAAATCGGACGGTCGGGAAAAAATAGGTTAGGGAGTCCAATTAATAAAACGAAGAAGTTTTATAGATGTTTGGGGATGATCCGGACTCATCGGTCATGACAGCCCGGTTTGGGTTCGGAGCGGTTTTCGGACACGCCAAGAGGGGGGGCGAGCTGGCAAGAGAGGTTAGGTGGTCAGGGTCAAGAGGGAAGCAAAAACCCGATTGGTCTCGGAACAGTCAACGAAAGCAAGGGGTGACGCGGCAACTACGAGCGGATACGGGTTTTATGAAAACATAGACGACAACGAGTGTCAATGCAATGCAAATGATGACATGAGATGAAATGCAAGACATGAACAAAATGCAAAACAAAAGACAAAAATCCAACCACAAAGGAAATAACATATCGCATCTCCGGAAAAGGCAAGAGTTGGAGTTACGAATATGGAAAGTTGTATCCGGGGCGTTACATGAAGATAGTATAGTTCTTCATCGGTGTCATCGAACTCATCGCTGGAACACGTCTACTAAGAGGGAACAAATACCAGCAAACAAGGAAGAACACAATCAATGCAATGCACAATATGATGCATGATCATGACATGGCAATATGCTGTGATTTGAGCTAATGCAACTAAAAACCAGAAGGGTTTGAGTTATTTTGAACCCAAGGTTCAAGTTCAAAGTCAAACTATGAATTTATAAAGTGCATTATCATGTGTTTATCTAACAGCAAGGTTAGGTTGTTTAAACATGGATGAAACCAGTACAGATGGATATATTGGATTCTTTTGATCATTTTTCATATATAAAACTTATCATTTTGAGTTATGATTGAATTTATATGATTTTTGGAAGTTTAAGGCATTTTCTGGAATTTTTGAATTATTTTAAATCCCGAAAATGTATTACTGCGTCAGCATGAAGTTGGTGTGACGTCATCAGGTCAACAACGTCAGCCCAGGTCAAACCTGACACTAGG
Source organism: Aegilops speltoides (assembly GCA_021437245.1). Lineage (NCBI taxonomy): Eukaryota > Viridiplantae > Streptophyta > Magnoliopsida > Poales > Poaceae > Aegilops > Aegilops speltoides. Next base: position 239,767,315 of record CM038142.1, read on the forward strand.
CCCACATGTCAATGTCTAACTAACTAACCTAAGTTAATTAGTACTAATCTAATCCTGAACTGGATTAGTTAAGGCCCTGGGCCCACACGTCAGTCACCTAGAGGGGTCAAACTATGGTCAAACCCGGGTCAACTCACCGAAGTTCACCCGCGGCTCGTCGCCGGTGGAGCCAGAGACGGAGAAGGGCATCGGGTTTTGCCCTCCGGCGACCAAAAGAGCGGTGGAGGGGCTCTGCGGGACACCCAGGCTCGTGCACATCCATTGCGGAAGGCGACAGTAGCTATGGTGCACTACACCGACGGCGGCGATGGCAAGTGTGGTGGCTAGATCTCGATGAGCTCGGGCGCGAGGGATACGGTGCACTAGCGAGCGACCTGAGGCGTGCTGCGGCTTCCTAGGGATGCCACAGCGTGATGACCCACAAGTATAGGGGATCTATCGTAGTCCTTTCGATAAGTAAGAATGTCGAACCCAACGAGGAGCAGAAGGAAATGACAAGTGGTTTTCAGTAAGGTATTCTCCGCAAGCACTGAAATTGTAGGTAACAAATAGTTTTGTGATAAGATAATTTGTAACAGGTGACAAGCAAAGAAAGTAAATAAAGTGCAGCAAGGTGGCCCAATCCTTTTTGTAGCAAAGGACAAGCCTGGACAATTTCTTATAATGAGAAAAGTGCTCCCGAGGACACATGGGAATTCTCATCAAGCTAGTTTTCATCACGCCATATGATTCGCGTCACATTTTGATAATTTGATATGTGGTGGACCAAAGGCTTGGGTACTACCCTTCCTTGGACAAGCATCCCACTTATGATTAACCCCTATTGCAAGCATCCGCAACTACAAAAAAAGTATTAAGGTAAACCTAACCATAGCATGAAACAAGTGGATCCAAATCAGCCCTCACGGCAACACATAAACTAGGGTTTAAGCTTCATTACCTAGCAACCCATCATCTACTTATTACTTCCCAATGCCTTCCTCTAGGTTCAAATAATGGTGAAGTGTCATGTAGTCGACGTTCACATAACACCACTAGAGGAGAGACAACATACATCTCATCAAAATATCAAACGAATACCAAATTCACATGACTACTAATAGCAAGACTTCACCCATGTCCTCAGGAACAAACGTAACTACTCACAAAGCATATTCATGTTCATGATCAGAGGAGTATTAATATGCATTAAGGATCTGAACATATGCTCTTCCACCAAATAAACCAATTAGCATCAACTACAAGGAGTAATCAACACTAGTAGCAAACCACAGGTACCAATTTATGGTTTTGATACAAGATTGGATACAAGAGATGAACTAGGGTTTGGGAGGAGACCCATCGTGCCCAACTTGATCGCCGCGGCCGTGTTTTGTCCTCCCCTTCTTGAGAGCCATAGAGGATGAAGGTTGACGATGATTGACGCGCTGGCTACTGCTTCAGGTTCACGCAAGTGACTTCTACCTGGCGTGCCAAAGATGTCGGTGTGAGAGCACGACCACCTATGGGGCATGGGTGCCCCTTTGTGGTTCGGCATGGGGACGGCCACGTTGCACAAAGAATGTATAACAGGAACAACAGCGTGATGGGCTCTCTTTACCTGTGTTCGCCACTTTGCAAAGATAAAGCCATACTCTTGCTATGGTGGATTGATTTGGAGGAGGATGAAGGCGCGGAGTGCTCTAGCTCGGCAAGGGTGCCTAGGGAATGCAACCACGCGTACACAAGTGTAAGAGGTCGAAATGTTCGAATCCTTTGCTAGGTTACCTCAGCCTCCTTTTATAGATTAAGGGTCGACCACAAGGGCAAAACAAATATTTGAGTGTGATTAGATAGCTAACAAGCTATCATATCTAACTCGACAGTTAGGACAAAGTGCATTAAATGCACTGCTAGGTGTCCTGCTCAGGGTGAAGCCCAGCAGGCTTGCCGCGCCGCTTATCTGCTTGACACGCCTCCTGGAGGGTGTCAATAAATCTAATCTCTTCTCTCTATGCCGCCACGCGCTCGATAAGATCCACCGCTACTTAGTACCTTGACACCACAATCGATTAGCTTACTCGGTGCGATGAGGTGGAGCGGCGATGTCAGACCCCAACTCAATGCCACATTGATCTAGCATGTAACACCCCATATCACTTTGCGCCTCACGACGGTATTCCCATGGGTGTCGCCACCTTTGCTCGACCATTTGGCGCTTTTGGCACACGATATGATAGTGTCGCTAGCATCCATATGATAAGGAGCCCGGCCGACATGGCTAGTCGTGAAACCCAAAGTGGCATAGACTTACAGGACAGCATCCATGACCCAAAGATCGAACGTGTTTGGTCATCGCCGAGTGAATCCAGTCAGAAGACGGGCTAACAGACTCGTGAACCGGTCAGAAGCGGCTAACAGACTCGGTATTCATCAAGTGACATTTCAAGGGATGTATACAGAACAAAGAAGGACACATGCCGCCCAGCCTAAGTATTCCTGAGCAAAGAGTAAGCTACCATGGCTCAAAGGAATCACTAGGAGACATTTCCTAAGAGAGGCTACTAAAGATAAACAACTAGATAGTCGATCCCACACATACCAAGCATTTCAATAACATACACACAATATACTCGATATGTGCAAATACAACATGGCATCACAACATGACTCTACGACTCAAGTATGTATTCATTAGGCTCCGAGGAGCGAGATATTACAAACATGGGTCTCATGACCCAACATTCAGAGCATACAGATCAAGCACATGCGGAAGCTAACATGTCTGAGTACAGACATCTACAAATGAAAAAGGCTTAGAAGCCTGACTATCTACCAGATCCTGCCGAGGGCACAAGATCGTAGCTGAGGTAACAAGCTAAACGTCAAGTCCACGCTGAACTACTAGCGAGACCGAGGTCTCTCTCGCAAAAACATAAAATAGGCAAACGTGAGTACAAATGTACCCAAAGAAGACTTACATCGTAACTAACTACATATGCATCATTATCATCAAAGGATGGTGGAGTTTAACAAAGAGAATCCAGCTTTGACTCGGGGCTATCCCGAACTACTACCGCAAGTAACTCTTTGAGGCGGCGCACACGAGTCCACATATTCACCATATCAATACACCACTATGGATCCGCCTCCGCCTCCCACGAGAACGCCATCCATAGCACTCACGCTTATCTTGCGATTTTAGAGTATCCACTTTCACTTGTCTATGAACCGCATGTGCAACCTGTAAGTCCTTTTCCGCGACACGGCTATTCAATAGATGATGATAACCCCGCAGGGTGTACTTCTTCACACACGCTCACCACTTACCGCCATACACGACATGTACTCAGAACCTTCAAGCGAAGCCCAACGTGGGTGTCGGCCACGACCTACCTAAACATTCAAGTCCCTAGTCCGTGTTTATCGCCTATTCGGTTCCATCCGCGAGGAGATCCAATGAGTTTCGCTCACAGCCCCAAACGATGTGAGCAGGTTCCCGAGACACCAAACGGGCGCCTGCAGACACTGTACACGTGCCTACCGTGATCATAGCCCACCCTTCGGGTCAACGCAAGCACGGCCTCCAAAGATACTACAAACACCGTAAACTACTTGCAACTCCTAGACAGAGGACAAGGGTGATTAAGAAGCCGAGAGGGTCCATTGGTTTCGGGCCCAATGCGTGGTAGTAGCTGAATCATGGATCACAAACACGTAACTCCGGCCCCGAGGACGATCGCAATGAGACAACCCACCATGTACTCCTACATGGCCTCTCACCGCTACCTTTACCAAATCGTGTTCACACACTTTGCCCACACATACAAGAGGGCATGTTCACACACCTCGATTCATCCTCGATGAATCGCACCCGACTCAACTCTAAGCAAAGAGTGTGCATGACAAACAAGCATGTATGAGTAGGCACAACAGGCTCAAACAACTCCTACTCATGCTAGTGGGTTTCATCTATTTACCGTGGGATGACAGTCATGCAAAGGATAAAGGGTTCAGCTACCGCAGCAAGTAATGTATGAATCGTTGCTGTCCTAATGCAAAGAAAAGAGAGCAGGAGCGAGAGAGTGGGATTGTATCGAATGAACAAGGGGTTTTGCTTGCTTGGCACTTCAAGATATTATAGCTCTTCATCGGTGTCATCGATCTCATCGTCGAAACCACGCCTATCGAGAGGGACAATTACCGCAAACAAAGAGGGACACAATCAATGCAATGCAACAAATATGATGCATGATAATGTCATGGCAATATGTCGCTGATTGAGCTAATGCAACTAGCAACTATATTAAATGAAGTTGGTTTGAATCCAAGATTCAAATTCAAACTCCATATGTGGATATTTAAATGCCATTTATATGACTTGACCTAAACAAAGGAACAAAAGTTGTTCTAACATGCATGAAAATGGTACGATGGATAGATTGGATTTTTCCGATCATTTTTCATATTTTGCTATGGTGGATTGATTTGGAGGAGGATGAAGGCGCGGAGTGCTCTAGCTCGGCAAGGGTGCCTAGGGAATGCAACCACGCGTACACAAGTGTAAGAGGTCGAAATGTTCGAATCCTTTGCTAGGTTACCTCAGGCCTCCTTTTATAGATTAAGGGTTGACCACAGTGGCAAAACAGTCATTTGAGTGTGATTAGATAGCTAACAGTGCTATCATATCTAACTCTGACAGTTAGGACAAAGTGCATTAAATGCACTGCTAGGTGTCCTGCTCAGGGTGAAGCCCAGCAGGCTTGCCGCGCCGCTTATCTGCTTGACACGCCTCCTGGAGGGTGTCAATAAATCTAATCTCTTCTCCTCTATGCCGCCACGTGCCTGATAAGATCCACCTGGCTACTTAGTACCTTGACACCACACTGATTAGCGACTCGGGTGCGATGAGGTGGAGCGGCGATGTCAGGACCCCAACTCAATGCCACATTGATCTAGCATGTAACACCCCATATCACTTTGCGGCCTCACGCACGGTATTCCCATGGGTGTCGCCTTACCTTTGCCCGGGACCATTTGCGCCTTTTGGCACACGTATATGATAGTGTCGCTAGCATCCATATGATAAGGAGCCCGGGCTGACATGGCTAGTCGTAAACCCAAAGTGGCATAGACTTACGAGGACGGGCATCCATGACCCGAAGATCGAGCGTGTCGGTCATCGTGAGTGAATCCAGTGTAGCACTGGGCTAACAGACTCGTGAACCGGGCAGAAGCGGCTAACAGGACTCGGTATTCATCGCGTGACATTTCCCAAAGGATGATACGAGAACAAAGAAGGACACATGCCGTCCAACCTAAGTATTCGGAGCGGTAGCAAGCTACCATGGCTCAATGGAATCACTAGGAGACATTTCCAGTAAGAGAGGCTACTAAAGATAAACAACTAGATAGTCGATCCCACACATACCAAGCATTTCAATAACATACACACAATATACTCGATATGTGCAAATACAACATGGCATCACAACATGACTCTCTGACTCAAGTATGTATTCATTAGGCTCAGGAGCGAGATATTACAAACATGGGTCTCATGACCCAACATTCAGAGCATACAGATCAAGCACATGCGGAAGCTAACATGTCTGAGTACAGACATCTACAAATGAAAAAGGCTTAGAAGCCTGACTATCTACCAGATCCTGCCGAGGGCACAAGATCGTAGCTGAGGTAACAAGCTAAACGTCGAAGTCCACGCGGAACTACTAGCGAGACCGAGGTCTCTCTGCAAAAACATAAAATAGGCAAGCGTGAGTACAAATGTACCCAAAGAAGACTTACATCGAAACTAACTACATATGCATCATTATCATCAAAGGGATGGTGGAGTTTAACAGCACAATCCAGCTTTGACTCGGTAACTATCTGAACTACTCCGCAAGTAACTCTTTTGAGGCGGCGCACACGAGTCCACATATTCACCATATCAATACACCACTATGGATCCGCTCCGTCTCCCTACGAGAACGCCATCCATAGCACTCACGCTATCTTGCGCATTTTAGAGTATCCACTTTCACTTGTCTATGAACCGTGCAGCAACCTGAAGTCCTTTTCCGGACACGGCTATTGAATAGATGATGATAACCTGCAGGGTGTACTTCTTCACACACGCTCACCACTTACCGTTTACCGACATGTACTCGGCAACCTTCAAGCGGAAGCCCAACGTGGGTGTCGGCCACGACCTACCTAAACATTCAAGTCCCTAGTCCAGGTTTATCGCCTATTCGGTTCCATCCGCGAGGAGATCCAAATGAGTTTCGCTCCTGCCCCAAGCGATGTGAGCAGGGTTCCCGAGACACCAAGCAGGCGCCCGTACACGTGCCACGTGCCTACCGCATCATAGCCCACCCCTTGATCGGCAACTGCGCACGGCCTCCAAAGATACTACAAACACGAAACTACTTGCAACTCCTAGACAGAGGACAAGGGTGATTAAGAAGCCGAGAGGTCCATTGGTTTCGGGCCCAATGCGTGGTAGTAGCTGAATCATGGATCACAAACACGAACTCGGTTCTCGAGGGCGATCGCAATGAGACAACCCACCATGTACTCCTACATGGCCTCTCACCGTTACCTTTACCAAATCGTGTTCACACACTTTGCCCACACATCTGATGAGGGCATGTTCACACACCTCTGATTCATCCTCGATGAATCGGACCCGACTCAACTCTAAGCGATGGCAGGCATGACAAACAAGCATGTATGAGTAGGCACAACAGGCTCAAACAACTCCTACTCATGCTAGTGGGTTTCATCTATTCTTGTGGGATGACAGTCATGCAAAGGATAAAGGGTTCAGCTACATGCAAAGTAGAGATGAATCGTTCTTTGTCCTAATGCGATAAAAAAGAGAGCAGGCGAGAGAGTGGGATTGTATCGGAATGAACAAGGGGGTTTTGCTTGCTTGGCACTTCTGAAGATATTATAGCTCTTCATCGGTGTCATCGATCTCATCGTCGAAACCACGTCTATCGAGAGGGGACAATTACCGGCAAACAAAGAGGGACACAATCAATGCAATGCAACAAATATGATGCATGATAATGTCATGGCAATATGTCGTTGATTGAGCTAATGCAACTAGCAACCATATTAAATGAAGTTGGTTTGAATCCAAGATTCAAATTCAAACTCCATATGTGGATATTTAAATGCCATTTATATGACTTGACCTAAACAGTGAACAAAAGTTGTTCTAACATGCATGAAAATGGTACAGATGGATAGATTGGATTTTTCTGATCATTTTTCATATATATAAATCTTTGCATTTGGAGTTACAGATTAATTTCTATGAATTTTAGAAGTTTGCAACAATTTCTGGAATTTCCTGTAAAAGAATAAATCCAGAAAAGGGCATTACTGCGTCAGCCTGACATCATCATGACGTCAGCAGGTCAACGAGGCACGGTCCAGGTCAAACCTGACCAGTGGGGTCCACCGTCATCCCATAGGGTCGGCGTTGGTCAGCGGCGTGTGGGGCGATCAAGGACCACGCCGGCAAGGTCAACGCCGGCGTGTGGGCCCGCTTGGTTTAACTAAAATTGATTAAAAGAATAACCGTTGGTTATTTAGCCGGTGGGGCCACGATGTGGCGGCTAGTGTGATTAAACTAAGCGATTAAGCCCTAATGACATAGCCACGTCGGATCGCGCCGGCGATTAAGCGACAGCGACCACGGTTGTGGGCGGCGACGCCGATCGAGCTATAGGCCGCGGTTTTGAGCGCGGTTTGGTCTGTGAGACGCTGGTGCTCGTCGCATCCAACGGAGCCATCACTCACGCTGGGTGGACCGTAGTGACGGCGGCGATAGCAAGTCTCGGCAGCCGGAGCTCGGACAAGCTCGGCAGCACGCTGCGGTGTCGAGAGCACTAGAGGATGGTGGTGTTGGGTTTCTGGGAACGTGCTGAGCACGTAGCAGTGCTCGTACGCGACGGTGGCTAACCTATTCGCCGGCGACGACGAACGCGGCGGCGGTAAGCTCTCGGGTCCGGTGGCTAGCACGACTAGAGCATGCAAATGAACGCGGGAGAGGGGGGGGAAAGATGGCGGGGCTCACGGCGAGTCTTCTGGTGCGGTCGTTGAGCTCGGGGAGGCACGGACGGCGTCAAAGCATCTCCGGCGATCTCGGAGCCGAAGGTTGAAGACGACGGCGTCGGCGCCACTGCAGGGCTCCCGTCGTCGCTTGGCGCGGTGAGGAGGAAGAGTAGGTCGGCCGGAGCTCGCGAGCCTGCAGCGGTCGAGGGGAGACGATGGCATGGCGTTCACGGTGGCCTGGGTGTGGCTGCACTCGGCTCAAGAGGGAGAGGGAGCAGAGGAGGGAGAAGAGTTCGGGAGAGAGTGAGAGGGGCCAGGGGGTGCGTGGCGTCTCCGTGGCGTCGTCTAGGAGCACCGGGAGGAGCCAGGCAGGCAGGGAGGGAGGAGGTGGCGGCGGCAGGCGGCCACGCCTCAAATCCTTCAGCGAGGAGGAAGACGACAGGGAGGAGGCGGTGGTGGGCTGGACCGGCCACTTGGGCCACCAGGCTTGACAGGTAAGCGGCCCAGGTAGTTTCCTCTCTCTCTCCGTTTTCTATTTTAATTACTGTTTTCTATTTTTCTACAACTTTGTGGCTTTATTAAAAATACTTAAACAGATCCAAAAATCATGAAACTAATCATGGCTACTGTTTAGAATATATCCAACAGTAAACATTTTAGTTTAAGATTATTTGAGCATTTAAAATATTTTATAGTATTTAAATGCCCAAATGAAAATACCATATGATTTAATTGAGCCCAAATATGTCATGGAAAATGTGCAACACCTCAGTTCTTGTTTCTAGCATTTCCGAAATGATGAACATTTTTGAAAGCCATTTGGATTCATCAAATTATTTTAGTTGAACCTCTGAGTTCCTTTGATGCTAGGGTTTAGGCAATCCCTATTTCAAGTTTCAACAGAATTTAAACATGATGCAACACATGACTAGCTAGCTCAGTGCATACCAGAACTAGGGATGTGACAACTCGCCCCCACTAAACAAGAATCTCGTCCCGAGATTCAAGACGTGAGGTAAGAAGACAAAGGGGGCACTAAGTATCACAAACTTGATGATCCAACTGTCTTTCTCGAGGATGCTGATTCAGTGCTTCAATTGATCTTGACGTCTTTGCTTTTGATATCTTCATCCAACACGAGGACAGAGACACTACAAGGATGGATCATCTTAATGATCACAAGATCAACTCATGGAATGAGATGTAGGACATCTCTTGAGCTGAGAGGAAAAACACACATCATGAAGGACGGAAGAAACAATTTGATGAGGTCTCAGAGTAGCGAGGAAAATAGTTGCCATGATACCACAATGAGACACCTTAGGGAAGGTAACTCGTAGAAATATCCCCTTAAGTGGCAAAAAGAATTACCTTTGATTTAGATATCATTGAAACTCTTTATACCAGCCTAAGGCAATTCTCGAGCGATCGTTTAGAGGGGTTCGGTAGAATGGCATACCCGGATTAGAATGGATGATGTGGATTACCTTGTTGGAAACAACACAAGGGATGATTTTAGTAACTAGGGAGAAGCTCAACAGTAGAGAGTGAGTCCACTGTTTGAAAAGTTAGAGCATAACCGAGGAAATTGAGAGCAATCCCAGTTAGTGCCGATGATAGCACCTAGCGCTTGTGAGTGCTCTCAAAAACTTGAGCATTTCCATAATCATCAAGGTTTTACCAACATCCATGTCAAGGGTGCTGACAACACAACAAACTACCATGATGAATAGCGATGGACGATGCAGATGCAAAGGAAGATAACACTTTCTCAGATTTCACCTTGGCGAGGCCAAGGGGACGAAATCTAGACGATCGACCGAGAGACATTTAGCACTCCGCTTCTAATGTTCTCCTTGATGTACTAGCGTATTCCATTCATTGAAATGGTCTGGTATCTAGAACATCAAGTAAAGGTCGGACTTCGGAAACACAAAAAACCATAAGGAACAACTAGGGAGTAAATCCCTCGAAATCCTGATGGGAAGATGGCCAACTTTCTCAATCAAGATACTACAATAATAGGTCTTCCGGTTGGGTGTGTTGGCCACGACATCCACTTTACCGGTTACAGAGAGACCAATATTATAATTCTTGGGAAACGTTCCAACCATCATATCTGCCTGAGATTCAGATCTAGTTGGTGTCAGAATAATCTAGACTCATCGAGTCTAGAAAGAAAAATGAAAGTTTACAACACAAACCGACGAGAAGACGTTGCGCGATCCTCAGGAAATGAACTATGATAGCAAGCTCCAAAACATGAGCTGGTTCTGCTACACACATGTGAAGACATTGTCCCAGACAGACATGATCCCATGGTAGTCTTACAATAAAACACTACCGAGCTTCGGTGGGGAACCATCATTGAGGATATCGAAGTCCTTGCATAGGGTATACCCTTAAGAAGGAGCTTCTTCTCCTTGAACAAATCAATCAGTGGCTTGGTGTACTAGGAGATACATGTGGAATGGAGGTAGCGAGCCTGTCAAACCACGAATACTTATGCGTATGCATGACTGATTTGGGATGATTCCAAAGGAAGCAACATTGACTTTCTCGAATCCACGGCGGCAACTTGCATCAGATGCACATGAACTAGAGGAAGTCACTTCTTACATCCGAACATATGCTTCATGAGCTAGCATGAACAAATGCTTTTAAAAGTTTCCAACACTAACTTAAGGTTCCACGAAATCATGGAGAAGATAAGGATGTAGTCGATGGGCTCAACAACAATTCATCCAGGTTCCCATGGAGATGGAATTCCATAACTATGTGAACAAGGTGATAGTATTGGTCAGACCCAAAAGATATAATGGTGTATGCTCGAGGAAAATTCACGAGTAAGACAACATTACGCACATCATTGGTTCTGATATGACTTGACAATAGCCCATACTCAAATCAAAGTTTGGGCAAGACAATAGATCCAACAACTGATCACGAGGACCAATTGGTGAAGATATCATCTTTCTTCAACACACACACACGAGAAGATATCCCTTAACATGAACTAAGTCAGACAAGCTTTTATCTCCCAACTCTCCAAGTTGTTGTTCAGCTTACCCAACTAGCTCTGGGATACCCGACACAGACTCTTGGCGAAGGGGTGGTTTACAAGAAACCAACTTGATCACGAGCTCAACATAGCGGTCAGGTGACGACCTAGTGATACTTCCGAGAAGATATTCAGAAAATCACGAACCACTGATATGTTACTAAGCTCGAGAACAATCCTGCTTTTCAGGGCAAGTTGATATGATCACAAGAGCGAGGGATTGGCACAATCCTAACTCATTGATCGAAGGGTGCACCGGAAATAAGGACTAGGTAGCACAATCCATCGTAGAATGATGATTCAAGAACCAACATGCTAGGAATGAAATTATTGTCCTTTAACTACCAAGCAACGGAGTTGCTAGGAGTATAGATTTCACACATCACGATTCACTTGTTGGTATTCCGGTTGCAACAACACGGGGACCGAGAAATGAATAATGAGGGCGAGAAGTATCACTGTATCAAGAGTTCGTAGGCTGGTGTGCAATTCCCATGACATTCTTGATATAAAGATGGTAATACTCCAAGGTAGAACAGAACAAAAGCTGGATTAGCATTTTGATCTGCGAAGTACAATTGCTTTGACCCAATCCTAGAAATGGACAAGGTACTGGAGTTTGTTTCTCCTAGTCATTCCAGAATAGAATGACTTGACGGACCACAAGAGTAATAGGTATCGATGAACGAATGCACGCATACACTTGACTATCAAATGATGGACGGGGGTCAGGATACAGCTAAAGAGAACAACTCAAAGGAACATATAATTTTCTGAGTTGTGGATGCATAGATTAGTATGTCGAGCGAAGCTCAATATTTCTTCCGGATAACCCATGCGGAAAGGTAGAACTGGTAGATTCACAATATAGAATGGAGGACTCATCATGAGTACTCTGGTTGTGATCTTTTGATCCAACAAACTTCTGCCATAAGTGGTTCATAGTATTTGGAAGAAGGAAATACCACGGACTTCGAGGACTATCGCAAAGGTTACTAATATCCTAAAGGAACTAGCAAACACTATCAACATGAAATAAGTAGTGTGAATCTCGGGTTCAGAAACCCAGGAGTAGAATACCTACTAACTAAATTGCATCACGGGATGCTTTCGGGAATAAAGGCCAGAATCATCACAATGGGACACAAAACGTGGCTAGATTACTAGGTGATACTCTAGACACCTAGGGTCATAATAATAACTCCGACATATATGTTAAGGCAACACAGTACCTCAACTCACCGATTAGTGTGGTTAATCTGGCCCAAAGGGACATCGGAACGGGAGGAAGGGATTTTGCAATGCATCAGACTATTTAGAAACCTGGGATGACTCGGACAGCATAACGGCTATAAATGCTCAAAATGATTTGAGCCATCCTGCAAAAATGGTGGCATAACCACTCAGAAGCACAAAATCAAGGTTCCGAGACCAATTATGGACACACGGAAGTAGTAAAAACTGAACTGAGATTTGAAACTATCAATTCTATAAGTCTATGGATTAGTAACATGTCATCCTAATAAATAGGTGGGAAAGCCTAGTTTCCCAATCCCCGTAGAAGAGAAGAGGATGACTCAGATCAGAAGGCCATGAGGTATAAGGAGTAGAAAGAGCCTTACGTTCCCTTCCCACAATCAATTCCCCTACATATAACTAAAGCATTTCTAGACTCAACTTCGACCAGTTTGGCTTGGTAATCCTCTGAGCGATCGGGGCTCGATACCAAAGTGTCGGGACCCGACTCAATGCCACATTGATCTAGCATGTAACACCCCATATCACTTTGCGGCCTCATGCACGGTATTCCCACGGTGTCGCCTTACCTTTGCAGGGACCGTTTAGCCTTTTGGCACACGTATATGATAGTGTCGCTAGCATCCATATGATAAGGAGCCGGGCTGACATGGCTAGTCGTAAACCCAAAGTGGCATAGACTTACGAGGACGAGCATCCATGACCCGACATCGAGCGTGTCGGTCATCGAAAGTGAATCCAGTGTAGCATTGGGCTAACAGGACTTGGTGAACCGGGCATGGCGGCTAACGAGGATTCGGTATTCATCGCGTGACATTTCCCGAAGGAACAGGACCTGAGCGAAGAAGGACACATGCCGCCAGACCTAAGTGTTCGGAGCGGTAGCAAGCTACCATGGCTCGATGGAATCACTAGGAGACATTTCCGGTAAGAGAGGCTACTAAAGATAAACAACTAGATAGTCAGATCCCACACATACCAAGCATTTCAATAACATACACACAATATGCTCGATATGTGCAAATACAACATGGCATCACAACATGACTCTACGACTCAAGTATGTATTCATTATGCTCCGAGGAGCGAGATATTACAAACATGGGTCTCATGACCCAACATTCAGAGCATACAGATCAAGCACATGCGGAAGCTAACATGTCTGAGTACAGACATCTACAAATGAAAAAGGCTTAGAAGCCTGACTATCTACCAGATCCTGCCGAGGGCACAAGATCGTAGCTGAGGTAACAAGCTAAACGTCGAAGTCCACGCAGAACTACTAGCGAGACTGAGGTCTCTCTGCAAAAACATAAAATAGGCAAACGTGAGTACAAATGTACCCAAAGAAGACTTACATCGAACTAACTACATATGCATCATTATCATCAAAGGGATGGTGGAGTTTAACAAAGACAATCCAGCTTTGACTCGGTGGCTATCTGAACTACTCACCGCAAGTAACTCTTTTGAGGCGGCGCACAGTCCACATATTCACCATATCAATACACCACTATGGATCCGCTCCGTCTCCCTCACGAGAACGCCATCCATAGCACTCATGCTTATCTTGCGCATTTTAGAGTATCCACTTTCACTTGTCTATGAACTGTATGCAGCAACCCGAAGTCCTTTTCTGCACCACGGCTATTGAATAGATGATGATAACCTGCGGGGTGTACTTCTTCACACGCTCTCACCACTTACCGCCATTTACACGACATGTACTCGGCAACCTTCAGCGAAAGCCCAGCGTGGGTGTCGGCCACGACCTACCTAAACACTCAAGTCCCTAGTCCGGTTTATCGCCTATTCGGGTTCCATCCGTGAGGAGATCCGGCGGAGTTTCGCTCCTGACCCCAAGCGATGTGAGCGGGGTTCCCGAGACACCAAGCAGGCGCCCGGTACACCGTGCCACGTGCCTACCGCATCACAGCCTACCCCTTGATCAGTAACACTGCGCACGGCCTCCAGATACTACAAACACGAAACTACTTGCAACTCACGGACGAGAGGACAAGGGTGATTAAGAAGCCGAGAGGGTCCATTGGTTTGGGCCCAATGCGTGGTAGTAGCTGAATCATGGATCACAAGCACGAACTCAGTTCAGGGGGACGGCTGCAATGAGACAACCCACCATGTACTCCTACATGGCCTCTCACCGTTACCTTTACCAAATCGTGTTCACACACTTTGCCCACACATCTGATGGGGCATGTTCACACACCTCCGATTCATCCTCGATGAATCGGACCCGACTCAACTCTAAGCGATGGCAGGCATGACAAACAAGCATGTATGAGTAGGCACAATAGGGCTCAAACAACTCCTACTCATGCTAGTGGGTTTCATCTATTCTTGTGGAATGACAGTCATGCAAAGGATAAAGGGGTTCAGCTACATGACAAATAATGATGAATCGTTCTGTCCTAATGCGATAAAAGAGAGCGAGGAGCGAGAGAGTGGGATTATGTCGGAATGAACAAGGGGTTTTGCTTGCAGCACTTCGAAGATATTATAGCTCTTCATCGGTGTCATCGATCTCATCGTCGAAACCACGTCTATCGAGAGGGGACAATTACCGGCAAACAAAGAGGGACACAATCAATGCAATGCAACAAATATGATGCATGATAATGTCATGGCAATATGCTGTTGATTGAGCTAATGCAACTAGCAACCATATTAAATGAAGTTGGTTTGAATCCAAGATTCAAATTCAAACTCCATATGTGGATATTCAAATGCCATTTATATGATTTGACCTAAACAGTGAACAAAAGTTGTTCTAACATGCATGAAAATGGTACAGATGGATAGATTGGATTTTTCTGATCATTTTTCATATATAAATCTTTGCATTTGGAGTTACAGATTAATTTCTATGAATTTTAGAAGTTTGCAACAATTTCTGGAATTTCCTGTAAAAGGATAAATCTAGAAAAGGGCATTACTGCGTCAGCCTGACATCATCATGACGTCAGCAGGTCAACGAGGCACGGTCCAGGTCAAACCTGACCAGTGGGGTCCACTGGTCAGTCCCATAGGGCTGGCGTTAGTCAGCGGCGTGTGGGGCGATCGAGGCCCGCGTCGGCAAGGTCAGCGCCGACGTGTGGGTCTGCTGGTTTAACTAAAACGATTAAAAGAATAACCGTTGGTTATTTAGCTGGTGGGGCCACGATGTCGGCGGCTAGTGTGATTAAACTAAACGCGATTAAGCCCTAATGACATAGCCACGTCGGATCGCCGCAATTAAACGACGGCGACCACGGTTCATGGCGGCGACGCCAGATCGGCCGTAGGCGCGGTTTGGCGCGTTTGGTCTGTGAGAGCGGCGGTGCTCGTCGCATCCAACGGAGCCATCGGCTCACGCTGGGTGGACCGTAGTAACGACGGCGATGGCAAGTCTGCGGCGGCCGAGCTTCGAACAAGCTTCAGCAACGACAACTGCGGTCTTGCGGGAGGACTAGAGGATGGTGGTGTTGGGTTTACGGGAGCGTCTTTGAGCACGTGGCGATGCTTCGTCTGCGATGGTGGCTAACCTATTCGCCGGCGACGACGGCCTTGGCGGTAAGCTCTGGTCCGTGGCTAGCACGGCTAGAGCATGCAAATGAACAGCGGAGAGGGGGAAGATGGCGGGGCTCACGGCAAGTCTTACGTGCGGTCGTTGAGCTCGGGGAGGCACGGACGGCGTCAAAGCATCTCCAGCGATCTCGGGCGAAGGTTGAAGACGACGGCGTCGGCGCCATGCAGGCTCCGGCGTCGCTTGGCGGTGAGGAGGAAGAGTAGGTCGGCGGAGCTCGCGAGCCTGGCGAGGGGTCGAGGATAGACGATGGCATGGGCGTTCTGATGGCGCGATTGTGGCTGCACTCGGCTCGAGAGGAAGAGGGAGCGAAGGAGGAGAAGAGTTTGGGAGAGAGTGAGAGGGCGAGTGCGTGGCGTCTCCGTGGCGTCGTCTAGGAGCACCGGAGGAGCCAGCGGCAGGGAGGAGGAGGTGGCGGCGGGCGGCCACGCGCCTCCGCCCTTCAGCGAGGAGGAAGGCAGACGACAGGAGGAGGCGGTGGTGGGCTGGACCGGCCACTTGGGCGCCAGTGAGACAGTAAGCGCCCAGTAGTTTCCTCTCTCTCCGTTTTCTATTTTAATTCTGTTTTCTATTTTCTACAACTTTGTGGCTTTATTAAAAATACTTAAACAGATCCAAAAATCATGAAACTAATCATGGCTACTGTTTAGAATATATCCAACAGTAAATAGTTTAAGATTATTTGAGCATTTAAAATATTCTATAGTATTTAAATGCCCAAATGAAAATACCATATGATTTAATTCAGAGCCCAAATATGTCATGGAAAAATGTGCAACACCTCTGGTTACTGTTTCCAGCATTTCCAGAAATGATGAACATTTTTGAAAGCCATTTGGATTCACTGAAATTATTTTAGTTGAACCTACTGAGTTCCTTTGATGCTAGGGTTTAGGCAATCCCTATTTCAAGTTTCAACAGAATTTAAACATGATGCAACATATGACTAGCTAGCTCAGTGCATACCAGAACTAGGGATGTGACAGGCGACGTCTTGGTGAAGGATCCTCGGCAAAGGAGCTTGGCGGAGTTTGGTTTTGGCGGTCCCGGCAACCCTGCCGAGGCGAATCTGGACCTGTCCTCATGCACGGCCTCAACCTGGCCAGGCTCTCCTGCCAGGCAAGGGAGGCCTTCCCAAGGTGGCCTTCTGCTATCTTGTTCTTCTTGGATCTCTGGTGTGCCCGGCAAGGGCAATTTACCAGCAAAGTCGGCGCACTGGCCAGAGGGAAACAAATACCCCTATTTGTGTACACCGACAACCATGTATTTAGAAAATATTGATCTTGCATTTGAAAAATGTTAAATGTGTATAGAAAAAACATTGACCTTGTATTAGACAATGTTAATCTTGTATTAAAAAATGTTAATCAAGTATTTGAAAACTATTAAATAGTATAGAAAAAATGTTGACCATGTATTAAAAAACATAGGAAACTTGTATTTTAGAAATATTAAACGTGCATTAGGAAAAGACATATACCAAAAATGCACAATGTGTATGGAAAAATAGACATAAAAAATACTCCTTCCATCCTACAATATAAGCCGTTTTTTGCAAGCTACGCCAGTTTAAAAAATGTCTTATTTATGGGACGAAGGGGATATAAGATTTCAAAAACAATAAATTATATATTTTAAAATGTTAAACATGTATATAAAAATTATTCTGATGTACGAAAAATATTGAATGTGTACTGAAAACCGAGAAACATCAAAAAAAAAGAAAAGGAGACAGAGAAACCCAAGAAAATCAAGAAACAAAAAAATTCAGAAAAGAAGAAAGAGAAGAAAAATAACCAATGAAAACCGGGAATACAGCCAAGAAAACAAAGAAAAGTATAAGAACCAAAGAAAAATTGTGAAAGAAACAAAGGAAACATGTAAGAACCATGACAAATGAAGAAAAATGATGAAAAAATAAAAAAATCAAATAAAACCATAAAGTAAAAAAAGAAAACAAAACACAATTGAAATCCCAGGAACGGAAAAAAAAACTACGAATATGGACTGGCCTAGTAGCTACAGATTTTTAGGTCTACATTTTATTTCTAAAAATATTTACCCTATTTGATTAATATTTATGGTTTAACTATAACTACCGGGTGTACCCGTGCATTTGCGCGGCTAGATTATTATTTTTTGTTTATTTAACACTTGTTTTTAATAATTTGTCATGTTTTTATTAATTAATATATGTTGTTTCCCCATTTTTATTTAGTTTATTTATTAATTATTTTACATAACAGGATGACATATGGCAGTCTTGTGATTTTTTTAGGAAACTATACCGTCTCGTGCATTTTAAATAAATTCTATCATCTCTGAAAAAGATATGTTTATTATGACATCCATGTTGCTTCCCTGGGATACGACATGTACACTTAATCAGGGTGATTTGAGCTTTATCACGGAAAATAACTAATTTGTCCGGTTCGGTTTTATTTAATTGGCATAAGGTCATATGTGATGAGAGTCCTGTAGTTATTGACACACATTATTTTAAGTTGATGATACACATGGTAACTATTAATAATTAGATTGATGAAGAAATAGAATATTGTGAATGGTGTTGGCAATGTGATGTAGATTTGATCCATTTTATATTTGTGATAAATGATCTGCATTTAGTTTTTGTCAAACATTTTAAAATTTTCTGGTGACATTCACGCAATGTTTAAATTATTTTTTACCTTCTCATGTATTTTTTTTGCTTCATATATGTGTTTTTTAAAATTATGTATCTGTTAACTTATATGTTAATCTTTAGTGCATTTATTTTTTATTTCTTGTTGAACTATATGGTTATGATTGATTTATTGTTTATGAATTTATGAAGCAAATGGACCCAATTGTATAAAAAATGAAATATAAAGTTGCATCTTTTATTTTTTACCGGTCTCAATTAAGTCAAAACTATGTAAAACGTGTTTCATCATTTTAAAAGGAAATTCTGTAACGTGATTCCCATCCAACCATGTTTTTTTAGAAGAAATGTGCACGCATTTTTTTCTTTTCTTTTGACTGGATGTACGCCGCTCCTTTTAGTTGTGCTAGCGTAAAAACACATTTCCTTTCTTCTTTGCCTTTGAAGGGTAGTTGAAAGTAACTGAGGCGGCCCGTCCATGGGTGATTTTGCCCAAAATCTCAGTGCCCTACGCGTCCATGGGGCGATGCCCTACCAAATCGCAAGGGGAAAAAGAAATAGATGTTGGTGCCCCAAATCCAAGTGCCCTGCCCGTCCATGGGGAGATGCTCTACCAAATCGTAAGTGTAGTTGCTCTAGCAGATTGACTTGTTTGCCCATCCATGGCCAAATCTTTGAAGAGGTGATCTTTGTGGCCATTTTTTGCCGAGGCCAGGACATGCGCTCCGGATCAGGCGTGGTTCACCAGCGATGCGGCATCTCACTTTTGGCTATGCAGTCCATTGGCGCTGGGACATTTAGATGTGGCGTTGGGTTCAGGGGCCATCTTTTGTGTGTGGTTCCTATCGTCTTAGGCTGCGGATGTGCTCACAGGTATGAATCCCTTTGTGCTCTTCCATTCGCCTCTTGCTTTGAATAATGTTCATCATAATTTCATTAACCAATTTTTTTTTCTGAATGGAAGTACGCCTCTCCTTCTTAGTTTTTAGTACAGGGGGAAAACACAGTTCCTTCTTTCCTTCGTCCTTAAGGGAAAAAAGAAATGGAGGCCGTTGGCCCAAATTTGAGTGTCTTGCCCGTCCATTGGGAGATGATGTACCCAATCTGTAGTGAATATGGCGTATCAGATTAATTCGCTTGCCCATCCATGGTCAAAGCTTGGAGGATATCATGCTGGTGGCCATTTTTTGCCGAGACCTGGACATGTGGTGCGTATCAGGTGTCGCCCTCCTGCTGTCCGTACTTCTACCAAATATAAGTTATATTGCAACCATATAAGTTTTTGTGAAGTTGAATGATGTAGAAAACAGATAAGATTTTATCTTTCCATTGCGAAACAACTTTTTGTGTGAAATCAGAAATCATACCATAACTTTCTGTGTGGAGAAGTGCAATTATACTTGTTCTCTGAATTCTGCAGTAGAGAACACAGTAAAGCAAACATATGGATCTGCTTGAATAGAGTCTAACTAAACTTGGCAAGAGACCCTTGCATCTAATTATTGTTTGACAGTAAAAAAAAGGAGGTTTACATGCACTTTCACTGAGCTATGTAGCAAAACATGAGCTTAATGTGAGACATGTATTCGTGTAGCTGCAGGTTAAGTTTTCAAGTTCAGTGATTTACGTTGCGTCTTAATTACCACGTAGAGGCAGTGCTATATGCGGAACACACACAATGTTATATGGTGCACACACAAATGCATTCTAATAAAATCTTATAAAATCTTGTCGTCTAATGAGATTTCTGAGAATCATGTTTATCAGAGTGGTTATTATTCTTAATTTGTAATAAGATTTTAAAACTTTTGGCCATGTGGAAAGTAGGCTACATGTACACACTCTCTATGCATGAAATAAGTGTATGGCAATAGTACTATGCATTGTCATGTTCTTATTTGTTGCTTACGAAATAATAAGAAATCCAATCTATAACATCTTTTTGTATACAGTGTTTCCGACCATATATCAAACATATGGATGTCACGCTTTTGAACCATACATTGTATTGTTTATAATCATTATTATTTGGCCCTCGTATGCATTTGTTTGAATAACAAAGAATTAGAAGATCTCTTTGTATACTATATTCTTTGCGCTATCTTCGCTTGGGCACTCATTGTCGTCGATCAGCACCTTTAATCCTTCTTTGTTTGTGACTCTTGATAATGCCACATATAGTTGTCCATGGCAGAAGACTTGCTTAGGCAAATATAGGCCCACCTTGTTTAGGGATTGACCTTGACTTTTATTTATCGTCATTGCAAAACAAACTGATAGAGGATATTGCCTTCTTTTCAGCACGAAGGCCCACTTCGAGTCGCTTGGTGACATAATGATTTTAGGTATGTATACCTTGTCACCAACGTGTGTTCCTGTGATTATTTGTGCTTCAATGTACCTGTTTCCCAGCTGTGTGATAGTCATTCTTGTGCCATTGCATAAACCTGCCGCTTGATTGATGTTTCGTAGGAGCATCACCGGCAAACCTACCTTCAGTTTAAGCTCGTGGTTTGGAATTCCTGGGAAGGTCATCTTGTTAAGGAACTCCGTTGGACACATATTCTCCATTGTGTTGTACTTCATTGTTGCCTTGCATATAGTGTCCAAGCTTAGGTATGTCACCTCTTCACCTTGTATTTGGCTCATTATGTAGTCATTTATCTTCTCAACTGTTTCATTCCTTGGGCATAGTATTGCTCTTTCTTCGAGAAATTCACGGTCACGATAGTTTTGTTGCAAGTTTGGGTACGTGCTTTTGACTATCTCTTCTTTGGGGTCTTCTCCTTTATGTAGAATTATGTCTTTAGGTATTCTTACCCAATCATCTCCATCATCGTTTGTTTTTTTTCCATCGCCAATTTGTAATATCCATTCTGCAAATTCAGCCACATTTTGCCTTTGTATTGGATCTTCTGACAGGCACTTCAGCCGCATGTTTTCAGTTAGTCTAAATATTTCGAAGTGCTTCCATAGGTATGACCTTTTGATTGAGGCATTTACTATGTGCTCTCTCTTTCCCTTTGTTATCACTGGAAGTATTTGTCTGAAGTCGCCTCCTAGCACAACTGTCATACCACCAAATGGCCTTTCGTCACTATTTTGGTTTGTGAACCTTAGAATATCCCTAAGGCTTTTGTCTAGTGCCTCAAAGCAGTGTTTGTTTGCCATAGGAGCCTCGTCCCACAGTATCAGTGAGGTCTTCTTTACCAGTTCAGCCAAACGTGAGCCTTGTTTTATTTCACATGTTGATTCTTCTGTGATATTTATTGGAATGTGGAATCTTGAGTGCGCTGTTCTTCCACCTTGGAGCAGCAAAGCTGCAATGCCAGATGATGCTACCGCAAGCACTATCTTTCCCTCTGATCGTAGCTTCGTTGTAATTGCTTTCCATAGATAGGTTTTCCCTGTGCCACCATAGCCTTCTACAAATATCTGTTTTCCAAGTCCTCTCTCAGCTGATTCCATTATTGCATCAAAAGCCATTTTCTGATCGTGGTTAAGATTGTTTATTATTATTTTGTGCTCACTCTTTAGTGCCTCCATGTCATAGCTAAGTTCTTCGTTTATCATCCTGTTTCCAAGTTGTTCAAGTTCTGTAGCATTTGGTAGTTCTATGTCTGGATAGTCCTTTAGTGTCTTTCCTGCTTGCCTCATTAGTTTCTCTATCTCAATCAAAGCATATGCTTTTTTCTGTGAATCAGTAAGCTGCAGCGTAGGAAAGTTTAGGATAATTCTTCTTTTGTACTGGATATCTTCAGACAGTGCCTCCCATGTTGAATCCCACAACATCTTTGGGCTGGTCACCTCACAATGGCATAAAATTGTGGTGAATAGTTGTCGTAACTGTGTCCCTGATCCCCAGCTTGATGCTTCATTGATGCATTCAATCCACTCACCATCGTCATCAAGAAATCCAAGCGCTTGGCATGCTGATTTGTATGTTGGGTGAACAACTCCATTAACTGTTCTAATATCCTCAAATGATGTGCATCCTTTCTTGGTGTTTAGAAGCATTCTCATATAATACCGGTCGCCACTTGCAGGGTGTGCATAGTAGATTCTTCCAATCGCAAAGCCCCTTTTCCGCTCCTCCCAAGTTTTGCTTTCACTTTTCCATACAAATTTTGATGGGAATTCTGCATAGGTTAATTCTTTTCCCACCTCATGTATTTTGTTTGCCTCCATCCACTCAGTGAACTTTGTACTTGTGGATCCTGGTCTTCTTACTATCTTCTCGATGTCAGTCGAGTCCGGAAAAATGACTTGTTGCTCATTTTCAATGTGGAATGCCAGTCTCTCAACGGGTGGATCACGATGGTGAAGATCAAACTGGAATATCCGCCAACATGCTTCGGTTGTTGATATGTATCTCATCTCTAGGTATTTCCTGATTTCATCATAATCGTTTGCCGCATCCCTTTCCTTTAGCAAGGATGTTACTTGGTCGTCGTCTTTATGGATGTACTTAAATAGGTACTTGATTGACCTGGACCTGTTGCACCACTCGACATTTATGTGAGCTTGGAATTTGACCAAAAGGTTTCTGTTGTATGGCACGACAAATCTGTTGTCGAGCATTGCTCCTCCCTTTTTAATCTTCCTTCCATTGTCTCGCCTTCTATATACTGGAAAGCCATCCTCATCGATTGTGGTATCGACATTGTATCCTTTTGAGAAGTGTTTACTACATCTGTTCTCCATCATGCATGTCGATTTTGTATTTGCCTCTCCGCAAGGCCCGTGCATCATGAAATTCTCAACAGCTGCATATCCGTCCGGATCAACATCTTTGTCTGGGATCTCCGCCAGTGGCGGAGCGTAGTGGGGACAATTCCGGGCCCTGGCCCCCCCTTCCAAGAGGAAAATTTATCAAATACACTTACTTATCTGCTAATTGCTTTACTAATCGTCCGGCGTCTCTGATCATCCTAGCATTTTCTATGCCATATACACTTATTTGGCCCCTCCTAATATTTGATTCACGCTCCGCCACTGATCTCCGCACTGATTATTTGGTCAATTTCTGATGGTCCTTTGCACTTGTAATTCTCTTTGAGGAATACCAGTATGTGCGCATGCGGGAGTCCCCTCTTCTGGAACTCTATCGCGTAGATAACTGCATTGATTGAATACATAGTTTGGTTTTGTTACATTTCAGAAGCATTTTATTAAATAGACAAAGGCTATAGTGTGCTAAAACTATTAAAAATTTAGATGCTATTAGTTGTGATGAGTAGTCGACTGATCTTACTTGCTATCGTTTCTCCAAAGTGTTTCTTCACAACGATGTCTCTCATCAACTCCTTCAGTTTTATCATGAATCTCGATCAACAATATCTGGCCGGTCGGCTGGATTTAGGCCTCCTCCTGCTTCATCTAGCATGTATTGGATCTCGGGCCACTTTGCATTGCATGTGAATGTTATAAACAGGTCTGGATATCCATCCCAACGGCATATTGCAAAAGCGTCTTGCAAGTTCTGTGCCTTGTATCTTCTGCCTCCTGTAAAAGATGAAGGTACAATTATCCTCTTTCCAACCTGCTCTGTTCTGGTGTCCCCTTGCTCAATCGCGTCTTGCAGTCCACTATAAAGTTCAGTTCGTAACTTCCCTTGATTATTCCTGATCCAGTTTAGTCTGTTTTGCTCAATGCATGTGTAAACATCTACCCAAAATTGCAGCGATAGATGTCTAGACGTTAGCAGTGACATTCCTTGGTCATGTCTTTGCTGTAGGTAGTATGCGTAGTAGTCCAGCATAGTTACATATTTCCTGCTTTTGTCACCTTCTTTTCTTCGCTTGTAAGGTATTTCAAGCTTGAAGCCGTCTTCTCCGTATGGAAACAACATCGGGTATTGCATCGACATGAACTTTGGATGGATTTCTGATATTCTGTGAGGTTCCATATTTTTGTACTCGACAACGATGTCTCGTCCTTCGCTCTCTCCAGTTGGATCTCTTACAACCAATGCTGCAACTTCCGATGCAGATGGAAGGTTGTGTGTTCCGTTCCTTTTCCCAAGTATCCGAAGTGTGTAATTGTGGTAGTCTTCTTCTTTGAATCTATCTCTTGCCATTCTGAAAGATTTCGCGAGGATGTTGTTCTCATCAAGCATATTTTGTAGTTTTTCGACAATGGCAGTGTTCACCGTTGATTTTTTATCATTGCATCTTGAAGCATCTATCCTGTTTTGAACCTCATTTTCTGTCTGATAGATGTATAGCTGGGCGAATCGAGGTTTGTTACCTTCTTCAGGTAGTAGACTTCCGATATGGTGGTAGTTCTGGCCATGCAGTCTAAAAACATATGGTCCTTTGCCTTTGTTTATTTCTTTGTCAACAGCTCCTCCCATTGATGTGAATGAGAACATTGAGTTGTATGACCTGATGTTTTCTTTGAAGTTTGTTGCATCACTTCCTTCACCTGTTAATAGTCCTGCGAGATAAGGTGGAGGATATGCTATCTTTGGTAGGTCAATCTTACCTTGTTTACAGCAAATTCCGAAAGAAGGTTTTTTGGTTCCTTTATGAGAATTTAATCTTTCCTCACACCATAGTATTGCATTGCAATGTTCGCATCTATATGTTGGCTTTCCAAAGTTCCATATCGTGCTATCATAACTTCTGGACGTAGTGCTGCTGCTTGTTTCTATGATGTTGCTTTGAAGGTCATTGTCCCTCCCATTTCTCCTTGAACGCTTGACATCTCTTATTTCATTGATTTGTTCCTTTCTCTTCCGTGAAGCATCTTCTTCTATTTTATTGGTTGTTTCCTGTGTATTCCTGCATTTCTTGCTCCTTTTTTCTTGTAGTTGTTGTTTCCTCCTGATAATAGCTTCTTTAGCTTCTTTTGCAAGTGGGCCTGCTGATTTTGACGTATACTGTCCCTTCATTTCTGCATTTGATATTCTTTTAGCAATATAGTATCAAATATTTGAAAGGTACTTTATGCACAATGTTGTAAACAAAACAATGTGTGCACTAAATAAGAGATGCTGGCTGCATGTAGAAACAACCTATAATTCTTATCAATCATGCTTTTCAGGATTGTTGTGTTGCGTGGTTCGAGCTGCAGCGTATGGCATTATTGGTGTGACAGTGTGGTTGTTTCTCAGTGCACGACAATTGCTCCATGGGAATTACTACGGCGAAGTACTCTCAAAGTCATTTTTAGCACTACATGTAAAATTATTTGGTTTTGTAATATTTACAAACTTTCAAATGTATATTTTAGAGAAGTACAAAAAATTAGTCATTACATGAAGATATAAAAAGGTGAATGATATACCTGATAGTGTCTTCTTGCCTTGGTTTTTAAAATTTGTAAAGCTTCACACGCTTCTGCTAATAAATTATTGTCACAATTGTATCTTTGCTGCAAAGCAAATCCTGTACTGATGCTGGAAAGTATTTCGTATGATGTACAAAATTATTAGAGCATATCTTTCTATTGCTGCCATGATTTTATCAGTTTGTATGTCACTTTTAGTTCATCACAGAAGCTGGTACTGTTTTCTAAAAGAAAATAGAGCTTATGTGAAGAGCCAAGGCATGACGTGTGAGAATAGCTTATTTGAGTCAGTATTATATGCCTAAGTGTAAAACAATGTAATAATGAATAAAAAATTCATGAGGTTGCTTTGAATTGCTGATAGTAGTAGTTTTGCACGTACCGTCTGATCTGAAGTCTGGCAAGTCTGATTCGCGTGCAAGTTCTTCCAGCGATTCAATCTAGGTCGATTCTAACTAATCTTGTTTAGTTTTAGACGGATCGATGATCCAAAGGTCTAGATGATAGGATCCCTTGGTTAATCGAAGTGTATGTTCAGCTATATAAGGGTAGCACACCAACGTGTGCTCGGATCAGCCTATTCGATACGGAGTAGGAACCGAGTTCATAATGATTACGGTATACTATAGTTTTTTTGGGAAAAGTATACTGTAGATAGATAAATTCAAGCCCAACTTTACATGCCCCACATATGAAGCCTATTCAGGCCCAACAGTTTTGACAACACCACGTATAAACAACCCGTACAGGTTATCATCATCTACTTACAACTCCTCCTTTATATATACAAATAAAAAACTCTCAGCTCGATCGTTCCCCTCCAGCATCCTTATCCATCCGCACACAACTTCTTCCATTAGCCGGCTGATTAAGATCTCACCAAATTGATTCTCAAACCATCACGGTACTGTTCGTGTAGGTATCTTGCACGCTTTGCCGTTGAGCGAGTCTTGGCAGACGTCGTCGTCGCATTCTCAAGGATGTGGATTCTCGGCGACCTCGTGGAGTCGGCGGAGCGTTCTCGAGGGTTTCGGCCAAGATGGTGACCTCTTCTTGGCGTCTGACTAGAGGTCCATGGCGGAGGTGTTGTAGTTTGGCCCGATGGAGGAGGCTGCGAGGGAAATCACCGAGTCATGTAGTGAGTGAGTTATTAGATCGACATCTAGAGAATACAAATAGCAGCCGGCGACCATGAGATCTTTGGCCTTCTCATTGTTCTTCTTGTCGAGCTACCACTAACTGTAAGTGCCAACCGAGGATTATTTCTTATACTTTATCCATAGTAGTATTGTACTCCATAGTATTTTTAATTTGTTATTTGCAAGAAATGATGCCTTTTCCTTAAAAAGGGCCTTATGAAGAGAAAGTTTGTTCACCTTGGATATTAATTTTGTTATAGGTTTGTTGAGCAGCTCACTTGTGCTAGCATGTAATGCCCTCGATGCGGTTATATCTCACACGTGTCGAAGCACGACTTAGAGGCATAACCGCATTGAAAGCAATGTCGCAAGTGAGGTAATATTCATACAACCCATGCAGTACATAAGGGGAAAAGATACATAGTTGGCTTACAATCGCCACTTCACACAATTACATGAATAAAGCATTACATCATCCAGATACAATCAAGGTCCGACTACGGAACCAAAATAAAAGAAGAACCCCAAATCGACAAAGGTCCCCGATCGACCCCAACCGGGCTCCACTCTTGATCAACTAGAACGAAACAACACAAAGGGCAAGATCTTCATCGAGCTCCTCCTTGAGCTTGATTAAGTCACCGCTTTCATTAACAAAGGCACCGCAAACTGGTTTTGAAGTATCACGGTGAGTCACGAGGACTCGGCAATCTCGCACCCACGAGATCAAGACTATTTAAGCTTATGGGTAAGGTAAAGGCATGAGGTGGAGCTGCAGCAGCGACTAGCATAAACGGTGGCTAACATACGCAAATGAGAGCGAGAAGAGAAGGCAAAGCACGGTCGACAAAAGTATGATCAAGAAGTGATCCTATAGCAACTCGTCAAGCATAACTCCAACATCAGTGTTCACTTCCGGACTCCGGGAAAGAGACCATCACGGTAACACACGGTTGATGTATTTTAATTAAGGTCAACTTCGGGTTTTCTACAACCGGACATTAACAAATTCCCATCGCCACATAACCGCGGGCACGGCTCTCGAAAGTTTATACCTGCAGGGTGTCCCAACTTAGCCCATGACAAGCTCTCGCGATCAACGAAGAATAGACCTTCACCCAAGACACTCCGATCGGACTCGGTATCCGGTACATCAAGACATTTCGACAATGGTAAAACAAGACCAGCAAAGCCGCCCGAATGTGCCGACAAATCGATAGGAGCTGCACATATCTCGTTCTCGGGCACCGGATTGTCCAAACTTCGGTAGGCCAGCCCAGAGTTGCCCTCGGTGGCCACCGGCGGTGACGGTTTGGACCAACACTCTAACGAGCACCGCCCGGGGTTGGGTAAATAAAGATGACCCTTGGGCTCCGAAACCCAAGGGAAAAAGGGCTAGGTGAGGCAAATGGTAAAACCAAGGTTGGGCCTTCTTTGGACAAGTTTTATTCAAAGCGAACTGTCGGGGGTCCCATAAATCACCCGACCGCGTAAGGAACATAAAATCCGGGAACATAACACCGGTATGACGGAAACTAGGGCGGCAAGAGTGGAACAAAACACCAGGCATAAGGCCGAGCCTTCCACCCTTTACCAAGTATATAGATGCATTAATAAATATAAGAGATATTGTGATATCCCAACAAGTAAACATGTTCCAACAAGGAACAACATCTCCATGATCCAACAAGGAACAAACTTCATCTTCACCTGCAACTAACAACGCTATAAGAGGGGCTGAGCAAAGCGGTAACATAGCCAATCAACGGTTTGCTAGGAATGGTGTCAAAGGTTAGAGGTTCATGGCATTTTGGGAGGCTGACAAGCAAATGGTAGGCATCGTAGCATTGGCATAGCAAAAGAGCGAGCAAACTAGCATAGCAAAGATAGTAGTGATATCGAGGGTATGATCATCTTGCACGAAATCCCGCAAGGAAGAAGAACGATTCCATGAAGAAGACAAGCGGACGAAGTCGAGCGGATCCTCACAACTCCGGAACGGAACCGAAGCTAACGAGAGAAGCAAACCCGGAAAGAAACAAACAACATAGTGAACACACAAGCATAAACATGTCATGATGCACAAACACGCATGATGCATGTCCGGTTTAATGAGGCATGGCATGGCAAAGTGCAACAACCAATACTACAAGTTAAGTGGAGCTCAATATGCAACGAGTTGCATATTGACGGAACACCACATCAATTATTTAGTTCTCTCACGGTTATGCTATCAAACAATATTAAGTGTTATTAAACATGGCAAGGGGTGAAGCATAATTAAACTAACAATTTAGGCAAGTTTAAATGAGGCCGGAACAACAAACGATAATTCCGGAAAATCCTCATGTCATTTAGCAATTTAATGCAACAACAAGTTTAAAACATTTTAATTGTTGTTATCATGATGCGGATGACATATGCAAGTTTTGTGCAATTTTATGAAAACGTTGACATGAGCATGTTATGAAGCATTTGTCGCCATGGCGGAACAAAAAGGGTGCCACGGCGGCGAAACGAAAAGGGTGCCACGGCGGCGAAACGGAAATGGTGCCACGGCAACAGTCCGGTCATCCGACAACTCCTCGAGATGTCGGTGCAAAAGAAAGTGTGGGTGAGCGTGTGATGCAAACGATGGTGGGGTGATCCCGGATACCGGGTTCCCACGGGTTAGTGGCATGGAAAACGAGTGACAATTCGGACACGGTGCAAACGGTGCATCTCATACAACATGCATTCGGTCCACGGCGGTCGTCTCGGTGTTATACCTTTGAAGCGTGCGTTTCGGGGCGGTTCAAATTCGTCGAGGGAAGTAGACGTTCTCGTGATGGTAGTGGTACACGGTCGTTGTGGAAGTAGTTGTACACATTGTCTTGTCAAATCCACCCTCTTCGGGGCGACGGTAGTGGTTCACGGATGTCGTGGAAGTAGTCGTGCTCGGCGTAGATGTTCGGGTCCGGCGAGGAACTTGATGACCACGGGGTCGGCGGTAGAGGAGGTAGTGGTACTATTCGTCGATCGTCGTGGTACTTGGGGTCTTCGGACTTGTCGGTCTCGATTCTTGCAACGGTAGTGGTACACGTGTGGCGATGGACTTGGCGAAAAGCACCACGGCGGTAGTTGTATGCTTGGTAGGAGGAACTTGGCGTCATTGGACTAAGCGATCCCAAGACGGCAACAAGGCAACGCATAAAAGGCCAGGGCGCGAAACAAACAAAGCAGCAACATGGGCATGGCTGCTACCGAGTCCAAGGCGAGGGCGGCTGGGCTGAAGCAGGCGCCGAGGGGAGCAGACGAGGAGGAGGCCGCAGCGAAGGGTTGATTGCTTCTTTGGAGGGCTGGGGACGCCGGGACCCGGCAGAGAGCGGCGCTGCCCGCAGTCTATGGGAGCCGCGGGGACGCTGGGAAGCAAGGTGGTGGTGGTGGAGGGCGCGGGCGTCCGCCAAGGCATGGCCATGGACGACGGCGAGGTAGGTCGAGGCGGTGAGGAGGAGGCGGTGGAGGCCAGCTCGAGGCGGACGGCGCGCTGGCTCGGTCGGTCGATCTGGCGCAGCAGGTCCGATGTAGGCCGTGAGGTCCGGGCGGGCGGCGGAGCCGCGGGGCTCGGCGCGGTTCCTCGGGGCGCCGGCGGCAGGAGGTGGCGACGGGGTAGGGCGACGGGAGGAGGAGGGGACGCGATGAGAGGAGGGGGATCGATGGCTGTGCGGGCTCCTGCGAGCGAGATCGAGCGAGAGAGATGGGGGATCGGGGCTGCACGAGGAAGGAGGGGATCGAGCAAGTGGCGGCGCAGGGAGAGAGCAGGGAGAGATGGATGCGGGCTAGGGTTAGGAGGGGGTTAGGTGGGCCGGCTTAGGTGGGCCTAGGGAGGCCCAAGTGGCCAGGTAGGCTGAACTCCTCTCTCTCTCTCTCTCTCTCTCTCTCTCCCATACTTTTCCCATTTACAAACAAAACAGAAAAAGAGAAAGAAGAGAAAGAGAAGGTAGGGGTGGAATCTGGGCATGGGGATAGTTTTCACGGACTCATAAAAATATGAGGAATTTAAATAAAATGGGAAGATGATTTTTAGAGGAAGTAAAATCTACACGTGTTGGATTTAACTTGGCAAGTTTGAATTTCGAAACCCATTCAAATGAACTTCAAATGGGTTGAAATTATAGGAGGTGACCCTACACAATAGATGTGATTTATGGGCAGATTTGGAGCATTAATGGAGAAGTAAAATTGCAACTCAATTTTACTAAAAGGTCCCAAAGGAAGAAAAGAAGTTGAGTAGGATAAAAGGAAATTTGAAGAACGGTGCATATGTGTTATGGGTGATTCCGAAAATGTAATATTTATAATATCTCTCTAAATATCGAGAGGATATGTTTTAAAGAGAATCACCATGTGAATTCCCTCGATTTAAATGGACCGAAGATCCATACGGTTTATTTAGTTGAGATGCAAAAGATTTATGAGATGATGGCATGATGACATGATGCAATGCAAATGACGCAATGAACAAAACAAATCAGACGACGAAACTCGGAGTAGCTGGAAGTCTTCTGAAGCTCCGGTCTTGGGGCGTTACAACACTCCACCACTACGAGAGGATCTCGTCCCGAGATCTAGGATGACACCGGAGGGAAAAGGAAGAGGAAGAGGAGAGGTAAAACTAAGTTGCTTCTTCGACAAAAGAGTGAAACCAAAGAGCCTTGAGAGGTTGAGCAATTTAAAAGAAAGAGTACAATAGAGATGAACGAGATTGCAAACAATCTGTTAGAAAAGATGAACAAGGAGTATTACGAGAACTTGAAGGTTGAAAGACATGAATCAAGAGTTTAATGGACAAGATAGAATTCAAAACCACTGCGGTTAAAACAAGATGGAAGAGGAATAAGAATGATATAATTTGGGCATCACTCTGACTGAAAGAAGAAGGAAAACTTGATAAGATGAAAAGAACTTGAAGAGAATACTCAACACTCCGGTTAAATGGATAAGCAAGAAAAGAACACGATCCTCACAAAACGAGGTGATGGGTGAAGAGCACAACATCACAATGCCTCTGTAACGAAAGAATAGAAGTTTAATCATTGGGATAAAGGGACGGAGAAGAAAATGACAACTTTTGCCACAAGTGAACTTGGGAAGCATCCTTCCAAGAAGGTTAGAACGGAGTTGTTGGAAAACCAACAACGAAAAGAATAAGATTGTAGTGGGCTTATGGAAACATCTCAACACGTGAGGTTAAATTCTGCCACTAACGAAAAACAATTGCTTGTTTGAGATCAAAGAAGAGATGAAAACTTCTTTCGCCGAGAGGATAGGAGAAAACTCGGATCATTGATAAGCACCACAATTAGCAACATTCCTTAGGGAAGGCTTTAGGTGAAATCTATACCAAGATAACTCCAAAGAAGAGATTGATGGATTTAAAATACCTCATTCTTGACAACAATATGAATCATGAAACATGAAGGAAATTGTCAAGAATGACCTAACACCACCTCAGAAGATAAGGTAGAAAGAATTGCACTTTGGAATGCAAGAAGAAGAATACTTGAGCTCCACAAAACAAAACATGTGTTGAGCACCATGTTTAATTTTGAGTATAGCTTGGCGGGTCATAACTTCAAGAGAAATCTTGAAGAACAATTGAAGAATAAAAAGAATCCTTGATGAACCACCATGTAGAGCCTCAAAGAAGAACTCCGGTAATAAAAGGATGATAAAAAGAAAGAGAAGTTGAAAACACAAGGTGAAGCCTTGCGATGATTTAGATAGAGCTTCAAAGCGGAAAACTTGGAACTCCGGAAAAGAAAAGATGAAACATCTCGAACCAAGAATTTTAAGGGCCTCCGGAATAAAGAATTAATCACTTGGATGAAACAAGAACAAGAATTATGTTATGCGTATCCTCCACCAATTTAAATTGATGACAATCAACGGATTTGGCATACTACTTATTCTCGTAGAAAGGATTAAAGAGATATGGCGTAAACTAGAAAAAGGTCTTCAACAACCACCGGTAGGATTTGGAAAGAACGAATGAATTGATATGATAACAAAGAAAGAGAACTCTTGAACGAACCACCGCAAGAATTGAAAATGAACGTAGCAAAGGCACAATTCACCGGGAAGAATTGGAAAACGAATGAAGATATTTGAGGGGATTTAGATCCAAGTGAACGCAGAGATCCCGAGCTGATTAGATAATACTTGAATGATGCACCGGTATGATTTGGAGAACGAGAGCTGAAAGCTTGAATGAATAATACTTATGATGGGCTCCAAAGAATGGAACTGAAAAGACTCCTAAAATGCTCCGGATGGGTGAAAAAGATTCTCACAATCGAAAACAATTAAGAGAGGATGGCAACAAGCTAGCACCATGAATCTTGAAGAGAATAGAGCAAGATTAAAGAGAAACTCTTCTTCGGTCTTCAAATGATGAGAATGACAACGAGAAACACCACCAAGAATTATTGAGGCACACCGGAAGAATCAAAAGCGAAGAGGTTGAGCCAACTATGAAAAGAATTTGAAAGATCTTGGAGAAAACATTTGGTGATGATAACTCATTCTTACGTCAAACTTGAAGAAGAATTTAGGATAGCTCTGGGAAAATAGAAGAGTCAGGTAAGATCCTGGGAAAAGACCTGTGGGTTAGGGCCCACTCAGAAGAACACCGTTGAAAAGATTTAAAAGAGATGTTGCACCGGTTGACTTAAATGGCTTGAATGAGATACCAATCTCGAAAGAGCTTGAACGAATGCAGAGTGGAAACACGAATCTTCGAGATATCTTGAGCACTCCGGAATAACAAATAGCGAGAAGTAGAATGATAATGAGGTGCACCGGTATGAGAAGACATAGAAATTAGGAAAAAGGTATGATCAACAAAACTTGACTTGAATCCACCGGAGAAGAGAAAGGAATGAGGAATGACGAACTAGTAGAACATCTTCTTGAGAACCACCGGGTAAGAACATTGACGGAAAAGAAAGGAGAAACTTCACAAAAATAAAAGGATACTTGGTAAAGAAATCTTAGTCCTTGAGGAAAAAGGGTGGGTGGGCGGGAAGAACAAAGGCAACTTGGGACGGATGAAACAAACACCGTTGAGAAAACTTAGATTTGATCTTGCGGATGAGAAAAATGATGGGATCCACTTGAAGAGAAGCACACCGGTTGGAAAGGATTGACATGACAAAATCAATGATCAAAAGGATTAGTATTCACATAGCAATATGAGAACACCGTTTAGGAAAGGTATGGATTCAACATTTGACTTCGAAGCAACTCGAATACCACAAATAAAACAAAACAAAGGATTTGGCTTGCAGAATAAGCCGGAACAAATACATATGATAGAGATTTTACCCAATCCCATATCATGCATCTGTCGAAAAGATATTCTAAGAGCTACTTGAATTCCCACCTATAAAACTCCCGAAATTTCCCGGTTATGCAATCTGGTGTTGGGGATACAGGGGAAGCAATATATCTCACCCAAACTAACAATACCTACATCCAAGTTGTATCCATCCGTCAACACATAACCAAGAAACCTTCGGAAATCGTGTACCTCAACCTTCGAAATGAAGGAAATATGCCCTAGAGGCAATAATAAAGTTATTATTTATTTCCTTATTTCATGATAAATGTTTATCATTCATGCTAGAATTGTATTAACCGGAAACATGATACATGTGTGAATGCATAGACAAACAGTATGTCACTAGTATGCCTCTACTAGACTAGCTTGTTAATCAAAGATGGTTATGTTTCCTAACCATGAACAAAGAGTTGTTATTTGATTAACAAGGTCACATCATTAGTTGAATGATCTGATTGACATGACCCATTCCACTAGCTTAGCACACGATCGTTTAGTATGTTGCTACCGCTTTTATCCATGACATATACATGTTCCTGTAACTATGAGATTATGCAACTCCGTTTACGGAGGAACACTTTGGGTGCTACCAAACGTCACAACGAATCGGGTGATTATAAAGGAGTACTACAGTGTCTCCAAAGGCGGATGTTGGGTTGGCGTATTTGAGATTAGGTTTTGTCACTCCGATTGTCGGAGAGGTATCTATGGGCCCTCTCGGTAATACACATCACTTGAAGCCTTGCAAGCATTACAACTAATGAGTTAGCTGTGAGATGATGTATTACGGAACGAGTAAAGAGACTTGCGTGAAACGAGATTGAACTAGGTATTGGATACCAACGATCGAATCTCGGGTAAGTAACATACCGATGACAAAGGAACAACGTATGTTGTTATGCGGTCTGACCGATAAAGATCTTCGTAGAATATGTAGGAGCCAATATGGGCATCCAGGTCCCGCTATTGGTTATTGACCGAGACGTGTCTCGGTCATGTCTACATTGTTCTCGAACCGTAGGGTCCGCACGCTTAAGGTTTCGATGACGGTTATATTATGAGTTTATGTATTTTGATGTACCAAGAAGTTGAGTCCCGGATGTGATCACGGACATGACGAGGAGTCTCGAAATGGTCGAGACATAAAGATTGATATATTGGAAGCCTATATTTGGAGTTCGGAATGGTTCCGGGTGAAATCGGGATTTTACCGGAACACCGAGGGGTTACCGGAACCCTCCCGGGAGCTATTGGGCCTTAGTGGGCCATGAGGGAGAAGAGGAAGGGCCGGCCAGGGCAGGCCGCGCGCCCCCTCCCCCCCCCCCCAGTCCGAATAGGACAAGGAGAGGCGGCGCCTCTTCCCTCTTCCCTCCCCCAATCCTACTCCAACTAGGAAGGGGAGTCCTACTCGGTGGGAGTAGGACTCCTCAGCCGCCTCCTCTAGGGCCGGCCGCACCCCGTTTGCTCCTTTATATCTGACGGGGGGGGGCACCCTAGAACACACAAGTTGATCTACGGATCGTTCCTTTAGCCGTGTGCGTGCCCCCTCCACCATATTCGACCTCGGTCATATCGTCGCATAAAGCTTAGGCGAAGCCTGCTACGT
The DNA here is from genome assembly GCA_021437245.1 of Aegilops speltoides. NCBI lineage: Eukaryota > Viridiplantae > Streptophyta > Magnoliopsida > Poales > Poaceae > Aegilops > Aegilops speltoides. The sequence goes on from CM038142.1 coordinate 239,803,331, forward strand.
AGAACATCAAGATCGTCACCACGCCGTCATCTTGTGAAACTCTCCTCCCGGCTCTCTTGGATTGGAGCCGAGGAGCGTCATCGAGCTGTCGTGTGTCAAGAACTCGGGCGCCGGAGTAACGGCGCCGGATCGGTCGGATCGCGAGGAGAACGTCGACTACTTCCTCTACGTTGTGATCGCTTCGCTTGGTCTTCACGAGGGTGCGTAGACAACACTCTCCCCTCGTTGCTATGCATCACCATGATCTTGCGTGTGCGTGGGAAAAATTTTAAATTACTCGTTCCCCAACAAAGGTGATATCGAGCCAGGTTTTATGGTTTGATGTTTTGCACGAGTAGAACACAAGTGAGTTGTGGGCGATACAAGTCATACTACCTACCAAAGATGTCATACTTTGGTTCAGCGGTATTGTGAGATGAAGCGGCCCGGACCGACATTACGCGTACGCTTACGCGAGACTGGTTTCACCGCTACGAGCACTTGTTGCTTAAAGGTGACTGGCGGGTGTCTGTCTCTCTCACTTTAGTTGAACCGAGTGTGGCTACGCCCGGTCCTTGAGAAGGTTAAAACGGAGTCTATTTGACGAAGTATCATTGTGGTTTTGATGCGTAGGTGAGATTGGTTCTTGCTTAAGCCCGTAGCAGCCACGTAGAATTTGCAACAACAAAGTAGAGGACGTCTAACTTGTTTTTGCAGGGCATGTTGTGATGTGATATGGTCAAGACGTGATGCTATATTTTATTGTATGAGATGATCATGTTTTGTAACCGAAGTTATCGGCAATCGGCGAGAGCCATATGGTTGTCGCTTTATTGTATGAAATGCAATTGCCATGTAATGCTTTACTTTATCACTAAGCGATGGCGATAGTCGTAGAAGCATAAGATTGGCGAGACGACAACGATGCTACGATGGAGATCAAGGTGTCGCGCGGTGGCGATGGTGATCATGATGGTGCTGCGGAGATGGAGATCACGAAGCACAAGACGATGATGACCATATCATATCACTTATATTGATTTGCATGTGATGTTTATCTTTTATGCATCTTATCTTGCTTTGATTGACGGTAGCATTATAAGATGATCTCTCACTAAATTATCAAGAAGTGTTCTCCACGAGTATGCACCGTTGCCAAAGTTAAATCGTGCCCGGACACCACGTGATGATCGGGTGTGATAAGCTCTCGTCCATCTACAACGGGTGCAAGCCAGTTTTTGCACACGCAGAATACTCGAGTTATACTTGACGAGCCTAGCATATGCAGATATGGCCTCGGAACACGGAGACCGAAAGGTCGGCGTGAATCATATAGTAGATATGATCAACATAAGATGTTCACCATTGAAAACTACTCCGTTTCACGTGATGATCGGTTATGGTTTAGTTGATTTGGATCACGTGATCACTTAGATGACTAGAGGATGTCTGCTAAGTGGGAGTTCTTAAGTAATATGATTAATTGAACTAAAATTTATCATGAACTTAGTACTGATAGTATCCTGCTTGTCTATGTTTGATTGTAGATAGATGGCTCGTCTTTGTTGTTCCGTTGAATTTTAATGCGTTCCTTGAGAAAGCAAAGTTGAAAGATGATGGTAGCAATTACACGGATCGGGTCCGTAACTCGAGGATTATCCTCATTGCTGCACGTAAGAGTTACGTCTGGATGCACCGCTAGGTGCCGACTCTTGCTAATACTGCAACCGACGACGTTAAGAACGTCTGGCGAGCAAAGTGATGACTACTCTATAGTTCGATGTGCCATGCTTTACGGCTTAGAACCGGGACTTCAACGATGTTTTGAGCGTCATGGAGCATATGAGATGTTCCAGAGTTGAAGTTGATATTCAACAGAATGCCCGGATTGAGAGATATGAAGTCTCCAATAAGTTCTATAGCTGCAAGATGGAGGAGAATAGTTACGTCGGTGAGCACATACTCAAAATGTCCGGGTATTACAATCACTTGACTCAACGGGAGTTAATCTTCCGGATGATTGTGTCATTGATGAAATTCTTCAATCAACGCCACCAAGCTACAAAGGCTTCGTGATGAACTATAATATGCAAGGGTTAGTAAAGACTATACCGAGCTCTTCGCAATGCTAAAGGCTGCGGAAGTAGAAATCAAGAAGGAGCATCAAGTGTTGATGGTCAATAAGACCACTAGTTTCAAGAAGAAAGGCAAAGGGAAGAAGAAGGAACTTCAAGAAGAACAGCAAGCAAGTTCTTTGCTCAGGAGAAGAAACCCAAGTCTGGACCTAAACCTGAAATCGAGTGCTTCTACCGCAAGCGATCGTCATTTGAAGCGGAACTGCCCCAAGTATTTGGCGGATAAGAAGGATGGCAAGGTGAACAAAGGTATATGTGATATACATGTTATTGATGTGTACCTTACTAGAGCTCGCAGATGGGACACGGGTATTTGATCTTGGTTACATTGCTAATATTTGCAACTCTAAGCAGGACTACGGATTAAGCGAACACCGGCAAAGGACGAGGTGACGATGCGCGTGGGAAACGGTTCCAAAGTCGATGTGATCGCGGTCGGCACGCTACCTCTACATCTACCTTCGGGATTAGTTTTAGACCTAAATAATTGTTATTTGGTGCTGCGTTGAGCATGAACATTATATCTGGATCTTGTTTGATGCGAGACGGTTATTCATTTAAATCGAGAATAATGGTTGTTCTATTTATATGAGTAATATCTTTTATGGTCATGCACCCTTGAAGAGTGGTCTATTTTGATGAATCTCGATAGTAGTGATACACATATTCATAATGTTGAAGCCAAAAGATGCAGAGTTGATAATGATAGTGCAACTTATTTGTGGCACCGCCGTTTAGGTCATATCGATGTAAAGCGCATGAAGAAACTCCATCTTGATGAACTTTTGGAGTCACTTGATTATGAATCACTTGGCACTTATGAACCGTGCCTCATGGGCAAGATGACTAAAACCCGTTCTTGGTACTGGAGAGAGCAACAGATTTGTTGGAAATAATACATACGAGATGTATGTGGTCCGATGAATGTTGAGGCTCGTGGCGGATATCGTTATTTTCTCACCTTCACAGATGATTTAAGCGATATGGGTATATCTACTTAATGAAACATAAGTCTGAAACATTTGAAAAGTTCAAAGAATTTCAGAGTGAAGTTGAAAATCATCGTAATAAGAAAATTAAATTTCTACGATCTGATCGTGGAGGTGAATATTTGAGTTACGAGTTTGGTCTACATTTGAAACAATGCGGAATAGTTTAGCAACTCACGCCACCGGAACACCACAGCAGAATGGTGTGTCTGAACGTCAGAATCGCACTTTACTAGATATGGTGCGATCTATGATGTCTCTTACAGATTTACCGCTATCGTTTTGGGGTTACGCTCTAGAGACGGCCGCATTCACACTAAATAGAACACCGTCAAAATCCGTTGAGACGACACCTTATGAACTATGGTTTAGCTATGTGAAAAAGCTTCAACCTGATAAGCTCGAACCCAAATCGAAGAAATGTGTCTTCATAGGATACCCAAAGGAGACAGTTGGGTACACCTTCTATCACAGATCCGAAGGCAAGACATTCGTTGCTAAGAATGGATCCTTTCTAGAGAAGGAGTTTCTCTCGAAAGAAGTGAGTGGGAGGAAAGTAGAACTTGATGAGGTAATCGTACCTTCTCCCTTACTTGAAAGTAGTTTGTCGCAAACCGTTTACGAGACATCTACACCAAATAGTGAGGAAGTTGATGATGTTGATCATGAAACTTGAGATCAAGTTACTCTGTAACCTCGTAGATCAACGAGTAAGATCCGCACTGAGTGGTACGGTAATCCTGCTCGGAAATCATGCTACTAGATCATGATGAACCTACGAACTATGAAGAAGCGATGGTGAGCCCAGATTCCATAAAATGGCTTGAGGCCATGAAATGCGAGATGGGATCCATGTATGAAAACAAAGTATGGACTTTGGTTGACTTGCCCGAGGGTAGGCAAGCAATAGAAAACAAGTGGATCTTCAAGAAGAAGACCGACGGCGACGGTAATGTTATCGTCTACAAAGCTCAACTTGTCGCAAAGGGTTTTCGACAAGTTCAAGGGGTTGACTACGATGAGACCTTCTCACCCGTAGCGATGCTTAAGTCTGTCCGAATCATGTTAGCAATTGCGCATTTTATGATTATGAAATTTGGCAAATGGATGTAAAGACTGCATTCTGAATGGATTTTTGGAAGAAGAGTTGTATATGATGCAACCGAAGGTTTTATCGATCCAAAGGGAGCTAACAAAGTGTGCAAGCTCCAATGATCCATTTATGGACTGGTGCAAGCATCTCGGAGTTGGAATAAGCGCTTTGATAGTGTGATCAAAGCATTTGGGTTCATCTGAGACTTTTGGAGAAGCTCAGTATTTACAAGAAAGTGAGTGGGAGCTCAGTAGCATTTACGATATTATATGTAGATGACATATTCTTGATCGGAAATGATATAGAATTCTGGATAGCATAAAGGGATACTTGAATAAGAGTTTTTCAATGAAAGACCTCGGTGAAGCTGCTTACATATTGGGCATCAAAATCTATAGAGATAGATCAAGGCGCTTAATTGGACTTTCACAAAGCACATACCTTGACAAAATTTTGAAGAAGTTCAAAATGGATCAAGCAAAGAAAGGGTTCTTGCACGTGTTACAAGGTGTGAAGTTGAGTAAGACTCAATGCCCACCACTGCAGAAGATAGAGAGAAATGAAAGATGTTCCTATGCTTCACCATAGGCTCTATCATGTATGCAATCTTGTGTACCGACACTGATGTGTGCCTTCCTATAAGCTTAGCAAGGAGGTACCAAAGTAATCCAGAGTGGATCATCGGACAGCGGTCAAGAACATCTGAAATACCGAAAAGGACTAAGGATATGTTTCTCGTATATGGAGGTGACAAAGAGCTCATCGTAAACGGTTATGTTGATGCAAGTTTTGACACTGATCCGGATGATTCTAAATCGCAAACCGGATACGTATTTACACTAAGCGGAGGAGCTGTCGGTTGGTGCGATTCTAAACAAAGCGTCGTGGCAGGATCTACATGTGAAGCGGAGTACATAGCAGCTTCGAAGCAGCTAATGAAGGAGTCGGATGAAGGAGTTCATATCGATCTAGGTGTCATACCTAGTGCATCGGGTCCAATGAAAATCTTCGTGACAATCTTGAGCAATTGCCTTAGCAAAAGAATCCAGATTTCACAAGAGGACCAAGCACATCAAGAGACGCTTCAATTCCATCTGGGATCTAGTCTAGGTGGGAGACATAGAGATTTGCAAGATACATACGGATCTGAATGTAGCAGACCCGTTGACTAAGCCTCTTCCACGAGCAAAACATGATCAACACCAAGACTCCATGGGTGTTAGAATCATTACTATGTAATCTAGATTATTGACTCTAGTGCAAGTGGGAGACTGAAGGAAATATGCCCTAGAGGCAATAATAAAGTTATTATTTATTTCCTTATTTCATGATAAATGTTTATCATTCATGCTAGAATTGTATTAACCGGAAACATGATACATGTGTGAATGCATAGACAAACAAGATGTCACTAGTATGCCTCTACTAGACTAGCTTGTTAATCAAAGATGGTTATGTTTCCTAACCATGAACAAAGAGTTGTTATTTGATTAACAAGGTCACATCATTAGTTGAATGATCGATTGACATGACCCATTCCACTAGCTTAGCACACGATCGTTTAGTATGTTGCTACTGCTTTTATCCATGACATATACATGTTCTGTAACTATGAGATTATGCAACTCCGTTTACGGAGGAACACTTTGGTGCTACCAAACGTCACAACGTAATCGGGTGATTATAAAGGAGTACTACAGGTGTCTCCAAAGGCGATGTTGGGTTGGCGTATTTGAGATTAGGTTTTGTCACTCCGATTGTCGGAGAGGTATCTCTGGGCCCTCTCGGTAATACACATCATCAAGCCTTGCAAGCATTACAACTAATGAGTTAGCTGTGAGATGATGTATTACGGACGAGTAAAGAGACTTGCCAGTAACGAGATTGAACTAGGTATTGGATACCGACGATCGAATCTCGGGTAAGTAACATACCGATGACAAAGGGAACAACGTATGTTGTTATGCGGTCTGACCGATAAAGATCTTCGTAGAATATGTAGGAGCCAATATGGGAATCTAGGTCCCGCTATTGGTTATTGACCAGAGACGTGTCTCGGTCATGTCTACATTGTTCTCGAACCGTAGGGTCCGCACGCTTAAGGTTTCGATGGCGGTTATATTATGAGTTTATGTATTTTGATGTACCGAAGAAGTTCGAGTCCGGATGTGATCACGGACATGACGAGGAGTCTCGAAATGGTCGAGACATAAAGATTGATATATTGGAAGCCTATATTTGGAGTTGGAATGGTTCCGGTGAAATCGGGATTTTACTTAAACACCGGGGTTACGGAACCCTCCCGGGGGCTATTGGGCCTTAGTGGGCCATGAGGGAGAAGAGGAAGGGCCGGCCAGGGCAGGCCGCGCGCCCCCTCCCCCCCAGTCCGAATAGGACAAGGAGAGGGGGGCGGCGCCCCCCCTTCCCTCTTCCCCTCCCCCAATCCTACTCCAACTAGGAAAGGGGGGGAGTCCTACTCCCGGTGGGAGTAGGACACCTCCGGCGCGCCTCCTCTAGGGCCGGCCGCACCCCCCCTTGCTCCTTTATATACGGGGGCAGGGGGCACCCTAGAACACACAAGTTGATCTATGGATCGTTCCTTTAGCCGTGTGCGGTGCCCCCCTCCACCATATTCCACCTCGGTCATATCGTCGCAAAGCTTAGGCGAAGCCTGCTTGATAGAACATCAAGATCGTCACCACGCCGTCGTCGACGAAACTCTCCCCCCGAAGCTCTCTTGGATTGGAGCCCGAGGAGCGCCATCGAGCTGTCGTGTGTCAATAACTCGGGGCGCCGGAGTAACGGCGCCGATCGATCGGATCACGAGGAGAACGTCGACTACTTCCTCTACGTTGTGATCGCTTCGCCGGTCTCACGAGGGTGCGTAGACAACACTCTCCCTCTCGTTGCTATGCATCACCATGATCTTGCGTGTGCGTGGGAAATTTTTAAATTACTACGTTCCCCAACACGAAAAGCATCCGTTATAATGAGTCATGGCAATACTCCCGTACTCACCTCGATCTTTGGGTTATCGGGTTATCTCACCAACAAGCGCATAAAAGAGATTTTCGATGTCGGCGTACTAAACTCAGGTATTCGAGAATCTGCAACGATAAAATTATGACGACAACACCTCGGAGCTCAACTCCCCGGGACACCTCCAGTAAAAAACCCCTGCTGACGGGAGGCAACCAAGACAAGGTTGTCATCATAAAACCATCGGAACGATTCCAAGATACCCGCGTGATCCTAAAATTTTTTTTTAGTGAAATTTGAGGAGAGAAAAGTCAAAACTTCTACGTCAGGAGACCTCACCAGAGCGATGAAGGGACTGAGGAGTAAAAAGAATTCCTAACTCTCCGATATATATAATCCTAAATGACTCAAAACATTTTTCTAGACACAACTCGGCGCTAAAAGCGATCAAGCGTGGGGCTCCTAAGGTCGGGAAGGCTCGATTACCAACTTGTAGCATACGGATCTCGGCTATATCTCACGCGTGTCGAAGCACGACTTAGAGGCATAACCGCATTGAAAGCAATGTCGTAAGTGAGGTAATCTTCATACAACCCATGTAGTACATAAGGGGAAAAGATACATAGTTGGCTTACAATCGCCACTTCACACAATTACATGAATAAAGCATTACATCATCCAGATACAATCAAGGTCCGACTACGGAACCAAAATAAAAGAAGAACCCCAAATGCGACAAAGGTCCCCGATCGACCCCAACTGGGCTCCACTACTGATCAACTAGAACGAAACAACACAAAGGGCAAGATCTTCATCGAGCTCCTCCTTGAGCTTGATTAAGTCACACCGCCGGTAACAAAGGCACCTGCAAACTGGTTTTGGAAGTATCTGGTGAGTCACGAGGACTCAGCAATCTTGCACCCACGAGATCAAGACTATTTAAGCTTATGGGTAAGGTAAAGGCATGAGGTGGAGCTGCAGCAAGCGACTAGCATAAACGGTGGCTAACATACGCAAATGAGAGCGAGAAGAGAAGGCAAAGCACGGTCGACAAAAGTATGATCAAGAAGTGATCCTATAGCAACCTGCGTCAAGCATAACTCCAACACCGTGTTCACTTCCCGGACTCCGTCGGAAAGAGACCATCACGGTAACACACACGGTTGATGTATTTTAATTAAGGTCAACTTCAGGTTTTCTACAACCGGACATTAACAAATTCCCATCTGCCACATAACCGCGGGCACGGCTCTCGAAAGTTTATACCTGCAGGGTGTCCCAACTTAGCCCATGACAAGCTCTCGCGATCAACGAAGGAATAGACCTTCACCCAAGACACTCGATCGGACTCGGTATCCGGTACATCAAGACATTTCGACAATGGTAAAACAAGACCAGCAAAGCCGCCCGAATGTGCCGACAAATCCTGATAGGAGCTGCACATATCTCGTTCTCGTGGCACACCGGATTGTCCAAACTTCCGTAGGCCAGCCCAGAGTTGCCCTCGTACCACCGGCGGTGACGGTTTGGACCAACACTCAACGAGCACCGCCCGGGGGTGGGTAAATAAAGATGACCCTTGGGCTCCGGAAACCCAAGGGAAAAAGGGCTAGGTGAGGCAAATGGTAAAACCAAGGTTGGGCCTTGCTGGACAAGTTTTATTCAAAGCGAACTGTCAGGGGGGTCCCATAAATCACCCGACCGCGTAAGGAACGCAAAATCCGGGAACATCTCTTATTTCATTGATTTGTTCCTTTCTCTTCCGTGAAGCATCTTCTTCTATTTTATTGGTTGTTTCCTGTGTATTCCTGCATTTCTTGCTCCTTTTTTCTTGTAGTTGTTGTTTCCTCCTGATAATAGCTTCTTTAGCTTCTTTTGCAAGTGGGCCTGCTGATTTTGACGTATACTGTCCCTTCATTTCTGCATTTGATATTCTTTTAGCAATATAGTATCAAATATTTGAAAGGTACTTTATGCACAATGTTGTAAACAAAACAATGTGTGCACTAAATAAGAGATGCTGGCTGCATGTAGAAACAACCTATAATTCTTATCAATCATGCTTTTCAGGATTGTTGTGTTGCGTGGTTCGAGCTGCAGCGTATGGCATTATTGGTGTGACAGTGTGGTTGTTTCTCAGTGCACGACAATTGCTCCATGGGAATTACTACGGCGAAGTACTCTCAAAGTCATTTTTAGCACTACATGTAAAATTATTTGGTTTTGTAATATTTACAAACTTTCAAATGTATATTTTAGAGAAGTACAAAAAATTAGTCATTACATGAAGATATAAAAAGGTGAATGATATACCTGATAGTGTCTTCTTGCCTTGGTTTTAAAATTTGTAAAGCTTCACACGCTTCTGCTAATAAATTATTGTCACAATTGTATCTTTGCTGCAAAGCAAATCCTGTACTGATGCTGGAAAGTATTTCGTATGATGTACAAAATTATTAGAGCATATCTTTCTATTGCTGCCATGATTTTATCAGTTTGTATGTCACTTTTAGTTCATCACAGAAGCTGGTACTGTTTTCTAAAAGAAAATAGAGCTTATGTGAAGAGCCAAGGCATGACGTGTGAGAATAGCTTATTTGAGTCAGTATTATATGCCTAAGTGTAAAACAATGTAATAATGAATAAAAAATTCATGAGGTTGCTTTGAATTGCTGATAGTAGTAGTTTTGCACGTACCGTCTGATCTGAAGTCTGGCAAGTCTGATTCGCGTGCAAGTTCTTCCAGCGATTCAATCTAGGTCGATTCTAACTAATCTTGTTTAGTTTTAGACGGATCGATGATCCAAAGGTCTAGATGATAGGATCCCTTGGTTAATCGAAGTGTATGTTCAGCTATATAAGGGTAGCACACCAACGTGTGCTCGGATCAGCCTATTCGATACGGAGTAGGAACCGAGTTCATAATGATTACGGTATACTATAGTTTTTTTTTGGGAAAAGTATACTGTAGATAGATAAATTCCAAGCCCAACTTTACATGCCCCACATATGAAGCCTATTCAGGCCCAACAGTTTTGACAACACCACGTATAAACAACCCGTACAGGTTATCATCATCTACTTACAACTCCCCTCCTTTATATATACAAATAAAAAAACTCTCAGCTCAGTCGTTCCCCTCCAGCATCCTTATCCATCCGCACACACAACTTCTTCCATTAGCCGGCTGATTAAGATCTCACCAAATTGATTCTCAAACCATCACGGCTGTTCGTGTAGGTACTGGCACAGTTTGCCGTTGAGCAGAGTGCGCGGACGCGTCCGTCGCATTCTCAAGGATGTGGATTCTCGACGACCTCGTGGAGTCAGGCGGAGCGTTCTCGAGGGTTTCGGCCAAGATCGTGACCTCTTCTTGGCGTACAGCTAGAGGTCCATGGCAGAGGTGTTGTAGTTTGGCCCAGTGGAGGAGGCTGCGAGGGAAATCACCGAGTCATGTAGTGAGTGAGTTATTAGATCTGACATCTAGAGAATACAAATAGCAGCCGACGACCATGAGATGCTGGCCTTCTCATTGTTCTTGCTGTCAGGCTACCACTAACTGTAAGTGCCAACCGAGGATTATTTCTTATACTTTATCCATAGTAGTATTGTACTCCATAGTATTTTTAATTTGTTATTTGCAAGAAATGATGCCTTTTCCCTTAAAAAGGGCCTTATGAAGAGAAAGTTTGTTCACCTTGGATATTAATTTTGTTATAGGTTTGTTGAGCAGCTCACTTGTGCTAGCATGTAACGCCCTCGATGCGGTTATATCTCACACGTGTCGAAGCACGACTTAGAGGCATAACCGCATTGAAAGCAATGTCGCAAGTGAGGTAATATTCATACAACCCATGCAGTACATAAGGGGAAAAGATACATAGTTGGCTTACAATCGCCACTTCACACAATTACATGAATAAAGCATTACATCATCCAGATACAATCAAGGTCCGACTACGGAACCAAAATAAAAGAAGAACCCCAAATGCGACAAAGGTCCCCGATCGACCCCAACTGGGCTCCACTACTGATCAACTAGAACGAAACAACACAAAGGGCAAGATCTTCATCGAGCTCCTCCTTGAGCTTGATTGCGCCACCTTTCGGTAACAAAGGCACACCAAACTGGTTTTGGAAGTATCTGGTGAGTCACGAGGACTCAGCAATCTCGCACCCACGAGATCAAGACTATTTAAGCTTATGGGTAAGGTAAAGGCATGAGGTGGAGCTGCAGCAAGCGACTAGCATAAACGGTGGCTAACATACGCAAATGAGAGCGAGAAGAGAAGGCAAAGCACGGTCGACAAAAGTATGATCAAGAAGTGATCCTATAGCAACTCGTCAAGCATAACTCCAACACCGTGTTCACTTCCGGACTCACGGAAAGAGACCATCACGGTAACACACGGTTGATGTATTTTAATTAAGGTCAACTTCGGTTTTCTACAACCGGACATTAACAAATTCCCATCTGCCACATAACCGCTGGCACGGCTCTCGAAAGTTTATACCTGCGGGGTGTCCCAACTTAGCCCATGACAAGCTCTCGCGATCAACGAAGGAATAGACCTTCACCCAAGACACTCCGATCGACTCGGTATCCGGTACATCAAGACATTTCGACAATGGTAAAACAAGACCAGCAAAGCCGCCGAATGTGCCGACAAATCCGATAGGAGCTGCACATATCTCGTTCTCGGGGCACACCGGATTGTCCAAACTTCGGTAGGCCAGCCCAGTTGCCCCCGGTACACCGGCGGTCGACGGTTTGGACCAACACTCTAACGAGCAGCGGCCGGGGTGGGTAAATAAAGATGACCCTTGGGCTCCGAAACCCAAGGGAAAAAGGGCTAGGTGAGGCAAATGGTAAAACCAAGGTTGGGCCTTCTTTGGACAAGTTTTATTCAAAGCGAACTGTCGGGGGGTCCCATAAATCACCCGACCGCGTAAGGAACGCAAAAATCCGGGAACATAACACCGGTATGACGGAAACTAGGGCGGCAAGTGGAACAAAACACCAGCATAAGGCCGAGCCTTCCACCCTTTACCAAGTATATAGATGCATTAATAAATATAAGAGATATTGTGATATCCCAACAAGTAAACATGTTCCAACAAGGAACAACATCTCCATGATCCAACAAGGAACAAACTTCATCTTCACCTGCAACTAACAACGCTATAAGAGGGGCTGAGCAAAGCGGTAACATAGCCAATCAACGGTTTGCTAGGAATGGTGTCAAAGGTTAGAGGTTCATGGCATTTTGGGAGGCTGACAAGCAAATGGTAGGCATCGTAGCATTGGCATAGCAAAAGAGCGAGCAAACTAGCATAGCAAAGATAGTAGTGATATCGAGGGTATGATCATCTTGCCTGAAATCCCGCAAGGAAGAAGAACGATTCCATGAAGAAGACAAACGGACGAAGTCGAACGGATCCTCACAACTCCGGAACGGAACCGAAGCTAACGAGAGAAGCAAACCCGGAAAGAAACAAACAACATAGTGAACACACAAGCATAAACATGTCATGATGCACAAACACGCATGATGCATGTCCGGTTTAATGAGGCATGGCATGGCAAAGTGCAACAACCAATACTACAAGTTAAGTGGAGCTCAATATGCAACGAGTTGCATATTGACGGAACACCACATCAATTATTTAGTTCTCTCACGGTTATGCTATCAAACAATATTAAGTGTTATTAAACATGGCAAGGGGTGAAGCATAATTAAACTAACAATTTAGGCAAGTTTAAATGAGGCCGGAACAACAAACGATAATTCTGGAAAATCCTCATGTCATTTAGCAATATAATGCAACAACAAGTTTAAAACATTTTAATTGTTGTTATCATGATGCGGATGACATATGCAAGTTTTGTGCAATTTTATGAAAACGTTGACATGAGCATGTTATGAAGCATTTGTCGCCATGGCGGAACAAAAAGGGTGCCACGGCGGCGAAACGAAAAGGGTGCCACGGCGGCGAAACGGAAATGGTGCCACGGCAACAGTCCGGTCATCCGACAACTCCTCGAGATGTCGGTGCAAAAGAAAGTGTGGGTGAGCGTGTGATGCAAACGATGGTGGGGTGATCCCGGATACCGGGTTCCCACGGGTTAGTGGCATGGAAAACGAGTGACAATTCGGACACGGTGCAAACGGTGCATCTCATACAACATGCATTCGGTCCACGGAGGTCGTCTCGGTGTTATACCTTTGAAGCGTGCGTTTCGGGGCGGTTCAAATTCGTCGAGGGAAGTAGACGTTCTCGTGATGGTAGTGGTACACGGTCGTTGTGGAAGTAGTTGTACACATTGTCTTGTCGAATCCACCCTCTTCGGGGCGACGGTAGTGGTTCACAGACGTCGTGGAAGTAGTCGTGCTCGGCGTAGATGTTCGGGGTCCGGCGAGGAACTTGATGACCACGGGGTCGACGGTAGAGGAGGTAGTGGTACTATTCGTCGATCGTCGTGGTACTTGGGGTCTTCGGACTTGTCGGTCTCGATTCTTGCAACGGTAGTGGTACACGTGGCAGTGGACTTGGCGAAAAGCACCACGGCGGTAGTTGTATGCTGGTAGGAGGAACTTGGCGTCGCTGGACTAGGCAATCCTGAGACGGCAGCAAGGCAACGCAAAAGGGGCTGGCGCGAGCAAGGCAAGGCAGCAGCATGGGCATGGCTGCTACCTGAGTCCAAGGCAGAGGGCGGCTGGGGCTGGAAACGGGCGCCGGAGGGGGAGCAGACGAGGAGGAGGCCGCAGGCGAAGGGGTTGACTGCTTGCTGGAGGGCTGGGGACGCCGGGACCCGAAGCAGAGGAGCGGGCGCTGCTCCGGCAGGGCTATGGGAGCTGGCGGGGACGCGGGGAAGCAAGGTGGTGGTGGTGGAGGACGCGGGGCGTCCGGCCGAAGGCATGGCCATGGACGACGGCGAGGTAGGTCGAGGCAGGTGAGGGAGGAGGCGGTGGAGGCCAGCTCCGAGGCGGACGGGCGCGGCTCTGGTCGGTCGATGTAGGGGCGCAGCAGGGTCCGATGTAGGCCGTGAGGTCCCGGGGCGGGCGGCGAGCCCTTGGGCTCAGCGCGTTCCTCGGGGCCGCCGGCAGGAGGTGGCGACGGGTAGGGCGACGGGAGGAGGAGGGGACGCGAGGAGAGGAGGGGATCGATGGTGTCAAGGGCTCCTGAGCGAGATCGAGCGAGAGATGGGGATCGGGCTGCACGAGGAAGGAGGATCGAGCAAGTGGCGGCGCAGGAGAGAGCAGGAGAGATGGATGCGGGCTAGGGTTAGGAGGGGTTAGGTGGGCGGCTTAGGTGGGCCTAGGGAGGCCCAAGTGGCTGTAGGTTGAACTCCTCTCTCTCTCTCCCATACTTTTCCCATTTACAAACAAAAGCAGAAAAAAGAAAGAAGAAGAGAAAGAGAAGGTAGGGGTGGAATCTGGGCATGGGGATAGTTTTCACGGACTCATAAAAATATGAGGAATTTAAATAAAATGGGAAGAGGATTTTTAGAGGAAGTAAAATCCACACGCGTTGGATTTAACTTGGCAAGTTTGAATTTCGAAACCCATTCAAATGAACTTCAAATGGGTTGAAATTATAGGAGGTGACCCTACACAATAGATGTGATTTATGGGCAGATTTGGAGCATTAATGGAGAAGTAAAATTGCAACTCAATTTTACTAAAAGGTCCCAAAGGAAGAAAAGAAGTTGAGTAGGATAAAAGGAAATTTGAAGAACGGTGCATATGTGTTATGGGTGATTCCGAAAATGGAATATTTATAATATCTCTCTAAATATCGAGAGGATATGTTTTAAAGAGAATCACCATGTGAATTCCCTCGATTTAAATGGACCGAAGATCCATACGGTTTATTTAGTTGAGATGCAAAAGATTTATGAGATGATGGCATGATGACATGATGCAATGCAAATGACGCAATGAACAAAACAAATCACACGACGGAACTCGGAGTAGCTGGAAGTCTTCTGAAGCTCCGGTCTTGGGGCGTTACATAGCAAGACGCCATGGATTTGCTTATATCAAATCCTGCTATTAAGTTACAGATGAAGCAAGGTATGTTCCTCTCTGTTGTTCTGGCGAAGTATAGTTTCTTCAAATTGTGAAGTAAGTCCTAATGTGTGAAACTCTGGTCTTGTAGTATGTTCTTGTCTATTATGCTGACCTCGTAAAGATTTGCCTAAAATAGCATGTGCATAAGGAAACTACATGAAGAAAGTTATCGATCTGTTATAGACTAAGAACATTGGTAACATTCACACCCTTAATCTAATAAGTATCCTTATCATAGTCGATGTCAATCAAATACTCTACTTATCTTGGTCGATACAAATAGACAATCTCACTATTTATTTGATAAGCTACTGATCCACTAATTATCTTGATAACATCCTTTTTCTCCTGGCCTTCGATTTCGGTACTTCATCTTCATTTTCAACCATTGTATTTTTGGCTTCTGCTTTAACATGTTCCTTGTTCCCGCAAACACCTTTTCCCTTTTGTTGAGGCATATTGGTCTCAATGCATTCATCCTCTGACTCGTCTGATATTACAACAGATCTCAGTCTCCTTTTAGTGCCACTGCGGAGCTCACGTGATGACGATGATATTTTGTCTTGACGCTTATCTTTGTTTAATGTAGTCCCAAAGTCATGTGGCCCTCTTTCACAGCACTGTTCACATGAAAGTTTGCGGATGAAACTTTATTATTCTATGACCGCAAACATATACATTTTGAAAATTAGACACACCTCTAAAATCTGAAGTGCGATATAGTTAAAAAAATCAATCACCTTTGTACTGCATGTTTTGCTTCTTCATTAACACGGTGTCCACCTCATCATCCATCAATTCCTGCGAAACATATATAAGATGGATTAGTTAAGGAAGTTCAAGATGGTAAAAGTTAATGTAGCTTTACCTCCTCGGCTTTATTGTCCAAATAGAGCATCTCAAGCCTATCATCGGGCACAAATGTTCTTTTTACTGCATAGTTTTGTGTGCCAAATGTGAGATTATTATCATTGAGCTTGAATCTAAATATAAGTCTTCTTCCACATAATTGTTGAATAATCTTTGGCATTTCTTCTGATTTCCCATCTTGTGTGTCCAGCAACTTAGATGCAGATGTATTAAGCAATCTTGCAGCCTCCTCGTCAAATAAAGTGCAACTTGTAGTAGATGTATGGTCACTAATTTGGAGTCGAACACGATACCTAACATACGATTCGTGTTAGTAGGGAGTAAATATAATATAACAGTTCTTGTTCATATTTTAGTAATATAATATGCTTACCGAGGTGTGACCTTTTCTGGATACATACCACAACTCTTGCAATAATAATTTTCGGTTTCCTTGGTAGCCAATTTGTGGCACTTGTTGACATGTACCACCATTGAATATTTTCTTGCAAACGATCTACTGTAGCTATTGCTGTGAATACAAAATCCTGAAAAAAATAGTGTTAGCATTTGAGTGGTGTGTGGGATTAAGAGGCATAAATAAGCACGGTGTGGTTTCATTGTAACCAATATTAAATGAATTGTCCATGCAGGTCTTATCTCGTATCACAGAGATTGATAGTATCATTTATTGGAATTCTGATGCATTACCTGGTCTGACTGGTTTCCGTGCCTCATTGTAGTAAGTTCTTGTAATGTTATCCTCTTATAAAACATCTGTTCTTCTAGTGTTCCTTGATTCCTTCTATCTATACTAATCATCTTTGGTAAGGTTTTTTCTGTTGAGTCCCTGCACATGTATGAAGTAGATAAGAATATAAAATCTTGAATCAACCTGACTCACTAATTATGAGTGAAAAAATAAACTGGAGGTGTTTCATACCTATCAAGAAGTTCTTGTGTTTCTGGTATATCCAGATCAATATATATTCTTGTGGCACTCGTTGACTTTAGGCACAAACCTATTTAATCAATCAATTAGAATTTGTAAATGATAAGAATAGCATGTAAGATCTATGCACTTACCATTGAATCTCTGCACCATCGTTGATGTGATAATAAGGACAGTTTGGCTGCCGATTACATCCTCGGTCAGAAAATAAGCAAACTTTCCCCATAGCGTGATTCTGATTTTATCACCCCTAAAGAATTAATCTGAGAAGTTAGTGCTAACCACATGGGGGAAGTTCAGTTAAATTTGAGACATGCATATGCATATACACTTACTCTGGCATTAGGATTTCAATCTCACAGATATATGAAGGTTGTGGGTTCCTTTTTGTTATTCTTGTCTCCACTGGCTTCATTTGAGTTAGTAGTCCAATGACATCTGCATATTTGGAGATTAGTGACATAAAAATTAGAAATATCAATTATTTGGAGGTCATAATTACAACTATAAACATACCTGAGCACTGTGTATCTTTTTCGGCCCTTTCTTCTAGTGTGTCCATGGTAGCAAACTCGAAGCAATAATCTGGGAGAACTTTCGAAGATCCTTTTATTTCCTTTACCTTTGTATTGTATGCAAAAATATTTTAATTTCATTGCTCATCGGCCTATATTTTGTGGATTCCACAACCTTAAAATTGCTGAATGCATAAATAGATTTTTCATTGATCTTTGATCTAAATGTGTCTATAAGATTCTTCCAGATTGTAGCATGGATTGTTTCACCCTGTTAAAAGAATCAAATATGGTTAGTAATTTGCTTCATATGACAGAAAAATTCTAATTTAATATATTAGAAAACAAACCTGCTCATCCATCAGTATCATATCTATGCTAATAAGCTCATCGGTCGTAGGATTCACTGAATCCCAAATTCTCATTACTTTTACTTGAATATTCCAATTCTGTCTTCTTGTAGTTAAGTCGCTCAACTTCTTGTATGCCATATTCTTATGTCTTCAAAATTAACAGGGAACAGTTTATCAATTGATATAGTATTTATGAAGATTCTGCACATAAAAAGTAAGCTTGTGAAATAACAATTACCAAATCTGATGAATCAGGTCAGAAGTGATTTTGCGCCAATTCTTCCAACGTCGCTTCGTCGGGCGTCGAGCGTGCTTACGCGTGACTTTGTGGGGCGTCGAGTGAAGCGGCTGGACGTGGCTTTTCGTCTGGACGTTGAGTTGCGTGTGGCGTGTTCAAGTCGCCGTGGTCGTTGGCTTGTAATTGTTTGATGGGTACTTTTGCAGCCGTGTGTACTTATTTATATATGGGTTTAGGTGTCTTGGTTTGTGGTGGCCGGGACCGGCTGGAAATCAGATACCCACGTGATGGGTACTTTTTGATGATGATGATTGTTTGATGGGTACTTTTTGTACGGGCTAGTTGTAGACGCGTGCTTTGGAACCTATGTGGACTACTTCTACGTGACATGTTCTACTATTTTGTACATGTATTATATTCTTACGTAACGCTTGCATCTTTCAATCTCAGCCGTTAATACATAAAATTAAGGATCAAGATAATTTAATCTATGTGGACGCACGTGGTGGCTTGTTTGCCTATCGTTTTAATTAAATAATAGATAGATAATAGATTATGTTATTTGTCTCAAGAAAAAATTATAATTGTGTTATTTGTATCAAATTCAGAGAACGTATATTATAGCTTCCTAACATTATAGGAAGCCTAAATACATGTTTCTAAGAGATTTCATCAAATGAATCCCTCATCAATTTAAATAGATCAAAGGTCAATGCTTTTATTGAAACTGTATTTTTTAATTAGAGTTTTGTCTCTTAGGAAAACTTGAATGTCAAATTATCCTCAATTTCAAACTAACAGTAAATCAACATGATGCTTATGAGATTATTATGATGTACAATCAATTTCCTAGTTATTTTACTACTACTAATATGCAGCTGTTACATTACCGACATTTCTGAATGTACAATTGAAGGTATTGAGGTGTGCATCATCTGTGGAGAAAGGTACCAGTGTGCCCCCGCATCATAGGATTCATGACAATGGTATAATCAAGCATTTGGCTATACAGATACAACAGCTCCCTCTCTTTTCCTTCTACGATTTTTTATGTTGCCATGTACAACAATAGCTAACAATTTTTTCCTACAGGGTTGTAGGAGGAGAATGCTGCACCGGTCGGGACTAACAGACCAGATGATCAAGTGCAGACAACATCAGAGTAGAAAGCTATTGTCCTCCGCTGGCAGTCCTGCACCGAGAGTAGCTCGACGTCGAATACTTCAAACTGTTTCGCGCTAAAGAACGTCGATGGCCCAACCTTCAGCAAACAAAACATATATGTCAGAAACTGTGTACCATATTTGCTCTTGACAGTGACTGGTACTCTATTCTTATGCCAACGATATCCGTATGAGGCAGCATCGCAGATGAGTAAAGATCTGAGCTGCAGCCACTATAAGCTGGTTCGGTGGGATCTATGAAATTATTTTGATTCCTATATAACTAGATTTTTTTCCCTTGTTGTTTCTTCGTAAACAGCCGTCTTGTTTACCATTAGCATCATCTGCACACTAATCTTAAACCCCTCACATTTTTCCTTCTGATTCGTCATTTATATTGCCTCCATAAAATGTTTGTCCAGACGTGAGCTTCTTCAGCTAAGTTCTTCAGGCTTTATGGAACTTAGTATTATATTCTCACCGAAAGATATTTCCAAATAAGGTGCCTCGAACTATGTCTATATTTAACACAAATACATTTTGGATGGACAGGAATATTCTTGCTACAGGAAGTATAGTTCACTTTAATTCAGGAAATCAAATCTTCTTGTCTCCAGACCACTGCCATTGCTGGGCTGATTTACTTTGTTTCCCAACGTTTCTGTTTAGTACTCCCTCCGTTCCTAAATATTTTGTCTTTCTAGAGATTTCAACAAATGACTACGTACGGAGCAAAATGAGTGAATCTATACTCTAGAATATGTCTATATATATCCGTATGTGGTAGTCTATTTGAAATCTCTAAAAAGACAAATATTTAGGAACGGAGGGAGTATTTTGTACTCCTAAGTATCACTACTACTGGTCCCATAAGAAAAGAACCCTACTAATAAGATCAGTGAAACAATGGTCGCACCATGCAACTAGATAGTTTGCAATCTATCTTAGAACAAGTCATCCTACCAATTTACCCTTTGCCTCTACCCAAGAAGTTGTGAGCATAAGTTTATCCACCAGTTCTACGGTTATACGATTTTAAATATTGAATATAGCAGGACAGGGTCAGTGATGATTTCTGATTAGTGCAACAGCAAGTACATACAGAACAAGGTAAAATACACAAGAAGTCAACAAGTGAAAAATGCTGCCATGCAAGAGATGACAGTCACTTACAGGAGGACCAAGCTCAGGAGGTATAATTAGTCTTCTCTTCCCCCCTGGCTTCATGTCCCGAATCCCCTCTTCAAAACCTGCATCAAGAAACCCTGAAATAAGTTGTGGCGTTACTACGATATGTCCTGAGAAGGCGAGAAGTTCATCAGAATAACCAGGCCGAGGATAGTTTTGCAAGCCCAGTCCCAGTTTAGAATATTATTGACAATGAAGACTACGAAATAGCTAGGCATAGTTCAGTCCGGTGTTCAACATTCTAGAAGACCAAAGGAGGACATATCATGTAACTAGTGAATACTTTCCTGGAACTAATGATTTGTTGCCTAGCCGAATTTTGGCAGGCGAACCCTGGATGTAGGTGCTATCTATCCTTCGTCCTGATTCGTTGTAGCCCACATAGTGAAATATAACCTGTAATTTGGCGGATGGAAGTCAGCATCACACAAGAAGAATAGAACAATAACATATGCTGCAAATATTTATAAACTAAATGTAGTTCCTTATATTAGTCACCAATTTACAAAGAAATAAAACTGAAATTACTTATTTTGCTTTAGACCTCTATTAGTGAAAATGTAACTGCAACATTATTACCCAATATCCCTAATCATCCTTTAGTAGTATATAATAACAATGGAAGAACCAACTGGTCCATGCTTAACAAAAAAACATGAGAACGAGATTGACAAATTACATGAAACGTGTTCACACACAAGAAATTAAACATGAAACAACAAACAGTTAATTCCTATCCAAAAAAAAGAAAACATGAATGCCAGATCACACACATTTTTTTCGTTTCGAAAAGAGATCAGGCAGACATAAATATATTATAATTCAGGGAATAACCTGCTGACCATCCTTTGGGCAATCGCCTGTACCAACTTTGACGTCCTCATATATTAATCCGGAGTCCCGAGTTATATAGTTGTCGGGTGTCACTACTTTGACCTGAAAACCTGAAATGCATTTAGTCAATATAAAGCGTGATATTTAATTAGTCATCCAGGTTCCAGAATTAGAAGATAGAAACAAAAACCATATCAACAGTGATTCCCTGAATAACGAAACACCAACTGACTAAAGTGTAAAATGCTGATGATCCGAAACTTGCATCTGACTTGCAAATGAACAAGCGTAGGCGGTAGGCACAAAAAGAAGGCTACAAATAGATCCATCGATTATTCTTTCTTGGAAAAGGAAATCCATCGATATTTGTGCAAGTGAAAAATTAGCTTGCATAGTTTGGAATCAAGTAAATTGAGTTGCAGCCTATATCCAAAAGAATTTTGGTGGTGACAACCAAACCAGTTGAGGCAGGCTAGGTATATGCATGGACAAGAAACATAAATAATCCCTGATCTAAACGCTCTTATATTTCTTTGCGGAGGGAGTACTACATAGATAATGTACATGATCACCTTCTCTGATAAAGTTTGGGAAATCATCAGGTGCACGGTTGGCTTCCTGGATCTTCTTGTTCTGCTGAAGCAAGCGTCTTTCGTCATAAGGATTTACGGTCTTGGTCTTGGCGTGGGCGGAGAAGGGCAGTGAGAGCGTGGGCGTAGCCAGGAGCAGAGCAAGAGCCGCCCGCTTCCCGATCTTGAGCTCACCATTCCTGTCTCCACCCAAGACACTGGATTGTTTGCATTAACAAAACCAGGTCAAATACAACACAAGATATAACGATGAAATGTGTGATATTTTCGGGGATTTTTTTCTAGGGTAGAATAGCTCTAGTTTACCAAACAAGCAAGGCTTGTTAGACTGTATATTTACATAGAGCTTCTGTACGTAACTATATATATATATATATAGAGCCAAACCCGTATTAGGGTGTCTGTGCAGTTTCCCATACCCTTAATCTTTACATGGTATCAGTTTAAGTCTACGATCGTTTGCTTCCGCACCTGTCCCGATCGCCCCTGATGGCCTCTGTCCCGGCCGCCGCCCCCCAGCCGCTCAGGCCGCCCCGGCCTCTCCGTTTTTGGCGTCTCACCCGCTGGCCTCCATGGCCGCCGCCGCCTCTAGTCTTCATCGACATCGCCGCGCCGCCGGCGCCATACTGCGCCACCGCTCCGCCACCTCTAGGCTTCAATGACGTTGCCGCGCCGCCGCTCCGTCCTCGCCTCCCCCCTGCCGCAAGCATACGGGGGTCACGCGACCTATGGTGCCCCGCACGCGGCCACCTCTTGGTGGGGCTACCTGCTGGAAATATGCCCTAGAGGCAATAATAAATTGGTTATTATCATATTTCCCTGTTTATGATAAACGTCTATTATCCATGCTAGAATTGTATTGATCGAAAACTCAGATACATGTGTGGATACATAGGCAACACCGTGTCCCTAGTGAGCCTCTACTAGACTAGATCGTTGATCAAAAGATGATTAAGGTTTCCTAACCGTAGACATGTGTTGTCACTTGATAACAGGATCACATCATTAGGAGAATGATGTGATGGACAAGATCCATCCGTTAGCTTGGCATATGATCATTCAGTTTATTGCTATTGCCTTCTTAATGTCAAATACATATTCATTCAACCAGGAGATCATGCAACTCCCGGACTCCGGAGGAATACCTTGTGTGCTATCAAACGTCACAACGTAACTGAGTGATCATAAAGATGCTCTACAGGTATCTCCGAAGGTGTCTATTGAGTTGGCGTGAATCGAGATTGGGATTTGTCACTCCGCATGACGAAGAGGTATCTCTGGACCCTCTCGGTGATACACATCACAAGAAGCTTGCAAGCAATGTGACTAAGGAGTTAGTTACAAGATGATGTATTATGAAACGAGTAAAGAGACTTGCCGGTAACGAGATTAAACTAGGTATAGAGATACCGACGATCGAATCTCGGGCAAGTAACATACCGACAGACAAAGGGAATTAGTATGTTGTCATAAAGATTCAACCGATAAAAGATCTTCGTGGAATATGTAGGAATCAATATGGGCATCCAGGTCCCGCTATTGGTTATTGACCGGAGAGGTGTCTCGGTCATGACTACATAATTCCAGAACCCGTAGGGTCGCAGGATTAACGTTCGTTGACGCTAGAGTTGTATTAGGATATTTGATGAGTGGTAACCAAATATTGTTCGGAGTCCTGGATGAGATCCCGGACGTCACGAGGAGTCTCGGAATGGTCGAGAGGTAAAGATTTATATATGGGAAGTCATAATTTGGGTTCCGGAAAAAGGTGCATTTTTTTCAGTATTCTACCGGGAAGCTTCCAGAAGGTTCCAGAAGTCCACAAGTGGGTTCCCACGACCCAAGGGTTAGCATGGGCTGCGGGGAGGCACCCTGGCCTTATTGGGCTAGGCGCACCAAGTCCTCATGACCGGAGAGGTGTCTCGGTCATGACTACATAATTCCGAAATCCGTAGGGTCGCACGCTTAATGTTTGTAGACGCTAGAGTAGTATTGGCATATTTGTTGAGTTGCAACCAAATATTGTTCGGAGTCCCGGATGAGATCCCGGACGTCACAAGGCGTCTCAGAATGATCGAGAGGTAAAGATTTATATATGGGAAGTCATATTTTGGGTTCCGGAAAAAGGTGCAGTTTTTTCGGTATTGTACCGGGAAGCTTCCAGAAGGTTCTGGAGGGGTCCGGAAGTCCACAAGTGGGTTCACCACGAGCAAGGGCTAGCATGGGCTGCGGGGAGGCATCCTGGCCTTATTAGGCTAGGCGCACCAAGTCCTCAAAAGCCCATATGGCTAGGGAAGGCAAAAAAGGAAGGAGTCCTAGTAGGAATAGGATTGGACTTGGAGTCCAAGTCCTCCCCCCCCTTAGCTATGCCCTAGGGCTTGGAGGGGCTGTTTCCAACGCCCCTCCACCTTTATATAGAGGGGAGGGGCCACCCCAAGAGGATACGCCAAGCCCTTGGCGCCCCTCTCTCTCCCGTTACTCCGTAGTTCCACCGCCTCGTCCCGACGACGCTTAGCGAAGCGCTGTCGGTGCTCCACCACCATCATCACCACCACGCCGTCATGTTGGTTGTGATCCCATCTACTTCTCTCCCGCTTGCTGGATCAAGAAGAAGGAGACGTCATTGAGCCGCACGTGTGCTAAACTCGGAGGTGTCGTCCGTTCGGCACTAGATCGGTTGGATCATGATCGGATCGCGAAGAGTACGACTACATCAACCGCGTGATAAACGCTTCCGCTTAGCGATCTACAAGTGTATGTAGATGCTCTCCCTCTCTCGTAGCTATGCATCTCCATGGATAGATCTTGCGTGTGCGTATAAATTTTTTGTTTTCCATGCAACGTTCCCCAACAATGGCATCATGAGGCAGGTCTATGCGTAGATGATATGCACGAGTAGAACACAAAGAAGTTGTGGGCGGTGATGTTCATACTGCTTACCACCAACGTCTTATTTTGATTCGGCGGCATTGTGGGATGAAGCGGCGCGAATCAACCTTACATGTCCACGCACATGAGACCGGTTCCACCGGCTGAAATGCAACTTGTTTTGCATAAAGGTGGCTGGCGGGTGTCTGTTTCTCCTACTTTAGTTGAATCGATTGACTACGGCCGGTCCTTGAAGAAGGTTAAAACAACAAACTTGATAATCACCATTGTGGTTTTGCGTAGGTAATAATGGTATTTGCTAGTTGCCCGTAGCAGCCACGTAAAACTTGCAACAACAAAGTAGAGGACGTCTAACTTGTTTTTCCAGGGTATGTTGTGATGTGATATGATCAAGACGTGATGTGATATACGTTGTTGTATGAGATGATCATGTTTTGTAATATTGACAACCGGCAGGAGCCTTAGGGTTGTCTCTTAATTATTGTATGAAATGCAAGCGACATATAATTGCTTTACTTCATCGCTATGTGTTAGCAATAGTTGGCGAGACGACCCCGACGCAACGATGGAGATTAAGGTGTCGAGCCGGTGACGATGGAGATCATGCCGATGCTTTGGAGATGGAGATCAAAAGCACAAGATGATGATGGCCATATCATATTGCATATTTTGATTGCATGTGATGTTTATCCTTTATGCATATTATTTTGCTTAGAACGACGGTTACATTATAAGATGACCCCTTCACTTAATTTCAAGATAAAGGTGTTCTCCCCGAGTATGCACTGTTGCCAAAGTTTGTCGTTTCGAAGCACCACGTGATGATCGGGTGTGATAGACTCTACGTTCACATACAACGGGTGTAAGCCAGTTTTGCACACGCAGAATACTTGGGTTAAACTTGACGAGCCTAGCATGTACAGACATGGTCTCGGAATACTAGAGACCGAAAGGTCGAACATTAGTCATATAGTAGATATGATCAACATAAAGATGTTCACCATTGAAGACTACTCCATCTCACATGATGATCGGACATGGTTTAGTTGATTTGGATCATATATCACTTAGACAACTTGATGGATGTTGGTTTAAGTGGGAGTTCATTAGTAATTTGATTAACTGAACTAAGATTTATCATGAATATAGTCAAAATGTCTTTGCAAATTATGTTGTAGTTTAATAGCTCGCGATGTAGCTTCCACATTTTTTTTGATACGTTCATAGAGAAAACTAAGTTGAAAGATGATGGTAGCAATAATGCGGACTAGGTCCGTGATCTGAGGATTATCCTCATTGCTGCACAGAAGAATTATGTCCTTGATGCACCACTAGGTGACAGAACTGCTGCAGGAGCTGATGCAGGCGTTATAAACATTTAACAAGCTCGATCTAATGACTACTTGATAGTTTAGTGTGCCATGCCTTACGGCTTAGAACCGGGGCTCTAAAGACGTTTTGGACGCCATGGAGCATATGAGATGTTTCAACAGCTGAAATTGGTATTTCAGGCTCATGCCCGTGTTGAGAGGTATGAGACCTCTGACAAGTACTTTGCCTGCAAGACAGAGGAGAATAGCCCAGCCAATGAGCATGTGCTCAGAATGTCTGGGTACTACAATCTCTTTAATCAAGTGGGAGTTAATCTTCTAAATAAGATAGTGATTGACAGAGTTTTCCAGTTACTATCACCAAGCTACTGGAGCTTCGTGATGAACTATAATATGCAAGGGATGACGAAAACGATTCCCAAGCTCTTCGTGATGCTGAAATAGGCGGAGGTAGAAACCAAGAAAGAACATCAAGTGTTAATGGTTAACAAATCACCAGTTTTAAGAAAAAGGGCAAGGGAAAGAAAGGGAACTTCAAGAAGAACAACAAGCAAGTTGCCGCTCCCGTGAAGAAGCCCAAAGCTGGACCCAAGCCTGAAACTGTGTGCTTCTATTGCAAAGGAAATGGTCACTAGAAGCAGAACTGCCCCAAATACTTGGCAGATAAGAAAGATGGCAAAGTAAGATATACATGTTATTGATATACAAAGTGTGTTGAAAGTGTTTCCAAGATTGATATGATCACCATCACACACTCACTCTACCTTCGGGATTAGTGTTGAGCCTAAATAAATGTTATTTGGTGTTTGCGTTGAGCATGAACATGTATTGCAATACAATCATTTATTTAAGTCAGAGAATAACTATTGTTCTGTTCGCATGAATAAAACTTTCTATGGTCATACACCCAATGTAAATGGTTTATTGAATCTCGGTCGTAGTGATACACATATTCATAATATTGACGCCAAAAGATACAAAGTTGATAATGATAGTGCAACATACTTGTGGCACTGCCGTTTAGGTCATATTGGTGTAAATTGCATGAAGAAACTCCATGCGGATGGATTTTTTGGAATCACTTGATTATGAATCATTTGATACTTGCGAACCATGCCTCATGGGCAAGATGACAAAAACTCCGTTCTCCCGAACAATGGAGCGAGCTAATGACTTATTGGAAATAGTACATACCGATGTATGCGGTCCGATGAGTGTTAAAGCACGCGGCGGGTATCGTTATTTTCTCACCTTCACAGATGATTTGAGTAGGTATGGGTATATCTACTCAATGAAACACAAGTCTGAAACGTTTGAAAAGTTCAAAGAATTTCAGAGTGAAGTGGAGAATCATCGTAACAAGAAAATAAAGTTTCTACGATCTGATCGCGAAGGCGAATATTTAAGTTACGAGTTTGGCCTTCACTTAAAACAATGTGAAATAGTTTCACAACTCACGCCACCTGGAACACCACAGCGTAATGGTGTGTCCGAACATCGTAACCGTACTTTATTAGATATGGTGCGTTCTATGATGTCTCTTACCGATTTGTCACTATCGTTTTGGGGTTATGCATTAGAGACAGCCGCATTAACGTTAAATAGGGCACCGTCTAAATCCGTTGAGATGACACCGTATGAACTGTGGTTTGGCAACAAACCTAAGCTATCGTTTCTTAAAGTTTGGGGATGTGACGCTTATGTCAAAAGGCTTTAGCCTGATAAGCTTGAACTCAAAGCGGAGAAGTGCGTCTTCATAGGATACCCGAAAGAAACTACTGGGTATACCTTCTACCACAGATCCGAAGGCAAAATCTTTGTTACTAAGAAAGGGTCCTTTATAGAGAAGGAGTTTCTCTCGAAAAAAGTGAGTGGGAGGAAAGTATAACTTGATGAGGTAGTTGTACCTGCTCTCAAATTGGAGAGAAAGCCGTTTCCGTGATGCCTACACCAACCAGAGAGGAAGTAAATGATGATAATCATGAAACTTCAGATCAAGTTACTGCTGGACCTCGTAGGTCGACCAGAACACGTTCCGCACCAGAGTGGTACGGTAATCCTGTCCTGGAAGTCATGTTGTTGAACAACGGCGAACCTACGAACTATGAAGAAGCTATGACAAGCCCAGATTCCGATAAATGGCTTGAGGCGATGAAATCTGAGATATGATCCATGTATGAGAACAAAGTATAGACTTTGGTGGACTTGCCCAATGATCGGCAAGCCATTGAGAATAAATGGATCTTCAAGAGGAAGACAGACGCTGATGGTAATATCACTACAAAGCTCGACTTGTTGCAAAAGGTTTTCGACAAGTTCAAGGGGTTGACTACGATGAGACTTTCTCACCCGGAGTGATGCTTAAGTTTGCCTGAATCATGTTAGCAATTGCCGCATTTTATGATTATGAAATCTGGCAGATGGATGTCAAAAAATTGCATTCCTTAACGGGTTTCTTAAGGAATAGTTGTATATGATGCAATCATAAGGTTTGTCAATCCTAAAGGTGCTAACAAAGTGTGCAAGCTCCAGCAATCCATCTATGGACTGGTGCAAGCATCTTGGAGTTGGAATATACGTTTTGATGAGGTGATCAAAGCATATGGTTTTATACAGACTTACAATGAAGCCTGTATTTACAAAAGTGAGTGAGAGCTCTGTAGCATTTCTGATATTATTTCTGAATGACATATTGTTGATTGGAAATGATATAGAATTTCTGGATAGCATAAAAGGATACTTGAATAAGAATTTTTCAATGAAAGACCTCGATGAAGCTGCTTATATATTGGGCACCAAGATCCATAGAGATAGATCGAGACGCTTAACAGGACTTTCACAAAGCACATACCTTGGCAAAGTTTTGAAGAAGTTCAAAATAGACCAGTCAAAGAAAGCGTTCTTGCCTGTGTTGCAAGGTGTAAAGTTGAGTAAGACTCAAAGCCCGACCATGGGAGAAAATAGAGAATGGAAGGGGCTGTTTGGTTTGTGCCCAAGCTAGCCACACCAAAATTTTGGTATGACCAATGCAAGGGCATGACCAAAATTTTGGTAAACTAGCATCGTTTGGATTGTAGCCATCCAAAATTCCTACCCTACATGCGCATGCTAAGTGTGAGGGTCCCATTAACTAATTACTGCCAAAAGTGCCTGCTCCCTTGCTGCATGCATCATATACTGTAATAAAAATTGAACAGTACTTGGGCCCATTGAGACAGGGGGGACAAAACCGGCTGCCAATGTTTTATGAGCTTTTCCACGCTGGTCTCGCCAACGCTGCCAAATTTACATAGGCGGACGCCATTGTCGTTAAGCGCCAATTTCTTGGCAATAGTCCAAACGGCCACCAATTCCTATGGGCGAGCCAAAGTATTGGTATGGTAAACTTTGGCTGTGATCCAAACGCACCCGAAGTCATTCCCTATGCCTCAGCCATAGGTTCTATAAAGTATGCCATGTTGTGTACCAGACCTGTTGTGTGCCTTGCCATGAGTTTGGCAAGGGGGTACAATAATGATCCAGGAGTAGATTACTAGACAACGGTCAAAATTATCCTTAGTTACCTAAGGGGACTAAGGAAATATTTCTCGGTTATGGAGGTGATAAAGAGTTCGTCGTAAAGGGTTACGTCGATGCAAGCTTTGACACAAATTCGGATGACTCTAAGTCTAAATCTGAATACGTATTGAGAGTGGGAGCAATTACCTAGAGTAGCTCCATGCAGAGCATTATAGACATAGAAATTTGCAAAAATACATACGGATCTGAATATGACAGACCCGTTGAATAAACCTCTCTCACAAGCAAAACATGATCACACATTAGTACTCTTTGGGTATTAATCACATGGCGATGTGAACTAGATTATTTACTCTAGTAAACTCTTTGGGTGTTAGTCACATGGCGATGTGAACTGTGGGTGTTAAATCACATGGCGATGTGAACTAGATTATTGACTCTAGTGCAAGTGGGAGACTGTTGAAAATATGCCCTAGAGGCAATATGAAATTGGTTATTATCATATTTCCTTGTTCATAATAAACGTCTATTATCCATACTAGAATTGTATTGATCGAAAACTCAGATACATGTGTGGATACATAAGCAACACCGCGTCCCTAGTGAGCCTCTAGTAGACTAGCTCGTTGATCAAAAGATGATTAAGGTTTCCTAACCATAGACATGTGTTGCCACTTAATAAACGGGATCACATCATTAGGAGAATGATGTGATGGACAAGATCCATCCGTTAGCTTGGCATATGGTCATTCAGTTTATTGCTACTGCTTTCTTAATGTCAAATACATATTCTTTTAACCATGAGATCATGCAACTCCCGGACTCCGGAGGAATACCTTGTGTGCTATCAAACGTCGCAACATAACTGGGTGATCATAAAGATGCTCTACAGGTATCTCCGAAGGTGTCTGTTGAGTTGGCGTGAATCGAGATTGGGATTTGTCGCTCCGCTTGACGGAGAGGTATCTCTGGGCCCTCTCGGTGATACACATCACAAGAAGCTTGCAAGCAATGTGACTAAGGAGTTAGTTACAAGATGATGTATTACAAAACGAGTAGACAGACTTACCGGTAACGAGATTGAACTAGGTATAGAGATACCGACAATAGAATCTCGGGGAAGTAACGTACCGACAGACAGAGAATTAGTATGTTGTCATAACGGTTCAACCGATAAAAGATCTTCGTGGAATATGTAGTAATCAATATGGGTATCCAGGTCTCGCTATTGGTTATTGACCAGAGAGGTGTCTCGGTCATGACTACATAATTCCCGAACCCGTAGGGTCGCACGCTTAACGTTCGTTGACGCTAGAGTAGTATTGGGATATTTGATGAGTGACAACCAAATATTGTTCGGAATCCCGGATAAGATCCCGGACATCACGAGGAGTCTCGGAATGGTCGAGAGGTAAAGATTTATATATGGGAAGTCATATTTTGGGTTCTGGAAAAATGTGCAATTTTTCGGTATTTTACCGAGAAGCTTCCAGAGGGTTCCGGAGGATTCCGGAGGGGTCCGAAAGTCCACAAGTGGGTTCACCATGACCCAATGGCTAGCATAGGCTGTGGGGAGGCACCCTGGCCTTATTGGGCTAGGCGCACCAAGTCCTAAAAAGCCCATATGGCTAGGGAAGGCAAAAAAGGAAGGAGCCCTAGTAGGAATAGGATTGGACTTGGAGTCCAAGTCCTCTCCCTCTTAGCTACGCGCTAGGGCTTTGAGGGGCTGTTTCCCACGCCCCTCCACCTATATATATAGAGGGGAGGGGGCGCCACAAGAGGATACACCAAGCCCTTGGCGCCCCTCTATCTCCCGTTACTCCATAGTTCCACCGCCTCGTCCCGGCGACGCTTAGCGAAGCGCTGTCGGTGCTCCACCACCACCATCATTACCACGTCGACGTGTTGGTTGTAATCCCATCTACTTCTCCTCTCCCGCTTGCTGGATCAAGGAGGAGACACCATCGAGCCGCATATGTGCTAAACTCGGAAGTGCCGTCCTACAGCACTAGATCGGTTGGATCGTGATCGGATCGCGAAGAGTACGACTACATCAACCGCGTGATAAACGCTTTTGCTTAGCGATCTACATGGGTATGTAGATGCTCTCCCTCTCTCGTAGCTATGCATCTTCATGGATAGATCTTGCGTGTGCGTAGAATTTTTTTGTTTTCCATGCAACGTTGCCCAACACTACCACGCACCCCACGGCGTCCAGCATCCACCCGCGGCCAACTCCTATGGCGCTGCAGCAACGACGCCAACCCATGGCACTGCCATGGCCAATCCGCGTTCGACTCAAAGAAGGCCGCCGGCGCCTCTACGGCCTCTGCCCGTTGGTGTCGCCACCGACCGCAATTTTCGGCGACCGCGCTTCCTCATGGCGCGTCTTCTTCGTACGGGGCGCCCTACGGCTGTACATCGATGGAGTTGGTGGCTTTCTCTGTGCTACCGAGTGGTACTTCACCTCCAGGGTTTTATGCGCCGCCGCCTTCGGATTATGGTGTACCAAATGCGTCGTTCTACTTTACGCATCTCATCCCGGTGAAGCTGATAACGCATAACTACCTGTCGTGGCGGGCTCAAGTCCTGCCGCTTATTCGCAGCCGCTATTCGAGGGTTATGTTGATGGCACACTACGGTGACCTCCGCTATATCATCCGATGCATCATGCTTGGGTGGCCAGGATCAAGCCATCCTCTCTGCTATCCAGTCCTCTCTCTCGGAGGGAGTCTCGTCATTGGTCATCTTCGCCGCTATGTCTCGGGACACATGGACGACCCTTCATGCCAGTTTTGCTTCGTAGGCGCATGCTCATGCTATTCGCACTGCGCTTGGGGAGGTGAAGCTTAATGACCTCACCGTCACTGACTACTTCAACAAGGTGATGGGTATGGCTGACACACTTGCCTCCATTGGCAAGGCTCTTGGTCCGGAGGAGTTCACCTCTTATGTGCTCAATGGACTGGGTGACGACTATGACAATTTGGTGGAGAATATCAATGGTCGTGACACTCCCATCCAGGCGCGTGAGTTGTACGCGCGTCTTCTTGCCAAGGAGCAGCGCATCCAGGTTCGCCGCTCTACGCCGAGTTTCCCTTCCACCAACGCTGCAATGCATGGCAAGGGCAAGCCCTACAAGCCACCAACTGGTGGCAAACCTCCGTTGGCCGCGCCCAACCCACGGAATTCCACTACCTCCGCGGGCGGCCGCGTCCGTGCCTGCTGTCCCTCATGTGGTGCTCAGGTCCCCTGCCAGCTATGTGGTCTTGATGGCCACCTTGCTTCCTGTTGTCATCGTCGCTTCAAGCAGGATTTCTTGGGGATCGGGAACAATGGCAAGGGTAATGAGAAGCAGGCTGCCCTGGCGAGTCATGAGCAGAGTCACACTCTTTCCTATCCCGTTGATGCATCGTGTACATGGATACGGGAGCTACCAATCACCTGACGAGTGAGATTGGCAAGCTCTCTACACAGGAGCCGTACCGTGGACATGATCAAGTTCGCACCGCTAATGGGGAAGGTATGCTGGGGAAGGTATGCACACCTCACATATTGGTCAGGCTTCACTTCTCACTCATCGATCTAAATAATTGCGTCTCCTTAATGTCTTTCGAGTTCCCTCTGTTTCACGTAGTTTGCTATCAGTTCCTAAACTTACTCGCGATAACAATGTTCTTGCTGAATTTCATCCTTTTCAATTTTTCTGTTAAGGATCGGGACACGAGGGACGTACTCCGTAGAGGTCGATTGCGCAATAATGGTCTTTATGCACTTGATGTGCCACCAGCTCCTTGTGCTTTCAGCGGTGTTCGTGTGTCTTCATCACATTGGCATGTGCGCCTTGGTCATCCTACCACTCCCATTGTTTGCCATGTACTTCATCGTCATGAGCTTCCAGTTGTGTCCCATAAACATGTTGATGCAGTTTGTGATGCCTGTCAGCAAGGCAAGAGTCATTAGCTTCCTTTTTATGAGTCGAGTCGTGTAGTCAATAAACCGCTTGAACTTGTGTTTTCAGATGTATGGGGCCATGCCCAAACCTCTGTTAGTGGTTATAATTACTATGTCAGTTTTATTGATGCTTACAGTCGGTTCACTTGGCTTTATCTTCTTAAACGCAAGTCTGATGTGTTTAATGTTTTCTTGCAATTCCAAGCGCATGTTGAGCGTCTGCTCAGTCACAAAATCATTCATGTGCAATCCGATTGGGGGGGGGGGAGTATCATAACCTCAATGCATTCTCTAATAAACTTGGAATTACGCATCGTGCGTCTTGTCCTCATACACATCAGCAGAACGGTGTAGCTGAGCGTAAGCATCGCCATATAGTTGAGACAGGTCTCGCCTTGCTTGCTCACGCCTCCCTTCCTTTTCGGTTTTGGAGTGATGCTTTCTCCACCGCCTGTTTCCTCATTAACAGGCTTCCTACACGACTTCGTCAGATGAAAACACCACTTGAACTCTTGCTGAATGAAATTCCTGATTATACGTTTCTCAAGGTTTTTGGGTGTGCGTGTTGGCCACATCTTCGTCCATATAACCAACGCAAGTTGGAGTTTCGGTCTAAACAGTGTGTGTTTCTTGGTTATAGTTCTCTTCATAAAGGGTACAAGTGTCTTCATGTTCCCTCTAACCGCGTTTACATTTCTCGTGATGTGGTGTTTGATGAGAATGTTTTTTTTTTTCTTTTTCCGCACTTCCGGTCACTTCCACCACTACCACTGCACCTGAGAAATCTGCTTTACCTTTGCCTGGTCAATTTGTAGATGCTGCATATACCCCACTGTTGCTACCTAACCATGGTGCTGGTACAGGGCGAGGAGCACGCCTCGAGCTTCTGGATGAGCAGTCGTCGGTGTCCCCTCGGGCGTTAGACGATGGGTGTGCACGGAACGTCGATCGAGGTTGCCTGCCCCATGCACCCGCTCGTGACGCCTCCTGGGCCTGGCCTGACGCCCGCGTCAGCCGAGCCGGCCGAGCCGACCTCTGCCTCGTCCCCTTGGCCCCGCTTCGGCCGAGCTGGCCTCCGCCGCGTCCTCGCCAGGCCGTTCGCCTTGCCCGGCCGGTCCCGTGCTGCCGGACGTGTCACCGGTGCACATTGCTTCTGAACCTGGGGAACGGTCTGCGTCGTCGTCGTCATCTTCATCGACCTCGCCTCCGACGCCACCTCCGCCACCTACCGCTATTCTGCGTCCTCGTACACGCAGCCAGAGTGGTATTGTTCGGCCGAAGGAGCGCACTGACAGCGTGGTTGCGTGGATTGCGGCGCGTGTGGCACATGCATATGCTGAACCCATTGTCGAGCCTCGGCATTTTTAGGCGGCTCTTCGGATTCCTCACTGGCGTAGTGCCATGGAGCAGGAGTTTCAGGCCCTACAGAGGAACGATACTTGGCGCTTGGTTCCTCCTGTGTCTGGTGTCAACATTATTGACTCCAAGTGGGTGTTTAAGGTCAAGAAGCATGCTGACGGTTCTGTTGAGCGATACAGGGCACGACTTGTGGCCAAAGGTTTCAAGCAAAGGTATGGTCTTGATTATGAGGATACCTTCAATCCAGTTGTCAAACCTACCACCATTCATCTGCTTCTGTTCTTGGCTGTTGCCAAAGGGTGGTTTCTGCATCAGCTTGATGTTCAGAATGCTTTTCTTCATGGGGTCTTGGAGGAAGAGGTTTACATGCGGCAACCTCCAGGTTTTGTTGATCCTGCTCGTCCACATCATTTGTGTCATCTTGTTAAGGCGTTTTATGGACTTAAGCAGGCTCCTTATGCATGGCATGCACGACTTGGCTCGGTTCTTCGACGTCATGGATTTGCTCT
The DNA here is from genome assembly GCA_021437245.1 of Aegilops speltoides. Taxonomy (NCBI): domain Eukaryota; kingdom Viridiplantae; phylum Streptophyta; class Magnoliopsida; order Poales; family Poaceae; genus Aegilops; species Aegilops speltoides. Next base: position 239,838,824 of record CM038142.1, read on the forward strand.
ATCCACTGCTGACACGTCTCTGTTCCTGTTCCATCGTCCTGAGGTTACTATGTATCTGCTGGTTTATGTTGATGTCATTATTCTTATCAGCTCCTCAGTGACTGTTGCTGATCATCTGTTCTCTGCTCTGAGTGGTCACTTTGCTGTCAAGGATCTGGGTGCTCTCCATTACTTGCTTGGTCTGGAGGTCTCACGGTCATCCGCTGGCCTGACTCTCACTCAGCATAAGTATTCCCCGGACTTGCTGCGACGTGCTCGTATGTTGCAATGCAAGCATGCTACCACTCCTATGTCTGCAACTGATCGATTATCGGCCTTGGATGGTGCTTTGCTTCCTTTAGATGATGCTACTGAGTACCGCAACATTGTTGGTGGCTTACAGTACTTGACTATCACACGGCCGAACATATCCTATGTGGTAAAGCGTGTGTGCCAGTATCTTCATGCTCCTCAGACTTCACACTGGTCAGTTGTGAAGCGTATACTGCGTTATCTCTCCCATACTGTCTCATATGGCTTGCTCTCCGGTCTACCTCGTTGAGTGCTCTCTCGGCGTTCTCTGATGCGGATTGGGCTGCTCGCCTGGATGATAGGCGATCAACGGGGGGTTATGTTGTCTTTTTTGGTCCCAACTTGATCGCCTGGAGTGCGCGCAAGCAGGCCACAGTTTCTCGGAGTAGCACTGAAGCAGAGTATAAGGCAGTTGCCAACGCCAGAGCTGAGCTTATCTGGATACAATCTTTGTTGAGAGAGTTGGGAGTCTCTCAAGATCAGCCACCGGTCCTTTGGTGTGACAATATTGGTGCGGCATATTTTTCGTCCAATCTAGTTTTCCATGCTCGAACCAAGCACATCGAAGTTGACTATCATTTTGTGAGGGAACATGTTGCACAGAAACTTCTTCATATCAAGTTTATCTCCTCCAAAGATTAACTTGCTGACATCTTCACGAAGCCATTTCCACAACCTCGTTTGAAGGTTGTAGACGCAATCTTAACTTGCTTTGTACTTCAGGCCACAGTTAAGATTGAGGGAGGGTGTTAGACGGTATATTTACATAGAGTTTCTATACGTACCTGTATATTGTATTTGTACACGTTGTGTGCTCCTATATATAAAGAGACACACCCGTATTAGGGTGTCGTGCAGTTTTCCACAACCCTAATCTTTACAAGGCTACCAAGTGGTCAGCTTGGTAAGCTATCAACAAAAAATTACAATCTTTACAAGGCTAGCGACCAAAACATATATATGAAAAAAAACAAAATAAAATGAGAAGGAGGGTCTAAATTTGTTGAGAGGCGAGGTAAAACAAAGTTGATGATTTACCATAATAGCCTCTTCCCGTGTCGCCTAGCAGCTGCGGATGCCTTCGTGGAACTGGACCTGGAGGGAGCAACCAGTCCTGCAAGAAGCGCGAGAGAAATGAGCAAATGAAGAGCTCGTTCATGGAGATGGAAGGGAGGGGAGGCCTCACGGCTGCAAGAGGATAGGGTGGAGCGGGAGGAGGACACCAGCTCCATCTCCTTCTCCTCCAATCCCACGCACTTGCTTTGACCCACCCCGCACTCGCACTCACTCGCAGTCGCAGGTGAATGAAGAAGCACAAGGAAGAAGGGGATAATTGAGCCAAAGAAACCGACGATGGGGGTTTGGGTTCTGCCTGCGGACGTGAGCTCGGTGTAGGCGCCGAGGTGGACCGCGCCCAGCCATACACACACGCGGGCCAGGGGCCCCGCATGTCGGTGGCCAGAAGGGTATCTCTGTGGCTGGACCCCGCGCGGCGTGTCCGCGGCCATAACCATCTCTCGATTCTCCTCACGCACCGCACCGCACCGGCAGGCCGCTTCTCACCGCCCGCCGGCTTCCAAGCGCAACCAGAAAAGCAAGCCATGTCGCCGTGGCGCGCCGTCGCATCCCGCCTCTCCGCCCCCCACCTCTTCTCCAGGGCCTTCTCCAAACCTCCTCCGCCTCTTCCCCAGCCTCTGTCCGGGACCTTCTCCAAGGCCGCTGCCTCCGCCGCCGCCACGTCGCACAGCCCTAGCGCGGCCTCCTCTGCCGGTCCGAGGCCCGAGGTACGGCCCGAAGCTCTCGCGTCCCCGAGATGCCATTTTTGCTGCTTATTGTTGCGCTCAGGCGGGCTCATAGTGTGATCTGGCGGATTAGAACGGTCCCTGACTCCAGGGCGGATCGCTGTTGCGAGTACCTACTGGGGTCAACGCATTCTAGGTCTGGGTTGCTCCATCACCACGTAGATTTGCAACATGGAATATGTTCATAGGCTTGATATATGTGTGCTTCCGTCCTTCTGCAATGTAGATAGATTTCCAAATTTGTAAGGTTTTCTAAATGTCGTCTATTTCCTACAGTATTTTCGTTCATAGGACTGTGATCTACCTAGCAACACTCAAATGTTTTCCAGAAATTGGGCGAAATCAAGTGATGTGTTTTTTAAGCTTTTGATCTACAAAGATGTGCACTTTGTGTGGATGTATGGAGAAATGGAAGGCTTTTATTGCAACATCCAACAAGTCTGTAAAGATGTGCATTTTGTCTGGATGTATGGAGAAATGGAAGGATTTTATTGCAACGTCCAACAAGTTTGTTGCTGACTTATGCAGACTATTTTTTTCCATTTAGTGATATTCATCTCTACTTAGTGTGTACTACCTATCTACCACACATGCTACAAAGGCTTAACTAATATTTCCTCCTATATGCCTGTTGTTAAGGATGAATTCTTTCTTTTATAGGTCCGACTGAATTCTATGTTCCTGTCCAAGCCCTCTTCACTGGCATTGCCTCCTGATTCTCCTCTTAGAGCAGAAGATCCACACTATGAGGGAATTAAGCGCTTGATGCTCACGCTGCTGCTGTTCTACAGTAAGCAAAGCAAGTCCATCAGAGGAGCAAACGCTGTTTATCACCGCATCACTTCTCATGTTGACAAGCCTGACATCTATGAAGGTACACACCTTTGTACTTGATGGTAAACTCGTTCCTTTTGCACTTTCAGCATTTCCTTGATCATTTCCTATTTGCTGTTTTTTTTCTGTATTTCTGCTGCAATAAGATTTATGCATGTTCTGGTACTTCGTACTAAGAAAAAGATACCTCTGGTTGTCCATGATTTTCTGCATGGTTGATCTTGACATTAAATTAACAATGGGCACTTAATTTCTGATATTCTGAAGTGCATGGGAGTTATATAGATCCGTAATTATTCAGTTTGAGCTGTGCGGCAGAAATTAGCTTCATTCTTCTCTGAGCATACTAGTATCTTTAATGGTGAGAACCAGATAGGAGGTACATGTTTTTGCTTTGCCATTGAGGAGTTATATTTTCTGCTCTTAAAAGTAGGGTGCTTTCCTGAGGTTTTAATGAAGTGCCGGCTTGTTTTCCAAACGAAAGAATGAACTTTGTGTAATCCCGAAACAATATAATTTCTGATTGTACAAGTACTGAATTGCTGATTACTAGAGCATTAGTGTCCACCCAGTTGCATCATGCTCCCTGAATTGCATCACTGAACTACTTTTTTCTTTTAGATCCGGTTTATAGATGTACATTACATTGTGCTATTTTTATATGTTTATGGAAGGTAAAGAAATGCTTGTGCAATTCCATTCTTAGAGAGTATAAATAATAATCCATTTGAATGTCATGTTGTGAGTTAAGGCTTTTTGTCAATAAACACTTACGGCTGATAAACATGAAGTGCTTTGTGAATTCTAGCCTCTTATTGTTAATGGAATTGGACTGGGATATCGTGTCCTTTGCGTCTAATTGAAGTTAACCACATCAACTCCTTTTTATGTTTGATATTTATGGAGACAGCACTTTCTGATGTCTCTCTTTTGCAGTGTTTCAGTTGGAGAAAACATTTAAAACAACATTTTCATTGCTTGTTCTCCATATGTGGCTCGTTCTACGTCGCTTGAAGGAAGAAGGAAAGGACGGTGTTAAATTTGGACAGTACATCTATGAAACTTACAATCATGATGTGGAGCTCAGAGTTTCTAAGGCTGGGGTAGGTCATCCATAATTCTGAAAGATTGATATATATCTGAGGTTAAATTATCCACACATTTCCTGTTATCCTAATTATTGAATCTGATGGTTTTAATCCTCCTTATTAATCGTCCTAATGAACGTTGATTAGCAACACACCATTACTATCATATACATTTAATGCCAGACTTCTTTGTACATTATCTGCTAGAAATGTGAGATCCTAAGGGGATATAAAGTTAGCTGGTTGAAGCAAGAAGCTACATAGTACTAGATTGTGCTTTCTTTGTCCACCAGTGTCAAAAAAGATCTGGAGAAATGCTCAACCTATCTAAATGATACGTCTTCATTTGTGTATGCGATACACAGCTGGACACACTTATATAGGGAGCGGTCTAGCAAAGGAGCCAAACTAGTGTATCGGCAGTGCATCATGCTTAGGTGCAATGCCATCAAACTATTTTTTTTAGAACCGGGCTTTACCCCTTTCCATTGCATAGAATGGAAATACAACCAGTTCCAACAGGAAGAGTCAGGAGAAGGGAAAGATGTAGAGCGAGTTCCAACACTACCAGGAAACCCACCACACTCGCTCGCCATCGAAACGAGTGTTATGGGGCGAAAACCTGAGTAGCACAACATAAAGTCTAGCCTATTACATTCTCAAAAGACCAAACTAGGGCAGACACAGTAGCATGCCAGTCGGATAGAAACATCTCCTCCGGGTAGAAGCAACGAAAGGTAGACGTCATGTGCCAGCCATCTCTTCATCTAGAGCATCTCGAAGCATCAGGCACCTTGGATTTGTTGCTTGACAGCATCACACATCTTCATCAGCTGCATCGTGCTAGCCCTGATCATCTTTGCTCCTGTGCGCAGCTCCCTGGCGTCATCCCCTTGCTGTAGACCTGTCCAGTAGAGCAGAAAAGAGCAGCACAGAGAAAACACAATCTGAAAAGGAGTCTTGATTTGTTTCTTTTCAAAAGTAGCTCGATTGCGCGCCAATCATATGGCCCAATAAGTGGCTGCTAAGCCCACCGTGTAGAAAGTTTTCTTCCAAGGGAGAAACTTGTGACACCACACGAAGTATTGCCAGTAGTTCTTCGGACATTTGTCAGTGCCTAAAACAACCCCAATGGATCGCCAGACTACCCTGGCCGCTGGGCACGTAAAAAATAGGTGTTGAGCTGTTTCCACCCCTTTGCAAAAAGAGCAGCAAGGATTCCCTGGCCATTTCCTTTTTTCATCACTTGTCTAGTAAGCACCGCGTCCTGCGATAGCTGCCATAGGAAAATTTTAATCTTCAGAGGGATTTTAGCTTACCAAATCCACTTGTAGTGGCATCCATTGAGAGGTTTTTCCAGCATCTTATAAACTGATTTAGTGGTGAACTTGCCATTCTGATTTAGCCCCCAAAAGATTCGATCACTCTTCTCGTTCAGAGGAATATTATTAACCACAGTGCGCATGTATTCCCACTGTTTTGACAGTTCAGGGGTAAGCCTACGTCTGAATATAGAAGTGTTATCAAGATCATCTCTCCTGTCCAGGGTGCTTTCCGGATGATTACAAATCTCAAATAGCCATGGATATTGATCCTGGAATGGGAGCAGCCCATTCATTGGATCTTTCCACAGTCTGATTAAGTTCCCAGCCCCAATCTCAATTTTTCTGCCCATCATATAGATTTCTTTTACATTGAGCAATGCTTTCCAGCATGGTGAATCAGAGAATTTAGAAGAAACTTCTGCAACAGATTTGTTGCGAAGATATCTGGCCAGGACGATGTCCTGCCATAATCCATTTTGAGTCTCTAGTTTTCACCACCATTTAACCATGAGACTAATATTTTGTTTCCGAAGATCTTTTATGCCTAACCCCCCTTTTTCTCTGGACCTACATATTCTGCTCCACTTGACAAGATAGTATCTCCTTTTTTTGTTGCACCCTTGCCAGAAAAACCTGCGTCTGTGCTTATCTAGTTTCTCAATGAAGGTTTTATTCATGAGCCACATCAACATGTGGTATAAAGAGGTCTGTGTGACAACAGAGTCAAGTAAGGTGTGTCTACCCCCCGCGTCTGTGCTTCGAACCTCTTTAAGTATTTACTAACAATGAACTCCCAATCAGAAGTTTTCAGATTAGTATAGCTGACAGGCATGCCCAAGTATTTGAGTGGGAAACTGCCAACCTCACAGTCGAAAATCTCTGCATATTTATTGACCACATTTTCATCCCCACCTACAGTAAGAATCTCGCTCTTCTAAAAATTAACTTTCAAGCCAGACATCATTTCAAACATATATAGCAGCAACTTCAGGGTGACTGCCTTATCTACATCATCTTCTATGCAAATGATAGTATCATCTGCGTATTGCAGGACCGCCACCCCATCAGGAATAAGATCAGAAGCTAGACCCACTATCAGTTTATTTTTCTGGGCATTTTTTATCATTTTGGTAAGACACTCAACAGCCAGATTAAACAAGAAAGGGGAGTGGGATCCGCCTGGCGAACCCGTTTTTTGCTTTGAAAATATGGGCCAACACTGCTCTTGAGTTTAATACTAACAGTCCCATTGTAGAGTATTTGTTTAATCCATCCGCACCAAGTATCACTAAAGCCCCGCATCTTGTGGCATTCTAGAAGTAAGTCCCAATTAACCTTGTCATAGGCTTTTTCAAAATCCAGCTTAAGGACAATCCCCACTTTTTTCTTAACATAGGTGTAGTTAAGAATTTCATGAAGGGATAGGACACCATCCATAATGTTTATGCCCTTCACAAAGGCATTCTGGGCAGAGCTAATGAGTTTGTCTGCGTATATAGCTACTCCGCGGTCGAGAACTTTAGTAATCAGCTTATATGGGCATCTCAGCAGGCAAATAGGCCTATATTGCTGGATTTTCTCAGCCCCAGAAACTTTCGGGAGCAGGGTGATAACTCCGTAATTAAGTCATTGGACATCCAGTGTGCCTTGATGAAATGCTTTAAACAAGGCCATAATATCTTCTTTGACAATATCCCAGCACACCTGATAAAACTCAGCAGGGGTATTATCGGGTCCAGGAGCTCTATTAGAAGCCATATCAAACAAAGCCTCCTTGACCTCCTGTTCCGTAAATTCACGGCAAAGGTCTAAGTTATCCTTCTCATCTAGTTTCTCCTCGTCCGACCAGGTGTTTGGATTAAGATGAATCTGGTTACCAGGTGCTGAGCCAAACAACTCTTTATAAAAATCAGTGGCGTGGGCAATCAAATTGTCCGTGCCCTCAATCACTGCCTCTCCCACTCTAAGAGATTGGATTCTGTTTTTGCGCCGTCGCCCATTAGCAATTTTATGATAATAATCAGTGTTTAAATCCCCTTTGAGGAGCTAGCGCTCGTGGGATTGCTGGAGCCAAAAGATCTCCTCGTTCACCAGTAGCTCATAGACCTCGGCACTGACATCAACTTTTCTACTGTAGAGATCAGGAGGTAATATATCTTCTTCTTCCAATTCCTCCAACATAGAAAGTTTCATGCGTAAATCCTCTTTTCTTTTCTTATCGTGGCCATACCTATCCGAGCCCCGCCCTTTGAAATAAGTTTTGAATCTTTTTAGTTTGATGTTCAGGACATCTATGGGGTCTGAGGATGCAACTTTCCTAGCCCAGATTCTCCTAACCGTGGGCAAGAAGTTGTCATCTTTGATCCAGGATAAATCAAAGCGAAATTCACGAGGTTTCGGAGCTTCACGCCCTTCTTCCCCGGAAGAGAGTAGCAGGGGGTTATGGTCAGAAATCTCCCGGACTAATTTCCTCACGTAGACAAGTGGGAAAGCATCTTCCCAACATCCAGACATAAGGATGCGGTCCAACTTCTCTAGTGTGGGGTGGGCCTCGTTGTTGGTCCAAGTGTATTTACCCCCGCTAATGTGGATTTCCCGAAGTGCTAGGGTATTAATAATAGAGTTGAACAGATCAGTAGCTTTGTTGTTCACCATTTTCTTATTCTTCTCTCCAGGGTGCCTCAGGATGTTAAAATCTCCCCCCACTATGTAGGGTATACTCATGCCACTACAGGAAGCAGCCAACTCAATCAAGAATTCATCTTTGAATTCATCATGTGCCGATTCATATACCACTAGTAACCCCTACTGCAGTTTTTCTTTTTATCATAGAGCACCATTTGAAGCACATATTTGCGTTTAGAACAGGAAACTACATCTAGGGTATCTCTACTCACACCACACAGTATGCCCCCAGATTTGCCCACAGAAGGCTCCCAATTCCACTGAAAGATGTCAAAGGGGTCAATTCTTCTTAAACATTTAGGAGTGAATTCTTTTTTCATGGTTTCTTGCAGACCCAGAAAGTCCAGGGAATGGTCACTAATCATGTCTGAGAGGCAGGTGGCCATTCCTTTCTTGCCTACCCCCCGACAATTCCAAATGAGGCCTCTCATTTGGAACGCTTTTTATGGAATTTGGCTCGAGTAACCCTACCAGGAGACGGGGTAGGGTTACCTAACATATCTTTTTCTGAAGTATTTTTCTTCTGGCTCCTAGTCACAGGCCTAGGAACCTTGATAGTAGATTTATATTGCTTTTTCTTTTTAGTTTTAACAGAAGAAATATGTTCATATACATGCTCTTCCTGGTCTAACCACTCTAAATTCACAGGGGTGTTCCTACCCAAACCATCAACCACAACCAGGTCATCATGCTCCTGATTTGTAATATCATTCTTCTTTTTATCTTCTAATTCTTTTCGGACACATTCTAGCTCTCTAATAATGTCAACAACAGTAAAATCATCATCAGGTATATCTACCCCCATCTTATTAGCCCTACTAATCAACTCAGTATTAGATAGGACATCAAAGGTGTTTTTGTAAGCAGGTGTTTTGCTACCTTCCAGATTTTTCTTGCTAGCAAGCTTTTTGGCCTTGTCTTCCACCTTGTCCTGCATTCCAGAAGCGTTACGCTTGCTGAATCTTAGTGGAGCCTTAGGTGCTAGTGGAGGAGTAAGGATGATCTCCTCAATGCTTTCAGAAGATGGAAGTTGTACCATGTAACTACTTGAAGTCTTTAGCCCAGAATCCACCTCACCAGTCACCCCCACAATCTGAGAAATAGTAGCAGTTTGGCAAGGCATAAGTTTTTTTATTATGGGCAACATTTTTCACCTGAATATCTTGGACAGTAGTCTCAATAGCATCAGGGTTCCTGGAGACAATCCAGGTTGAGGAATCCACAACTTTTTCTTTCATTTTTTCATCAATTTATCTTTGCATTGTTTCGATAAGTAGGGAATTGTCTGCATCACTTTCAGAGGAGAGAGATCCATCTTTTTCATCGTATAGCAGGCGACAGGCCTTCCCACCACGATAAGAGCTCCCAAGGATGCCACGTCCAGCGGACTCAGATCGTGTCTCTCCTTTATCTTGTTCAGCATGCTTCCTTTTAGGAGTTTGGTCTAGTTTGGTTCTTTCATCAGGAATGGGACCAACGGTTTCTTCCTCGACAGGATTTTTAACCAAAACCTCCTCGACCTCATAAGTGAACCTGTAAAAGCGTCCTGCAAGCACCCCTTCAGCAGTGGCAGGAAGTTGGGCTACCGATTGACATCCAATTTTAGCCCTAACCGAAGAAGGACGATTTATAGTTGACATGTCAACTTCCAGGGTAATCTCAACCAAACCTCCCACATAAGCCACAGATCTATCACATCTCTTGTTAGGTGGAATTTTTCCAATCCTAACCCAGGCGATCTCCAACAGTCCCTCGGAGTCGATGTCCTCAGACCAGGGGGAGAATTTGACACTGACAACACATTTTTTCAGCTTAATATTTTCAACAAAAAGAGCTCTATCTACCTCCCTAGGATTCGACATTCTCATAACAAACTTTTGTGGAGCAAAGAGCCTGGCAGAACAGCGCCATCCTTGTCCAACGTACACACTTAGCTCGTGCTCAATATCTTTGCTTTGAGCAGAGCCATCAGTTATGGTAACTACAATGTTGTATACGTTTTCCCAAGTTTGCCTATCCACACTGTAATAAGGAATGTAAAAGAACCCCTGCCCCTTAGATTGAAATGCACACATCACAGGTGTGTGATCCCAAGGAAAGAATTCATTGCACACAATGGACAAGTGACCTCTCTTACATCTCTCACAGAAAGCTTGAGGGCATCTGACAGTAAAGTGACCAGGCAAATGGCAGATCTGGCAAACATCACAGGGGGGAGCAATAGTACTAGAGGAGTACTCGTGGTTCCTTGGAGAGGTGTTGTTCTTGTCAAAGACGCGAGGGACCTTGCCATTGTTATTGTCCCCTCCACGCCTTTCTTGACGGTGGGAGGAGCTGCCAGCTGCCCCTCGGTCGCCACCAGCTCGTGCGACTCCTGCAAATCACCATCGTCCCCATCCCATTGGGTTTGCCGGGTTCGAGTTGCCTGCAGACCACCGGCCGCCTCCTCCCACTTGTCATTGGTCGTGGAAGAGCTCCCCATCTTCGTCTTGCGCTTCCACACATGGGAATCGAAACCGCGGCCGCGGCCACAATCGAATCGCCCATCACCGCTCCCCTGTCGGCCCGCACCAAAGCCGTCCCCTCATCTCAAAAGGCGAGTTTTCTTTGGATCTAACAGGAGGATTTGTGGGGGAGTGAGAAGCAACTACTTGGGCAAAAGAGCGGAGATCGCCATGGATTTTGCCTTCGCACCAAGAGAAGTTTGGATGAACCCTAGATCTGGTGAGAGGTGGCGCGCTCCAAAAGTGGGCGAGGCTTTCGTCGAGATCCAAAATGGAGGAAGGGGTAGCGGCTGCACGTTTAATACCCGCGGTGCCCCAGAAACCCTAGGTCCATCCCTCTCATGGCGGTCGGATCCCCCCTCGCCCACGTGTCGCGCATCCGACCCATGGCGGACCGGTCCACGCCCTAAGACCCCGGGGCCATCTGTCATATGTGGCGGTCAACGGTGCACGCCCAGATCCACGTGCCCGCGCCCGTGTACCGTGTATAACCTCGGTGGGCCATACGGCGGCGCACCCTCGCTGGAAATCACGTCGCTCGTCGGAAGTTGATCACAAACCCTAGCAAAGTGGCAGGGGAACGAAACAATATTCCCGATGTCGATCGACTCACCAGATCTGAGGTAGCGTGCATCCACCGTGTGCCCCCTTGAGGTGATGAGCACGATCCGGCGCCCCACGCCTCGCGCGCAGCCACAGTTCGCCGTCGTCGAGCGTGACGTGCCGCGCGGCCGCCAAGTCCGCCGCGAACCGGACTCTCGAGCAGACGTCGCTCTCCATCTATCCATTCTCAGCTGAAGGAACAATAGAGTTAAAGATGGAAATCTTAGGCTGTTAGCATGCACGCGACTACCCATGCCATCAAACTATGGCACAACACATTAGTCAAACTTGGAAAGTGTGATCTATCTGGGTTTGGGACTTGTGGCATGAAGCATAACCTACATGTTAATATTCCTAGTTCCCATTGGAATATATCAGCAAAAGTTTGGATGTTTTATGATGTGAGTGGTGATGCTCTTCTTGGTTATTTATATTTCCAGTTTGTTTTTGTACTGTTATTTCTTGCGTTGGCTGTATTTGCACTGTCATTTTTGCACTGGATATATTTGTACTGTACAGCCATTGTTCTGGCTGTAATCGTACTGTCATTTTCGCACAGGGTTGTTTATGGCACAGGGAGATGGAATCACCATAGTTTACGTACTCCCTCTTTTCAGAATATTTGAAGTTCTAGGTTTGTCCTAAGTCAAACTTGTTTAAGTTTGACCAAGTCTAGCGAAAAATATGTTAACATCTACAAAACCTAATTTGTTTCATTTGATTGCTCACAAAATATATTTTCATATTATATTTGATATTCTAGATATTAGTATATTTTCCTGTATACTTGGTCAATCTTCAAATGTTTTGAAACGAGGGTGCTAGATTGAAAGGTTGAACTTGTGGCAGTTTGTTAACCCATTATCATGACTTACAAGTATATGGAACAAAAGTACAACTTTGTTTTGCTTGTGAGGAAAAAGCTGGTATTATGTGTAAAATACTGAAAAGACATCACTATTTTTGTGTAATAAGAATGAATAATGCAACTAATCTTATAAAGCCTGGAATCCATAGTGTTGGTCATCTTTTCACTTCGTCTTGCATAATATGAAGACTGATTTCTCTTTGTGCATGCTATTGTTTTTTGTTGTGAAAGTTCATGTGTGACATATTAGTGCGTCTACAGGTCAACTTGCTATTGACAAAATGGATGAAAGAGCTAGAAAAAATATTCTATGGGAACATTGTGAAATATGATACTGCAATAAGCCCAGAAGCAAGCCAGGATGATCTTGTAAATGTCATCTGGAGGTAATTGTTCAGTTACCTTCTCTAAATATGTAGCTGATTGTTTCATAAAGATGAAAAATAGGCAATCCATTATCCAAGGTCCCAACTTATTGCAAGATCCAGCCTCTCTTGTGGCTTTGTGATATAATAGCTGATACGTACTACAAACAGGTCACATGGTCTTCTCCTATATAACAGGAGTAAGAACAACAAAACAGCAACAACAACAACAAACAAACAAACAAACAACAACAACAACAACAACAACATTATCGTACTTTGCTGGGACTTTGTGTTTCTCCAAGGCCCACCACATGACATTCCGTGGTATCTTATCATAACAACAACAACCAACAACCAGAACATTATCGTACATGTCCTTGATGAGGGTAATGTACTTTGCTGGGACTTTGTGTTTCTCCAAGGCCCACCACATGACATTCCATGGTATCTTATCATAGGTCTTCTCCAAGTCTATGAACACCATATGCAAGTCCTTCTTTTGCTCCCTCTATCTCTCCATAAGTTGTCGTACCAAGAAAATGGCTTCCATGGTCGACCTCCCAGGCATGAAACCAAACTGATTTTTGGTCACGCTTGTCACTCTTCTTAAGCGGTGCTCAATGACTCTCTCCCATAGCTTCATAGTATGGCTCATCAGCTTAAATTCCACAGTAATTAGTACAACTCTGAACATCCCCCTTGTTCTTGAAGATTGGTACTAATATACCCATTCTTCTGGCATCTTGTTTGCCTGAAAAATGAGGTTGAAAAGCTTGGTTAGCCATGCTATCGCTATGTCCCCGAGGCGTTTCCACACCTCAATGGGGATACAATCAGGGCCCATCGCCTTGCCTCCTTTCATCCTTTTTAAAGCTTCCTTGACCTCAGACTCCTGGATTCGCTGAACAAAACGCATGCTGGTCTCATCAAAGGAGTCATCCAGTTCAATGGTAGAACTCTCATTCTCCCCATTGAACAGCTTTGTCGAAGTACTCCTGCCATCTATGCTTAATCTCCTCGTCCTTCACCAAGAGTTGGCCTGCTTTGTCCTAATAGGAGTAAGAACAATATAATAATAAATCAAGACACTAGTCTTAAACCATCTAGTAATTATGTGATGTAGCTGTGTCAATTGTGGGCTGTATTTCTTTCATAATCTAGCACTGTCATTATGTATGATAGTTACTTGTGTTGAATTGTTAGGAATGTGTACGCTGACGAAGGTTCAGAGCCTATGGACGCAGCTGCTACCCCTGCTGTCCAGGCAAGTTCCTTCTCTGATGGAGACAGCTTTAGAAAGTACTCTCCGTTCCAAAATAGATGACCCAACTAAAGTACAAAGTTGAGTCATCTATTTTGAAACGGAGGGAGTAGCTGATTACGTGTCATATTTTACAAAACCTAAGACTACCTGTTCTGTTGAATCTCAGGCATTGGCAAGATATACTCGGAGGGAGGCAACTTGCCTATCATTGACAGGTCAGTGTTGACTAATTCTCCCATCTCTATCTCTTTGCATGTGAGATGCAACGCGCACACACTAGCTTTTCTTCTCGCTTTCCTTAAACTGAAAAACCTCTTGTTGAATATTAAACTCACTAAATTCTGCACTTCCTAAACTTTTCAACAACAGATAAAGAAGCTGTGTTCTCTGGCAACTTCAAGTTTACGGCCGTTTTGCCAACCGTCCCCAGCCCAGTGAAGCGACGGCGATGAGCGTTGGCATTGGTAGATCAGTATTCCATATGAAGGCTGGCTGGTATACATGGACAAGGAAGACTGAAAGTCCTATCATCATTACAAATAATAGGAAATTTTCAGTATTTATTTATGCACGAATCTCAGCATTTCGGGCCATTTTGGTGGCTACACCTGCCTCTAGCTAGGAATCTCCTTTATATCCTCTGTGAGCATTGCATTGATGGCTGCCCTTCGGAATGGAGCACACGGTAGAAACGTTTTCCTGGTTGAATGCGTGTACTAGTATTTTACCATTTTCATTGCTGATTTGGACTTGAGATCATTCACATTGTCGGTAATGATGTACTCTCTGCATCACAGGCATGGTTTTGGTCTCGTGGGTGATCTGGGGAAACCGATTATGAAATAAAGCATATTGGAGCCAATTCGTGATTGCTGAGAAAATTTCATCATCTCTGACGTTTGAACTTCTAAGCAACTGCTGTGTTCAGTCATGAGAGCACGAAAACATGAAGGATAATGTGCAGCGCTCTCTTGGGCTTGCATGGTCCTTATTTTTTTCTCTCGCCCTTTTTCCAGCAGAGATGCAAGAGATCCTCCTCCTCCCCCTTTTGCCAGTTATTATTGTGTTGGGGGTTGAAGAAACTTGGCTGCGCTCGGACCATTTTTTTAGAAACGCAGACGAATCATTTGAAGTGGTCCTCCTCAACCTAACCCCCCCCCCCCCCCCTTTTTTTTTTGCCAGTTATTATTGTGTTGGGGGTTGAAGAAACTTGGCTGCGCTCGGACCATTTTTTTAGAAACGCAGACGAATTATTTGAAGTGGTCCTCCTCAACCTAAAAAAACCCACAAAAAAATCTGCCTCTAAGCAACTGCTGTGTTCAGTCATGAGAGCACGAAAACATGAAGGATAATGTGCAGCGCTCTCTTGGGCTTGCATGGTCCTTATTTTTTCTCTCGCCTTTTTCCAGCAGAGATGCAAGAGATCCTCCTCCTCCCCCCCTTTTGCCAGTTATTATTGTGTTGGGGTTGAAGAAACTTGGCTGCGCCGGACCATTTTTTAGAAACGCAGACGAATCATTTGAAGTGGTCCTCCTCAACCTAACCCCCCTTTTTTTTTGCCGTTATTATTGTGTTGGGGGTTGAAGAAACTTGGCTGCGCTCGGACCATTTTTTTAGAAACGCAGACGAATTATTTGAAGTGGTCCTCCTCAACCTAAAAAAACCCACAAAAAAATCTGCCTCCACAAGCATTCGAACTCGGGTCACTCAGTTTGAGTCCCAGCGTCGCTAACCACTACAACAACGAGACACTTTTGATTGCTAAAAAGCACCAATCTTATAAGAACAAGTGCGGTCGCGCTATTTATTGCACAATACCCGCCATTAGATCACTTAAAATTTTAAATTATTTAGAAAAAATCGTGAATTTGAAAAAGTTCATCATTTTTTAAGAACAATTCACATACTTAAAAAAAAGGTCCATTGATGTTGAAAATAGTTCATCGAATTTGAAGAAAAGTTCATCAATTTTAAAAAAAGTTCACCGTGTTTGAAAAGAGTTCATCGAGCTGAATTTTTTTTTCATCTAACTTGAAAAAAGTTCATCGAATTTGAAGAAAAGTCCATCAATTTTAAAAAAAGTTCAGCGAGTTGAAAAAAAGTTCATTAAGCTTGAAAAAAGTTCATCAAATTTTAAAAAAGTTCATTGAGTTTGCAAAAAGTTCATCAATTTTGAAAAAAGTTCATATCAAGTTTTCAAAAAAGTTCATCAAATTTGAAGAAAAGTTCATCAAACTTGAAAAAAGTTCATCGAATTTGAAGAAAAGTTCATCAATTTTGAAAAAGGATCATCAAATTTGATAAGAAGTTCATCGAGTTTTAAGAAAAAAAATCACGAATTTAAAAACAAAAGGTCAAACAAGGAAGAAGATTAAAGAAAAAAGAAAAGTAGAAAGAACAATAGAAAGGAAAGATGTCAATAATCACCCGAGGATTGGTGGCGGGATGGCTTGTGTGAACTACTTCTAAGCGGGAGGTTCTGTGTTCGACTATTATCTTAGTCTCTTTTTTTGTGCGTTCTGGAAAACAGAACAAACAGAAGAAAGGAAGCAGATGGGCCGCCCAACATAGCGGAGGGGTATCTTGGCTTATGAAACACACAATAGCGCTAAAGGCGCCAAATAGGGTTTGGCCTAAAATCCAGTGGCTTTGCTGAGCTCTTGAATGTTTTACCGAAAGCCCATGAAGACTCTTGAAATTGCATGCACACAAAAGCTCATAAGATGCTATCGAATGTAAGATTCAATGGCCTAAAAGCTCGTATCATGGTAGCATATAAGTCTTGGGAGCACCTGAAACTTTTTCACTAATCGAGAAATTATACTTCCACCCTCAAATCCTGTTTGACGAACCCCCTCCCTCCTCCCTCAAATCAAAAGTTGAAAGCCATAAAATTTGCACACTAAAATATACAAAACCAAATTAGTATGGCCTCCTAGTGGGTTTGTGTCACATTTAGAGTGTTTTTTTAGAACACAGTACAAACACAAACGTTCATATATACGCGCACACACTTATCCCTATGAACACACACGTAGTCCCTACCTCTATGAGCACCTCCAAGAGACTGAGCCGACATATCATCCTGAGATTGACGAAGTCACCACAGGCGCAGGAACGTCTCCTCCCGTTGAATGTGCATCGTTGAAAATACAGAAATAAATCCAGGAATAATTAAAGCACCAGGACTTGAACCCTGATGGGCTCGGGATACCACAATCCTCCTAACCATCCAACCACAGGTCGGTTCGCGCATTTAGAGTTGTTTTGACTCTAATGAGACTGATTGGGCTGTGACATACAAGCTGACATGGCAGTGAACAGTTAGGGGTGAATTTTCCCCATTCGCGCGATGAACCCTAGCTTTTCCAATTGCCCCTCTCGCGCACATAAGGTGATTCAACGCAATCCATAGCAGAAAACGACGGTGTCGTCCTTCGCTAGCTCGTCCACTAGCCGCACTTTGTCTTCGACAACCATGGCGAGGTCGTCATAGATGCCGATGGCATTCCAGGAGGGTTTGATGGGGTACGAGCCGAAGCAGCTCTACCGGTATCGCGTGAAGGCGCCCCGACATATTTCGTAGTGTTATGTATCCTGGTCGGAGGTACTACAACTGCATGAAATCAAAGCTAAAGTTCCTGCTTCCCTCGGCTCAATTGTGGTCAGTGGCTTTGATCTGCCTTTGCTTTACCCGATCTAGAAAATTTGTGCTAGTGTGCGGATTGTGGTTTCTTCGTGGAATGATGATCCAAACAGTTGATTCATCCATCGTTTGCTTGGTTATACACAAATGAATCAATCGTCGTCATTGCGCTTATTGATCATCCAACACTTTCTTTTTGTTCATGAACCACTTCTTGCAATCGTCACCCCTGAGGCTAGTGTCATCCAACATGACCCCTAACTCCTTCATGATCCTCGCTAGCCTCACCTTCTCTTGTCCAATCTCAATTATCTCATGTGTCTTCTCCTTCCCAAGCTCCATGGCATTTGTCCATCTTCTCCATGTCTATCCTCTTCCTCTCAATTATAATCCTTTCTTGCACCCTCGCCCTTCGCACATTCAAGAACAGCATGTACCTCTCTTCCTTCTTTTCCTCCCCTTTCTCCTCCATTTTATTGAAACTCTCCTTTTTGCAAAAGATGCTAGTCCATGTGGTAGACATTCTGCTTTGTAGCCGGAGAGTATCCCAATTGTTGTTACCTTGGGGTCTACGGATCAGGACAATAACAAGTGCATACAACTAGAATATAGGATCAAGAACTCATATATATATTGCTGATAACATAGAGGGTTCAGACCTGAAATCATGGCACCTGGGCCTCTAGTGACAAGCATTAAGCATAACAAAGTCATAGCAACATCAATCTCAAAACATAGTGGATACTAGGGATCAAGCCCTATCAAATTGACTCAGTTACATGACAAATCTCATCCAATTCCATCACCGTCCAACAAGCCTACGAAGATGTAAGTGCATCTAGTGCTCCCTTAGTGGTTTTGGAGTATTGCAGACAAATAGGTTAAGGGACTAATGTGTTTGAGAGTGTACACATGAGTTATAGTCCCTGAAGATTTGGTTTAACCGAACAAAGGTGACCCCTAAAAATGTATTTTCGTCAAGTGAAGAATTTGGTGCGACCTTTGAAGAAATTGAAGTGAAGATTGGGAACCCTGAAGAGTTTTGTTTTCGTAGTTTCTTTCTTCTTATTTGAGTCATAGGAAACACCGTACTGTTAAAGGGGGTCTAGGTGATACATAAATCATATTTCCGAAGTGATGCTCAAACCTATACACAACTAACCGCTTTGAGTGAAGCCTTTAGAAATCTTTGGTAGAGCTGACAAATTTGCTAGCGATAGAGACACAGTTCTTCTGGTCGCCGACGTATTTGGTATGACTGAGGAGTTCGGATTTCGTTAGTGCGATCTGCCTACCTTGAGGAAATTGAGTGCCCCGACGAATTTCAGAGTCCAAATTCTGGCTGTTGCTGCAGAGAATGCCAGCTGTCGAGTGGATCCTTATACTGACAATGGTCATGTCCTAAGGGGCATTTATGATAATTCATGTTGGGTTGCCCTGGCTATAAATAGCCGCCCCCACAACCACTTGTTGGTTGTATGCTCTAGAGAGACTGACACTTGTCATTTGAGAGCAATCCTTCTTCTGACGACTTTGCGAGAAACCCAAGTGAGAAAAACCCAATGAGAGCCAAAGTGATTGAACACCACTGAAGAGTTTGATCTATGTGATCCTACACCTATTACCTTTGAAGATTGTCATTTTTCCAGATTGTTAGGTGTCATGTTTTGAGCACTCAAGAGTAATTGTGGCGTGCCGGTGAACAAGTCTGTGAAGGTTTTGGAAGTATACCTTGAAGACTTACCACGAGTGATTGGGTGAGGTCTGCTATGACCTTAGCTCAAGAGGAATATGGTGAACACTTAGTGTCTTCTGAGTCCAATCTCAGCCAGCTCAACCAGACCTATAGTTGATACAACAACTAGAACTAGTCTACCAAATCACCGTGTCATCATTGAGCCTACCTGGTTTCAAATTCCTCAATCCTTTACTTTCTGTTATTCCACCGCTGAAGAATCTGTGATATACTTTCTGAAGAATTTGAATTGAAGACATTCATCATGCTATTTTTCATTTCTTCAGTTCCTCTTCTATATGCCCAAATGCTTGTATGATTGCATGTTCTTCACTTGTATCTTGTATGCATGGTCCTTGTTTCTGTGATGATTTAGTCTCGCTCCCGTTTCTATTTCTTCACTCTGATCTTCATCAAATTCATCAGAGTTTGATGAAATTTAAAAAATCTCTCATTCACCCCCTCTGGGAGTGAACCCGCACTTTCAATTGGTATCAGAGAAATGTACTCCCTTGTTCTGAGTGATTTTGGTTTAACCACCCGGAGTTTTAGCTATGTCAACCGCATGTATGATCAAGGTATCTGTTGCATGGCCCATCTTCGATGGCACGAACTATCCCTATCGGAAGGTCATGATACGAAAGTGCCTCTTGGTGATGAATAGTGAGTTCTGGACCTTTACTCAACTAGGATTGACTGACCTCTGCAAAATGGCTAGCGATAATGACATTCGCAAGTACACTCAGCTGGATGCTTGGGAAAAATACATCATCTGTTCTCGTCTGACCAAATATGAGTTTACCCGCATTAGCCATTTGTGCAATGCAAAGCTCATTTGGGACAGGATCTCTGACATCTAAGAAGGAGCTTACTCCCGTCAAGATCCTTGGCTTGTTGAATTCAGGAATTCCCTCAAGTCTAAGGAAATTGATCTTGCTCCAAAAAACTTTTGCAACGTGCCTCATGGCAAGAGGCATGAAGGTACTTCAACGCCCCTCATCTTCCGTTAGTGAAGGTGAATCTGATGAAAATATGACTCTCGGCTACTCTAAACTCGCTAATATCTCTACTAGGCAACAAATTGCTATGAAAGGATTCAAAATCTGTTAGACAAAAGAAATGACCTATTGAATGATGAAATGGAATATACTCAGGCTTTTACTGACGATCTCAAATGTCTTCAGTCAAAGTATGACGAGCTTGAAAGCCGTCATGTGGCCCTCTCAGCCGAACACGAGAAGCTGTCCTATGAATTTCTTCTAAGGAAGCAAGATCTCGATAAACTGAGAGCATCTCATGATGATCTTAAAAAACAAAATGATTCATTGCTCGCTCAAGAAATCAGTACCGCCCAGGAAAAATTTCTTGCACCTTGCTTAAAATGCCTTGAACGTGAAAATGCAAATTCTTCAGTTGAATGTTCAAATGATCCTGTTTCTGCAATACTCCCTCCGCTCTAGAATATAAGGTGTATTGGTTTCCATGCAAGTCAACCTTTTAAAGGTTTGACCAAGATTATAGGATAAAATAATAACATCTACAATGCTTAATATATAAAATATGAAACTACTTTTCATGATAGATCAAATGATATAAAATTTCTTATTCTGGATATTGCTATATTTTTATAAAAACTCGGTCAAACATGCACTCGTTTGACTTTTGAAAAAACAAATACACCTTATATAAAGGAATGGAGGGAGTATCTTCAAATGTCTCTGTGGTATCAATCCACTCATCTGAGGAGACCACAATTGCTACTGACGAAAATGTAGGCTGAAGGAATTGTATATCACTGGCATGTACAGAAGCCTCAAAGGCCATCAAACCCTTTCTTATGTGCTCAAGAAGCAGAGTCTGAATAGGAATCCTAGGAAAGAGCGTATTGCTTTTGAGAGAAAACTCAATGGTGATGGATCATACTGGAAACCTGAGCAGTATCCCAAAACCATCTGGGTTGCTGCAAAAGGACCTCCCGTAGATCTATCCACTTTATCTGGTTACAACTGTGGTACTTCAAATTCTTCAGATGAGTTACTTGACTCTAACTACAAACTGTTCAAAAACTAGAACGGTGAAGTATTTACAAGATTTATTGGTACTAACTGCAGGAATGGTCCCCCAGTGAAGAAAATATGGGTACCCAAAAGCCTCCTGGAAAATCTTCAGGTGAATGTCCTCATGACACACTGATGAAGATGAAAAATCCCAGGGAAAATTCTTCACATGGACCAAAGTTGTCAACTGGTCGCAGACCCAATTATGGTCGTGTCGATGCCTCTGTTTCGTAGGGAAACAAAAATCGGTGTGATGAATTATGTGCATTATTCTTCAAACCATTATGTTCACAAATCCTTGAAGAATTACTCTGCATATTCATGTGAGTACTCTAACCCCCCATTTGAAGAAGAATGCATATTCTTCAATGCCTAAATTGTCTATCAATGCGCCTTCATAGATTGCTTCTCAGCCACCCATTCAGATGTTTGTGGTTAAGAAGAAGAACTAATCTCTTCTGTAGAGTCAGGTCTTCAGACAATAATGAATGTCTGATGAATTTGCTGAAGACCTGACAAATGCTTGTTGGGATGCTAGCTAATCATGATGAAATGAATTCTTTATTTCACACATCCCTTATGCAACTGAAATGACTATCTCTTGATGAAATACTCTGACGAAATTGATTGCCGTGTTCTTCACTCTAAAGTATATGAGTTTGTAAGTCCGACTAATGCTTCTGCAGGATGACACCCAAAGCCACTGAATGGGTCTTGGACAGTGGCTGCACGAATCACATGACTGATGATAGGAATTTACTCACTGATGCTCCCCTTATTCCGTCAAATCTGAGCATATCACGTATGCTGAAGCATATCACGTATGCTGACAAAGGGAAAAGTAACATATTTGGTCTAGGTAAGGTTGCTATCTCAAAGATTGCCACATAGAAAAAGTGATCTTGTCTAATCCCTTGGATACAATCTCATGTCTGTCTCAATGCTCTGTGATTTTGATATGATTGTCAACTTTAGCAAATATAGATGGATTGTGTTGCTGGACTCTGGAAAATCCAAAGTCTTCAAAGTCTTTAGTATGGGTGATTTTTACATTGTAGATTTCTCTCTAGGTCCACAGCCTGCCACATGTCTATTTGCAAAAGCTTCAGCATGCTGGCTATGGCATCGATGACTTGGACATGCTGGCATGAAGAATTTGAGCACTCTAGTGAAGAAGAAGCATATAATGGGCGTTGAAGGCGTCAAATTCATTAAGGATCATCTTTGTGGTGCTCGTGAGTCTGGGAAGATGACAATATCCAAGCACACCTCAAAGAAAATCATGACCACCACTCGTCACTTTGAATTACTTCATATGGATCTGTTTGTCCCACTCATTATGCCACACTAACGAAAGTATCAGTACTCTATGGATTCATCATAGTTGACGATTTCTCTCGTTACACCCGGGTGCATATCATCACATTCAAGACTGAAGTGCAGGGCATTTTCAGACGATTCACCAGGCCATGAAAAATTATGGCGTCAAGATAAAGCACATTAGGTGCGACAATGGCATCGAGTTCAAGTACACAGGCCTTGATGACTATCTTGACAAATTTGGTATCATTGATGAGCTATTTGCTCCCTATACGCCTCAGAAAAATGGAGTCATGGAGCGCAAGAACGGGACACTCATCAAGATGGCTTGCACTATGCTTGATGAATACAAGACACTTCATTGATAGTGGCCTGAAGCAATTGATACTGCCACTACTAGGGAAAATCTTATACACAGAATCTTAGCAGCAGCGTAGTTAAGGGGGGGGGGGCGCTACTGCTAATTAGCAGCAGCGCGGGAAAAAAACAAGCGCTACTGCTACTAACTTAGCAGTAGCGCGGCTCAGCGGAACCACGCTGCTACTAAAATCGACCTACAGTTCCCGCCAACCTAGGTTTAGCAGTAGCGCGTTCTTTATAACCGCACTGCTGATAAAGTCATAGTAATAGCGCGTTTTTTGGGATGCGCTACTGCTAATTGTCGCTATTTTTGAAACTGACCACATGGCGGGCCCCAGTTAGCAGTAGCGCGTGAGGCGTAAGCGCGCTGCTGCTACGTTAATAGCAGCAGCACGGTTTATGACAAGCGCTACTGCTAAGCCGCAACATATACCACCTTTTCCCCTCCCCCTCCCACCATCCTCTCTTCCTCACTTTCCCCTACCTCCCACCTCCTCTCTCCCTCACTTTGCTTCTTCCTCACTACTTCTCCCCCCATTACTCTCCTTCTTCTACCTACCTTTCTCTCTCTTTATTACTCCTAACTAACTTACACCACCTCCATTAATGCATCTCCTTTCTCTTTTTCCTCCCCGTCCACTAGGTCCTCCCCGTCCACTAGGTCATCTCCTTCCCCAACTAGCTTGGTAGATCTACCCATTTCGTGAAGTGACCTATGTACCTCCCTAACTAGATCTAGCCATCCCAATAAGTAAGCTTTGTCCACTTTTGATCATTCCCTAGGTGTGTGGTGACACCGATCGACATCATCATCACCGTGCTCGATCTCGAGATAGGTGATTAAAAATTTGTGCTTTTGCAAGAATAGAAATATGTGTATGTGTGCGATATGACATAATCGTGTGATATGATGGAAATTGTGTGTGTGGCTTGAGTTGCCACTGAATTGTGTGTAACGCCCTCGATGCGGCTATATCTCCCACGTGTCGAAGCACGACTTAGAGGCATAACCGCATTAAAAGCAATGTCGCAAGTGAGGTAATCTTCACACAACCCATATAATACATAAGGGAAAGAGATACATAGTTGGCTTACAATCGCCACTTCACACAATTACATGAATAAAGCATTACATCGTCCAGATACAATCAAGGTCCGACTACGGAACCAAAATAAAAGAAGAACCCCAAATGCGACAAAGGTCCCCGATCGACCCCAACTGGGCTCCACTACTGATCAACTAG
Source organism: Aegilops speltoides (assembly GCA_021437245.1). Lineage (NCBI taxonomy): Eukaryota > Viridiplantae > Streptophyta > Magnoliopsida > Poales > Poaceae > Aegilops > Aegilops speltoides. The sequence continues at coordinate 239,862,818 of CM038142.1, forward strand.
AACGAAACAACACAAAGGGCGAGATCTTCAACGAGCTCCTCCTTGAGCTTGGTTGCGTCACCGCTTTCGATAACATAGGCACCGCAAACTGGTTTTGAAGTATCCGTGAGCCACGAGGACTCAACAATCCCATTACCATGGGTATCAAGACTAGCAAAGCTTAATGGAAAAGGAATGGGTAAAGTGGTGAGGTTGCAGCAGCGACTAAGCAAGTATGGTGGCTAACATACGCAAAGAAGAGCGAGAAGAGAGCAAGCGGAACGGTCGTGAAGCTAGCAATGATCAAGAGGTGATCCTGAACACCTACTTACGTCAATCATAACACAGAAACCGTGTTCACTTCCGGACTCCACCGAGAAGAGACCATCACGGCTACACACTCGCTTGATGCGTTTTAATTCGGATCCGTGTCAAGTTATCTACAACCGGACATTAACAAATTCCCATCTGCCACATAACCGCGGCACGGCTCTCGAAAGTTTAAACCCTGCGGGGTGTCCCAACTTAGCCCATGACAAGCTCTCGCGATCATCGAAGAATAGACCTTCACCCGAGACACTCCGATCGGGCTCGGTATCCCAGACATCAAGACATTTCGACAATGGTAAAACAAGGCCAGCAAAGCCGCCCGATCGCCGACAATCCCGATAGGAGCTGCACATATCTCGTTCTCAGGGCAACACCGGATAGGTTAGCCTCCGAGTAAAACCAGACCTCGAGTTGCCCCGAGGGGCCCCGCAGATCTGCCGGTTCGCACCAACACTTAGACAAGCACTGGCTCGGGGGCTAAAATAAAGATGACCCTCGGGTTGGCCGACCCAAGGGAAAAGGGATAGGTGGTGGTGAGGCAAATGGTAAAACCAAGGTTGGGCCTTGCTGGACAAGTTTTATTCAAAGCGAACTGTCAGGGGGGTCCCATAAATCACCCGACCGCGTTAGGAACGCAAAATCCGGGAACATAACACCGGTATGACGGAAACTAGGGCGGCAAGAGTGGAACAAAACACCAGGCATAAGGCCGAGCCTTCCACCCTTTACCAAATATATAGATGCATTAATAATATAAGAGATATTGTGATATCCCAACCAAAATCCTGCCCACCATGGAGAAATCTTCAACTTCACCTGCAACTAGCAACGCTATAAGAGGGGCTGAGCGAAAGCGGTAACATAGCCAAACAACGGTTTGCATAGGAAAGGTGTCAAAGTTTAGAGGTTCATGGCAATATGGGATGGCTGGACAAACAGGTAATAGGTAGCGCAGCATAGCGAAAGAACGAGGCAACTAGCATAGCAATGATAGTAGTGAGATCCAGGGTAGCGGTCATCTTGCCTGAAATCCCGCTAGGAAGAAGAACGAGTCCATGAAGAAGACAAACGGACGTAGTCGAACGAATCCTCACAATCGCAACATTACCGGAACTAAGAAGCAACACCGGAAAGAAACAAACAACATGGCAAACAACCATCACATAAGCATGGCATGATGCACAATCAAGTATGATGCATGTCCGGTTTAATGAGGCATGGCATGGCAAAGTGCAACAAACAATACTACAAGTTAAATGGAGCTCAATATGCAACGAGTTGCATATTGACGAAACACCACATGCAATTATTTAGTTTGATATAGTTTAGGTACACAACAATGTTAAATGTTGTTAAACATGTCAAGGGGTGTAACAAAAGTAAACTAAATATTTAGGCAAGTTTAAATGAGGCCGGAACAACAAACAACATTCCCGGAAAAACCTCATATGCAATTTATGAATTTGCTACTGTTCTGCCCTAAAACATATTTTAAGGTTGTTAAACAGGAAAATAAAGTGCACCAAGTTAAACTAGGCATTTTTCCACCCCATTTACATATAAAGAACATTAAATTCGGAGTTACGGTTAAATAGTTATGAATTAAATCATTTTAACATGGCATTTGAGCACATTTAAACAAACAGCATTTTAAATATTTTAAACATGGATGAAAATGGCATGTTATTAAACTACACAATTTTCTAAGCAATTTACATATATAAATCATTTTAATATGATGCACGGTTCATGAGTTATTAATGCATGAACATGGAGGGTTTTTCTGCAAAACTGTAAATCCTGGAATAATAGACAAATTCGTCCAGAGCAGAAAAAAAAACATATCGGGCCGAATCTGAGTGCACTGCTGGGCCAACAGAGATGGGCTGGGCTGCTCACCAGGCCACTTGGGCCGGATCTGGAGAGGAAGAGGCCGGTTGAAGGGGAGGCAGAGGCTGGGCTTGGTGGGCTCAAGGCCGGAGGAGGCCAGTGGCGGCGGAGGCGCTGCTGGGCTGGGGCCCACGCGACCTGTGGGCGAGGAGAGCGCTGCCGATCCCGACGAAAGCGAGAGGCGGGCGGCGGCGATGGAGCACCTCCGATGGAGCTCCGGCGAGGCTCGAGACGGCGGGAGGAGACGGATCGCGATGGAGAAGGCCGGATCTGGGCGTGGGAGCCCATTCCGGCGTTAAGCGGCACCGGCGACGAAGGGGCGCGAACGGCGGCGGGCTTGACGCGAGCCATGGCTGCGGGCTCGAGACCTCGGGGTCGAAGCGGAGCTCGGGCCCTCGCTCGGCGAAGCGCGGCGGCGGCGAGGGCGCGCGAGGCGGCGGGCGCGTCCGGAGGTGGCGGCGACGGCAACGGCAAGGGCGGCGCCGAGGAGATGGACCGGTCGGCGGCGTGGTCGGCGGCAGACGCCGCGACGAGGGAGCGGAGGCGGCAGCGGCGAGGACGGCGGGCGACGCGCCGAGCGGGCGCGCGCGGACGGGCTCGCGGTCTCGATCCGGATTCGCGGGCCGGCGGCGAAGTGGGGCTGCGCGACGCTGATGTGGCGCGCTATGAGTGGAGGAGGGAGGCGGAGGAGGTGACGTGTCACCTCGTGATTAACCCGAGTGGCGTGGCGGCGGACGTGTCCGGCGGCGAACGCGTCCGCGGCGCGAGGAGGAAAACTGATAGGGTTTGCACCGCGAATTTGAGAGGGGATCACATATTTATAGGTAGAGGGAGCTAGGAGAGTCCAAATGAGGAGCGGTTTTCGGCCACGTGATCTCGATCAAACGACCGAGAATATGGGGAGTTACATGGGTTTTGGGCCACTTTGGAAGGGGTGTTGGGCTGCAACTCAAAGAGACTTTTGCGGTTACCCGGTTAACCGTTGGAGTACCAAACGACCTCCAAATGGCACGAAACTTGACAGGTGGTCTACCGGTGCTATACCAAGGCCGCTTGGCAAACCTCGGGCCATTCCGAGAAAGTTTAACACCCGTTCACAACAGAAGAGAAGAAGGGGACGCCGGAGAACATAGGAGTGCCGGATTGCAAAACGGACAACGGGGAAAAGGCACGGAAGCATGAGACGAACACGTATGCAAAATGAAATGCACATGATGACATGATATGAAATGCAGATGATGACATGTCAGAGTGCCACACGCAAGCAAATGACTGGCAACGACGGCGAATAGCTGGCAGCCACCTGGAGCGTCGAATCCGGGGCGTTACAACACTCCACCACTACGAGAGGATCTCGTCCCGAGATCTAGGATGGCACCGGAGAGAAACGGAAGAGGAAGAGAAGAGGGTAAACTAAATTGCTTCTTCGACAAATGAGTGAAAACCATGAACCTTGAGAGGTTGAGCAAAATGAAAGGAAGAAAACAACGAAGATGAGCAAAGTTGAAAACACTCCGTTAGAAAAGAGGAACAAGGGAACATTACGAGAACTTGAAGGTTGCAAAGACATGAATTAAGAGTTTAATGGACAAGATAGAATTCAAAACCACTCCGGTTAAAACCAGATGAGAGAGGAAGAAGATTGATATAATTTGGGCAGCACTCCGACTGTAAATGGAAGGAATTGAACATGAACTTGACAAGATGAGAGGATACATGATGAAATCAACAACACACTGCCTCCGGAACTATTGAAAGAATGGCACAAGGGGCAAGAAAGATTTCAGACAGCAGTCCGGTTGAGAAGGGGGGCAAAACTTGATGAGATGAAAGAACTTGAAGAGATGACACAACACTCCGGTTAAATGGATAATCATGAAAAGAACATGATCCTCACAAAACGAGGTGATGGGTGAAGAGCACAACATCACAATGCCTCCGGAACGAAAGAATAGAAGATAGATCATTGGAATAAAAGAATGGAGAAGAAACAACATGTACTACCCCAAATGAATTTGAGAGAGCCTCTTTAAAAAGAAGGATAGAACGGAGTTGTTGGAAAACCAACAACGAAACGAAAAGAATAAGCTTGTAGTGGGCTTATGGAAACATCTCAAAATTATGATGTGACAAATGGCCACTAACGGAAATAATTGCTTGCTTTAGATTAACGAAGAGATGAAAGCTTGTTCCATCAAGATGGAAAAGAGATAACTTGGGTCATTAATAAGCACCAAAATAGCAACATTCCTTAGGGAAGGCTTTAGGTGAAATATAACCCAAGATAACTCCAATGAAGAGACTGATGGATTTAAAATACCTCATTCTTGACAACAATATGAATCATGAAACATGAATGGAAATTGTCAAGAGTGACATAACACCATCTCAAAAGATAAGATAGAAGGAATTGCACTTTGGAATGCAAGATGAAGAATACTTGAGCTCCTCAAAACAAAACAAGTGTTGGGCACCCTGTTTATTTTTGAGTATAGCTTGGCGGGTCATAACTTCAAGAGAAATCTTGAAGAACAATTGAAGAATGAAAGGAATCCTTGATGAACCACCATGTAGAGCCTCCATGAAGAAATCCGGTAATAAAAGGATGATAAAAAGAAAGAGAAGTTGAAAACACAAGGTGAATCCTTGCAATGATTTAGATGGAGCTTCGCGATTATATAACCGAGAGAACTTGGAACTCCGAAAAAGAAAAAGATGAAGCATCTCGAACCGAGAATGTGATATGATGACCAACTCCGGACAGAAAGATGAATCACTTCTAAACACGAATTTATTCATCGTGAATAATCTCCGGAAGAAAAGAATTGAATTTACTCGATGAAACAAGAATAAGAATTACATTATGCTCATCCTTCACCAATTAAATTGATGACAAGCAATGGATTTGGCATACTACTTATTCTCGTAGAAAGTATTAAAATAGATATAGCGCAAGCTTGGGAAGGTCTTGATGGAACCACCGGTGGGATTTGGAAAGAACGAATGGATTGATATGATAATGAAGGAAGTGAAATCTTGAACGAACCACCATAAGAATTGAAAAAGAGAGAAGCAAGGGCACAATTCAACGGGAAGAATTTGAAAATGAATGAAGATACTTGAAGGGATTTAGATGCATGAGTACAAAGAGATCATGGACTAATTAGAGGATATTTGAACGATGCACCGGTAAGATTTGGAGAACGAGAGCTGAAAGCTGAGAATGAATAATTCTGAGATGATTGGCTCTGGATGACAAACTGAGAAGACTCTTGAATATCTCCTGATGGTTGAAAAAGATTCTCACAATCAAAAACAATTATGAGAGGATGGCAACAAGCTAGCACCATGAATCTTGAAGAGAATAGAGCGAGATTAAAGAGAAACTCTTCTTCGGTCTTCAAATGATGAGAAAGACAACGAGAAACACCACCAAGAATTGTTGAGGCACACCGGAAGGATCAAAAGCGAAGAGATTGAGCCAACTATGAAAAGAATTTGAAAGATCTTAGAGAAAAGCATTTGACTGATGATAACTCATTCTTACGTCAAACTTGGAGAAGAATTTAGGATAGCTCTGGGAAAATAGAAGAGTCAGGTAAGATCCTGGGAAAAGACCTGTGGGTTAGGGCCCACTCAAAAGATAACACCGTTGGAAATGATTTTAAAGAGAAATTGCACCGGTTGAATTAAATGACTTGAATGAGATACCAATCTCGAAAGAGCTTGAACGAATGCAGAGTGGAAACACGAATCTTCGAGATATCTTGAGCACTCCGGAATAACAAATAGCGAGAAGTAGAATGATAATGAGGTGCACCGGTATGAGAAGACATTGAAATGAGGAAAAAGGTATGATCAACAAAACTTGACTTGAATCCACCGGAGAAGAGAAAGGAATGAGGAATGACGAGCTAGTAGAACATCTTCTTGAGAACCACCGGGTAAGAGCATTGACGGAAAAGAATGGAGAAACTTCACAAAAATAAAAGGATACTTGGTATAGAAATCTTAGTCCTTGAAGAAAAAGGGTGGGTGGGCGGGAAAAACAAAGGCAACTTGGAAACGGATGAAACAAACACCGTTGAGAAGAAATGATAATTGGTCTTGCTCATGTTGAAGTGATCTGATCCACTTGAAGAGAAACACGCCGGTTGAAAAGGATTGACATGAAAAAATCAATGATCAAAAGGATTAGTATTCACATAGCAATATGAGAACACCGTTTAGGAAAGGTATGGATTCAACATTTGGCTTCGAAGCAACTCGAATACCACAAATAAAACAAAACAAAGGATTGGCTTGCAGAATAAGCCGGAACAAATACATATGATAGAGATTTACCCAATCCCATATCATGCATCTGTCGGAAAGATATTATAGGAGCTACTTGAATTCCCACCTATAAAACTCCAGAAACTTTTTGGTTATGCAATCTGGTGTTGGGGATACAGGGGAAGCAATATATCTCACCCAAACTAACAATCCCTACATCCAACTGTATCCATCCGTCAACACATAACCAAGAAACCTTCGGAAATCGTGTACCTCAACCTTCGAAAAGCATCCGTTATACGAGTCATGGCAATACTCCGTACTCACCTCGATCTTTGGGTTATCGGGGTTATCTCACCAACAACTGCATAAAAGAGATTTTCGATGTCGGCGTACTAAACTCAGGTATTCCAGAACTGCAATGATAAAATTATGACGACAACACCTCGGAGCTCAACTCCCCGGGACACCTCCACTAAAAAAAACCCCTGCTGACGGGAGGCACCAAGACAATGTTGTCATCATAAAACCATCGGAACGATTCTAAGATACCCGCGTGATCCTAAAAATTTTCTTTTAGTGAAATTTGAGAAGAGAAGAGTCAAAACTCTACGTCAGGAGACCTCACCAGAGTGACGAAGGGACTGAGGAGTAAAAAGAATTCCTAACTCTCCGATATATATAATCCTAAATGACTCAAAACATTTTTTCTAGACACAACTCGACCGCTAAAAACGATCAAGCGGTGGGGCTCCTAAGGTCGGGAAGGCTCGATTACCAACTTAGCGCCCTCGATGCGGCTATATCTCCCACGTGTCGAAGCACGACTTAGAGGCATAACCGCATTGAAAGCAATGTCGCAAGTGAGGTAATCTTCACACAACCCATATAATACATAAGGGAAAGAGATACATAGTTGGCTTACAATCGCCACTTCACACAATTACATGAATAAAGCATTACATCATCCAGATACAATCAAGGTCCGACTACGGAACCAAAATAAAAGAAGAACCCCAAATGCGACAAAGGTCCCCGATCGACCCCAACTGGGCTCCACTACTGATCAACTAGAACGAAACAACACAAAGGGCAAGATCTTCAACGAGCTCCTCCTTGAGCTTGGTTGCGTCACCTGCTCGGTAACATAGGCACCTGCAAACTGGTTTTGGAAGTATCTGGTGAGCCACGAGGACTCAGCAATCCTATTACCATGGGAATCAAGACTAGCAAAGCTTAATGGAAAAGGAATGGGTAAAGTGGTGAGGTTGCAGCAGCGACTAAGCAAGTATGGTGGCTAACATACGCAAAGAAGAGCGAGAAGAGAGCAAGCGGAACGGTCGTGAAGCTAGCAATGATCAAGAGGTGATCCTGAACACCTACCCACGTCAATCATAACACAGAAACCGTGTTCACTTCCCGGACTCCACCGAGAAGAGACCATCACGGCTACACACTCAGTTGATGCGTTTTAATTCGGATCTGGTGTCAAGTTATCTACAACCGGACATTAACAAATTCCCATCTGCCACATAACCGCGGGCACGGCTCTCGGAAGTTTAAACCCTGCAGGGGTGTCCCAACTTAGCCCATGACAAGCTCTCGCGATCATCGAAGGAATAGACCTTCACCCGAGACACTCCGATCAGGCTCGGTATCCCGGTACATCAAGACATTTCGACAATGGTAAAACAAGGCCAGCAAAGCCGCCCGATCGCCGACAATCCCGATAGGAGCTGCACATATCTCGTTCTTAGGGCAACACCGATAGGTCACCTACGAGTAAAACCAGACCTCGAGTTGCCCGAGGGGCCCCGCATCTGCCGGTTCGCACCAAGACTTAGACAAGCAATCGGCTCGGGGGCTAAAATAAAGATGACCCTCGGGTTGGCCGACCCAAGGGAAAAGGGATAGGTGGTGGTGAGGCAAATGGTAAAACCAAGGTTGGGCCTTCTGGACAAGTTTTATTCAAAGCGAACTGTCGGGGGTCCCATAAATCACCCGACCGCGTTAGGAACGCAAAATCCGGGAACATAACACCGGTATGACGGAAACTAGGGCGGCAAGAGTGGAACAAAAAACCAGGCATAAGGCCGAGCCTTCCACCCTTTACCAAATATATAGATGCATTAATAATATAAGAGATATTGTGATATCCCAACCAAAATCCTGTCCACCATGGAGAAATCTTCAACTTCACCTGCAACTAGCAACGCTATAAGAGGGGCTGAGCGAAAGCGGTAACATAGCCAAACAAAGGTTTGCATAGGAAAGGTGTCAAAGGTTAGAGGTTCATGGCAATATGGGATGGCTGGACAAACAGGTAATAGGTAGCGCAGCATAGCGAAAGAACGAGGCAACTAGCATAGCAATGATAGTAGTGAGATCCAGGGTAGCGGTCATCTTGCCTGAAATCCCGCTAGGAAGAAGAACGAGTCCATGAAGAAGACAAACGGACGTAGTCGAACGAATCCTCACAATCGCAACATTACCGGAACTAAGAAGCAACACCGGAAAGAAACAAACAACATGGCAAACAACCATCACATAAGAATGGCATGATGCACAATCAAGTATGATGCATGTCCGGTTTAATGAGGTATGGCATGGCAAAGTGCAACAAACAATACTACAAGTTAAATGGAGCTCAATATGCAACGAGTTGCATATTGACTGGCACCACATGCAATTATTTAGTTTGATATAGTTTAGGTACACAACAATGTTAAATGTTGTTAAACATGTCAGGGGGTGTAACAAAAGTAAACTAAATATTTAGGCAAGTTTAAATGAGGCCGGAAAAACAAACAACATTTCCGGAAAAACCTCATATGCAATTTATGAATTTGCTACTGTTCTGCCCTAAAACATATTTTAAGGTTGTTAAACAGGAAAATAAAGTGCACCAAGTTAAACTAGGCATTTTCCACCCCATTTACATATAAAGAACATTAAATTCGGAGTTACGGTTAAATAGTTATGAATTAAATCATTTTAACATGGCATTTGAGCACATTTAAACAAACAGCATTTTAAATATTTTAAACATGGATGAAAATGGCATATTATTAAACTACACAATTTTCTAAGCAATTTACATATATAAATCATTTTAATATGATGCACGGTTCATGAGTTATTAATGCATGAACATGGAGGGTTTTTCTGCAAAACTGTAAATCCTGGAATAATAGACAAATTCGTCCAGAGCAGAAAAAAACATATCGGGCGAATCTGAGTGCCTTCTTTGGCCAACAGAGATGGGCTGGGCTGCTCACCAGGCCACTTGGGCCGGATCTGGAGAGGAAGAGGCCGGTTGAAGGGGAGGCAGAGGCTGGGCTTCACTGGGCTCAAGGCCGGAGGAGGCCCAGGCGGCAGAGGCGCTGCTGGGCCGGGGCCCACGCGACCTAGGTGGGCGAGGGAGAGCGCCTGCTTGATCCCGACGAGCAGGAGGCCGGCGGCGGCGATGGAGCACCTCCGATGGAGCTCCGGCGAGGCTCGAGACGGTGCGGAGGAGACAGATCCGCGATGGAGAAGGCCGGATCTGGGCGTGGGGAGCCCATTCCCGGCGTTAGGCGGCACCGGCGACGAAAGGGGCGCGAACGGCGGCGGGCTTGACGCGAGCCATGGCTGCGGCTCGAGGACCTCGGGGAGGGAGAGCTCGGGCCTGGCTCGGGCGCGCGGCGGCGGCGAGGGCGCGCGAGGCGGCGGGCGCGGTCCGGAGGTGGCGGCGGCGGCAACGCAGCGGGCGGGCGCCGAGGAGATGGACCGGTCGGCGGGCGGCATGGTCGGCGGCAGGACGCCGCGACGAGGAGCGGAGTGACGCCTGGTAATCAAGCTCTGATAACCTGCGCTAATGATGCCACGTCACCTAGGTTATTGTTGGTAAACTCGTGTTAGTTCAAAGCGATTCAAATTCAAATTTAAAATATAGGCAAACAACAAAAGTTTTCAAATTATAAAACTAAAATGTTCTGGTTGTGCCAAATAATGCGTAGGTAATTATGGTGGAGAAACCACACTGGTATAGAATATGTAAATACTCAAAATGAATAAAATAGTAGAAAAAACAATTAGTTAAATGATTATAAAATAATAAACAGTTACAAATGATTTTATATTAGGTGTCAAGTTAATTGTGGTAGTGGCATAAGTATTAAAAATATGTTAGGTACAACTTGGGTTTTTCATAAACACCGAAATTTAATAAAACAGAAAAGAAGAAAAGAAATAAAAAAGAAAAAGGCAAACTAACAGAAAACTAAACTAAAACGAGAGAGAAGCCCCTGGCCTTCCCTTGGGCCTCGGCCCATCCCAGCAGGTCGGCCCACGCCTCCTGCCCGGTCGCTCTCCCCTCCCTCCTGTTCCACCGACCAGTCGCCGCGCGCCGAGCGCCCCAACGCACACCCGCCGGCGTCGAGGTGGATAAGTCTGACGCCTCGGGCTCCCCTTTCCTAGATCCCTCATCCACTCCCCACAGGCCTCCTCCATTCTGCCATCTCTCTTGCCTCTCCTTGAGCTCTCTCCCTCTCCACCGAGCGATCCGACGCCTTGCGTCTTCGTCGTCCCATGGTCACCGTGCGCCCCCGCGCCGCCGATCTGTCGGTGAGCTTCGCCAGGGTCGACTCCTTCGGCTGGTGGCCTCAGCTGGAGCTCGGAGGCGCTGCAGCATCGGATCCCCTTCGTCCCCTTCTCCGGCTGTCATCGATCTTCTTCGTCTCCGGCGCCGCCCCTGCAGCTCCTAAACCGCCACCGAGCCTCCTTGTGTGCTCCACGGTGAGCTCTCCTTCCTCTCCGCTCTCTTCTCCTCGCCCCAACGTGCTCGTAGTCGCCGCCTCGTACGTGCCCGAGCCCATCACCGCGGGAGCTCATCGCCGACGAGCTTCCGGCGACCAAATGGTCCCGCTCCAGGTTCGCTTAGCTTCGCCCGCGCGCGCGTAGAGCCTGCCTAGCCTCTTCTTTTGCTCCGTAGCACGCTGCTCCGCCGTCTCCGACATCCACCCGTACGAGTCGCCGCCTCCGCTGCTCGCCGGCGTGGTTCCGGTCATCCCCGAGACCAACCCGTAGCCCCATGCGACGCGCGACGTCGTTAGCTTTCGAACGGGAGTAGCCACACCCGTTTTGGGCCACCGTGGCGAAATCCCGAGGCTCGCCGGCGCCCACCGCCGTGTTTTGGTTCGCCGAAGCCAACTCCGGCGCCGACATCCGACGTGGCCGACCTGGGGCCACCCACAGGGTCACTGCCAACGGGCCCCATGGCCCCCAGTTGACTGGGTTGACCAGTCAACCCTTCTGACTTGGCAACCCCCAGCCACTGACCAGTGGGGCCCACCCCCCTAATTAACAGGAATTAATTAAATTAGTTTAGTTAACCTAAATTAGACACTGACAGGTGGGCCCAGTAGTTTAATAACTGAATTTAGATTAGTTTGAACCCTGTTTAACCCACTGTCTATGACAGGTGGGTCCCCCATGTCAATTTGACTAGTCAACCGAACTGTTGGCTGCTGACGTCACTCTTACGCCATGCTGACGTCATATTCCATTTCGGTTAATTTATTTAATTTCAGAAAATGTTTAAACCTTTAGAAATTCATAGTAATTAAACCGTAGCTCCGATGAAAATGTTTTCTATATGAAAGTTGCTCAGAAAAATACAACGAATCCAAATACACGGTCCGCTCATCTGTCACATGCCCCTAGCATGATGAACTTGGAACTTTTCCCCTCTTTTCCTTTGTCCAAAAATGCGAAACTCCGGGGATACTTTCCCGGATGTTTCCCCCTTCACCAGTATCACCTCATACCGCGTTAGGGCACCTCTAGCACCGATACTTGTCATGTCATGCATCGCTATGCACCTGCTTGCTTAAATATTTATTGTTTCTTCCCCCTCTTCTCTCGCTAGACACCGAGACCGACGCCGCTGCTACCCAGTACGACTACGGAGTTGACGACCCCTCTCTCTTGCCAGAGCAACCAGGCAAGCCCCCTTGATCACCAGATATCGCCTATTCTTCTCTATACTGCTTGCATTAGAGTAGTATAGCATGTTACTTTGCTCGTTACTCCTATTCATTGCATAGCTTTGTCATTGTTGCTATAGTCATTGATACCTTACCTGCAATCCTAAATGCTTATTATAGGATGCTAGTTTATCATCATTGGCCCTACATTCTTGTCAGTCTGCATTGCTATACTATTGGGCCGTGATCACTCGGGAGGTGATCACGGGTATATACTATACATATATACATACTACAGATGGTGACTAAAGTCGGGTCCGCTCAAGAGTACCCATGAGTGATTCACTTGATTAGGGGCTGAAAGGACCTTTGTCCCGACGGCCCTCTGTGTGGATCTTTGTGGCGAGCGCGACAGGCAGGTTGAGACCACCTAGGCGAGAGGTGGGCTCGCCCGATCGGCGTCATGATTGCCTCATAATAACACGCTTAACGAGATCTTGGTATTTGATCCGAGTCCGCCATTTGGTCTATACGCACTAACCATCTACGTGGGAGTAGTTATGGGTATCCGGCGTCGTGGTATCGGCGAAGCCTTCTTGACGTCGATGTGAGCGGCGCGCGCCGGATTGGACCGCGTAATGTGACTTCCTTTGTAATGGAGGTTGCTAGGTCTGCTTCCGGCCGCCCTCGCAACGTGCAGGTGTGCAATGGGCGATGGGCCCGGACCCCTGCGCGCATAGGATTTAGACCGGCGGGCTGACCTCTTTGTTGTGCCTAGGTGGGGCTGCGACGTGTTGATCTTCCGAGGCCGGGCATGACCCAGGAAAGTGTGTCCGGCCAAATGAGATCGAGCGTGTTGGGTTATGTGGTGCACCCCTGCAGGGAAGTTAATCTATTCGAATAGCCGTGTCCCTCGGTAAAAGGACGACCCGGAGTTGTACCTTGACCTTATGACAACTAGAACCGGATACTTAATAAAACACACCCTTCCAAGTGCCAGATACAACCCGTGATCGCTCTCTAGCAGGCGACGAGGAGAGGATCGCGGGTAGGATTATGCTATGCGATGCTCTTGGAGATGCTACTTGGAGATACTACTTGGCGATGCTATTTGGAGGACTTCAGTCTACTCTCTTCTACATGCTGCAAGACGGAGGCTGCGAGCGTAGTCTTGACGTGATTAGCTATCCCCTCTTATTCGGCATTTTGCGCTTCGGTCCATGATATGGCCTCCTTACACATATACCCATGCATATGTAGTGTAGTTCCTTGCTTGTGAGTACTTTGGATGAGTACTCATGGTTGCTTTCTCCCCTTTTCCCCTTTCCCTTCTTTACGGTTGTCGCAACCAGATCTTTGGAGCCCAGAGCGAGACGCCACCGTCGGCGGCGACTTACTACTACACTGGAGGTGCCTACTACTACGCAGCGGGCGACGGCGACCGTGAGTAGTTTAGGAGGATCCAGCGCAGAGGCCTGCGCCTCTTCGATCTGTATCCCGGTTTGTGCTAGCCTTCTTAAGGCAAACTTGTTTAACTTATGTCGTACTCAGATATTGTTGCTTCCGCGACTTCGCCTATGATCGAGCACTTGTATTCGAGCCCTCGAGGCCCCGGCTTGTATTATGATGCTTGTATGACTTATTTATGTTTTTAGAGTTGTGTTGTGATATCTTCCGTGAGTCCTTGATCTTGATCGTACACGCGTATGCGTGCATGATTAGTGTACGATTGAATCGAGGGCGTCACACGAGGCGGCAGCGGGGCGAGGACGGCGGGCGACGCGGGCTAAGCGGCGGCGCGGACGGGCTCGCTGGTCCGATCCGGTTCGCGGGCCGACGACGAAGTGGGGCTGCGCGGATGCTGATGTGGCACGCTATGAGTGGAGGAGGGAGGCGGAGGAGGTGACGTGTCACCTCGTGATTGGCCCGAGTGACGTGGCCGTCGGACGTGTCCGGCGCGGGCGGACGCGTCCGGCGGCGCGAGGAGGAAAACTGCTAGGGTTTGCACCGCGAATTTGAGAGGGGATCACATATTTATAGGTAGAGGGAGCTAGGAGAGTCCAAATGAGGAGCGGTTTTCGGCCACGCGATCGTGATCGAACGACCGAGAACATGGAGGGGAGTTAGATGGGTTTTGGGCCACTTTGGAAGGGGTGTTGGGCTGCAACTCAAAGAGACTTTTGCGGTTACCCGGTTAACCGTTGGAGTACCAAACGACCTCCAAATGGCACGAAACTTGACAGGCGGTCTACCGGTGCTATAGCAAGGCCGCTTGGCAAACCTCGGGCCATTCCGAGAAAGTTTAACACCTGTTCACAACAGAAGAGAAGAAGGGGACGCCGGAGAACATAGGAGTGCCGGATTGCAAAACGGACAACGGGGAAAAGGCTCGGAAGCATGAGACGAACACGTATGCAAAATGAAATGCACATGATGACATGATATGAAATGCAGATGATGACATGGCAGAGTGCCACACGCAAGCAAATGACATGGCAACGATGGCGAATAGCTGGCAGCCACCTGGAGCATCAAATCCGGGGCGTTACATTGTGCTTGAGTTGCCACTGAATTGTGCTTGAGTTCCCTATGTTTTGCCGAAATGTCAATTTATTTCCATTTCGGTGAATTTCGGGCAAACTCTATATGTCCTATTTTTAGGGAAGGTCATGCCGAATATTTGTATGACTTTGATGCATGCACGCATTTTTTATAATCAATTTGTTTATTATTACCATGCATGCATTCATGATGGTCAGTGGAATGATGGTGGACAGGTGGTTGCAGTCGGCGGTGCAGGACATGAAAGAACATAACCTGACAGAGGTTTTATGTTCGTGTCGAAGATGCAAAGGAATAGTTTGGCTCAGCCCCTATGACGATGGTCGTGTCGAAGCGCACCTGCTCATGACTGGTTTCATGGATGGCTATACTCGGTGGATAATTGAAGATGAGGATGATGATGTTGAGGACGCCGACGGGGCAGACAATGACGACACGGGGCAAGACGAAGAGATGATCGATAATGTAGGCGGGGAAGAGGCCGGACATGGAGGCGGAGAAGGGGCCGGACATGGCGGAGGAGAAGGGGCCGGACATGGAGGAGGAGAAGGGGCCGGACATGACGATGGAGAGAACGTGGACTCCATGCCGCAGAGTTCGTCGGTACGAAGTACAATCATGCGTGACCCTCATGTTCAAGCACTGTTCCTCAAGGAGATGAGTACTAAGAGATCCTTCTAGAGAGGAGGCTAAGCTGCAGCAACTGGTGGTAGAGTCAAAAACTCCATTGTATGATGGTTGCAATCCTGAGGTGACCCTCTTGAGTTTCACGCTCCAACTCTTGAAGACGAAGGGTAAAAACAAATGGACCGACACTAGCCTCGATGAGCATCTCAAGTACCTAAAGGATGTTCTTCCCGCGGGGAATCTATGTCCTACTAGTGTGGATGAGGCCAAGAAGATCGTGTGCCCTCTTGATTTGCCACACGTTAGATACCATGCATGCATCAACGATTGCATAATTTATCGGAACAAGCACGCGGAAAAACAAGCTGTCCGGTGTGCAATGCTTCTCGATACAATAAGGCCGGGAAGAAATCTCCCCAGAAAGTTGTATGATACTTATCGATCACTCCCCGTCTCCAGCGGTATTTCGTAGATCCCAAGAAAGCAAAGCTCATGCGCTTGCACGCGGACAGGAAGAAGCCCGACGATGGAGATGATCTGAAGCTGAGACACATCAAGGATGGAAGCTAGTGGAGAGCATTGAACGGCTTCTATCGGTATTTCGAATGTGATGCAAGGAACATCATGCTTGATGCGTGTACCGATGGCATGAATCCATTTGGCAACCAGAACACCAACTATAGCGCATGGCCCGTGTTTGTATGGATGTACAATCTCCCCCTGGTTGTGCATGAAGTCGAAGTACATTCGCATGAGCATGCTAATTCAAGGGCCAAAACAAACGGGAAATAATATTAATCTGTATTTGGGGCTACTTCAAGAGGAGTTAGACAAGTTATGGGAAACACCGGCCAAGACATGGGATGCCAGCAAAGGCGAGTATTTCTACATGAGATCCGTGCTGATCACGACGGTGCATGACTATCTCAGTTACGGATATGTCGCAGGCCAGGTGTGCCATGGATATTGCGGATGCATGCGGTACATGGATGATACGATGTCTCAGCAGCTAACGTCAAGGAAAGAGGGCGGGTCTGGGAAAATCGTGTACATGGGGCATCAAAGATGGCTCGTGAAGGATGACCCCTGGAGAAACCATGGAGATCTATTCAATGGTCACGCTGAGCATCGAGGACCTCCACGTAAGCGGAGCGGCGCCAAAATCGATATGCTGTTGAAAAACTGGGAACAGTGCCCCGCACCGGGAAAGACAATGAAAAAGGCACCAGAGCCGCTGCTGAAGGTATGGAAGACGATGTTTGTGTTCTGGGACTTGGAGTACTGGCACAAACTCGACACACCTAATTGCCTTGATCAAATGCATATATGTAAGAATGTCCTTGAGAGCTTGCTCGCGACACTGATGAATATACCGGATAAGACCAAGGATGGGCCGAAGGCAAGAAAAGACTTGCAGGATTTGGAAATCAGGGAAGATCTGCACATGCCGCCCCATAAAAAGTCAGACGAGACAGAGGTGCGGGAGAAGAAGGGCAAAAAAGTAAAGGAAGAGGAATATTGCCCCCCTTCTTGCTTCACCTTAAGTCCGGCTGAGATCGATCAATTCTTTAAGTGCCTTATCAGAGTCAGTTAGCTCCGGTTACTGTGGCAAGATAAGAAGATATCTAGACACGAACAAGAAAAGATTCAACAGGATGGAGTCCCATGACTATCATGTGAGGATGACGCAAATACTATCTGTTTTCCTTAGCAGGATAATGGACAAGCACGTCCGTGACACGCTTCTTGGTCTCTGCAACTTTTTCGACGTCATCTCTCGAAAGTCGATCAGTGTGAAGCATCTCTGAAGGCTACAAGAAGAGATCATTGTGATACTGAATGAGCTTGAGATGCACTTCCCGCCCGCGTTCTTTGACATCATGGTGCATCTGTGTGTCCATATTGTGGACGATATAATAGACCTGGAGCCGTCATTCCTACACAACATGATGCCGTTTGAGAGGATGAATGGAATCATCAAAGGATTCATTCGTAACATGTCCCGTCCAGATGGAAGCATCGTCCAGGGCTATCTGACACAAGAGTGCATCTCTTTCTGTGAGAATTTTCTATATGGCGCGGACCAGCTGACTGGTGTTGGTGTTGGTTTGCCCGTTAACAAGCACGATGGGAGGCTCGAAGGAGAAGGTCACTCCAACGGTTGGAGGGAACTGCATGTGGCATACTTAGATCGACGCAACGACTTTGACAGAGCAAACTTGGTAGTGCTACAGCACCTAGATGAGGTAGATCCTTTCGTGGCACTGCAGAAAGAAATTATCGCAAAGAAGTATCATGACCGGGGGATATGCAGGAAGGACGCCGAAGTTACTAGAGAGCACAACTCCACTTTCCTGCATTGGTTCAAAGATCATATTATTGCTAATCCCCCGAAAGATGGCTCTAAGGACGGATCGCTAATATATGCCTTAGCACATGGCCCCTTGCCCAACCTCGTCACCTATCAGGCATACGATATCAACGGATACACGTTCTACGCGGAGGCCAAAGATATGGACAGTGATGATTAGAACTCAGGGGTGACGATGGAATGCATGAACGGCAGCGACAACAGTGCAACTAAGAGATTTTACGGAAGGGCCGACGAGATCTGGGAGCTTGACTACTCCAGACTGCACAACACGGCGATGTTCCGTGTCAGATGGGCTAAGAATGTCGAAAGAGAAAATCGGTATTTCACTACCATGACTATACCCGACGCCAAGCGCTATCGTGGATGTTATCACAAAAAACGAGCCATGGGTACACGCTAAGCACGTGACACAATGCTTCTTCATAACCGACCCGTTCAATCCCAGCCGTGTTGTCGTGAGGAGAGGCAAAAGGAACATCATTGGAATGGATGGAGTCGCCAATGAGGAAGACTACGACCAGTACGACAACCCAATGAGGGAAGATGACGATGACGATGAAGTATATGTCAAAAGAAGAACCAATACTACATTATCTAAGAAAGATCGTACTCCATGGAAAAGGAAAAGTCACAATGAGGGGCTCAATTATTCTTCAACGAACAAGAAGGGAAAGAAGGTCACTCAAAAACGAAAACGTCTATGTTGAGGAACCGTACATTATCGGTCAAATGATGTAATATATATGTTCCTATTTTGTGTACGCACTTGGCCATTATGCATTGGTCAAATGATGTAATATATATATTCCTATTTTGTATACATACTTAACCGTCAAATGATGCAATATATATCGCCTTAGTTATATACATTGTATCACCTTCCCTTCATTCACTGCTCTCGGGAAAAAGGAAAAGAAAAGAAAAAAAGGGAGAGAAAATAAAGGAAAAGAAAATAGAAGAAACAAACAAGAAAACTGCTACAGGTACTGGCTATAGCAGTAGCGCTTTCTGCACAAAAACGCTATAGCTATCTATAATAGCAGTAGCGCTTTCTGACAAAAACGCTATAACTATCTGTAATAGCAGTAGCGCTTTCTGTGCAAAAGCGCTATAGCTAACTTAGCTATAGCGCGTTTGTCCGGAATGCGCTACTGCTACCTCGACTTAACCCCCAAAATCCTCACTCTCTCTGCTTCTTCCCGCCTCAGTTTTCCCCCAAATCCTCACTCTCTTTCCCGTGTCGCCGCCATTGAGCCCTTCCTCACCGCGCCTCAAGACTCGCCTCGACCCGTCTGACGCTCGCCCTCGACTCGGCGACTTCGCCCGTCTTCCTCGACCGCGGCGACCCTTGGTGCCGTGCCGTCTCTCCGGACCCCGCCTTGCCTCGCTAATGCGCCGTCCCCCCGACCCCATCTCTCTCTCTGCCCTCTGTAAGCCCTCTCCCCTTCCCTCTTCTCTGCTATTTAGTGCTAGTTAGTATGAAATAGTATGAACCCTAGGCAATTTTTTAGTGTAAGAAAAAACAGAATTGATTATATAGTTTTCTTGCATTTTCTAGTTAAAGCACATGTTGTTATTTAAATTTTATAGTGCTAGTTAGTTAATTAGAATTAGTATGAAACCTAGGACAGATTTGTTAAAGCAACTATTGCTATTTTTTTTAGTTAAAGCAATTGTTGCTATTTAAAAAACCAGAATTTGAAGAGGTCGGATTATTTAAAGCAACTATTGCTATTAATTTTTTTAGTTAAAGCAATTGTTGCTATTAAAAAAACAGATTTTGAAGTGAACAGATTAGTTAAAGCAACTGTTGCTATTTAATTTTTTTAGTTAAAACAGAATTTAGGTAGGCTGATTTAGTTTGATATATTGTGAAGCAAAACGACTTCTTGAATTTTTCTTCAAGTTCTATATTTTCTTCCTTTTATATGCAAATTTGAAGTGGACATGTGATATGTGGACATGTCATTTGGACATGTTATATTTGGAATTTGGACATGTCATTTGGACAAGTGATGTACAGGGTAAATGATCCGAGTGGCCTATGTTTCATCGGAATGTTGATTCATTTCCGTTCCTGTGAATTTCAAGCGCTCAATATGTCCACTTTTTAGCAAAGGTCATGCCGAAATTTTCTGTGAAATTTGGCATGACTTGTGCTAGAAAGTAGGCACATCGAGTGCCGGGAGTTACTGGGGACGACATTCCGGCAAACATATATTTTTTTATGTCATTTCTCATTTTTTTTATAGTTTTAGAATTAAACGAGGAGACTTAATCATAGGAAACATGTCGAACAACGAAGAAACCAGGCCTTCTGACCAAGATGCAGACGAGATGGAGTATGATGGTGAACAACAGTACCTCGACTTTTTGTCTGCTAAGCACAATCAAGGTTTGCAGGTTGGCCTCGATGATGGTACTGACGCCGGCATCGACACCGACGGCGCCGGCACCGATGACGGCACCGAGACCAGCGGGGAAGGTACCGGCGAGGAAGATACCGGCGCCGATGCTGCTACCGTAAGAAGCAGAAGAAGCAGAGGATACAAAAACCTACCAAACTCGGCATCGGACGACTGGTGATCGCAAAGATGGCACCTGACAAGTTTGAGCCATTAGTGCCGGAAGAACCTTGTAAGTGCTATGGGAACCAAGTAGGATGCATCATATGGGAATGCGCGAGCATCAACGATGATGACTTAAGGAGTAAAGAACATTTGAGGTAGTTGCTCCTGACAAAGTTGCACAAGAGATTCAAGTTCCCCGACCGGGATGATAGCATAGAGCAACCGTGGGATGATCCGAAGATGAAAAAGATTAACAATCATGCCATGGGCATGTTCAACAATGATTTGGCCTCTTGGAAAGGGAGGATGAAACGAGCTATTGAGGCCGAGGAACCCTCATCCAAGATTCTGGAGGAAAATCCGACACTTACGGATGATGAGTTTGAAAAGTTCAAGGACACTTGCGCTACCGAGGCAGCCAAGGCTAAGGCTGCAAAATTCAAGAGCCTTCAGCAGAGGAACACGGGGAAGCATCGCCTCAGATGCCATGGCTACATTGACAAAAGGACCATATGGGATAAGGAGGACGTGGAACGTGAAGCCGCAGGTCTCCCAGACCCCTTCGCGAAGTTCACCAACACCTTGGAGCGTGACTTCGTCAGGGCACGCTACAAGTGGGACAAGAAAAAGAAGGTTTTTTACACGAACGAGATCTCAAGGAGATTTATTAGATTACTGGTAATTATTCTTTTACCACCTTACATTTAGCTCCTGATCAAGTCGACTACACATTCGTAAACGGTTAATGTTCCTTCTGGCGGAGAAGCAACACCAGCTTGCAGCTGAAGCCATACTTCGCCGATGAGGCCCAAGTGGGACACCCCTCTCAAAAGGGCCTTGAACGAACTTAAGGGACTCCCTTTGGGCCAGTGGCCGCAATATGAACGTGTGCACGGCGCTGGAGACGGCGCCACGTGGAAGGTGTTTTACAATGAGGGCCCGAAGGCCAAGAAGCAGAAAAAGAAGTTTAGTCAGGCGGACATCGATGAGAAGGTGAAGCTTGTGGTCGAGAAAAAAATTAGCTGAGGACGCGCAAAAAGCAGCCAAGGAGAAACCTGATTTGCTACAGCAGGCAGTAGATGCAGCTGTAAATGCCTGTAGAAATGATTTTGCTACTAACTTGGTCCCGGCTATCATCGACTGGACGAAGGAAAATCCAGACAAGACGGTACATGATTTCCCCATGCCCAGTTTCATCGCGAGCAACTCCATGAACAACACCACTGCACCATCACCTGCTCACGCAACCGAGCCTACTCTTGCACCCGCACCCACATTCGCTCATAGCAGCCTATCCTTAGTCTCTATCGCACTAGGCGGGCCTTTGTCTTTGGCTGAGCTCGACGCCCTCACGGTAATTACATGTCGCACCAACATATATATCTAGAACATTCCATTTTAGTTGCCTTTCAGATATTTTACGTCGCAGACATGTGTTTGCTGGCCAATGAAACACCATGCACCATACTCTACTTGCTCAAAGGATAGAAGGTGGACGTGGGAAAGGGGTGATAACGAAGCCCTTGCAACTCACATTCCACAACCAGCCGATGCTCGCTGGGCACTTCAGTGTTAACTTGTCGAGTGTGAAATCGGGGCACGAGGATTTGCCTCCTCCATTACGGCTAGGGGAAGAGGACGACGAGACCATGCTGCGGATTGGAAGCTGCAAGGGTTGGGTGCTGCGATGGCTGAAGAATCTTCTTTGTCTGGAGCCGGCCGAGAGCACACCAATAACCACACATCAACAAGCATGTATGGAGACCACCACCCCGCCTACGCAATTACCAACTCCTGTAGTGCCAGGTGAGAGTGGCGAACGACGTGATGAAGGGTGTCCAATAGTGGCTGATGTAATCGGCCCCGTCAAACAAAGGATGGATGATGAGATGGAGGAGACGGAGGACCCAATGGGCTTCCTCAATACAGACGCCTATGACGGTGACTTAGATATGATGAGTCAGCCATATGACGAATCAGGCTATCATCATGCTGATGAGGATATGGATGATCTGCTCGGGCAGGAACGTCCTAGCAGGGATTGCAAGAAGTCTCTCTTCATGAAATCCTCACAGGACACGCCTGAAGATGCCGCCTTAACACAAAATCAACTAGCCGGAGGTCGTACAACGCTTAGCCCTGGGGCAGGGGTTAAGGAAGGGTCTGGAAGGTGTGCCCAAGAAAAAGGAGAGGAAGAGACCGGGGAAGATAGGCTCAACTTCCTGCAAACAAGCCAGAGCACATAGCAGCCAGACGGTGGATTCTGAAGAGCGTGTACCCGTCAAAGGTGCGGCCATGTGCCATGTCACGGGTGAGCCGATGCTACGGCCAAAACCGCTGGAGGCACTATCAGGGGATCTCAGGAGACTGCACGACAATGTGCTATCGACTGAGAAAAGCTTGCTAGCCTCGAAGGATCCAGGATATCCGACATACGCGGCTCGTGTGCCTAAGAGGAAGTACTATGTCGACACACGGTCCGCGGAGGTGTTCTTCCTGCGGTTTGACCATATCTTCGAGATGTTTCTGACAAGGCGGCTCGATTTTACAATCGTCCGCCTTTTTGCACTACATATGAGCTCCGTCATGAAGAGAGAAGAAGTCTCACAAATCTGTGTGGCGGATCTGTACTACATGCATGAGTCCTTGAGTCTCATTGACTTTGAGCGTGAAACTGCTAGGGAGTAGCTCCAAAACTTCATGGTACAGAATAAGGACCAGGAAATTGTCCTCCTCTCTTATCATCCAAAGTAAGTCAAGTCCGAACAACCCTTTTGTACATTTCAATCACTACTTCTTGCTCATATGGAGAATAATTTGAGGTGTCTTTTCCCCCGCAACAACGGGTGGGCCGTCCTTATCGTTCTTTACCCGTGAGTCTCCCATGCCGTGTATTTGGACCCTACCAGAAACTACGAGAAGAAGGACCACACCCACATAATGAATAGTCTAGATGATGCTCTCCAAGGCTTCAGCATTAGGGGTGGGCACCTGCAGATTAGGAAAAAAATGAACAAGAAGATGGGTTTCACGCATAAAACTAACTTCTTCTGCATCCATGTCCCAAAACCAAGCAAGAAAGATGGATTCTACATCCTCCATCTCATGATTGAGTTCAGCACGGTTCACCAAAAGCTTCACATGACAAACAGAAATGATGATCATATCTGCAAGTGGGTAGAATCTCATGGAGAAGCGGATTATAAACTTAGAGATGACTTCTTTCGCATCCAAAGGGACATTGCGACAATCATCATGAAAGAAGTAGTCGATGAGAAGGGGATGTTCCACCACGGCCCTATATCGCGAGCTGACGTCTGAACTTGCATAGGCATGCAACGTCATGACCTCACGCCGTTCAAGAAGCTAGGGTCCATCCTCGATGATATGGAAGGATGGAACTTCTAGTGATTTACGACGCCGATGATGATGATATGTGTCGGTTGAACTTGTATACTTTGTGTAGCGATGAAACTTTGTGATATCCAAGGTCGCTGTCGAACTTGCCTAATGCTACTTTGTTAGTTTGGGTACGATGACATGCGTACCTCTAGTTAATTAGTTTGCGTACTATATGTTGCATCTAGTTGCTAACCCTTTCTTTTTCGTGCTGCTATAGTATATTTTGTTACATATGATTGTACATTCTCTTGATGAAGATGCATCTCTAACAGGTACCTAGCTTCTTGATGGCGAAGAAGCAGTGCTATGTCGTGTACAAAGGGATGGTTCCAGGGGTTTACGACGAGTGGCCTGAGTGTCAGGCGCAAGTGAATGGGGTCTCGGGCGCCAGCCATAAGGGCTTCAAAAGCAGACAAGAAGCAGAAGCTAGTTACTTGAGGTTCATGCTAGCGCGAGAGAGGACTCGTAACCGCCGTCTCATGTACTACATAGTTCCGCTCTCACTCATAGTGATAGCTCTTCTCGCGTATATCATTGTTTAGACGGATGATGATGTAGTTGCAAGTATTCGAGACTTGTATCGCTATTTTTGAAATGATGACGAGAGGCCACTTTCAATTGGATGATGATTATGATGATGACCACCTTGTATCGCTATGTATATGCTATGATTACATTTGTCCGTGTATGATATGCTAGAGATTATTGTATAAAGCCCAAAACAAAATTCAACAGCACAAAATGTGGACCAGATTTTTTTTCAAAAACTAATAACAGTAGCGCGGGGTATGGCATTAGCAGCAACGAGTTCTTAGCAGGATCGCTCTTTGCATAAGGGCGCTGCAGGTATTATCAGCAGCGCGTGTTGCAGACAAACGCTGCTGCTATCCCTAGTTAGTAGTAGCGCTGGTCTGGCAGCGCTACTGATAAGCATTAGCTGTAGCACCGTATCAGTAGCGCGGCCACCCGCACTACTGATAAGCATATAACCGGCGCTACTGCTAGCCTTTTCCCTAGTAGTGTGCATGTCACATCATCAACCGAGCATATCTTCACGAATTCCTCAAGAAGAGCTCATATGAGCTCCTTGCTAACAAGAAACCCAATGTGAGTTATTTCAAAGTCTTCGGTGCTAAATGCTAGATTAGGGATCCACATTGCAGTTCTAAATTCACATCGAAAGCACATGCGGGTTTTATGCTTGGTTACGGAAAGTACTTGCACACCAACAAAGTCTTTAGCACCTACCACAACAAGGTTGTTGAAATTGTAGTTGTGTGGTTTGATGAAACTAACAGCTCACAAAGAGAGCATGTGCCTCCTGTGCTAGATGAAATGCCTCCTGAGAAGTCTATCAAGCCGACGGGCACTGGTGAAACTGTGCCCAGTGGAAAAGAAGTGACTATTCCTCATCATGAAGAAACCGCTGATCCTCAAGAAAATGATGCTGAGAAGCATCACAATATACCTGGAAGTCTTTATGTATATCTGGCAAAGTTAATACTACTGCTGTAACCAAATGTTGCTTCAACTCCTGAAAGATGGCTTCACATTCGTCAGTCCAAATAATTTCTTCTCCTTCTTCAACAATTCAGTCATAGGCTTTATAATCTTGGAAAAGTTCTCAATAAACCTCTTGTAATAATCTGCAAGGCCCAAAAAGATGCGAATCTCCCCAACTGGCATAGGTGACTCCCATTCTATAACTGCGACAACCTTGGATGGTGTCGGTGCAACAAACCCTGGGTCTATTTCCTAGAATATGCACCGGCACGGGAACAAGATTACGGCACCAGGACATGCCAGAGTACAGGAGACCAAGACCTTCGAAGGACCAACATGCAGATCAAGAGGACCAAGGTCAAGCCACAGAAGCAAGATACCACCAGAAGAAAAACCTCCCTTGCTGGGGAGACGAGCTCGGCAAGGGCAGGGCTGCCCCCGGAAGAGAACATCCAAGACATCCTGCAGGGCCTGCCGGGACTCATGGAGGCAAACCTCACCCAACCACTCCGCCGCGACCCACATCCTCAATCAGCGCGGTGTCAAGCCGCAAAGTGATTAAGTGGCAACCATTCGCCACATGGTAGCCTCTTTCTATAGGAAATACCTACAGAAGACACCCGTCCTGCGACGTGTCAAGCAAGCAGGTGTGAAGCTGGCAAAATAGCCCGGCAAGGCTTGCCGGGCGAACAACAATGTGACGTTGAGCGGCGCATTGAATGCGCTCTGTCAGCCTGTAGAGTTAGGTATGATAGCACTGTTTGCTATCTTATTAGTGCATAATGACTGATTTGCCATTGTGGTGACCCCTTAATCTATAAAAGGAGGCCCGTGGCAACCGTAGAAAGGGGCTAGAAGGTTGGATACCCACACGCTCATACGCGCGTAGCCACTGTCTCCCATCGGCAAGCCTTGTCGGGCAAGTGTATTGCGCTCCAGCACCCTTCTTCCACCATCAATCCACCAAAGTAGGAGAAAGGTTTTACGCCACACGGCGGCCCGAACCTGTAAAATTGCCCGTGTGATTTCTACCGTGCTGCCCCATGCTCTTCTTCTCTTTGTGCGACGTGACATCCCCACTGCCGAACCAGCAAGGGACACTTGTTCCCATAGGTGGCCGTGGTTTCCCACGACATCTTTGGCATGCCAAGTAGGGGGATTGAAGGAAATATGCCCTAGAGGCAATAATAAAGTTGTTATTTTATATTTCCTTATTCATGATAAATATTTATTATTCATGCTAGAATTGTATTAACCGGAAACTTGATACATGTGTGAATACATAGACAAAACACCGTGTCCCTAGTATGCCTCTACTTGACTAGCTCATTGATCAAAGATGGTTAAGTTTCCTAGCCATGGACATGTGTTGTCATTTGATAAACCGGATCACATCATTAGGAGAATGATGTGATGGACAAGACCCATCCGTTAGCTTAGCATAATGATTGTTCAGTTTTATTGCTATTGCTTTTGTTGACACACGAACACGTCATATGTACCCTCGACGCCGGGGGTGATGCACCGCAGCTCACGTCGAAGGAGACCCGACCGACAACAAGGCCACGCAAGGCGATCGGCGGGTGCTTTTGCAGACCCGAAACCCCGCGCACCCGGGAGGGACCCCATCAGGGATTGCGGCGGCTATGGGATGCCCTAGGTCGATTCGCTCGCCCCTAGAGCCTCGGGATTTGCAGCTCTCAAACACGAAGAACAGCGAAGAACGAGAGAGAATAATGGTGGGGAGATAAAAAGTAGACAGAAAAAGTAGTATATTGATTTGTTCGATTGTGTGTTGTTCAATCGGCCGTCACCCCCAACATATATAAGAGGCGGCTGGACTTCCCGTACAAGTAAAGGATTCATCTAGGCTTTCCTTACAAGAAAAATTACATCAATTCGCGTCCTAGAGTCCTAGTTCTATTCCAACTCGGATTCATCAAACTGGCCCAACTTCTGTCTTCCTCCTTGTGCAGGCCGCGAGCCTCCATATGACCTCCGATCAAGATGGCCCAAATATCAAACTTGTGCGCCTCGATGATATGAACAACTCCCATGTTGATCACTTTTTCAAATAAGGCCATCTTGAATACTTTTCGAGGTCGTCTTTACCTTCCAGTCGGACTCGGTCTTGCGGTAGACTGAATTATCCGAGTCTTGTAGTGAATTTGCAGGTCATATACTATCTCTGATGACAATGACTCCAAAACCAAAGTTTACCGTCTTGATGATACGCACAACTTCTGTATTGAACACTTCTTCATCCGAAATCATCTTGATAAACTTTTGGGCATATGTTCAGTTTCACTCGGATTTGAGCCCATCCACTCGGATATTAGAGTCTTTCACTCGGATGGTCCGACTGGACTTTTTCACTCGGATGACTATATTTTCACTCGGAAGACAAACGATGACCACATTTTCAGTCGAAAGACAACGATCGGTAGGTTTTCACTCGACCTTTTACTCGATCGGTAGGTTTTCACTCGACCTTTTACTCGATCGGTAGGTTTTCACTCGACCTTTTACTCGATCGGTAGGCTTTCACTCGACCTTTTACTCGATCTGTAGGTTTTCACTCGACCTTTTACTCGATCCGTAGGTTTTCACTCGACCTTTACTCGATCGGTAGGTTTTACCCGAAGGTAAACTTTCACTCGACCGTGAGTTTTCACTTGGATGGTAAGCTTTTCACTCGACCAAAAACATAGCCTGATCTTGATTTGTCTCCCCAAGTCTCATACGACTTCGGATTGAGACGAATTATATACATAAATCGATCGGCTCGACCAGACAAAACTTTTTCGTGTTGAAGGTTTTTCGATTCAAGGACTTCTTAAGGGCCTAATTGCTCGCGCGACCCACCAGACGTGGCGTCTGGTACTTTGCGCCAGATTTCCACTCAGCTTCGGCCTGCAGTGTATTGCCTCTAACTTTTGCATATGAACTCGGATTGAGATGATTTATATATCAAAATCGATTGCCTCGACGAGACGAAGACAATTCCTTTACAATACTCCTTCATCCGAGGTCGTCTTGAAGGCAAGATTGGCCGAAAACCACTCGGAATGTTTGAATTTTGTCACTCGGAGTACAACTTCAGCCACCGATATAAGGTCGAATGGCGATAAATTAAACATCAAAGTTATTCCACTCATCGACCTGAAACTTTGCATGCTGAAAACTCTTTCACTTGAGGCCATCTTACTTGCCTTTTGTACCTTGCCAAAATCCGATGTCAACACATGCCCCCCTGTTTTTCGGCAAAGCTTGCACGCCGAAAAATAATATGCACGGTGCTTGTTATAAGGACGATGTCAACACTCCATCGGCCATTTATTTTCCTCAGGGCGATAATTATGTATCGGCCATGTTTGTGCTAAGGGCAATAATCGCATATCGGCCATTGCCTACTCAGGCTTCCTGCCACACACTCGGGTGGTACTTCTTCAAATATTTTCCGTTGAGAGCTCGAGGTAACAATGCCCCTTGTATTGATTCCACCAAATATGAATTTCCAGGAACAACCCTTATAATCCTAAAAGGACCTTCCCAACTTGGAGACCACTTCCCGAATTTTTTATCTCTTGAACCAATCGGCAGAATCACTTTCCAGACGAGTTCACCAACTTGAAAATTCTTCAACTTAACTTTCTTATTGTAAGCTCTTGCAACCCTCAACTTGTCTCTCTCTATGGACTCCAAAGCAACCAAACGTTTATCGGCAACTTCATCAATATTGTCCATCATCAAGTTATAAAAGTCTACTGCCGATAAATCATTTTGTTTGGCTATTCTCAAAGCATTCAAATTTACTTCCACTGGTAAAACAACCTCCTGACCATATACTAGCTCATATGGAGTCACCTTCGTAGCACCATGCCTTAAAATTCTGTGTGCCCATAAAGCTTCAGACAACAACTCATGCCATCTCCTTGGATTATCCTCAATCTTCTTCTTCATGAGCTTGATTAGAATTTTATTGCTAGACTCAGCTTGTCCAGTAGCTTGGGCGTAATATGGAGAGGAATTGAGCAACTTTATATTATAAGATTCGGCAAACTCTCTTACTTGGTGTGACATAAAAGATGAACCTTGATCTGTAGTTAATGTTTGAGGAATACCAAATCTATGAATAATGCGCTCGGTTATGAATTGAATTACCTCCATATGTGTCATGTTCTTGAGAGGCACTGCTTCAGACCATTTAGTGAAATAATCAGTTGCCACCAACACGAACCGATGCCCTTTTGAGGAAGACGGGTGGATTTGTCCAATGAAATCCAAACCCCAACCTCTGAAAGGCCACGGTTTGATAATAGGATGTAGCATAGCAGCAGGAGCCAATTGAATATCACCAAACTTTTTGACAAGCTTCACACCCTTTATAATATCTGAAGCAATCATTAATCATAGTCGGCCAATAAAACCCAGCACGTCGCAATAACCATTTCATCTTGGGAGCCGACTGGTGAGTGCCGCAAATACCTTCATGTACTTCTCCCATAGCAACTCTTGCCTGTTCCTCGTCCAAACACTTTAGAAGAACATCATCGACTGTTCGGCGATAAAGACCATCGTCTCTCATTGTATACTTGAAAGCCATACGCCGAACAGCCCTGTCCACCCTTTCACTCGGATTGCACAAGTAATCAACAATGGGCTTTATCCAGTCGGAATTATCACCTGCACTAGATTTTTTGTTAATGGCGAATCGGTGGGTTCGAGTTCGGCCTCTCCCATATTGGCAAGACAAGACATCGGTCTTTGAGAGATATGAAACATGCCATGATCAACATGATATCCAGATGCTTGCTGTGCCAACTCATTTGCTTTCCAGTTGTCATGTCTAGATATATGTGCAATGCTAAAACAATCCAAAGTAGAAATTATATCTAGACATTTATCAAGATAAACATTAAGTGATTCACAAAACACCGAAAGACTACGGATATTTGCTGCACCACTAGTAACGAATCACCGTAAGCCTCAATATGTGTAACACCTATAGCAAGTAACATCTCTAGACCGAATAACAATGCTTCATATTCGCGATTGTTTGTGCAAAAATATTCTAAGCGGCATGAGGCTTCAAAAACAGCACCATGAGGAGATATATAAACAATACCAACACCTTGGCCATTGCTACAAACTGAACCATCAAAGTACAATCTCCATGGCACTAATGAAACAAGGTTCATATCAACATCATGCTTGTCATTAATCCGATGTTCAACAATGAAATTAGCAACAATTTGGCCTTTCATGGATTTTAGAGATTCATAAGCCAAATCATACTCAATCAAAGCATAAGCCCACTTGCCAATTCTACCACTAAGAATTGGCCTATGCAACATGTACTTAATGACATCGGTTTGACAAGCTACTACACAAGCACTCGACGCTAGGTAATGTCTCAATTTTGTGCAACCGTAATATAAACATAGACATAGTTTTTCAATAAATGTATACCTTGTCTCGGCGTCCAATAAACGTCTGCTCATATATGTAATGGCATGCTTTTTTCCTTCGGTATCTTGAGTCAAAACAGCACCAATGACACCTTCCTCTGCTGCGATATAAAGTTTAAAAGGTTCTCTATGCTTGGGTGCTTTCATCACCGGAGGAGTGCACAAATAATTCTTGATCATATCAAAGGCTTCTTGCTGTTTTGCCCCCCAAGTGAAATCAACATCATTCTTTAACCTAAGGATAGGAGTAAATGCATCAACTTTCCCTGACAGATTAGCTATGAACCTTCTCAAATAATTGACCTTGCCAAGGAACTTTTGCATATCTCTCTTGCATGTTGGAGCCTCCACTTTCTGTATGGCCTCTATCTTTTTAGGATCGATTTGATGCCATCTTCATGAATAATGAAACCCAAAATTTGCCACCGACACGCCGAATGCACACTTCAAAGGATTCATCTTCAGTCCATACTTTTTCATCCTTTCAAAAGCTAAGCGCAAATCGGCCAAGTGAGATTCAAAAGCATCCGATTTGACAACAATATCATCAATATAAACTTCAAGTATGACACCGAGTAAATCATGAAAAATCAAATTCATAGCCCTTTGATATGTGGCCCCACCATTTTTCAATCCGAATGTCATCACTGTCCACTCGAATAAACCAAGGAAACCAGGACATCGGAAAGCTGTTTTGTACATGTCCTCTTGACCATAAAATTTGATTGTATCCGCATTACCATCTAGAAAGCTAATAACCTTATGTCCGAAGCATCATTAATAAGCATATCGGCTATTGGCATGGGATACTCATCTTTGGGTGTAGCCCTATTCACATCTCTGAAGTCAATGCACACCCTCAACTTGCCGGATCCTTCTTCTCCTTTGGGACAATGTTAGAAATCCACTCGGCATACCCGCAAGGTCGAATGAATTTAGCTTCAAGCGATCGACCGATCTCTTCCTTGATCCGGTCATATGTTTTCGGATTAAACTTTCGGCCATTGTTTATAAGGTCTAAAACCGGCTTTTATAGGCAACCGATGCTCCACTAGCTCTCGGCTCAACCCTGGCATCTCATGATATTCCCATGCAAAGCAACAAACATATTCTTTCAATAGCTCAATTAATTTAGCCTTACAATCGGCTTTCAAATTTTTGTTTATAAATGTCGGTCGAGTGACTGAACCATCTCCAATATCTATCTCTTCTAATGGATCTGCCGATGTAAAACCTTGTCCAAGTTTATCCATGTCATCCAACTCCTCTATAGACTCATACATATCGTCCTCATTGGACCGATATTTTACAAGACGTTTTTGTAACCACTCGGAATTAGGATCCATTTAAACATATCATACCTTGGAGCCGATTGCATTGATCGGCTTTAAAGACACGGGCACAAAACCATTCTTGGTCGCTACCGAGAAAATCAAACTCGATAAGTCACGTCCCGTCAAGCAAGTAGCACTGGGATGTTGCCAATCCACCGATGCATCAGCCAAAGCAACACAGGCCGAGTTATCCGCATGAATGACTTCCACTTCATCATCAACCCACTGAATCAAAAAACGGTGCATAGTGGATGGCACACACTGGTTTGCATGAACCCAATCACGGCCTAGTATAACGTTGTAGTTACCTTGCACCTCAGCGACAAAGAATGCAGTGGCCAAAGTTTTGCTTCCGACTGTAAGCTCCACATACATTACACCTTTGGCTTCAGTTTTCTCTTTGCCTTCAAACCCGTTGAGCACCATATTGGTCTTGATCAATTCTTCATCAGGCAAACCCAATTTCTTGAAGACCGAATAGGGCATAAGATTTACCATAGCACCTCCATCCACAAGCATCCGAGTGAGCGGTGACCCATTGATATCACCTCTGAGATATCACGGTTTCAAATGCGTTACTGGTTCTTTTGGCTTCTTTAATATTGCATTTTTAGGGCCAAAATCCAGCTGAGCAACCTCCCCTTCCTCATCTACAGCACGAAACTCAGCAGGTAAGTAATACACCATATTGATATCCATACCTTCATGAACCGGAGTAGACTCATAGTCCAACATATCAACCTCTTCTCCAAGTGGATCGACCGATTCTGAAATCTGTCCGAGTGAAGGAGAAGTAAGAAGTATCATGAGACGATGTAATAGCTGTCGATCGTCCTCTTTGGGTGGTGTAGGCACTACGTGATAGATGTAGAAGCTGATGTATCTTGTATTTGTTTTGGCCTCCACACTTGTTTCTTTGGAACCATGGGCGAGTGTCATTGAACAACTTATCCCTTTGCTTCTCGGCCTCCTGCTCCGCCATCTCTTGACTCCTTAACCTCTGTAGTTTCCTCTTACGTGTCTTTGTTAGCCCAGAGGACACCACTTTGGTCGAGTGTATTTAGCATCTCTCACCTTTACTTGGCTGGTGCTTGCTTCATGGTCATTAGTCGAGTGCTTTGGCGCGATAGAAAGTATCGGCTCGGTTGAGTGATTATGCACGATCGGCTCTTTGTATGGGGAATGTTTTGGTGCCCAAGATAGGTGAGTCGACATCCATTTTCTCCTTGCCTTTGCCCGACTCAACTGCTGCAACACTTGGTGACTTAACACGCCATTCCTTTTGATTTTCTAGATGCATGAAATTTCCATTCGGGCGCACCTTTTTACTTGCATGGAATCCACTCGGATTGATGTCATTCGGATGGTATCCACTCGGATGGAACTCACTCGGATGAGATCTACCCATCCACATTTTTTCACTCGGATAGCTTCCACCAGGGTGCATTCTTACACTCGGGTAATTTCCATCCGGTCGTATGTTTTGACCAGCCGACTGATAGTCACCGATGTTGAGTCGGCCATTATATGAGTAATCAAGTCGATCCCACACAGATTGCCTCTGCTCTTCTGAAAACTGCGCCCTTGGTCCACTCGGTTTTGTATACCGACTGAACATATCAACTGATGGTGACCTTGGTCATTTCAGATGAGTCGGTCGATTGAAACTAGAACCGGCCGATTGGTTAGCATACTTGGACAACAACATATCAAAAGTTGGCTTGACCCGCTTGCGCTGCACTTTAACTTCATTCTTCTTCCACTTGGCAACTTCTGGACTCTTGGGCTTGAAAAATTTAACACGATTATTTTCTTGCACTTGCGGTTGCCCCCCGAGTGCAGGATTCTTGATGGTGATTTTGATCACTTCCTTGCCATCGGGTTGCTTATCAAGCACAACTTGTCTCCCCAAGACCTTGTTGTCCTCCTTGTCTTTCCTGGGCTCACCAACAATGACATTAGCTTTATTAGCAGATTCGGCTAACTCCGGCCGAATGAGTAGCTTCTTCCCCTCCAAATCCATGGTATTCATTGGAAAAGGTTGTTTATCAACTTGCATCTCAGAAAAGTTCAATCGTCCGTCATTAATGGCCGATTGTATCTGTCGTCGAAAAACATTGCAATCGTTAGTAGCATGAGAAAAAGAGTTATGATACTTGCAATAAGCACGCCGTTTTAGCTCTTCAAACGGCGGTAAAGTATGAGATATTCTAATAATCTTAGCCTGCAGTAAAGCATCAAATATTCTATCACACTTAGCAATGTTAAAAGTAAACTTCATCTCTTCATCACGATTCTTATGAATCGGTTTCAGATCATTGCAAGTAAAGGGTTTGGCCTTAGATGGCCAAACAAATTCATTAGCAAAAACATCACCCTCATCGTCCGAGTGATCACTGTCATATTCCACCATATTCATCTTTGGTCGATCGGCTTTGTATCTGTGCA
Source organism: Aegilops speltoides (assembly GCA_021437245.1). Classification (NCBI taxonomy): domain Eukaryota; kingdom Viridiplantae; phylum Streptophyta; class Magnoliopsida; order Poales; family Poaceae; genus Aegilops; species Aegilops speltoides. Next base: position 239,897,549 of record CM038142.1, read on the forward strand.
CTTCTTTGAGATCTTTGCTTCGGCTTTCCTGAGCCAAAGCCCTTTGTAAGACTTGGTTAATATTTAAGAACTCATAGCCTTCTAGCTTTTCTCTAATGGGAGTTCTCAAACCACTCAACACTAGGTCTGCCAAGTCTCTCTCGGTTATCACCAAACTAAAACATCGGTTTTTCGTTTCTCTGAATCTTTTGACGTAATCGGAGACCAATTCATCATGCTTCTGTTTAACCGATGTTAGATGTGACAACTTGAGTTCATTGTCGCCGCTATAAAAGTGATCATGAAATTTCTGCTCTAGCTGCGACCAAACTCGAATGGAACCATGTGGTAAAGAAGAAAACCATGAAAATGCGATACCAGTTAATGACAAAGGAAATAAACGCACTTTCAACTCATTCAATGAGCCTGCCTCACCCAATTGTGCTAAGTATTGGCTAACATGCTCCCATGTGGTTTTTGTGCCCTCTCCATTAAACTTAATAAAATCTGGAATCTTATATCCTGGAGGGCACTGGATGGCATCAAAGTACTCGGGGTACGGCTTTTGGTAAATCCGATTCCGAGGTAACTCAACTCCAAAATTCTCTCGAAGCATCTTAGCCATCTCCTCTCTAAGATTAGCTAGACCATCATCCATAGTGGATGATGAAGCTTGTGGCAGTGGCATAGGAGGAGTAGGGTTACTAGCTGTAGGTAGGAATTGTGGCAGGTATGTCGACCCATAATTTGGTAGTGGTCGAGTGGTTGTAGCTATAGGTAGGGTTTGGTTCAAGCGCCACCACCAACCTGGCATGCTCATAATAGGATTAATGGGTGCAGCCACAATCTGATTTGTTTGGGTAGGATAATAAGTCATCGGCACGGGAGGCGCCGATGAGATAGGTAAAGCCAGATTAGGGTTTTGCACACTAGCAGCTATACCATCATTACCACTAGTCGATTGAGATGTATTCTTACGAGCATTAGTATTTTCTATGAAAGTTTGATAGACTAGATTGTTACCATCAGCAATCGACTTTCAATCTCAGCCCACTTTCGGAGAAAAGGCAAGACTTACAGAGGGTTTAACTCGCGGCTTGAAGAGGAGGGAACTTGATTTCTTCAATCGGAGTGATGTTGCCTTGGAGATCGTTCTTGAACTTCTCAAGGAACTCCTGCAAGTCCTTCTCCTCGCGCGCCTTCTTGTACTCCTCATAGACTTGGCGATGATCGGCCGATATCTCACCAATACTGGGCTTAATGATGTTATCGGTGTCTACCTCAGATGGCCTGGGAAGATCGGACATGGTGGATGATGATGATTGATCTTCGGTCCCCAGCGGAGTCGCCAAAAGTGTGTTGACACACGAACACGTCACGTGTATCCTCGGCGCGGGGTGATGCACGCAGCTCACGTCGAAGGAGACCCGACCGACAATAGCGACGCAAGACAGTCGGCGGGTGCTTTTGCAGACCCGAAACCCCGCGCACCCGGGAGGGACCCCGTCAGGGATTGCGGCGGCTATTGGCTGCCCTAGGTCGATTCGCTCGCCCCTAGAGCCTCGGGATTCGCATCTCTCAAACACGAAGAACAGCGTAGAACGAGAGAGAATAACGGTGGGGAGATAAAAAGTAGACAGGAAAAAGTAGTATATTGATTTGTTCGATTGTGTGTTGTTCAATCGGCCGTCACCCCCAACATATATAAGAGGCGGTTGGACTTCCCGTACAAGTAAAGGATTCATCTAGGCTTTCCTTACAAGAAAAATTACATCAATTCGCGTCCTAGAGTCCTAGTTCTATTCCAACTCGGATTCAGTCTGAAACTGGCCCAACTTCTGTCTTCCTCCTTGTGCAGGCCGCCGAGCCTCCATATGACCTCCAATCAAGATGGCCCAAATATCAAACTTGTGCGCCTCGACGATACGAACAACTCTCATGTTGATCACTTTTTCAAATAAGGCCATCTTGAATACTTTTCGAGGTCGTCTTTACCTCCTAGTCGGACTCAGTCTTGCGGTAGACTCAATTATCCGAGTCTTGTAGTGAATTTGCAGGTGATATAGTATCTCTGATGACAATGACTCCAAAACCAAAGTTTACCGTCTTGATGATACGCACAACTTCTGTATTGAACACTTCTTCATCCGAAATCATCTTGATAAACTTTTGGGCATATGTTCAGTTTCACTCGGATTTGAGCCCATCCACTCGGATATTAGAGTCTTTCACTCGGATGGTCCGACTGGACTTTTTCACTCGGATGACTATATTTTCACTCGGAAGACAAACGATGACCACATTTTCAGTCGGAAGACAACCGATCGGTAGGTTTTCACTCGACCTTTTACTCGATCGGTAGGTTTTCACTCGACCTTTTACTCGATCGGTAGGTTTTCACTCGACCTTTTACTCGATCGGTAGGCTTTCACTCGACCTTTTACTCGATCGGTAGGTTTTCACTCGACCTTTTACTCGATCGGTAGGTTTTCACTCGACCTTTTACTCGATCGGTAGGTTTTCACTCGACCTTTTACTCGATCGGTAGGTTTTTACCCGAAAGGTAAACTTTCACTCGACCGGTGAGTTTTCACTTGGATGGTAAGCTTTTCACTCGACCAAAAACATAGCCTGATCTTGATTTGTCTCCCCAAGTCTCATACGACTTCGGATTGAGACGAATTATATATGAAAATCGATCGGCTCGACGAGACGAAACTTTTTCGTGTTGAATGTTTTTCGATTCAAGGACTTCTTAAGGGCCTAATTGCTCGCGCGACCCACCAGACGTGGCGTCTGGTACTTTGCGCCAGATTTCCACTCAGCTTCGGCCTGCAGTGTATTGCCTCTAACTTTTGCATATGAACTCGGATTGAGTTTATTTATATATCAAAATCGATGGCCTCGACGAGACAAAGACAATTCCTTTAGAATACTCCTTCATCCGAGGTCGTCTTGAAGGCAAGATTGGCCGAAAACCACTCGGAATGTTTGAATTTTGTCACTCGGAGTACAACTTCAGCCACCGATATAAGGTCGAATGGCGATAAATTAAACATCAAAGTTATTCCACTCGTCGACCTGAAACTTTGCATGCTGAAAACTCTTTCACTTGAGGCCATCTTACTTGCCTTTTGTACCTTGCCAAAATCCGATGTCAACAGCTTTCTTCATGTCAAATACATATTCCTCTGACTATGAGATTATGCAACTCCCGGACGTCGAAGGAATACCTTGTGTGCTATGAAACGTCACAACATAACTGGGTGATTATAAAGATGCTTTATAGGTATCTCCGAAGGTGTTTGTTGGGTTGGCATAGATCGAGATTAGGGTTTGTCACTCCGAGTATCGGAGAGGTATCTCGGGGCCCTCTCGGTAACGTACATCATATGAAGCCTTGCAAGCAGTGTGACTAATGAGTTAGTTGCGGGATGATGCATTACGGAACGAGTAAAGAGACTTGCTGGTAACGAGATTGACCTAGGTGTGAAGATACCAACGATCAAATCTCGTTCAAGCAACATACCGATGACAAAGGGAATAACATATCTTGTCATAGCGGTTCAATCGATAAAGATGTTCGTAGAATATGTGGGAGCCAATATGAGCATCGAGGTTCCGCTATTGGTTATGGACCGAAGAGGTGTCTCGGTCATGTCTACATAGTTCTCGAACCTGTACGGTTCACATGCTTATAGTTCGATGGCGATTTATATTATATGAGTTATGTGATTTGGTGACCGAATGTTGTTGGAGTCCCGGATGGGATCACGGACATGACGAGGAGTCTCGAAATGGCTAAGAGGTAAATATTGATATATTGGAAGGTAGTATTTGGACACCGGAAGTGTTCCGAAGTGTATCGGGTACATATCGGAGTACCAGGGGGGTTTTCGAAACCCCCCTGGGGAAGATATGGGCCATATGGGCCATAGGAGGGAGGCACACCATCCCACAAAGGGGTGGCGCGCCCCCACAGGGAAGCAGGCTGAATTGGACTAGGGGAGGGGGCAGCATCCTTTCCTTCTCCCTCCTCTCTCTTTCCCCCTTTCCCACTTCGATAAAAGGAAAGGGGGGCCGAATCCATCTAGGAGTCCTAGTAGGATTCCTCCTACTTGGGCGTGCCTAGGGCCAGACTCCTCCCCCTCCCTCCTTTATATACGTCGGGGGGGGGGGGGCTACAACACACATCAATTGTTCCAAGCCGTGTGCGGCACCCCCTCCACAGTTTACGCCTCCGGTCATATTCTCGCGGTGCTTAGGCAAAGCCCCACGCGAATCACATCACCATCACTGTCACCATGCCGTCGTGCTGACAGAACTCATCTACTTCCTCGACACTCTGCTGGATCAAGAGCTCGAGGGACGTCATCGTGCTAAATGTGTGCAGAACTCGGAGGTGTCGTACGTTTGGTACTTGATCGGTCGGAACGAGAAGACGTTCGACTACATCAACCATGTTAAGCAAACACTTCCGCTTTCGGTCTACGAGGGTACGTGGACACACTCTCCCCCTCTCGTTGCTATGCATCTCCTAGATAGATCTTGCGTGAGTGTAGGATTTTTGTTTTGAAATTGCATGCTACACTTCCCAACAGTGGCATCCGAGCCAGGTCTTTGCGTAGATGATATGCACAAGTAGAACACAAAGAGTTGTGGGCGGTGATCGTTATACTTCTTACTACGAATTTCTTATTTTGATTCGGCAGTATTGTTGGATGAAGCGGCCCGGACCAACCTTACATCACCGCGTTCATGAGACCGGTTCCACCAACAGGCATGCAACTAGTTTTGCATAAATGTGGCTGGCAGGTGTCTATTTCTCCAACTTTAGTTGACTCAAATTTGACAGTGGCCGGTCCTTGTTGAAGGTTAAAACAACAAACTTGATAAATCACCGTTGTGGTTTTTGTGCCATAGTTAAGAACGGTTCTTGCTAGAAGCCCGTAGCAACCACGTAAAACTTGCAACAACAAAGTAGAGGACATCTAACTTGTTTTTGCAGGGCATGTTGTGATGTGATATGGTCAAGACATGATGTGATATACGTTTTCTATGAGATGATCATGTTTTGTAGAAGTTATCAGCAACTGGCAGAAGCCTTATGGTTGTCGCTTTATTGTATGAAATACAAACATCAGGTAATTGCTTTACTTTATCACTAAGCGGTAGCGATAGTCATAGAAGCAATAGTTGGCGAGATGACCACGACGCTACGATGGAGATCAAGGTGTCAAGCCGGTGATGATGGAGATCATGACGTTGCTTTGGAGATGGAGATCAAAAGCACAAGATGATGATGGCCATATCATGTCACATATTTTGATTGCATGTGATGTTTATCTTTATGCATCTTATTTTGCTTAGTACACAGTAGCATTATAAGATGATCCCTTAACTAAATTTCAAGGTATAAGTGTTCTCTCCGAGTATGCACCATTACGAAAGTTCTTCGTGCTGAGACATCACGTGATGATCGGGCATGATAGGCTCTACGTTCAAATACAACAGGTGCAAGCCAATTTTGCACATGCGAAATACACGGGTTAAACTTGACGAGCCTAGCATGTATAGACATGGCCTCGGAACACTGGAGACCGAAATGTCAAACGTGAATCATATAGTGGATATGATAAACATAGAGATGCTCACCATTGATGACTACTCCATCTCATGTGATGATCGGACATGGTTTAGTTGATTTGGATCACTATCATTCAGATGATTTGCGGGATGTCTATCTAAGTGGGAGTTCTTAAGTAATATGATTAATTGAACTTAATATATCATGAACTTAGTCCTGATAGTTTTTGCATATCTATGTTGTAGATCAATGGCCCGTGGTACCATTCCCTTGAATTTTAATGTGTTCTTAGAGAAAGCTAAGTTAAAAGATGATGGTAGAAACTACATGGAATGGGTCCGTAACTTGAGGATTATCCTCATTACTGCATAGAAGAATTATGTCCTTGATGCACCGCTAGGTGTACCACCCCCAGAAACTACAGACATTGTGAATGCCTGGCAGTCACGTGTTGATGACTACTCGTTAGTTCAGTGTGCCATGCTTTACGGCTTAGAGTCGAGACTTCAAAGACGTTTAGAACATCATGGACCATACGAGATGTTCCAGGAGTTGAAGTTAATATTTCAAGCAAATGCCCGAGTTGAGAGATATGAAGTCTCCAACAAGTTCTATAGCTGCAAGATGGAGGAGAATAGTTCTGTCAATGAACACATACTCAAAATGTCTGGGTATCATAATCACTTGAGTCAGCTGGGAGTTAATCTTCCAGATGATTATGTCATTGACAGAGTTCCTCAATCACTGCCACCAAGCTACAAAGGCTTCATGATGAACTGCAATATTGAAGGGATGGAAAAGACTATTCCCGAGCTTTTCGCAATGCTAAAGGTTGTGGAGGTAGAAATTAAGAAGGAGCATCAAGTGTTGATGGTTAACAGAACCACTAGTTTCAAGAAATAGGGCAAGGGAAAGAAGGGGAACTTCAATAAGAATAGCAAGCAAGTTGTCACTCCCGGGAAGAAGCCCAAAGCTAGACCCAAGCTTGAAACTGAGTGCTTCTACTGCAAAGGGACTAGTCACTGGAAGCAGAACTGCCCCAAGTATTTGGCGGATAAGATGGATGGCAAATTGAATAAAGGTATATATATACATGTTATTGATGTGCACCTTACTAATCCTTGCAGTAGTTCCTGGGTATTTGATACGGTTGGATTGCTCATATTTGTAACTCAAAACAGGTACAATGGATTAACCGAAGATTGGCTAAGGACAAGGTGGCGATGCGCGTCAGGAATGGTTCCAAGGTCGATGTGATCGCCGTCGGCACCCTAACTCTACATCTACCTTCGGGATTAGTTTTAGACCTGAATAATTGTTATTTGGTGCTAGCGTTGAGCATGAACATTATATCTGGATCTTGTTTAGTGCGAGACAACTATTCATTTAAATCAGAGAATGATGGTTGTTCTATTTATATGAGTAATATCTTTTATGGTCATGCACCCTTGAAGAGTGGTCAGTTTCTGTTCAATCTCGATCGTAGTGATACACATATTCATAATATTGATGCTAAAAGATGCAAAGTGGATAATGATAGTGCAACATATTTGTGGCACTGCCGTTTAGGTTATATCGATATAAAGCGGATGAAGAAACTCCATGCAGATAGACTTTTGGAATCACTTGATTATGAATCATTTGATACTTGTGAACCGTGCCTCATGGGCAAGATGACTAAAACTCCATTCCGTAACAATAGAATGAGCCAATGACTTATTGGAAATAATACATACCGATGTATGCGGTGCGATGAGTGTTGAGGCTCGTGGCGGGCATCGTTATTATCTGACCTTCACATATGATTTTGAGCAGATATGGGTATATCTACTTAATTAAACACAAGTATAAAACATTTGAAAAGTTGAAAGAATCTTATAGTGAAGTGGAGAATTATCGTAACAAGAAAATAAAGTTTCTACGATCTGATCGCGGAGGTTCATGTCTACTACGTAACCTTCTTCTTGTAGACGTTGTTGGGCCTCCAAGTGCAGAGGTTTGTAGGACAGTAGCAAATTTCCCTCAAGTGGATGACCTAAGGTTTATCAATCCTGGGAGGCGTAGGATGAAGATGGTCTCTCTCAAGCAACCCTGCAACCAAATAACAAAGAGTCTCTTGTGTCCCCAACACACCCAATACAATGGTAAATTTTATAGGTGCACTACTTCGGCGAAGAGATGGTGATACAAGTGCAATATGGATGGTAGATATAGGTTTTTATAATTTGAAAATATAAAAACAGCAAGGTAACAAATGATAAAAGTGAGCGTAAACGGTATTGCAATGCTAGGAAACAAGGCCTAGGGTTCATACTTTCACTAGTGCAAGTTCTCTCAACAATAATAACATAATTAGATCATGTAACTATCCCTCAACATGCAACAAAGAGTCACTCCAAAGTCACTAATAGCGGAGAACAAACGAAGAGATTATTGTAGGGTACGAAACCAACTCAAAGTTATCCTTTCTGATCGATCTATTCAAGAGTCCATAGTAAAATAACACGAAGCTATTCTTTCCGTTCAATCTATCCTAGAGTTCGTACTAGAATAAAACCTTAAGACACAAATCAACCAAAACCCTAATATCACCTAGATACTCCAATGTTACCTCAAGTATCCATGGGTATGATTATATGATATGCATCACACAATCTCAGATTCATCTATTCAACCAACACAAAGTACTTCAAAGAGTGCCCCAAAGTTTCTACCAGAGAGTCAAGACGAAAACGTGTGCCAACCCCTATGCATAGATTCCGAAGGTCAAGGAACCCGCAAGTTGATCACCAAAACATACATCAAGTGTATCAATAGAATACCCCATTGTCACCACGGGTATCCCATGCAAGACATACATCAAGTGTTCTCAAATCCTTAAAGACTCAATCCGATAAGATAACTTCAAAGGGAAAACTCAATCCATTACAAGAGAGTAGAGGGGGAGAAACATCATAAGATCCACTATAACAGCAAAGCTCGCGATACATCAAGATCGTACCATCTCAAGAACACGAGAGAGAGAGAGAGAGAGAGAGATCAAACACATAGCTACTGGTACATACCCTCAGCCCCGAGGGTGAACTACCTCTCCTCGTCATGGAGAGCGCCGGGATGATGAAGAGGGCCACCGGTGATGGATTCCCCCTCCGGCAGGGTGCCAGAACAGGGTCCCGATTGGTTTTTGGTGGCTATAGAGGCTTGCGGCGGCGGAACTCCGATCTAGGTTATTTTCTGGAGGTTTCAGTATTTATAGGAATTTTTGGCGTCGGGAACAAGTAAGGGAGGTCCACGAGGCGGGGGGCGCGCCCAGGGGGGTAGGGCTCGCCCTCCACCCTCGTGGACGGCTCGGGACTCTTCTGGCCCAACTCTTTTACTCCGGGGGATTCTTTGGGTCCATAAAAAGTCGCCAAAATTGGCACGTCAATTGGACTCCGTTTGGTATTCCTATTCTGTAAAACTCAAAAACAAGGAAAAACAAGAAACTGGAACTGGGCTCTAGGTTAATAGGTTAGTCCCAAAAATCATATAAAATAGCATATACATGCATATGAAACATCCTACATGGATAATATGATAGCATGGAACAATCAAAAATTATAGATACGTTGGAGACGTATCAAGCATCCCCAAGCTTAATTCCTGCTCGTCCTCGAGTAGGTAAATGATAAAAACAGAATTTTTGATGTGGAATGCTACCTAGAATAATTCTCAATGTAATCTTCTGTATTGTGGCAAGAATATTCAGATCCATAAGATTCAAGACAAAAGTTTAATATTGACATAAAAATAATAATACTTCATGCATACTAACAAAGTAATTGTGTCTTCTCAAAATAGCATGGCCAAAGAAGTTCATCCCTACACAATCATATAGTTTGGCTATGCTCCATCTTCGTCACACAAAATATCCAAATCATGCACAACCTCGGTTTCAGCCAAGCAATTGTTTCATGCTTTAGCCTTTTCAAACTTTTTCAACTTTCACACAATACATGAGCGTGAGCCATGGATATACACTATAGGTGGAATAGAGTATGATGATGGGGGTTGTGTGGAGAAGACAAAAAAGGAGAAAGTCTCACATTGATGCGGCTAATCAACGGGCTAGGGAGATGCCCATCAATTGATGTCAATGCAAGGAGTAGGGATTGCCATGCAACGGATGCACTAGAGCTATAAATGTATGAAAGCGCAACAAAAGAAACTAAGTGGGGTGTGCATCCAACTTGCTTGCTCATGAAGACCTAGGGCATTTGAGGAAGCCCATTGTTGGAATATACAAGCCAAGTTCTATAATGAAAAATTCCCACTAGTATATGAAAGTGACAAAATAAGAGACTCTCTATCATAAAGGTCATGGTGCTATTTTGAAGCACAAGTGTGGAAAAAGGATAGTAACATTGTCCCCTTTTTTCTTTTTTTGGGCCTTCCTTTTTTATTTGTTCTTTCTATTTTTTTATTTGGCCTTTCCTTTTTTTTATTTGGCCTTTTTTTATTCAAGGGACAATGCTCTAATAATGATGATCATCACACTTCTATTTATTTACAACTCATAGATTACAACTCGATACTAGAACAAAATATGACTCTATTTGAGTGCCTCTGGCGGTGTACTGGGTTGGGCAATGAATCAAGAGTGACATGTATGAAATATTATGCATGGTGGCTTTGCCACAAATACGATGTCAACTACATGATCATGCAAGGCAATATGACAATGACGAAATGTGTCATAATAAATGAAATGGTGAAAAGTTGCATGGCAATATATCTCGGAATGGCTATGGAAATGCCATAGTAGGTAGGTATGGTGGCTGTTTTGAGGAAGATATAAGGAGGTTTATGTGTGATAGAGCATATCATATCACGGGGTTTGGATGCACCGGCGAAGTTTGCACCAACTCTCAAGGAGAAAGGGCAATGCATGGTACCGAAGAGGCTAGCAATGATGGAAAGGTGAGAGTGCGTATAATCCATGGACTCAACATTAGTCATAAAGAACTCACATGCTTATTGCAAAAATCTACAAGTCATCAAAACCAAGCACTACACGCATGCTCCTAGGGGAAGAGTTGGTAGGAGTTAACCATCGTGCGATCCCAACCTCCACACAAAGGATGACAATCAAAGAAATACCTCATGCTTCAAATTTGTTACACAACGGTTACCATACATGCATGCTACGGGACTTGCAAACTCCAACACAAGTATTTCTCAAATTCACAATTACTCAACTATCATGACTCTAATGTCACCATCCTCATGTCTCAAAACAATCATAAAGAATCAAACTTCTCATAGTATTCAATGCACTTTATATGAAAGTTTTTATTATATCCTTCTTGGATGCCCATCATATTAGGACTAATTTTATAACCAAAGAAAATTACCATGCTGTTTAAGACTCTCAAAATAATATAAGTGAAGCATGAGAGTTCATCTATTTCTTCAAAATAAAACCACCACCGCGCTCTAAAAAGATATAACTGAAGCACTAGAGCAAATGACAAACTACTCCGAAAGATATAAGTGAAGATCAATGAGTAGTCGAACAATTATGCAACTATGTGAAGACTCTCTAACATTTAAGAATTTCATATCTTGTGATATTATTCAAACATCAAGCAAAACAAAATAAAACAAAATGACGCTCCAAGCAAAACACATATCATGTGGTGGATAAAAATATAGCACCAAGTAAAGTTACCGATGAATGAAGACGAAAGGGGATGCCATATAGGGCATCACCAAGCTTAGGCTCTTGGTTTTCCTTGAATATTACCTTGGGGTGCCTTGGTCATCCCAAATGTTAGGATCTTTCCACTCCTTATTCCTTAGTCCATCGAATCTTTACCCAAAACTTGAAAACTTCACAACACAAAACTTAACAGAAAACTCGTAATCTCCGTTAGTACAAGAAAATAAATCACCACTTAGGTACTGTTATGAACTCACTCTAAATTCATATTTGTGTAAAATCTACTGTATTCCAACTTCTCTATGGTTCATACCCTCCGATACTACTCATAGATTCATCAAAATAAGCAAACAACACATGGAAAACAGAATCTGTAAAAAACAGAACATTCTGTAGTAATCCGTATAAAACGTATAATTATGTAACTCCAAAAATTCTGAAATAAATTGGTGGACCTGAGGAATTTGTCTATTAATCATCTTAAAAAAGAATCTACCTAAAATCACTCTCCAATAAAACATGGCAGCTAATCTCGTGAGCTCAAAAGTTTGTGTTTTTTGCAGCAAGATCGCAAAGACTTCACCCAAGTCTTCTCAAAGGTTCTACTTGGCACAAACACTAATTAAAACATAAAACCACATCTAACCAGAGGCTAGATGAACTATTTATTACTAAAAAGGAGCAAAAGCGAAGGACAAAAATAAAATTGGGTTGCCTCCCAACAAGCGCTATCGTTTAACGCCCCTAGCTAGGCATGATGATTTCAATGATGCTCACATAAAAGATAAGAAATGAAACATAAAGAGAGCATCATGAAAAATATAACTAGTACATTTAAGTCTAACCCACTTCCTATGCATAGTGATTTTGTGAGCAAACAACTTATGGGAACAATAATCAACTAGCATAGGAAGGCAAAACAAGCATAACTTCAAAATTTTCAACACATAGAGATGAAACTTGATATTATTTCAATATGTAGAAGCATATGATCCTCTCTCATAATAATTTTCAGTAGCATCATCAATGAATTCAACCATATAACCAGCACCTAAAGCATTCTTTTCATGATCTACTTGCATAGAAATTTTACTACTATCTAAATAAGAAAATTTATTCTCATCAATAGAAGTGGGAGCAAACTCAACAAAATAAATATCATGTGAAGCATAATCCATTGGAAAATTAAAATCATGATGACAAGTTTCATGGTTATCTTTATTCTTTATAGCATACATGTCATGACAATAATCATCATAAATAGGAGGATTGCTATCATCATAATATATTTTCTCATCAAAACTTGGGGGACAAAAAAATCATCTTCATCAAACATAGGATCCCCAAGCTTGTGGCTTTGCATATCATTAGCATCATGGATATTGATAGAATTCATACTAACAACATTGCAATCATGCTCATCATACAAAGATTTAGTGCCAAACAATCTAATGCATTCTTCTTCTAGCACTTGAGCACAATTTTCCTTTCCATCATTTTCACGAAAGATATTAAAAAGATGAAGCATATGAGGCAACCTTAATTCCATTTTTTGTAGTTTTCTTTTATAGACTAAACTAGTGATAAAACAAGAAACTAAAAGATTCGATTGCAAGATCTAAAGGTATACCTTCAAGCACTCAACCCCCCGGCAATGGCGCCAGAAAAGAGCTTGATGTCTACTACGCAACCTTCTTCTTGTAGACGTTGTTGGGCCTCCAAGTGTAGAGGTTTGTATGACAGTAGAAAATTTCCCTCAAGTGGATGACCTAAGGTTATCAATCCGTGGGAGGCGTAGGATGAAGATGGTCTCTCCCAAGAAACCCTGCAACCAAATAACAAAGAGTCTCTTGTGTCCCCAACACACCCAATACAATGGTAAATTTTATAGGTGCACTAGTTCGGAGAAGAGATGGTGGTACAAGTGCAGTATGGATGGTAGATATAGGTTTTTATAATCTGAAAATATAAAAACAACAAGGTAACTAATGATAAAAGTGAGCGTAAACGGTATTGCAATGCTAGGAAACAAGGCATAGGGTTCATACTTTCACTAGTGCAAGTTCTCTCAACAATAAGAACATAATTAGATCATATAACTATCCCTCAACATGCAACAAAGAGTCACTCCAAAGTCACTAATAGCGGAGAACAAACGAAGAGATTATTGTAGGGTACGAAACCACCTCAAAGTTATCCTTTCTGATCGATCTATTCAAGAGTCCGTAGTAAAATAACACGAAGCTATTCTTTCCGTTCAATCTATCCTAGAGTTCGTACTAGAATAACACCTTAAGACACAAATCAACCAAAACCCTAATGTCACCTAGATACTCCAATGTCACCTCAAGTATCCGTGGGTATGATTATACGATATGCATCACAGAATCTCAGATTCATCTTTTCAACCAACACAAAGTACTTCAAAGAGTGCCCCAAAGTTTCTACCGGAGAGTCAAGACAAAAACGTGTGCGAACCCCTATGCATAGATTCTGAAGGTCAAGGAGCCCGCAAGTTGATCACCAAAACATACATCAAGTGAATCAATAAAATACCCCATTGTCACCACGGGTATCCCACGCAAGAAATACATCAAGTGTTCTCAAATCCTTAAAGGCTCAATCCGATAAGATAACTTCAAAGGGAAAACTCAATCCATTACAAGAGAGTAGAGGGTGAGAAACATCATAAGATCCAACTATAATAGCCAAGCTCGCGATACATCAAGATCGTACCATCTCAAGAACACGAGAGAGAGAGATCAAACACATAACTACTGGTACATACCCTCAGCCCCAAGGGTGAACTACTCCCTCCTCGTCATGGAGAGCGCCGGGATGATGAAGATGGCCACTGGTGATGGATTCCCCCCTCCGGCAGGGTGCCGGAATAGGTCCCGATTGGTTTCTGGTGGCTACAGAGGCTTGCGGCGGTGGAACTCCGATCTAGGTTATTTTCTGGAGGTTTCAGTATTTATACGAATTTTTGGCGTCGGGAACAAGTCAAGGAGGTCTCCGAGTCGTCCATGAAGTAGGGGGCGCACCCAGGGGGTAGGGCTCGCCCTCCACCCTCGTGGACGGCTCAGGACTCTTCTGGCCCAAGTCTTTTACTCTGGGGGCTTCTTTTGGTCCATAAAAAATCGTCAAAAATTGGCACGTCAATTGGACTCCGTTTGGTATTCCTATTCTGTAAAACTAAAAAACGAGGAAAAAACAGAAACTGGCACTGGGCTCTAGGTTAATAGATTAGTCCCAAAAATCTTATAAAATGGCATATAAATGCATATAAAACATCCTAGATGGATAATATAATAGCATGGAACAATAAAAAACTATAGATACATTGGAGACGTATTAGACATGAATATTTGAGTTACGAGTTTGGCCTTGATTTAAAACAATGTGGAATAGTTTCACAGCTCACGCCACCTGGAACACCACAATGTAATGGTGTGTCCGAACATCGTAACATTACTTTATTAGATATGGTGCGATCTATGATGTCTCTTACCGATTTACTACTATCATTTTGGGGTTATGCATTAGAGACAGCTGCATTCACGTTAAATAGGGCACCGTCAAAATCCATTGAGACGACACCGTATGAACTGTGGTTTGGAAACAAACCTAAGCTGTCATTTCTTAAAGTTCGGGGATGTGATGCTTATGTCAAAAGGCTTCAGCCTGATAAGCTCGAACCCAAATCGGAGAAGTGCATCTTCATAGGATACCCTAAGGAAACAATTGGGTACACCTTTTAACACAGATCCGAAGGCAAGATCTTTGTTGCCAAGAATGGAACCTTTCTTGAAAAGGAGTTTCTCTCGAAATAAGTGAGTGGGAGTAAAGTAGAACTTGATAAGGCAACTGTACCTTCTCTCAATTTGGAAAGTACCTCATCCAAGAAATCTGTTCCCGTGATGCCTACACTAACTGGAGAGGAAGTTAATTATAATGATTATGAAACTTCAGATCAAGTTACTATAGAACCTCATAGGTCAACAAGAGCACGATCCGCACCAGAGTGGTACGGTAATCCTGTTCTGGAAGTCATGTTACTTGACCATGACAAACCTACGAACTATGAAGAAGCTATGGTGAGCCCAGATTCCGATAAATGGCTTGAGGCCATGAAATCTGAGATAGGATCCATTTATGAGAACAAAGTATGGACTTTGGTGGATTTGCCCGATGATCGGCAACCCATAGAGAATAAATGGATCTTCAAGGAGAAGACTGACGTGGATGGTAATGTTACTGTCTATAAAGCTCGACTTGTTGCAAAAGGTTTTCGACAAGTTCAAGGAGTTGACTACAATGAGACTTTCTCACCCGTAGCGATGCTTAAGTCTGTCCGAATCATGTTAGCAATTGCCGCATTTTATGATTATGAAATCTGGCAAATGGACGTCAAAACTGCATTCCTTAATGGATTTCTTAGAGAAGAGTTGTATATGATGCAACCATAAGGTATTGTCGATCCTAAAGGTGCTGACAAAGTGTGCAAGCTCCAGCGATCCATTTATGGACTTGTGCAAGCATCTCGGAGTTGCAATATACGCTTTGATGAGGTGATCAAAGCATATGGTTTTATGCAGACTTTTGGAGAAGCCTGTATTTACAAGAAAGTGAGTGGGAGCTCTATAGCATTGCTAATATTATAGGTGGATGACATATTGTTGATTGGAAATGATATAGAATTTCTGGATAGCATAAAAGGATACTTGAATATAAGTTTTTCAATGAAAGACCTCGGTGAAGCTGCTTATATATTGGCCATCAAGATCTATAGAGATAGATCAATACACTTGATAGCACTTTCACATAGCACATACCTTGATAATGTTTTGAAGAAGTTCAAAATGGATTACTCAAAGAAAGGGTTCTTGCCTGTGTTACAAGGTGTGAAGTTGAGTCAGACTCAATGCCCGACCACTGCAGAAGATAGAGAGAAAATGAAAGTCATTCCCTATACCTCAGCCATAGGCTCTATCATGTATGCTATGTTGTGTATCAGACCTGATGTGATCCTTGCTATATTTTAGCAGGGAGGTATTAAAGTAATCCAGGAGTGGATCACTAGACAGTGGTCAAGAACATCTTGAAGTACCTGAAAAGGACTAGGGATATGTTTCTCATTTATGGAGGTGACAAAGAGCTCATCGTAAATGGTTACGTAGATGCTAGCTTTGACGCTGATCCGAATGACTCTAAATCACAAACCAGATATGTATTTATATTGAATGGTGGAGCTGTCAGTTGGTGCAGTTCCAAGCAGACGTCGTGGCGGGATCTACATGTGAAGCGGAGTACATAGCTACTTTGAAAACAACAAATGAAGGAGTCTGGATGAAGGAGTTCATATCTGATCTAGGTGTAATACCTAGTGCATTGGGTCCAATGAAAATGTTTTGTGACAATACTGGAGCAATTGCCTTGGCGAAGGAACCCAGATTTCACAAAAAGACCAAACACATCAAGAGGCGCTTGAACTCCATCCGAGATTTAGTCAGGGAGGGAGACATAGGGATTTGCAAAATACATAAGGATCTGAATGTGGCAAATCCGTTGACTAAGCCTCTTCCACGAGCAAAACATGATCAGCACCAAGACTCCATGGGTGTTAGAATCATTACAATGTAATCTAGATTATTGACTCTAGTGCAAGTGGGAGACTGAAGGAAATATGTCCTAGAGGCAATAATAAAGTTGTTATTTTATATTTCCTTATTCATGATAATGTTTATTATTCATGCTAGAATTTTATTAACCGGAAACTTGATACATGTGTGAATACATAGACAAAACGTCGTGTCCCTAGTATGCCTCTACTTGACTAGCTCGTTGATTAAATATGGTTAAGTTTCCTAGCCATGGACATGTGTTGTCATTTGGTAAACCAGATCACATCACTAGGACAATGATGTGATGGACAAGACCCATCCGTTAGCATAGCATAATGATCGTTCAGTTTTATTGCTATTGCTTTCTTCATGTCAAATACATATTCCTCCGACTATGAGATTATGCAACTCCCTGACACTGGAGGAATACCTTGTGTGCTATCAAACGTCACAACGTAACTAGGTGATTATAAAGATGCTCTACAGGTATCTTCGAAGATGTTTGTTGGGTTGGCATAGATCGAGATTAGGATTTGTCACTCTGAGTATCGGAGAGGTATCTCTAGGCCCTCTCAGTAATGCACATCATATGAAACCTTGCAAGCAATGTGACTAATGAGTTAGTTGCAGGATGGTGCATTCCGGAACGAGTAAAGAGACTTGCCGGTAACAAGATTGAACTAAGTGTGAAGCTACCAATGATCGAATCTCGGGCAAGTAACATACTGATGACAAAGGGAATAACGTATCTTGTTATAGCGGTTCAATCGATAAAGATCTTCGAAGAATATGTGGGAGCCAATATGAGCATCCAGGTTCTGCTATTGGTTATTGACCGGAGAGGTGTGTCGATCATGTCTACATAGTTCTTGAACATGTACGGTTCGCACGCTTAATGTTCAATGACGATTTATATTATATGAGTTATGTGATTTGGTGACCAAATGTTGTTCGGAGTGCCATATGAGATCACGGACATGACGAGGAGTCTCGAAATGGTTGAGAGGTAAATATTGATATATTGGAAGGTAGTATTCGAACACCAGAAGTGTCCTGGAGTGTATCGGGTACATATCGGAGTACCGGGCGGGGGGGGGGGGTTACAGGAACCCCCCGAGGCAAGATATGGGCCATATGGGCCAGGCACACCTGCCCACAAAGGGGTGGCACGCACCCACAGGGAAGGAGGCCTAATTGGACCAGGGGAGGGGGCGGCTCCCCCTTTCCTTCTCCCCCCTCTCTCTTTCCCCCTCCGGTAAAAAGGAAAGAGGGGGGGGGCGAATCCAACTAGGAGCCCAAGTAGGATTCGTCCTACTTGGGGGCGCCTAGGGCCGGCCTCCTCCCCTCCTCCTTTATATACGTGGGTGGGGGGGGGGAGCCTACAACACATATCAATTGTTCCAAGCCGTGTGCGGATCCCCCCTCCACAGTTTACGCCTCCGGTCATATTCTCGCGGTGCTTAGGCAAATCCCTGCACGGATCACATCACCATCACCGTCATCATGCCTTCATGCTGACGGAACTCGTCTACTTCCTTGACACTCTACTGGATCAAGAGCTCGAGGGACATCATCGCACTGAACGTGTGCAGAACTCGGAGGTGCCGTATGTTCGGTACTTGATCGGTCGGAACGAGAAGACGTTCGACTACATCAACCGTGTTAAGCAAACGCTTCCGCTTTCGGTCTGTGAGGGTATGTGGACACACTCTCCTCCTCTCGTTGCTATGCATCTCCTCGACAGATCTTGCATGAGCGTAGATTTTTTTTGAAATTGCATGCTACGTTTCCCAACAGGGATCACTTGCGCAAACTTGAAAGTGTGTGCAGTGCATCATCTTCATCGCCATCTTCGTCTTCGATGGTGCCATCAACCATGGCATCCAAGAAGAAATCCGGTGCTTCGGCTCACCGTCCACCTCAAAGGCTCTGCCACCAGCATCCACCAAAGCTACGGGAGGTGCGGAGGCGAGCGAGGATGTGGACGCTGCTGGGGATGTTGTCGGAGCAGGCGGCACCGTCACCACTTTCCCCACGGCCGAAGCAGGAACGTGAGACACCAGAGGAGAGAAACATCAGCAACACCCCGATGGACAAACTCCAGGAGGTATGGGTGAAGGGGTTACTCCGTCCACACCCCTTCCTTTCGCTGACGGGCATAGCTGCAGCGATGGTGCTCGGTCCGGGGCGAATCGCCGCCCTATGGCCGCCCCCGTCACGAGAGCGACCGCAGCGCCTGCCCAGGGGCGAGTCGACCAAGTTGTTGTGCCCGATGGAGCTGCTAGCCCTCAAGCGCCTTCGCCATGCAACCATGCCATCCAAGTGGCCGCCCCGCAACAGCAGGGGTGTGGTACTTTTGGTGCTGGCACCGTCAGGAGTTGAGCGACGGTACGATCTGCATCGTCATCACCCATGACGAGTTCGGCTACAAAGGCTATGGTGCAGGCTCAACTGCTACTCTTTTTCCCGCCAGCGGCCAAGCAGATGGAAGAATGGCATGCCACCATCCAGAGTCTGCTCGGTTTCGCTGAGGCTATGGGCTCACAATGAGTTGGTCCACCACGGCCTCCCCAAGTGACAATGATGGCTCATGCTGCTGGTCATACGGAAGGGGCCACCCCCACATTACAGTCCCCACCACGGCAGCCAGCATGGGTGCAATAGAATCAAGAACCTGGCGACATCTCGATGGCCTATTCTGACCCTCGAGCGCGTCCAGACCGGCGGCAAGCACCGGAGGATAGGCGGAGGGGAGACGTGCACGTTGTCATTGAGCAATGCCGTGACGACCACCACCGAACCAATGGGTGCGATGGTCCTAACATCGACAAGCCTGTGCTTGATATTGGCGGGTGCCTACCTTTCAAGGTTGGGTGCCCTGCCTTCACTCGTGAGCTGCGGAAAGTCTGTTGGCCATCCGGCTGTACGTTCAATCTAGAGATACTCGAGAAGTATGATGCCCAGCAGCGTTTCTGAGCATCTACACCATCGCTGTTCAAGCTACCAGGGGAAGAGATGAGAAGGTGTTCGTAAATTATTTCCCTTTGGCTCTCAAGTCAAATGTGAGGTCCTGGCTGATGCACCTGCCGGAGAACTCCATTTCGTCATGGGCTGACCTGTGCCATGAGTTCATTGGCGCCTTCATCGGCGGCCATCAAGAACCAGGTCGGCCCAGCGATTTGCAACTTCTCGAACAGAAAGAAGGAGAAACTCTACGGAAGTATTTGAAGAGATTCATAAGAGTCCACAGGAACATCCGAAACATCCATCCGGAAGCTATGATAGCCGCCTTCCAGTCCAATGTGCGCAACCGCCGGATTCGTTCAAAGATGGACATACGGTTGCCCAAGACTGTAAAGGAGCTTTTCACCTTGATGGATAAGTGCGCTTGGATGGAGGAGGGAAGGAAGTTACTCGGGGAGGAGGACTGCATCAATGTTGATTCAGAGGATGATGATGAATCCACCAGTCAGAAGAAGAGCAAGAAGCGCAATAAGAGGCGCAAGGATAAGGCAGTGATGAGTGTAGAAGGATCGGGTACACCTAGTACCGGCAAGACGGCTAAGGCCGAAGCCCCCGTTAAGGAAGCTGTCGTGTGTGCTGACTACCGGGAGGCTGTGGCTGCCGAGAAGGCCGGGAAGGGCAATGGGCCGCATTGCAAGATTCATCGGACCAAGGGCCACGACCTTCAAGAGTGTTATCAGGTTGAGCAGCTTGTCAAGAGGCAAAGAGCAGAGTATGTGAAGCGTGACAAGGAAAAGGGTCAGAATGATGCTGGCGGTAAGGGTCGAGGCGGTGAAGTAAATCACCCCGGCAAGCCCCTCCGGAACAAAGGAAAACCTGCCAGAGATCAAGAGAAGGAAGCCTCTGATGATGAGAGTGATGGAGGGGATGAAGAGGAAACCCGTGAGCAAGAGTTTCAGAAGGCCACTGACGCCCTATGCATTGAAGTGGGCCCGTCCCTGCACACCTCTCACCGCCAACTCAAATGGTGGGCGTGTGAGGTCAATGCCGTGGAACCAGCACCAGAGGCCTAGAAACCGCTCAAATGGTCACGCACGCCCATCATCTTTGGCCGAAGAGGATCATCCTGACAGTACCACTGCGGTAGGGTTTTTGCCATTGTTGGTCTCTCCAACAATTCGCAACCTCAAGGTCACTAAGATGTTGGTGGACAGCGGGCCGGGTTGAATCTAATTTCCCCAAAGGCTATCAGCAAACTTCAGATAGCAGAAGAGGAGTTAAAGGTCACCGGCGCATTTCAAGGAGTTAATCCCGGCAGGAGTCATCCTAAGGGAAAGATCACGTTGCCTGTGACATTTGGAGGGGGAGCTGAACTATCAGATTGAAAAGATAGTGTTTGATGTGGTCGACCTCCCCTTGCCATACAATGGGATACTTGGACGACTAGCCCTGGCTAAATTCATGAAGGCATCCAACTATGCCTACAACACCTTGAAGATGCCTGGGCCGGTTGGAGCCATTTCCATCCCATCAGATGAGAAGGATGCGATCATTTGCGTGGACAAGATGTACTGGGACGCGATCGCGGCAGAGGCAGTGGCAGCAGCAGTTCCCGCCAAGGAGAGTAGAGGAAAGAAGAAGGATAGTAAGGACACTGGCAAGGAATCTGGGAAGCGTACTTCTTCAGAGTATGCTGCACCTGTTGATGACTTACCGGAGAGTTCCAACAACAAAAGGTCCAAGGTTACTGCTCCACAAGTGAAGAAGGTCCTGGCAGGGCTGCCTGGGGTTGATGGTACTTTCACCATCAGCGCCACCCTCGGTGACAAATAGGAAAGCGCGCCCGTTGCCTTCCTGCGGGCAAATATCGATGTGTTTTCCTAGCAACCATCTGATATCCCCAGTGTTCCTAGGGAGGTAATCAAGCACCACCTTGTTGTCTGCCCACATGCTTGATCCGTCAAGCAGAAAGTTCGGAAGCAGGTCTTGGAGATACATCAGTTTATGCAGAGGAGATCAAGAAGCTTGAAGCGGCTAGTTTGGTTAGAGGAGTGCAACATCCCACATGGTTAGCAAATCCAGTGGTGGTCCGGAAGGCTAACAGGAAAGGGAGACTTTGCATAGATTTCACAGATCTCAACAAGGCTTGCCCGAAGGACCCATTTCCCTTGCCGCGCATCAATCAGATCGTGGATTCCACTTCGGGTTGTGATTTGCTTTCCTTTTTGGGTGCATATTCTGGGTATCACCAGATCTTCATGTCCAAGGAAGACAAATAGAAGACCTCGTTCATCACCCCATGTGGTATGCACTGTTTTATCTGCATGCCATTCGGATTAAAGAGTGTTGGGTCTACTTTTGCAAGGGTAGTCCAGATTGGTCTCGAGCCACAGCTGCACAGAAACATTGTATTCTAGACCAAGGGCAGAGCATCTCTTATCCATGATTTGGAGTATTGCGAATCTGCGCAAGATCAACTGGAAGCTCAACCCAGAGAAGTGTGTGTTTGGCATTACCTCTGGCAAGCTACTTGGGTTCTTTGTGTCCCATTGGGGGATCGAAGCCAACCCCGACAAGATTAAAGCCATCAAACAGATCCAAGCCCCAAGTACAGTCAAGGATGTGAGGCGTCTGACAGGATGCGTTGCCGCGCTAAGAAGATTCATTTCCAAGTCCGCCGAGCGCGCCCTGCCATTCTTCAAAATCCTGAAGAAGGCATGACCCATAAAGTGGACCCCAGAAGCAGATGCAGCCTTGCAAGAGTTGAAGTCCTACTTGTTCTCTGTGCCAACCTTGGTTGCTCCCAAGCCACAAGAGCCGTTGCTGCTATACTTAGCGGCAACCAACCAAGTTGTTAGCTCAGCCTTTGTGGCGCAGCAGGAAGTGGACGAAGCAGAGAGTGAGCAAGGACCAGCAGAGTCAGATAAGGATCAGGGCAGAAGTGAGCACGGCAGCGAGAGTAACCCCAAAGACACGACAAGGAAGAAAGTGGTGCAACACCCAGTGTACTTCGTCAGTTCCTTATTACAGGGGGCTCGGTCGAGGTACTATGGCGTGCAAAAGTTGATCTTTGGTCTCATCATGGCCTCAAGGAAATTGCGCCACTACTTCGAAGCCCATGAGATCACGGTTGTCACTCACTTCCCGTTGCAAAGGATACTCCGAAACCCTGAGGCTACAGGCAGAATAGTGGAGTGGGCTTTGGAGTTGTATAGTTTTGGTCTAAAATTTGAGAGCACATCAACGATCCAGAGCAGGGCATTGGCAGAGTTTATTGCAAAATGGACACCAACCCCTGACGAGGAAGTAATAGAAATAGCTATCCCCGACAAGGAGGCGCGCCAAGAATGGACTGTGTATTTTGATGGTGCCTTTTCCCTACAAGGTGTAGGGGCTGGCGTGCTTCTCGTCGCCCCCTTAGGGGAGCACTTGAAGTTCATCGTCCAGATGCATTTTTCTCGGGAAGAGGCAACCAACAATACAACCGAGTATGAAGAGCTCCTTGCCGGGCTCAGGATTGCTGCAGAGTTGGGAATCAAGAAGCTAACCATTCGAGGAGACTCATAGCTTGTGGTGAGACAAGTGAACAAGGATTACCAAAGTCCATTGGTGGAGGCATACGTTAAGGAAGTGAGGAGATTGGAGGAGCGCTTTGACGGATTGCAAACAGAGAAGTACCCCGTGCGGAAAATAGCATAGCTATTCATGTGTCAAAGTGTGATGCGCAAAAGTTTCCTATGGAACTAGGGAATTTTGTTATCCATCTTACTCAGCCCTCTGTATCCCCAGCAACAATGGACCGGAAAAGGAGAAAGATGGACTCCGTAAGCCTCTCCCAGTAGAGCCTTCCGCTCTTAGCAGGGACCCTACCGGAAACAACTCCTCACAACTTGCTGGACCGCACCCTCCAACCGGGCCCATGGTCCCTGTGGACGAGGAATGTGCCCCCGCAGTTGAGGAGGTGCCGCTAGTCCTCATTGTCGAGCCCCAGGCTCCAACTTGGGCAAGGCACATAGTCCACTTCCTCCAAAGCGGAGAACTCCCCAATGACCAAGATGAAGCTGAAAGAGTAGCCCAGAGGGCCAGTATATATCAGTTTGTTGATGACACTCTGTACAGAAGGAGGTCCAATGGTGTGAAATTGAACTGCATCCACCATGAAGAAGGAAAGGAACTGCTGGCTGAGATACACAAAGGCATGTGCGGCTCCCACCTTGGATCAAGGGCATTTGTTGGGAAAGCATTCCGACAAGGATTCTATTGGCCCACAGACCTCAAAAATGCGGTTGAGCTCGTCACAAAATGTGAAGCCTGCCAGTTCCATTCCAAGAACATCCAACTGCCTGCCCAAGCTCTTCAGAAAATCCCTTTATCATGGCCATTTTCGGGCTAGGGGCTTGATATCCTCGGCCCTTTCCCCCAAGTAGTCGAGGGATTTGAATTCTTGTTTGTTGCCATCGACAATTTTACAGAGTGGCCGGAAGTGACTTCCGTGAGAAAGGTGACCGCTCATTCAGCTATCAATTTCTTGAAAGAACTGGTGTGTCGCTTTGGAGTTCTGGTAAGGATCATTACCGACAATGGCACCCAGTTCACGAGCCACACCTTCATGCAATATGTTCGTACCCTGGGAAGCAAGGTCTCAGTTTCCTCTGTCGCACATCCTAGTAGGAATGGGCAAGCTGAGAGGGCGAACGCTGAAGTGCTGCAGGGATTCAAGACAAGAACCTTTGATATGCTAAAGAAGCACGACAGGCGGTGGATCGATGAGCTATTGGTAGTCCTTTGTTCCTCTAAACGACACCAAATCGAGCTACCGGGCAGTCTCCTTTCTCCCTGGTCTATGGGGAAGAAGCAATTATCCCCACAGAACTCATTTACGGGTCACCTCAAGTGCTTGCCTATGATGAAGTAGCGCAAGATCAGCACCGACGTGATGATGCTGTGCTACTCGAGGAGAACTGTCTCCGGGCTACTATGCGTGCTGCACCCTATCAGCAAGCCCTACATCACTATCATAGCCGCAGGGTTCGTGCCCGGTGTTTTGAGGAAGGCAACCTTGTCCTCAGGCGCATTCAGTTCGGCAAGGGTACAAACAAGTTGACGCTGAAGTGGGAAGGCCCTTCCCAGGTAGTACGAGTCACCAGTTCGTCTGGAGACCGGGGCTGGCATTCAATTTCAAAACTCATGGAATATTGAGGATCTCCGCAAGTTTTACCCGTAAGGCGCGGTTGTCGGGCACTACCCAGCAGCCACCCTTTTGTACAGGCCTTGCCTTAGCTACATCTAACCCGTTGTACAAAGCCAGGCGATGACCCTGAGCAACAGAGAAATAAATGAAGGGCGGGCGGTCCCCCGACCAAGTTGCATGCATGCACGAGCATTCCAAGTGCATTGCATAAGCATTCCATGAGCATTTGCATGCGCATATAGATAGGATCGCATCCTACATCATTCTCATCTGCATGAAGCTGCAGGTTCCTACAATGAACTCGGCTTCTTCAAGGAGATGGGGAGATGGACCAGCGCTGCGATCCCTGGCAAGCCAAATAGATAAGTTCTACCTCTTGTCCATAACTGCTCTATAAGCTGGAACTTGTGCATGAGAAAACCTCGCCGCTCTTCGAAGCCTTGTGCTCCCACTTTTGGCTCGAACGTTGCTTCGGCGTGGGTGGTTGAAGTGGCCTTTGATGAAAAGGGATGGTGGGGGCTGGTCCCTTTATTTTTTACCCGATAGACTCCGGTCCTCGGCAACAAAATAAAAAGGGTACCGGCAGGATAGCCTGCCGGGGAAGACTTGTTTATTTAAACTAAAGAGGCATCCCACCTCTGCATGGACATACACATGCATGAGTTCCTGGCAAGGCTCATCTTTTTCATTAATATGTTGATCATACAAGTACAAGCCATACAGAACACAACACATGGACTTGAGAGGTTACATTATTTGAACTAAAATTTGGCAATTGCCTACAAGTTTAAGATCGAAAAAGATAAGTGCCCCGTGATGCCTTTGCCCTTGTCCATCTCCTTCAGCAAGAGGTCGAGGAGGCCGGTGGTGTACCTAGCTGTGATTCGGCGCCTCCCCAGGGTCAAGATGGCACCACTCCTCAGCAAGGAGGAAGAAACCATAGGGCAGGTGCGGATGGTGACACTACCGGAGGACTAGATGGAGGACACGAAGTCACCGGCAAACACGACTCGTCGGGGTCGTCCCCGTTCTTGATGCGTCATTGGTTGCCACCTCCATCCGCATCACTGCCACCCGAAGACATCAGCACGACAGCCTCACCGGACACCATGCTTTCTGGTTTACTCCACAAAGATCATGTTCGTCCCCAACGG
This sequence comes from Aegilops speltoides, assembly GCA_021437245.1. Classification (NCBI taxonomy): domain Eukaryota; kingdom Viridiplantae; phylum Streptophyta; class Magnoliopsida; order Poales; family Poaceae; genus Aegilops; species Aegilops speltoides. Next base: position 239,923,749 of record CM038142.1, read on the forward strand.
CCCTGACGTCGGAAACCACTGTATGTTCCAAAGGCGTGTATGGGAGCAAGAAGCCCTCCTGCACGACCAGAGGATGACGCCCAGGGGGAGTCAGGTACGCCTTTGCCAGCGGCGAACCCTTCCCATGACCCGTCCTCAGCATCGCGAAGGAATGAAGAATGGGGAGCGGCCGACTACCACGCCACGCGCCCACTACAGGCCTCAGCATGGTGTCGCTCATGCCGCCTCCCACTAGAATCAAGGCTACGGGAGACCCGGCGACGAACACCAGAGTCGCCACCTCTGAAGTTGTCACGGCGCCACCTGAGTACCCCCCTTGGATCCGTGAGAAGCTCTAAACTAAAGCCCGGGGCCTGGACCAGGCTCTTTTCTTCAACATAACCACCAAGTGGTAGAAGACAGCAAGAAGGGGTGCGGAGATGGGTGGATCAGCTCCCCCTTCGCCCCCTTTTTTATATATAGGTGGGTCGAGGGAGGGGAGCCGCTCCCTCCACGAGCGATCATCGTCCTCCTCCGCCAATTCAAGAAGACCGGGCCCTCACCCTAATGCTCTCCCGCGCCACGCGCCTCTGTTACCTACCCCACGCGATGCATGCAGCATACGTGGCTGAGGATAAGGGCATTGAGGGAAGAGTGAATTTGCAATTTCTACCCCGTGCGTTAAAGTCGTTCATGGGCCAAAACAAGAGCGGCCCCACCACCATTGGCTTTACACAACACGCGGGAAAACCAAAAATTGGCCCAGGCTCAAGATTAATGAAGAAGCAAAGGAGACCTCAAGAGACCAGCCTCTTCGGCGCCCCTGCCTGTGCACTTATTAGGGCCTACCCGAGGGCCTTCGGCGGCTGTCTGACGGGCAGGCCCGGGATTCTGTCGGTCTGAACAAACCACAGGTCTATTGCCCACACCGTCGACAGGCACGGGAACAAGATTACGACACCAGGCCATGCTAGAGTACAGGAGACCAAGACCTTTGAAGGACCAACATGCAGATCAAGAGGACCAAGGTCAAGCCAGAGAAGGAAGATACCACCAGGAGAAAAACCTCCCTTGCTGGGCAGACGAGCTCGGCGAGGGCATGGCTGCCCCCAGAAGAGAACATCCAAGACATCCCGGCAGGGCCTGCCGGGACTCACAAAGGCAAAAACCACCTCACCCAACCACTCCGCCATGACCCACGTCGTCAATCAGTGTAGTGTCAAGCCACAAAGTGATTAAGTGGCAACCATTCGCCACATGGCAGCCTATTTCTACAGGAAATACCTACAGATGACACCTGTCCTGCAACGTGTCAAGCAAGCAGGCGTGAAGCTGGCAAAATAGCCCGACAAGGCTTGTCGGGCAAACAACAATGTGACGTTGAGCGGCGTATCGAATGCGCTCTGTCAGCCTGCAGAGTTAGGTATGATAGCACTGTTTGCTATATTATTAGTGCATAAAGACTAATTTGACATTGTGGTACCCCCTTAATCTATAAAAGGAGGCCAGTGCAACCGTAGTAAGGGGATAGAAGGTTAGATACCCACACGCTCATACGCTCGTAGCCACTATCGCCCATCGGCAACCCTTGCCGGGCAAGTGTACTGCGCTCCACCACCCTTGTTTCACCATCAATCCACCAAAGCATGAGTAGGGTTTTATGCCTCAAGGTGGCCTGAACCTGGGTAAAATTGCCCGTGTGATTTCTATCGTGCTGCCCCATGCTCTTCTGCTCTTTGTGGGATGTGACATCCCCCCTGCTGAACCAACAAGGGACCCTTGGTCCCATAGGTCGCCATGGTTTCCCACGACAGATGAATCAACTACAACTCCATCCAAGGAATGCTACCTCATCCAGCCAAAACTCACATTTGTTGAAGTTGGCATATAGTTGATGTTCCCTTAATTTCTCCATTACAAAACACTGATGCACCTCATGCTCTTGCTTATTTTTGGAGAACACCAATATATCATCAATGAAAACAACCAGAAATTTATCCAAGAACTCCATAAACACCTTGTTCATCATATTCATGAAGTATGCATGGACGTTAGTCAATCCAAATGCATAACATTATATTCGTACAACTCATACCTCATAGTAAAAGAAGTCTTTGGAATATCTTGCTCACGTATCTTTAATTGATGATAACGAGAATGAAGAACAATCTTAGAAAACACAGTAGCTCCCTCCAACTGGCCACACAGATCATTTATCATAGTCAAAGGATACTTATTCTTAATGGTTACCTCGTTCAGAGAACGATAATCAACACACTTCCTCAAGGACCCATCCTTCTTCTCCACAAACAAAACTGGAGCTGCCCAAGGTGATGAACTTGGGCGAATAGATCCTTGTGCTTGCAATTCCCTTATCTGCTTCTTCAGTTCCTCTAACTTTTGAGGAGGCATTCTATACGGTCTCTTTGCAATTGGTCTAGCGCCTGGTATTAAATCAATAAGAAACTCAATATCTCTATTTGGTGGCATACCTGGCAACTCCTCTAGAAAAACATCTGGATAATCCGTCACAACTAGCACCTCTTCCAGGCTACCCTCCTTAAGAGAGTTCACCTACACCTGATTATGCTTATACTTACATACATATTTGATCCTCTTCCCTTCTGGTGCACTTTGATCAATTGGCACAATCAATAACACCCTCATATTTGACCATCCAGTCCATACCCAAAATAATATCCAGACCTTATGCCTTTAATATAATCAAATCTGTAGGAAAAACATGCTTCCCAATTGGCAAGGGCATCTGAAAACAACCCAAACTTGCTGCCATCTCAGCCCCCGAAGAACTTACTAGAATAGGTGACTTAAGTACTATGGTAGGCAGCTTATGTTTATCCACAAATAGCCGTGTGTGATGCACAGAATAAAAAAGAACAAGCGCATGTACTGAATTGATCAAAAACTTACCAATCAATGCATCGGGTTCATTGTAGACCTCCTCCACATTAACATGGTTGGCATGACCCTTTTGGAAGGGGTTTGGCTTGCTGAATCCCAAATCCCCTTCATCGTTCTTGTTCTCTAGACAAGCATTAGAGTAGTGGCCCATCTACCTACACTTGAAGCACTGAACTTGGCTAATGTCCCTCTTCACACGCATAATCTGGTGGCTCTGGTTATTATTCCCGCCATTACCATTGCCATTGTTACTCTTGTGCCCATTGTGATGATGGTGACCATTATGGTTGTGGCCATTCCCAACATGATGATTATGTCCATTACCTCCATGGTGATTATGTCCATTACCTCCATTACCATGATATGAAGTGCGTGGCTTCTGCTGTGGTCCTGAATTATACCTATTATTGTTGTTGTACTTCCTCTTGAGATTCTATATGGCCTGATGTTTCCCCTCAAGCATAATGGCCATATCAATCAGTTCCTGGCAATGATTAAAAGTGGCCACTATCAACTGAATGCCCAACTCATCATTTAGGCCATCCAAGAATTTCTACTAACTAGCTACATTAGTGTTAACATCATTAGAGCATAACATGCAAGATTATTAAATTCCTCCACATACACATTCATTGTGCAACCTCCCTGGCGCAAGCTACGAAATTCCTTTTTTCAGATTCATGGCACCATCACACACATGTGCGGCACGGAAACCTGTCTAAAACTGTGCCTAGGTGACAGTAGCAATGGGATAAGTGACCAAGTAATTGTCCCACCAAGCTACGGTAGGATCCTCCAACAAATGTGAGGCAAACATCACCCTCTATGCATTTGTGCATCCAACCATCTCCAGGTTCCTATTAACTGCACGAAGCCAATCTTCAGCCAAAATAGGTTCAGGAGTGCTGGAGAACCTCTGAGGATTCAACCTCAAGAACCTGGTAAGCATATCCACAGGTGGCGGTGAGCAAGCAACTAGATCAACTGGGCTTGTCCCTGAAGTAACTGTTGTATGTATGGTGGTAGGTCATTGCCATTGGTGTGTCCTCCTGAACCAGTGCGTCTAGTCTCATGTCTCGACGACATCTGGTAGGCAAGAATAGATGAGTTATAGATGTAATACGGCAAAAGGACTACACACACACACACACACACATCTGGCTATTTTGTTTCGCATAATAGAATATCATTCCATTTGTCAACATGAACGGGCGGCCTTGAGACGTTGGATTAATAGGCTTTCCCACGTGAACTGATCTTCCTATGTCTTTGACGGACGGAAACCGGGGGTTCAATGGGGAGCTAACAAGGGTTCTCCAGTGCACTGCTGCAGGCCATTCGTTGCCAGAGTAGTCATGTTCAGGATTCCGCACATGCGCGTGCTCACCTGGTCGTGTTTTCCGAGCTCAAGTTATCAAAGGTGACAACATGGTCATTGGCGTTGGAGGTGTTGCAGGCGCAGGTGTTTGGCGTGGTGTTTGTAGCCATCGATTTACATTCACTTGTTCTTTTATGTGTTTTAGCAATGTTGGAATGATCTGTGGGTGAGAGTTTTTTGAGTCTTTTTGACTGTGATTCCTGATCAGAAGTTTTGTCGTTCTTGGTCGTCGGCCATGGCCGCCATGCAAATGGTTTCTTCTTTTTCCGATGATTTGTTTTCAAATTGGCGTTGCAGGGAGAGCGATGAGGATCGCATGAACAATTTTGCATTGTCAATTTTGCTCCTTGAGTTGTTTCCACCCAGTACCCATATTATTTGGTCGTAGGCGGAGGTGGTGTATCACGGCTGACTGTAGCGTACATTTTTTTAAAATCTAGTCAAACGATGTAATTAAGTTTCATATTTTTCCGTGTTGTTGAATTTTGTGGGTAGACATCCATGCTTCTTGAATGGTTGCCGTATGTGTAGTTGGACTTCTCCCAGTCAAAGTTGTATCACTGTGCGTAGACATCAGAGTAAGTAGTTTCTACCGGCTGCCTACCCAACCATCTAAAATATTAATATAAACCCCTCCCCATCCCCTGCCCTCTCTCACTTTCATTCCACCAGCCACCACCAAAGAGAGGTCATAGAGGAGGAGGGGGATGCCGTCGAGGTGAGGCCTGCAGAAGCAAAGCAGAGGATGAGGAGGAGGCGCAGGCAGGGCGCACAACATGCGGCCGAGGAGGAAGTGGAGGCAAAGTTGAACGGACACCTTATCAAAAAAGTGTTGGAGACTTGAAACTCCACTGAACTGGAGCTAGTTTTTCTAGACGACAGGATAAGGAACTCTCTACTAATCATCAAGCGGGCTAGGGGGAGAGCAGTCATGGCTCCACACCCATCCACCAGGGCCAAGTGGCATCGGTTCTTTGATCGTTATGATTGAAGTACTAAATTTTTATGTTTTCAAGATTATGTTGGTAGAGAGCAGAGAGTTGAATGACTAAATGAATACATCTGTCTATCTCTAAATGAGTTATTCTATCTACATATTTGATATGTGCACTTTGAACTGCTACTGTATGTGCTCTCCCATGATCCTTTGAACTGCTTACTTATCTGTACTTGAACTGCTTTGCGGTCAATGTTGTATGACTTGTATGACAACATCATCATAATGACTATTTTCTACCGGCTGGCTGCCCACCTGCCTATTTATTATTTTTATAATCTGCCAGTCATCCTGGCTATAAATTTTATCCATCTATGTGTTTGTGTGGCGCAATCTCCTCCTCCTTTTTCTTCCTTCCTCCAAATATCATATCTAGGTTCCTCTCCCTTCTCTCTGTTCTTTTCTTATTTTTTCCTATTTGCCCATGGATGATTCTTCATGCGGGTGCCTCGCAAGGATGGTGCTCATAGCTAACGCTTGTGTGTACGAATCTGGTTTGGAGCTCACCTAGAGTCAGCGCCGTGGGCAACTTCCATCGCTGATGTACAACAACCATGGGTTTCGTGCTCCCTATGTTTGTTGCCCGACGACTGGGGACTTGGAGGAATCATTGGTATGTGTTTCCTATTTTTTCTGTTTTCTTCTTTGTAGGTCTCATTTTGAAGCCCATGGACTGAATCTATATTTTAGATTTATCAATTGTTATGCCTATCATTCTCATTTGGTTTTGTCAGAAGTTAATAGGAGGGATTTGTACGTATATTTGTTCAGTAGTTAACATTCCTTTTTATATTTCTTGTTTTGTTTTTGTCAGAAGTTTACTATAGGGATTCTTATGTATATTTCTTCAGTTTGGCCAGGACATAGTAGTAGTTAGTTTTTTGTTTTGTTTTGGGTTCAGATATTTTCACTTCATATGTAATAGTTGCTAGATCTGTGCAAATATTCAGTCATGTTAGGTGTTCACTTTTTTTCCTACCCCATGCACATTTGCAGAAAATGACATCTAAGATCAGGATTGTTGCTCCTAGTTTGGGGATACTAAAGATGGAGATGGCAGACAAGAACAGGTATCAGTTGATGGAAGTTGCCTACCACATCGACTTTGCTGGTTGCATCAACCTAACTACTGGGTGGAAGGAGATTGTGGTAGAGTCTGGAATTGAGGATGGAGATGTGGTTATGGTTATGTTCTTCAGGGAAGATGACTCTCTGACATTTAGGATTTATATGTTGTAGGTTTAAATGTGTCAAATGAGGCTGGTTGTGAGATTTGTCTGCCTTTTGATTATGTTGCAGTTTTTTTAAACAATGTGTATGAGATGGCTGAACTCTATGTTTTACCATATGGTTTGGAACAATTTGTTCGTATGTTAATGTATGTGCTATATTTTTAATGTAATGCTTCCTATTTGGCTCAAGTGCAATGGTCATATTTTTTTATATTTGGTTTGGAGCAACTATAGTTAAACTGATGTGCATCCTTTGTTTTTACTTGCATATTTTCATGTAGATAGCTCGAACACGGAAATTTATGCGGATGATGGATGTAACACCCCTTGGGTTGAGTTTGTTGAACTTGCATGCTATTAATGATAGTACTGAAGTACTTTGAATGTCAATGCCCAATCACATTCCTTTGTTGCAGAGCATTTTTTCTTAGTATTGATAGGAATTTAGAGCACAATTTATTTTTTAGTTGACTACTGATAGTTCTAGTAATTTTTTTGAATAAAAAGAATTTAATCTTGCTGCACAGTTCAAATTTTATTTGAACTTTTCGAATTTTAGTAGTTGAACTTTTAAAAAATTTGTTTCTAAAATTTTTATTTACAATCTTCTACGTTGAAGTATCCTATTATATAGTTATCTTTTATGTAGTTATCTTTCAGAAAAAGTATATTTTTTGTTTAGTTTTTTAATTTTTACAACGAATGTGTGTTTGAACTTTTCAAGATTCTTTATTTCAACTTATTTCTTTATGTGGTTTATTTTTAAAATTTATCTACAATTTGTTCCATCGATTGGTTGTGTGTGATCCGTAGGAATTTTGTAATGGGTCGCTCTGTTGTATTGTGTCGTTCCCCGAAGCCATTGTTTTCGGCCCAAATAGCTTTGTCCAAGACGGTATGCATGCCGCTTCTTAGCGTCTTATCGTTTAGTCCCACCTCGGTAGCTAAGGGGGCTGTCGACCTATTTAGAAGCGTTGTCGAGGCTTATGAGCCAAACTTCTCTGAATACTTACCCGAGCACTTATACATGGCGCTTGCTCTTTGTCATGACCTGTGGACCCTGGTCGGTTGGCCCGCCCAGTCTGGTTTACAATGAATTCACAAGTGGTTCGCTGTTGGCTTGAGTCCTAGTATCCACCTGCATTGGGCCGGCCTGTCCTTTGGGCGGTCAATTTTTTCGATTCTAAGCATTTTTGCTCTAGTTTTTATGTGTTTTTGCTTGATATAAGCATTATTTTTTATTAGTACTGAATGTTTCTCCTCTTCTTGAACTAACATCTTTTTTATAGTGTTCCTTTGTTCCCTTTCTTTTTGTTCTCATTTTTAGCATTTTTGGATTGATGAACATCCGGGTAAGACATCCAGGACCGCACCGAGGGGCATAGTCATGCAGACACAACTTTGCTTTGTATGGACTGATGAACAATGTTGTTAGTATAAAAAAGTAGCACCACACTGAGTGGCGTAGTTGTACTGACACATCGTTAGCGCGAGGCCGAGTCGGGGGGAGGGGGGAGGGCCCGTCCTGGCGAGGCCGAGCCAGGAACGAGTCGTAGTAGGTGACGCGGCGGCTTGCGGTGGCGTCACATACGGAGGCGAGTCCGTAACATGACTTGTTCCATTATGTATCTTTTAGGGGGAAAACCAGCACCGAACCGTGGGGCATAATCGTACTGACACATCTTTTGCTTCTATGGACTGATGAATAGCATCATGAGTAAAAAGCGACACTGCACCGAGTGGCATAGTCATACTGACACATTTTTGTTGTATGGACTTGCCTCGTTATCTATCTTTAGGGAAACAATGAGGACCGCATGGAGGGACATAGTCGTACTGACACGTCTTTGCTTGTATGGACTGGTGAAACCATTTATCATCCACTTTGAGCCTTTTGGTGTAGTCGATCATAGTCGTACTGACACATCTTGCTTGTATGGACTGATGAAACATCCACGTCAAGATGGGCAATGGTTGAAGGCACAACCCCATTATCTATCTTTTAGGGGGTGTGGGTGCATGGGAGGGGGGAACAGAATAAGCGCTGCGCTTTGTCAAGCGAGTGCCTTTGTCGCGTTAAGCGCGAGGTCGCGTCGGGGAGGGGGGGACCCTCCCCATCCGGCGATGCCGAGCCAGGAACGATCCGTAGCAGGCAATGACACGGCGTGCTGCGGCGTCGCATGCGGAGGCGAGTCCGTAACATGACTTGCCCCACTATCTATCTTTTAGGGGAAAACCAGAACCGCACCGAGGGGCATAGTCGTATTGACACATCTTGCGGCATCAGTAAAAAGTGGTATCGTACGCAGAGGCATAGTCGTACGGACACATCTTGCTTTGTATGGACTGATGAATATCATCGTCAGTAAAAAACCAGCACCACACCGATTGGCATAGTCGTACTGACACATCTTGCTTGAATGGACTTGCCCTATTATCTATCTTTAAGGGAAAAACCAGCACCACATTGAGGGGCATAGTTGTGCTGGCACATCTTTTTGCTTGTATGGATTGTTGAACAACGTCGTCAGAAAGAAGCAGCACCGTCGTATGCTGAGGTGAATCTGTAACATTACTTCCCCCATTATGTATCTTTATTAGGGTTCGACATTGTATAATGTGATGCAGCATCACATGCGTACCACGAGTGGGAGGAAGCGAGTCCATTACATGAATTTGTGCTCCAAAGTGTAGCACCATTTTTTTGTACTTTTTTTTATTATTTTTGAGAAAAATTGTAGTTAATTTTGAATAATTTGTGTAAGGTATTTCAATTGTACTTTTTTTGATAGTTTTGTTGAACTATTTTGAGATCTTATTTAGGCTTTAGCCATTTGTTTTCCCCACCATGTTAAGTTCTTTTGTTATTGTATTTAATTTTTGCTATTATTTTTGGTAACTGCCCTGAGATAGTGGGCTTTGCCCTTTTTTTCTTCCACGACCGCGGGCTTTAGACGTCGGTTTTCTCCCATTGTCCTTTTAACCTCCCCTCTTCTCTGTTCCCCTCCCCCTCTGTTAGGTATTTGGAATCACTTCCTTCTTTGTTCCCCTCCTCTCCTCTTTGGCGCATAGAAGCTACTTGTCCAGTTTCGCTGTGGGAGCGGTGGCCGGCAGGTTGAACTCCAGGGGAAGCTTTGTGTGCCGTGTTGGTTCCTTTCCTCTAACCTCGACTCCCCTCGCATCCCCTTTTCTACTGATTTTTCCTGTATTCTAAGTTGTTGCTCTCCTGCCATCTCAGGCTGGATTCGCTAGGGGAAGCTTTGTTTGTGTGGTTTTCCCGGCAAGAGGCTCGCGGGTTTTAGACTGGATTCAGTGGTGGAGTTTGTGTTTGGTGGTAAGAGTTTTGCTTTTTTTGGCGTCCTTCGTTTATGAAATAGGTAAGAACCCTAAGAATTGGTCATGTCTCTTGCAGTTCTGGTTCGGCTGATTTTAGGTTTGTAGATCTTGATGGGTACGTGTAACGCCCCGAGCCCGATGCTCCAGAAGACTTCCAGCTATTCTGAGTTTTATCGTGTGATTTGTTTTGTTTGTGCATTCATCATGCCATCTCTTGCATTGCATCATGTCATCATGCCATCATATCATTAATTTTAAAAAAACTCACCTAAATAAATTGCATAGATCGTTGATCTATTTAAATCGAGGGATATTCACATGGTGAATTCTCTTTAAAACATATCAAAGTCTCCCAATATTATTAAGGAGCTATAATAAAATGTTCCATTGATTTGGAATCACCAAAGACAAGCTTGCATTTTAATCTCTCGCGTTTCCAACTATCCTAATCCCTGATCCTTCTCCTTTTATTCCAAATCAAGTGGTGGCGCTTTGAAATTATGTCAAGTAGCCACATTCCAAGTTTGAACTCGACTCGAATTTATTTGATCCTTCAAATAAATTCAAACCCTTTTCCTTTTTTTCTCCCGGTCCAACCAACTCTCCTCTTTCATTTCTTTTCTCTGTTTGCCATTAGCCCACAAACTAGGCCGGTCCATTCGCGCAGCTAGGCCCAGCCACGCCCTACTGTGAACCCTAGCCTCCCCTGCTCGTTCCCCCAATCCCCATCTCCTTCCCTCCAGCGCCGCCAGCGCCCGACCCCCTCTCCCTCTCCTCGCGCTCGATCCCCACACCGCCCCGCGCCTCCCCATAGTCCATGTCGCCTCTACGCCACCAGCCAGCCACCGGAGCCCACCACCACCGCCGGATCAGGCTGCGCTTCGCCGGGGTCCTCCTCCTCGCCCGCCGCCGGCCTTTGCCTCGCCACGCTGCCCCAGGATGTAGCTCCCTCCTCCTCGCCCCTGCCATCTTCGGCGCCACGCTGGCGAGCGCCATCGCCAGAGCTGCTCCTTTTGCCGAGCGCCACCTTGAGCCCCAAGCGTCGCCCCTGCTCCCTCCATCGCCAGCATCCTGCCTCCTTCACGCCTCCCCATCAGCATCTCCGGCGCCCCTGCCTCCCGTCGGCCCCTGCTGATGCCATGGCCGCCTCAGCAGCAAGATTGCCTTCGCCTCTCCTGCTGCATCACCGACCTGCATCGCCTCGGTTTCCCGCGACCTCGCTCCGCGCCATCCTTCCCCCATGCCCCAAGTTCCGCCGCCCGTTGCCTCCTCTGCATCGGTGACCGACCATGGCCTCTGTTTCACCATCTCCTCCTGCCCGCACCGCACCATGGCCCTCCCGAGGCCATCACCACGCAACACCTTGTTGGCCTCCTCTTTGCCTGCACCACATCGCTCCACCAAGGTCGCCACTCGCTGTCATGATGAGGCCTCCTGCCGTCTTTGCTGTTGGGAGTTTTTCTCTCGAGCTCCACCTTCGAACCCTGCTGCTGCCTTATCGAAGTCCGCCAAGGCCCTTTGTTTGGCCCCGGTGACCTTTGGCTCCTGTGCACGCCCTGCGCCATTTACCTCCGTTGCCTCTGGATTCGCCAAGTACCCCACCGGCAAGACCACGAGGATGCTCGGACGACTACAGACCGAAACGCCAAGTTCCTCTCCGAACGTGAACGACTACCATCACCGAGATCGTGAGTACCTCTACCGTTGCCGTGAACAACTACTTCCACGACGTCCGTGAACCACTACCGTCGCCCCGAAGATGTTGGATTCGTCAAGTACCTGTCCGAAACGAACGTGTACAACTACTTCCACTACCGGTCGCGTGAACGACTACTTCCTCTACATCATATGGAACCCGAACCGCCCGAAATGCACGCTTCAAAGGTATAACCCCGAGATGCCGTCCGTGGACCGAATGCATGTGTTGTTATGAGATGCACCCTATGTTTGCGCCGTGTCCGTTTGCTTCATGCACGTTCGTTCCTCGTTTGCCATGCTGTCGTCCCGTGGGAAACCGGAATCCGGGATCACCCCACCATCTTGCTTGACCCACTCACGTCACACTTCCTTTTGCACCGGTATCTCCGTGAGCTACCGGAACCGATATGTTGCCGTGGCATCATTTTCGGATTCGTTGCCGTGGCACCCGTTTTTGTTCCGCCATAGTGACCAAATGCTTCATAACATGCTTATGTCAACATTTTCATAAAATTGCATAAAACTTGTATATGTCATCCGCATCATGATAACAACAATTAAAATGTTTAAACTTGTTGTTGCATTAAATTGCTAAATGCATATGGGGATTTACCGGACTTGTTGTTTTTATATCCGGCCCCATTTAAATTGTTTAGATGGTATAGTTTTTGTTATGCTTCACCACTTGCCATGTTAGCCAATATTTAATATTGTTGGGTACATAACCGAGAGAGAACTAAATAATTGATGTGGTGTTTCGTCAATATGCAACTCGTTGCATATTGGGCTCCATTTAACTTGTAGTTTTGTTTGTGCATATTGCCATGCCATGCTATTTAAACTGGGCATGCATCATACTTGTTTGCACATCATGCCATCTTTATGTGATGGTTGTTTACTATGTTGTTTGTTTCTTTCCGTGTTGCTTCTCTCGTTAGCTTTGGTTTCGTTCCGGAGTTGTGAGGATCCGTTCGACTTCGACCGTTTGTCTTCTTCTTGGACTCGTTCTTCTTCCCTGCGGGATCTCAGGCAAGATGATCATACCCTCGAAATCACTACTATCTTTGCTATGCTAGTTTGCTCGCTCTTTTGCTATGCCAATGCTACGATGCCTACCATTTGCTTGTCAGCCTCCCAAATTGCCATGTCAAACCTCTAACCTACCTTGTCCTAGCAAACCGTTGATTGGCTATGTTACCGCTTTGCTCAGCCCCTCTTATAGCGTTGTTAGTTGCAGGTGAAGATTGAAGTTTGTTCCTTGTTGGAACATGGAGATGTTGTTCCTTGTTGGAACATGTTTACTTGTTGGGATATCACAATATATCTTATTTAATTAATGCATCTATATACTTGGTAAAGGGTGGAAGGCTCGGCCTTAGGCCTGGTGTTTTGTTCCACTCTTGCCGCCCTAGTTTCCGTCATATCGGTGTTATGTTCCCGGATTTTGCGTTCCTTACGCGGTTGGTCTATAATGGGAACCCATTGACAGTTCGCCTTAAGTAAAACTCCTCCAGCAAGGCCCAACATTGGTTTTACCATTTGCCACCTAAGCCTTTTTCCCTTTGGTTCTGCAGACTCAAGGGTCATCTTTATTTTACCCCCCCGGGCCAGTGCTCCTCTGAGTGTTGGTCCAAACTAGAGCACCGTGCAGGACCATTCCTTAGCAACTTGGATTACGTCGGTACATGTACGCTTAGCTTATCCGGTGTGCCCTGAGAACGAGATATGTGCAGCTCTTATCGGGATTTGTCGGCACAGCGAGTGGTCTTGCTGGTTTAGTTTTACCCTGTCGAAATGTCTTGTTGTACCGGGATACCGAGTCTGATCGGAGTGTCTCGGGTGGAGGTCTATTCCTTCGTTGACCGTGAGAGCTTGTCATGGGCTAAGTTGGGACACCCCTGCAGGGTTATAAACTTTCGAGAGCCGTGCCCGCGGTTATGTGGCAGATGGGAATTTGTTAATGTCCGGTTGTAGATAACTTGACACCAGATCCGAATTAAAATACATCAACCGCATGTGTAACCGTGATGGTCTCTTCTCGGCGGAGTCCGGGAAGTGAACACGGTGTTGGAGTTGTGCTTGACGTAGGTTGCTATAGGATCACTTCTTGATCGCTATGCTTCACGACCGTGCCTTGCTTCTCTTCTCGCTCTCTTTTGCAATTGTAGCCACCCCATATGCTAGTCGCTTGCTGCAGCTCCACCTCATCACTCTGTCCTACCTATAAGCTTAAATAGTCTTGATCTCGCGGGTGCGAGATTGCTGAGTCCCCGTGGCTCACAGATACTTCCAAAACCAGTTTGTAGGTGCCTATGTTACCGAGCAGGTGACGCAACCAAGCTCAAGGAGGAGCTCGATGAAGATCTTGCCCTTTTGTGTTGTTTTGTTCTAGTTGATCAGTAGTGGAGCCCAGTTGGGGTCGATCGGGGACCTTTGTCGCATTTGGGGTTCTTCTTTTATTTTGGTTCCGTAGTCGGACCTTGATTGTATCTGGATGATGTAATGCTTTATTCATGTAATTGTGTGAAGTGGCGATTGTAAGCCAACTATGTATCTCTTTCCCTTATGTACCTCACTTGCGACATTGCTTTCAATGCGGTTATGCCTCTAAGTCGTGCTTCGACACGTGGGAGATATAGCCGCATCGAGGGCGTTACAAGTTGGTAATCAGAGCCTTCCCCGACCTTAGGAGCCCCACTGCTTGATCATTTTTAGCGGCGAGTTGTGTCTAGAAAAATGTTTTGAGTCATTTAGGATTATATATATCGAAGAGTTAGGAATTCTTTTTACTCCCGGTCTCTTCATCGCTCGGTAAGGCATCCCGACGTAGAGTTTTGACTCTTCTCTTCTCAAATTTCACTAAAAATTTTTAGGATCACGCTGGTATCTTGAAATCGTTCGATGGTTTTATGATGACAACATTGTCTTGGTGCCTCTGTCGGGGTTTAGTGGAAGTGTCCCGGGAGTTGAGCTCGAGGTGTTGTCGTCATAATTTTATCGTTGCAGTTCTCGAATACCGAGTTTAGTACGCCGACATCGAAAATCTCTTTTATGCAGTTGTTGGTGAGATAACCCCGATAACCCAGTACTGAGGTGAGTACGGAAGTATTTCCATGACTCGTATAACGGATGCTTTTCGAAGGTTGAGGTAGACGATTTCCGAAGGTTTCTTGGTTATGTGTTGAAGGATGGATACAGTTGGATGTAGGATTTGCTAGTTTTGGGTGAGATATTATGCTTCCCCTGTATCCCCAACACCTGATTGCATAACCGGAAAATTTCGGGAGTTTCATAGGTGGGAATTCAAGTAGCTCTTAGGATATCTTTCCGACGGATGTATGATATGAAATTGGGGTTCGACGTCTAGTGGTCCGCCTATTCACGGTTGGTTTTACAGTGGTCTCGTTGTGTCTTAAAGAGTCCTTGGCTATGCCGACTCGGGGATGCTTCGTATGTCATGTGCACTGCCTTGTACATGATGGTGCTGTATGATCGAGCTCGTGTAGGCCCCACCACAAAAACTTTGGACGAAATCTCTATCATATGTTTGTTCTGGCTTATTCTGCAAGCCAGTCCTTTGTTTTTGTTTTGAGTTGTGGTATTCGAGTTGCTTCAATGTCAAGTGTTGATTCCATACCTTTCCGAAATGGTGTTCTCATACTCCGATGTGAATACCAATCCTTCTCAACAATCGAGATTGTCAGGTCAATCCTTTTCAACCGGCGTGTTTCTCTTCAAGTGGATCCGATCACTTCAACATCAGCAAGACCAATTATCATTTCTTCTCAACGGTGTTTGTTTCATCCGTCTCC
This sequence comes from Aegilops speltoides, assembly GCA_021437245.1. Taxonomy (NCBI): domain Eukaryota; kingdom Viridiplantae; phylum Streptophyta; class Magnoliopsida; order Poales; family Poaceae; genus Aegilops; species Aegilops speltoides. The sequence continues at coordinate 239,939,103 of CM038142.1, forward strand.
AAGTTGCCTTTGTTTTTCCGCCCACCCACCCTTTTTCCTCAAGGACTAAGATTTCTTTACCAAGTATCCTTTTATTTTTGTGAAGTTTCTCCATTCTTTTCCGTCAATGTTCTTACCCGGTGGTTCTCAAGAAGATGTTCTACTAGTTCGCCATTCCTCATTCCTTTCTCTTCTCTGATGGATTCAAGTCAAGTTTTGTTGATCATACCTTTTAACTCATTTCAATGTCTTCTCATACCGGTGCACCTCATTATCATTCTACTTCTCGCTATTCGTTATTCCGGAGTGCTCAAGATATCTCGAAGATTCGTGTTTCCACTCTGCATTCGTTCAAGCTCTTTCAAGATTGGTATCTCACTCAAGTCATTTAATTCAACTGGTGCAACATCTCTTTCAAATCTTTTCAACGGTGTTCTTTTGAGTGGGCCCTAACCCACAGGTCTTTTCCCAGGATCTTACCTGACTCTTCTATTTTCCCAGAGCTATCCTAAATTCTTCTCCAAGTTTGACGTAAGAATGAGTTATCATCAGTCAAATGCTTTTCTCCAAGATCTTTCAAATTCTTTTCATAGTTGGCTCAACCTCTTCGCTTTTGATTCTTCCAGTGTGCCTCAATAATTCTTGGTGGTGTTTCTCGTTGTCGTTCTCATCATTTGAAGACCGAAGAAGAGTTTCTCTTTAATCTTGCTCTATTCTCTTCAAGATTCATGGTGCTAGCTGGTTGCCATCCTCTCATAATTGTTTTCGATTGTGAGAATCTTTCTCACCCACCCGGAGCATTTTAGGAGTCTTTTCAGTTTCATTCTCCGGAGCTAATCATCTCAGAATTATTCATTCTCAGCTTTCAGCTCTTGTTCTCAAATTCTTCCGGTGCATCATTCAAATACCCTCTAATCAGTTCATGATCTCTTCGTTCTCATGTATCTAAATCCCCTCAAGTATCTTCATTCATTTTTCAATTCTTCCCGGTGAATTGTGCCTTTGCTACTTTCATTTTCAATTCTTACGGTGGTTCTTTCAACATTCCTCTTCTGTTGTTATCATATCGATTAATTCGTTCTTTCCGAATCCTACCTGTGGATCGTTGAAGACTTTTCGGAAGTTTACGCTATATCTCTCTTAATCCTTTCTACAAGAATAAGTAGTATGCCAAATCCGTTGCTTGTCATCAATTTAAATTGGTGAAGGATACGCATAACATAATTCTTATTCTGGTTTCATCCAAGTGATTAATCCTTTCCTTCGGAGTTTGTTCAGGAGTAATAAATTCTTGGCTTCTTGTTGTTCATCTTTCTTCCGGAGTTCTAAGTTTTCCGCATTATCTCATCGCGAAGCTCCATCTAAATCATCGCAAGGCTTCACCTTGTGTTTTCAACTTCTCTTTCTTTTTATCATCCATTTATTACCGGAGTGGTGGTTCGTCAAGGATTCTTTTCATTCTTCAATTGTTCTTCAAGATTTCTCTTGAAGTTAAGATCAGCCAAGCTATACTCAAAAATTAAACATGGTGTTCAACACATGTCTTGTTTTGAGGAGTTCAAGCATTCTTCATCTTGCATTCCAAAGTGCAATTCTTTCTACCTTATCTTCTGAGGTGGTGTTAGGTCATTCTTGATAATTTCCCTTCGTGTTTCATGATTCACAAGTTTTCAAGAGTGACATATTTAAATCCATCCTTTTCTCTTTGTTCAAGAGATCTTTTCAACCGTCAATCTCTTCATTGGAGTTATCTTGGTATAGATTTCACCTAAAGCCATCCCTAAGGACTGTTGCTATCTATGGTGCTCATAAATGATCCAAGCTCTTCTTTATCCTCTCGGTAAAATAGTTTCTTGTCTCCTTGTTCTTACCAATCCAATTCTTTTCCTGTGAGTGGCAGTTTGTCACCTCATAATTTGACATGTATTCCACAAGACCGTATCAAGCTTATTCCTTCGTTGTTGGTTTTCCAACAATTCCGCTCGACCCGTCTCCTAAGGATGCCTCCTCAAGCTCTGTTGTGGCATCAGAGGGCATTTTCTTCTCCATTCTTCTATTTCAATTATCTATCTTCTATTCTTTTTGTTTCGGAGGTATTGTAATGTTGCTCTTCTCAACCCATCATCTCGTTTGTCTAAGATCATGTTCTTTTCATGATTGTCCATTTAACCGGAGTGTCGTGTCCTCTGATCAAGCTCTTTTCTTCCTATCAAGTCTTGTATCTGTGTTCAACCGGAGTGCTGCCCGAATTCTTCCCCTCTCATCTTGTTTTAACCGGAGTGGTTTCGAATTCTATCTTGTCCATTAAACTCTTGATTCATGTCTTTGCAACCTTCAAGTTTCCATAATGTTCCTTGTTCCTTTTTTCTAACGGATTGTTTGCAATCTCGTTCATCTCTGTTGTACTCTTTCTTTTAAATTTTCAACCTCTCAAGGTTCTTTGGTTCCACTGTTTGTCGAAGAAGCAACTTAGTTTTACCTCTTCTCTTCCTCTTCCGTTTCTCTCCGGTGCCATCCTAGATCTCGGGACGAGATCCTCTTATAGTGGTGGAGTGTTGTAACGCCCCGAGCCCGATGCTCCAGAAGACTTCCAGCTATTCCGAGTTTTGTCGTGTGATTTGTTTTGTTTGTGCATTCATCATGCCATCTCTTGCATTGCATCATGTCATCATGCCATCATATCATTAATTTTTAAAAAACTCACCTAAATAAATTGCATAGATCGTTGATCTATTTAAATCGAGGGATATTCACATGGTGAATTCTCTTTAAAACATATCAAAGTCTCCCAATATTATTAAGGAGCTATAATAAAATGTTCCATTGATTTGGAATCACCAAAGACAAACTTGCATTTTAATCTCTCGCGTTTCCAACTATCCTAATCCCTGATCCTTCTCCTTTTATTCCAAATCAAGTGGTGGCGCTTTGAAATTATGTCAAGTAGCCACATTCCAAGTTTGAACTCGACTCGAATTTATTTGATCCTTCAAATAAATTCAAACCCTTTTCCTTTTTTTTCTCCCGGTCCAACCAACTCTCCTCTTTCATTTCTTTTCTCTGTTTGCCATTAGCCCACAAACTAGGCCGGCCCATTCGCGTAGCTAGGCCCAGCCGCGCCCTGCTGTGAACCCTAGCCTCCCCTGCTCGTTCCCCCAATCCCCATCTCCTTCCCTCTAGCGCCGCCAGCGCCCGACCCCCTCTCCCTCTCCTCGCGCTCGATCCCCACACCGCCCCGCGCCTCCCCATAGTCCATGTCGCCTCTGCGCCACCAGCCAGCCACCGGAGCCCGCCACCGCCGCCGGATCAGGCTGCGCTTCGCCGGGGTCCTCCTCCTCGCCCGCCGCCGGCCTTTGCCTCGCCACGCTGCCCCAGGATGTAGCTCCCTCCTCCTCGCCCCTGCCGTCTTCGGCGCCACGCTGGCGAGCGCCATCGCCAGAGCTGCTCCTTTTGCCGAGCGCCACCTCGAGCCCCAAGCGTCGCCCCTGCTCCCTCCATCGCCAGCATCCTGCCTCCTTCACGCCTCCCCATCAGCATCTCCGGCGCCCCTGCCTCCCGTCGGCCCCTGCTGATGCCATGGCCGCCTCGGCAGCAGATTGCCTTCGCCTGTCCTGCTGCATTGCCGACCTGCATCGCCTCGGTTTCCCGCGACCTCGCTCTGTGCCATCCTTCCCCCATGCCCCAAGTTCCGCCGCCCGTTGCCTCCTCTGCATCGGTGACCGACCATGGCCTCTGTTTCACCATCTCCTCCTGCCCGCACCGCGCCATGGCCCTCCCGAGGCCATCACCACGCAACACCTTGTTGGCCTCCTCTTTGCCTGCACCACATCGCTCCACCAAGGTCGCCACTCGCTGTCATGATGAGGCCTCCTGCCATCTTTGCTGTTGGGAGTTTTTCTCTCGAGCTCCACCTTCGAACCCTGCTGCTGCCTTATCGAAGTCCGCCAAGGCCCTTTGTTTGGCCCCGGTGACCTTTGGCTCCTGTGCACGCCCTGCGCCATTTACCTCCGTTGCCTCTGGATTCGCCAAGTACCCCACCGGCAAGACCACAAGGATGCTCGGACGACTACAGACCGAAACGCCAAGTTCCTCTCCGAACGTGAACGACTACCATCACCGAGATCGCGAGTACCTCTACCGTTGTTGTGAACGACTACTTCCACGACGTCCGTGAACCACTACCGTCGCCCCGAAGATGTTGGATTCGTCAAGTACCTCTCCGAAACAAACGTGTACAACTACTTCCACTACCGGTCACGTGAACGACTACTTCCTCTACATCATACGGAACCAGAACCGCCCTGAAATGCACGCTTCAAAGGTATAACCCCGAGATGCCGTCCGTGGACCGAATGCATGTGTTGTTATGAGATGCACCCTATGTTTGCGCCATGTCCGTTTGCTTCATGCATGTTTGTTCCTCGTTTGCCATGCTGCCGTCCCGTGGGAAACCGGAATCCGGGATCACCCCACCATCTTGCATGACCCACTCACGTCAGACTTCCTTTTGCACCGGTATCTCCGTGAGCTACCGGAACCGATATGTTGCCATGGCATCATTTTCGGATTCGTTGCCGTGGCACCCGTTTTTGTTCCGCCATAGTGACCAAATGCTTCATAACATGCTTATGTCAACATTTTCATAAAATTGCATAAAACTTGTATATGTCATCCGCATCATGATAACAACAATTAAAATGTTTAAACTTGTTGTTGCATTAAATTGCTAAATGCATATGGGGATTTACGGACTTGTTGTTTTTATATCCGCCCCATTTAAATTGTTTAGATGGTATAGTTTTTGTTATGCTTCACCACTTGCCATGTTAACCAATATTTAATATTGTTGGGTACATAACCGAGAGAGAACTAAATAATTGATGTGGTGTTTCGTCAATATGCAACTCGTTGCATATTGGGCTCCATTTAACTTGTAGTTTTTTTTGTGCATATTGCCATGCCATGCTATTTAAACTGGGCATGCATCATACTTGTTTGCGCATCATGCCATGTTTATGTGATGGTTGTTTACTATGTTGTTTGTTTCTTTCCGGATTGCTTCTCTCGTTAGCTTCGGTTTCGTTCCGGAGTTGTGAGGATCCGTTCGACTTCGGCCGTTTGTCTTCTTCTTGGACTCGTTCTTCTTCCTTGCGGGATCTCAGGCAAGATGATCATACCCTCGAAATCACTACTATCTTTGCTATGCTAGTTTGCTCGCTCTTTTGCTATGCCAATGCTACGATGCCTACCATTTGCTTGTCAGCCTCCCAAATTGCCATGCCAAACCTCTAACCCACCTTGTCCTAGCAAACCGTTGATTGGCTATGTTACCGCTTTGCTCAGCCCCTCTTATAGCGTTGTTAGTTGCAGGTGAAGATTGAAGTTTGTTCCTTGTTGGAACATGGAGATGTTGTTCCTTGTTGGAACATGTTTACTTGTTGGGATATCACAATATATCTTATTTAATTAATGCATCTATATACTTGGTAAAGGGTGGAAGGCTCGGCCTTAGGCCTGGTGTTTTGTTCCACTCTTGCCGCCCTAGTTTCCGTCATATCGGTGTTATGTTCCCGGATTTTGCGTTCCTTACGCGGTTGGGCTATAATGGGAACCCCTTGACAGTTCGCCTTAAGTAAAAATCCTCCAGCAAGGCCCAACATTGGTTTTAACATTTGCCACCTAAGCCTTTTTCCCTTGGGTTCTGCAGACTCAAGGGTCATCTTTATTTTACCCCCCGGGCTAGTGCTCCTCTGAGTGTTGGTCCAAACTACAGCACCGTGCGGGTCCATTCCTTGGCAACTTGGATTACGTCGGTACCTGTACGCTTAGCTTATCCGGTGTGCCCTGAGAACGAGATATGTGCAGCTCCTATCGGGATTTGTCGGCACAGCGGGTGGTCTTGCTGGTTTAGTTTTACCCTGTCGAAAAGTCTTGTTGTACCGGGATACCGAGTCTGATCGGAGTGTCTCGGGTGGAGGTCTATTACTTCGTTGACCGTGAGAGCTTGTCATGGGCTAAGTTGGGACACCCCTGCAGGGTTATAAACTTTCGAGAGCCGTGCCCGCGGTTATGTGGCAGATGGGAATTTGTTAATTTCTGGTTGTAGATAACTTGACACCAGATCCGAATTAAAATACGTCAACCGCGTGTGTAACCGTGATGGTCTCTTCTCGGCGGAGTCCGGAAAGAGAACACGGTGTTGGAGTTGTGCTTGACGTAGGTTGCTATAGGATCACTTCTTGATCGCTACTAGCTTCACGACCGTGCCTTGCTTCTCTTCTCGCTCTCTTTTGCGATTGTAGCCACCCCATATGCTAGTCGCTTGCTGCAGCTCCACCTCACCACTCTGTCCTACATATAAGCTTAAATAGTCTTGATCTCGCGGGTGCGAGATTGTTGAGTCCCCGTGGCTCACAGATACTTCCAAAACCAGTTTGCGGTGCCTATGTTACCGAAAGCGGTGGCGCAACCAAGCTCAAGGAGGAGCTCGATGAAGATCTTGCCCTTTGTGTTGTTTCGTTCTAGTTGATCAAGAGTGGAGCCCAGTTGGGGTCGATCGGGGACCTTTATCGATTTGGGGTTCTTCTTTTATTTTGGTTCCGTAGTCGGACCTTGATTGTATCTGGATGATGTAATGCTTTATTCATGTAATTGTGTGAAGTGGCGATTGTAAGCCAACTATGTATCTCTTTCCCTTATGTATTACATGAGTTGTGTGAAGATTACCTCACTTGCGACATTGCTTTCAATGCGGTTATGCCTCTAAGTCGTGCTTCGACACGTGGGAGATATAGCCGCATCGAGGGCGTTACAGTACGTCACCTAGTCCGAAGAATGTGGATGTTGGTAATTCGTTGTACTGAAACATTTCTTTTGTTTTGCTGTTGATGTTTTATCAGATCTGGTGCATAATAGGGTTTCAGCTGTATAGGTGTTGTCATATGGACATTACAAGTTGTATGGATTTTGATAGTTATTAATTCTTGCCCTGGAATGTGTGGTATGTCTAGTTTTTAGGTCGTTTTAACCTGCATATAGGTTGCAGTACTGATGACTATGTGTAGTTTGAACTGTTGTAGTGGCATCTGAATAGTTTGTAGTAGTCTGAGAAGAACTACTAGGATGTTGAAAGAGTTGACATTTTTAGGTTCAGTGTGCGAGTTGTGGGGTTATATTATTTTATTGGTTGTCGTCATGTTCATGAACTTACATGTTGTCATGTTTGTGCGTTGGTAGGGTTCATATAATTGTACTGATTGCTTGTTCATGTATTTTTATATTTTTCCTTTTTTGCTGATTATAATGTTGTTGCAGATGTTGGAGTGCCCATACCTCCTGATTCTGACAAATCAGACCGCTTTCAAGATCTTGTGAATGTTATGTTTGAGATACCAAATCCTCTAGAAGAACTTGCGAGTGCTGCTAGTTTTCTCTTTTATTTGCTCTTTTTAATAGCCTTACATACATAAATGTGTGTAGTTACCTCAGTTGTTCCTTTTGTTTGTGTCTCATGCTATGCACCTTATTTTATTTTGTCTCTGCAGTGTTTTTTGTTTTTAATTTACTAGCAAAAACCCCGTGCGTTGCAACGGGAGAAATAAATAATCAAAAATATTTTGAACTCATGCACATATGTGAAATCGTGAACATTTTTCAAATTCATGAACACGTCTACAAACTTTTGAACATTTTCTAAAATCAAGAATATTTTTTGAATTCATGAACATTTTATACTAACAAAAATGCCCGTGCGTTGCAACGGGAGAAAAATATATTGTTCCATGTTATCCGGTGTGTCCGTGCGTTATCATGAAAGCACACTCTCATATGTGAAGCCATCAAGATTCGTCCTAACCAAAACTGAATTATCCATTTGTCAAAGTATCATACATGCACTGTCGTGCATTTGCCTATATAAAGAGATGCATAGTTGAATGACCATACATTTGCTATGGTGGAAAAAAATCAGATTGCAACTTTTTCATTTCTCAATTAAACCTAGGCACCTTTGACCACCCTGAACTCTCTTGTCACCCAAACAACATAACAATATTATGATATCTGAGTATTAATTTTGCTCACATATTTTATTGTCATAACTGATTGACATCGGAGGCCTCCAATTATGTGGCTCCTTGTGATAAGGTAGTGCATACGTGCTCGCAGGAAGCCTATACTTGCATTGCACACACACACACCAATTTAAGCTTAGCTAGATCCAGTAATAGAGAAACATTGTCTTGACCAAACCGATTGCCTTTCATATTTCTTTTCTATTGTCACCTCAAGTTTGTTTGGCAGCCCACAACATGTATGTATATAGAAGATTTATTAGCCTCGCTTTCCTTCCTTAATCCTATGTCATGATCTTTGGGACGACTTCACGATACTCGAGAAATTTAAATGCCTATATGAATTGGGTAGGTTGAACTTAGGAAAGCGAGGTGGGACTATTTAAGAAAAGAATCAACCTTCGTTGTAACAAATAATAAAAGCTAGCTCGGTTGGCTCGGCCGTTATGTGTCGTGCGTTTGGTTTTGGGTTGAATCCTCTCACCAACTTGTGTATTTTTGCTTCAAAAAGAAGGATAGGTGGGCTCGATTGATTGGGCCGTGGCGCATGTGCAGGCTGGTATGGCTTGGCACGACGAAACGATGGCGGACGAAGGAAACTAATAACGTCATTTATATTTAGGAGGCGTATATTATGACACATGAATAGTACCACCTTGGATGTAGAAAATAATATAGGTGTAAAAACTGAAAGCGTATTATTACATGAGAAGAAAGCGCATTGTGACGGTGAACCCGGAGACCCAATCCGTGCGTTGGCGGACAAAGGAAACTAATAACATACGATATTTAGGAGACGTATATTATGACACATGAATAGTACCACCTTGGATGTAGAAAATAATATAGGCGTAAAAACTGAAAGCGTATTATTACATGAGAAGAAAGCGCATTGTGACGGTGAACCCGGAGACCCAATCCGTGCGTTGGCGGACAAAGGAAACTAATAACGTACGATATTTAGGAGACGTATATTATGACACATGAATAGTACCACCTTGGATGTAGAAAATAATATAGGCGTAAAAACTGAAAGCGTATTATTACATGAGAAGAAAGCGCATTGTGACGGTGAACCCGGAGACCCAATCCGTGCTTTATTATTAGGGAGAGATATTTGTGTGCTTATGTTTTTTGGTTTATGTAGGTAATGATAGCCATGTTGTTGCTGAGGACATTGCTCATGTTGTGAAAGATATTAATGACGGAATTTATTATCACAATTTTGGTGATGGGAGCTTACAGTTGTCTATTACTCAGTCTCAGAGTGTGGATGGCACTTAGCCTGTTACTCTGGCTGAGGATGTTCTTATGCAGTTACAATTGGAGGACAAAAGGATAAGAAAGAAGAAGAGTGATTTTCGCAAGAGAAAGGAGTTGGAACAGTGTCGAAAGTCTGTTTGCGTGCAACCAAGCGCTGAGGATGTTGCTCAAGATGGAGATGATGAAGGTGGTGACTAGGTCGTTGCAACTGGTCATGCTAGGTCTCATGGAACTGACATACCTGTCAAGAGGAACTTGTTGTAGGCTCGGTTGACGCAAGTGTTTCCTCGTGATGCAGTTAAGGCAAAGGAAACTGTTTTGAAGAGGAAGATGGTAGATCCAAATCCTGATGGCACACAAAGGCGTAGCCCATGTGTGAAAGGTGCTTCCCAACTCGGAGATAGCAAAGCTGATGCATATAGTGTTACTATCAAGATTGGTCCAAACACACTTGGTGGCTCCCCTGTTGGCCGGAGTCCACAAGTTTTGGCAAACAAGAAACATTCTTCGTGTCCTCTTCCGAAGCCCTCTTTGTTTAAGGAAAAATAGAAGTGCAAAGTTCCTCCTGCAAAGGTGAACAAAGGTGTGAATAAGTGTGCTCGTGTCGAGGCTAAAGATCCTGCATTTGAGGGAGATGATATTGAAGTTAATTTTAAGATGAATATGCAGTGGTATGTGGTCTTTTGTTGTTTTTAGTATTTGAAATTTTCTAGTTAGTGGCATTTTTATTTATTTTCCTTTGTTTTAGTCTTTGCTGAAGTAGGTTAGTTATATACTGTGTTTATTTGTATTTGTCATGCACACTAGGCTCAATTATATTTGTAAAACAATTTGTTTTGTTTTGGGATAAGTGTTTGTGCTGTATGTGACTTACTAGTTGTACTTCCAATAATTTCGTTGTGGCCGGGTTGGTATGGTGGCCAGGTGAGGCTTGGTCATTGTTTGCATCACTTTTCTTATGGTATTGGTTTTGGTCTTTTTTTGTGGTACTGAAGTTGTTTTAATAGTTGTACTTGTGCAATCATTTTTTTCCTTCTTGCCTTCATATGTTCTTTTGTTTAATATATTCATTGAACTAAGTTGTGCCTTCTTGATTTCATTTACAGCCTGTTGGCGTTATGAGTCCGGTCAAGCCAGTGAGAGGCAATGAGGGAAAAGTTGCTTTGGATGAATGTGACTTACCGCGATTGATTATAACTGTGCGATGTTTGTTAAAAGAGATAGATACTTGTGCTTGTTTTCTCGAGAGTCGCCATGTGGCCAGAGTTAATGCAACTGGTTTTGGTTCTATGTTTGAATGGAAGGTGAAGTCTAACATTTCCCGCCCTCTGATGGGAGTTTTTTTACCTGAAGATAGATCCTGATACGATGACTCTTGACATGGGTGAGGCGAATAAGAAGCTTTGCATCACTTGTGATGGCATATGACAGCTTTTTGGGTTCCCTTATGGTGGTCGCTCTGCACCAAGGTCGTCAGAGCACGGATATGATGGCGCTCTGATGATCGGGCCATGGCATTAGAAGGATCCAGGATATCAAGACGAAGGATTTGAGGGATAAGCTCAAGGTGCTTGTTAAAGATACTAGTAAAGATGACCTAGATCTACGAGTGTTCTTCATTATTGTGTTCATGAAAGTTGTATTGCCTAGTGTGGCCACTCGTGTTTCGAGAGAGGCAGCAATGTTTGAGGATCTCATCATCAAGGACATGGCTAATAAGGATTATTGCCAGCTAATGGTTGGTGAGCTTAGAAGGGTTGTTGTTAGGTACCAGGATGGTGTTACCCTGGGGAAGGCAATCACATGTTGTGTTATAGCGCATGTACTAATGTACCTTGACTGCATCATCCATGGCAAGATTCTGGATGTTGACATGCGGGTCCTCCGCTTATGTTTCATGGATCAGGACAAGCTTTTCGATCTGGTGATGCAGATTTGATAAGAAAAGGCAATGCAGACCCAAGTACATGGGTGTTTGGGAAGCTTTCGGTGAGTTTTATTTCTATCATTTCCTGCAGCCCTTTTGATTTTTAGGTATAGCTATTTTGCTAGAGTGAACATGTGTACTGCAGAGTTACCTGTTTAGATTTGTCTCTTCTTAAACTTGTGAGATTTTATGTATGATCTTTATTACTGTTGTGTCATATGTGGTTGAACTGAATCACTTGTTCACATGACCTGTTTGTAAAAACTAATAAGTTAGCCTATAAAAGTTAGCCCAAGCACCTCTCTCGTTGCTATTTTTTGTAGCTGTAAAAGTTAGCATGTGCACCTCCTGCGGGGTTTTTTTTGGTTGTTAGTTTTGCTCATTTTCTTCACTGTCTGAATTTTTGTTTTTTCAGATGGCTGATGTTGAGCACGTGGCAGCCGTTAGTGTTGGAGAAGATGCTTGTGTTGTTCCATTTAGCTGTGGTTGCGATGTTGGTGTCAAAGTTGCTGATGAGGATGTTGGTGCTGCCAGCATACTTGATGCCGAATATTCTGTTGTTGGTATTGCTGAGAATGATACTGAAAGTGCGTTAAGTCGACTAGAGGGGGTGAATAGGCGATTTTTACAAAATCATCACTGAGGAATTTCAGGGTGAGGAAATTCGTAAGTCACTAACTACAAGCAGCGGAATAAGTACTCAGGTATAAGCATAACAGAGCAATAGCATAGTCATCATGATGAAATGAAAGACAAATACAAAGTACCGAAAGCATAAACACAGGATAAGCACGCTGAAGACAATGTGACTGAAGAAATTGGATTGAGGAAATATAGAAAGTCTTCAGTCAAAGTCTTCAAACAGTAATGATCAGGTTTATCAACACATGAATGAGGAAATGAAAGGGTTGAGGAAATAGAACCAGTAAGCTTGGTGAAGACAAAGATTTGGTAGACCAGTTCCAACTGTTGTGACAGTTGTATGTCTGGTTGGAGCGGTTGAGTATTTAAACTCGAGGACACACAGTCCCGGACACACAGTCCTCACCGTATTCTCCTTGAGCTAAGATCACACAGACCTCGCCCAACACTCGTGGTAAGTCTTCCCAGGTGACTTCCAAACCTTCACAGACTTGGTCACTCAGCGATCCACAATTCCTCTTGGATGCTCAGACCATGACGCCTAACTGTCTGGAGGATACACAGTCCTCAAAGGTAACAAGCATCGGTTCCACACAGGAACAATCTCTTCAGTGATGCTCAATCACTTTGGGTTTGTGGATTTGGGTTTGGGATTTGGGTTTTCCTCACTTGATGATTTTGGCTCAAAGTCCTCGGAGGATGGGATGCTCTCAATTGACAAGTGTCAGTTTCTCTCGGTGCAGCCAACCAGCTAGTGGTTGTAGGGGACGGCTATTTATAGCCTAGGGAGTAGACCGACATGATAAGACATAAATGCCCTTCATGGATATGACCGTTAGGTGGTAGGATATTTTGGACAGCTGGCGCATAGCACAACAACGGTCGGATTTGAGGTTCGAATTCCTCAGGGCTATCATGTACCTCACTGTGTAGGCAATCCGCACTGGCGAATTCCTAACTCCTCAGTCAGAAAAAATTCATCTGAGACCAGAAGATCTTCGTCTCTATCACTGAAGAAATTGACTTAACAGATATGAGATTTCCAATGGCTTCACTCAAAAGGATTGGGTAGGTGTAGGATTTTGAGATGAGCATCACTTGGAAATCAATTTCCTTAGTATTACCTCGACCCCCTTTAACAGGACGGTGTTTCCTATGACTCAAGAAAGAGAAAATGAAACTACGAAAACAAAAGTCTTGACGCTTCATAATCCTCACATGAATATCCAGGTCTTCAAGGTCGCACCGATTTCATCACTTTCAAAGTCTTCAGGAGAACCAAAGTCTTCAGCCGAAGACATTCATTTTTAGGGGTCGACTTTCGCAGTAAATATCGCACTCCTCATCGACTTATAGAGCCTATGTACACTCACAAACATATCAGTCCCATAACCTATAAGTCTTCAATACACCAAAATCACTAAGGGGCACTAGATGCACTTACAATCTCCCCCTTTTTGGTGATTGATGACAATATAGGTTAAGTTTTCAACGGGGATAAACTTATGAATTGAAAGTGCTCAATATTGAGGAATTTGATTGCAAGATATAGAAGAACTCCCCCTGAAGATGTGCATAGTGAGGAATTTGCTTTTGAGGCAATGCACATTTGAAGAGTAGATTCATGGAGATACCCCCCTATATCTTGTAATTCATACACGCATTTAACATATCTAATGAAGAAATTGAAATGTATGATGAAATATGGTGACTGGTGTAATTTAGCATGCGTGCATAGCATATATGAGGAAATAGCATGCAGAAAAACAGAGCAAAAGTATCAGGTCACCACCGGACTTAAGTTTACAACTCAATCAACAAACACTTCGGAAGAGCGAGAGTTGCAACTTAAAAAAAAGCCCATATAGATAGACCCGCTTTAAGACTAGCTCAAATTTCTCCCCCTTTGTCATCAAATGACCAAAAGGGATGAAAAATGAGGACTAACGCGCCTGAAGAATTTCATCACGAAGTTGATGGAGGAGCGCCAGCGTTGTTGGGGTCGGTTCTTGGAGTAGGGCCTCCCGCAGTGTCGTCCAAGTCTTCATTTTCATCGGTCTTGCGCGATGAAGAATATGAGCTGGGCACGAAGGGAGGAACTTCGAATTTCTTGAATTTCTTCACCGGAGGCTTAGACCAACTGAAGTCCTGCTTGGAACCCATATGTTTGAGATCTTCATCACCGTAGAGATGAGTCAGAACAGCCCAGGTGCAAAAACTTCATGGAGGTAGTAGGGGTTCTTCTTCACTGAATTATGTGTAGCAGTCATGTTGTGAAGAATCGAACCAAATTGATGCTTGACCCATTTATGGTTGAGATCGACTGAGGGAGTCCTGGACTAGGGGGTGTCCGGACAGCCGGACTATCATTATCCGCCGGACTCCAAGACTACGAAGATACAAGATTGAAGACTCCGTCCCGTGTCCGGATGGACTTTCCTTGGCGTGGAAGGCAAGCTTGGCAATACGGATATGTAGATCTCCTACCATTGTAACCGACTCTGTGTAACCCTAGCCTCCTCCAGTGTCTATATAAACCGGAGGGCTTTAGTCCGTAGGACAACATACATTACAACAATCATACCATAGGCTAGCTTCTAGGGTTTAGCCTCCTTGATCTCGTGGTAGATCTACTCTTTTACTACCCACATCATCAATATTAATCAAGCAGGGGCGTAGGGTTTTACCTCCATCGAGAGGGCCCAACCTGGGTAAAAACATCGTGTCCCTCGTCTCCTGTTACCATCCGCCTAGACGCACAGCATTCGGGACCCCCTACCGAGATCCGCGGTTTGACACCGACATTGGTGCTTTCATTGAGAGTTCCTCCGTGTCGTCACCGATAGTGCGGATGCCTCCACCCGTCTTCAAAGATGGTGTTTTCGCCGAAGGGGCCTTGGCCGCCGGCCAAACTATCCGGCTTGGTGGTTTTCTTATGACCGCCTGTCCAGCCGCCGCTTTGACAATGACTTCGCAAGTCGTCAGAAGCGATCTTCGCGTCAGCCCTAAAGCTGCCAAACAGTTGGACCCAATAGAGCTCTCGTCTGTTAACGAGCTCTTGGATCGCATCGCCGCCCTGGGAGTCGCTACGGACTACAGCCAGATTGGGCTTAAAACCGATCTGAGAGAGATTAACTCTCCCCAGGCCACCCACCACATCACGGTGGTAGAAGAGCAACACGGCAACTCTCTGCCTATGTTGAAAACAATTCATGTCTAGATTCCCGAACCCTCCACGCCGGATTCCCGCGGAGGGACGGATTTCGATCGAGCATTGAACTTAAAATCATGCATCGCTCTGGACTTGCTGGATTGTGTCCAGCAAACCAAGCTTCTGAATTTGGAAACCCCTCGGCCTTTGAGCCCCAAGATGGGCAAGGATCCGGATTTTAGTCCACCCACCCGCCCAGACATATGCGATCTATCTCTAATACGGCAAGAGCCTTCAGAAACAGTACATCATTCTTGGGCGATTCCTCCTGGTTATGGACAGGATAAAGGACTGCCGAGAAAAAACGCATAATCTCAATCTTCGCAATAATCGCACGGACAAGGGAATTCTAAACGCCATTGATCGTCGCAGAATTACGCGCTTCACCGATTTGGCGTCCATAATGCGAAAATCTTGTGCGATGGAGAGTTTCCGAAAACTGAAAATCAATTTTGGGATAATCAGGCCCCAAACCCGTCCATGATAAAGGCGCCTTACACTCGGGCCCGAAGCAAAACGAAAAAACAAAACCCAATAAGGGAAGCGTAAGCAGATTTGGAGGGATGGCTCAATGGACCTGTAAACTTCATAGTGCGAGAGGAGCCGTCCCAACACATAGCCTTCGAGCATGTTGGATATTACGGCGGGTGGCCAAAAGTGGCGAGAACTTCTAGCTCAGAAACCACTCCAACAATACTAGCACGGTATCAACAGTCTTGAGACCTTCGCATCAAACAATATCGAAGCGCACAATCCAGCGGACTCGCGAAGTCTACCAAGTAGCAACAAGAAATCCATGGGTAACACAGCTATTACCTTCAACGCCAGGCGACGAGCCTAAATTCCGAACAACGAGCACCAGCTGACTGGTACTTAGTCCCATAGTGGGCGGCTTTCGTGACAAAAGTCCTCATGGATGGCGGCGGCGACTAAACCTCATTTACGAGGAAACTCTGCGAAAAATGGAAATCGATTGGAGCCGTATTGAGCGAAGCAGCACAACCTTTAGAGGAATAATCCCTAGCCGGGAAGCGCTGCACTGGAAAAATCACACTCGATGTGGTGTTCGGCTCTCCGGACAATTCAGATCCGAAGAAGTCACGTTCGGTGGCCCGTTCAGCAGCGGGTATCACGCCATATTAGGGCGAGAGGCATTCACAATTTTCAAGCGTTACCTCATTACGGGTACATGAAGCTCAAAATGCAGGCCCAGCGGAATAATCACTCGCTAGTGATCCGGACATAGCACTCAGCGCTGAAAACAAGACAGCCGCACTAGCCCTCGAGGCACTATCCGAAGCCTTAGCGGCGGAAGAACTCACCACACTGCGCTCTCGGTGAACAGGGGCGATGTGATACTCGATAAAAGATCCAAGTCCACCTCCTTCAAACCAGCAGATGAAATAATAAAATTCCAGGTCCATCCAACGGACCCAACAAAGACGGCCTCCATCGGGCACAATTGAACCCAAGTAGACGCCAAGATCGCTTGAATTCGCCGGGAAAATTGGGATATCTTAAGCAGCATCCTTCGACATGCCCGAGTCCCACGCAGTTGGCGAAACATAGCCTAAACATCCTAAAAGGATTTAAGCCGATCAAACAGGCTCTTGGCGATTTTCGAACCCAAAAGACAGGCAATGGGAGAAGAGCTAGCCAAACTATTGGAAGTCGGATTCATTAGAGATATCAAACATCGGATGGCTAGCAAATCTGGTGATGGTACCAAGAAGGATAAATCTTGGCGCCTCGTAGCCGATTTTAAAGACCTCAATAAGGCTTGCCCAAAGGATCCTTCCTCTCCCCAAGATCGATCAAATTATCGATGCCACGGCGAACACGATTCGTTGTGCTTCACGGGCGCATACTCGGCTATCATCAAATCAAGATGGAAGAAGCAGACCAAGCCGCAACGGCATTCATCACTCCATATGGACCATTTTGCTTCAACACGATGCCCTTCGGACTTAAAAATGCGGTGGAACATATCGGCGCATGATTCAAACATGTCCGCCACCGGATCGGCAAAACAATCGAGGCATACGTAGATGGCGTAGTCGTCAAAACAAAACACGTCGAAACTCTAGTAGGCGATTTGAGGCTCACATTCAAAACCTCGGAACATATGACATCAAGCTGAATCCGGAAAAATGCGTTTTGGTGCATCACCGAAAAACTGCTGGGCTTCATTGTATCCGGTAGAGGAATTGAAGCAAATCCGGCTAAAATCCGAGCTCATCACAGTTGGATATTCCAAAGGACCTCAAACAAATACAAAAATTAACGGGATGCGTGGCAGCCTTAAGCCTCTTATCTCCGTCTAGGAGAAAAGGCATTGCCCTTTATCGCCTCGTCGGTAGCGCACGAACACTTTGAGTGGACGAGATCTTGCCACTTTGCGGACTCGAAGAAATAAAGGCCATCTTGGCAACAAATCCGGTCTGGCTCGCCCACTCTGGGCGAACCAATGTTGTTATACATCGCAGCAACACATCAAGTTGTAAGCGCGGTCCTCGTCGTCGAGCGAGCGACGAAGGGCATAAATTCCCTCTTCAAAAACCAGTGTATTATGTATCCATTGTGTTAACCCCCTGCAAATCCCGTTAACCGCACTATCAGAAGATAGCATATGCGGTGTTCATGACGTCCCGGAAACTCCGGCACTACTTTCAAGAGTGTTCGATAACAGTGGCCTCTGAAGTACCACTCAACGACATTATAAATAACCGCGACGAAGCGGGCAGGATTGCAAAATGGGCCATTGAGCTCTTACCATTCGACATAACTTACAAACCTCGGCGAGCTATAAAGTCACAAGTTTTAGCTGACTTAAATCGCCGAATGGGCTGAAGCGAACTCCCTAAAAGTACGGCGCATACTCAATGGACTATGCATTTCGACGGCTCCAAAATGTTGGCGGATGAAATTTGGCGTCGTCTTGGCGTCCCCAACAGGAGATCTGATCCAATATGTACTTCAAATAATGTACACGGACTCCAACAATGCAGCCGAATACGAGGCCCTGTTACATGGTCTCCGGATGGCGATCTCCATGGGCATTCAACGCCTAGAGGTGCGCGGGGATTGAAACCTTGCAATATCCCAAATAAACGGAGACTTTGACGCCAAGGATCCGAAAATGGCAGCATATCGCAACGCTATCCTAAAAATGTCAGCTAGATTTGAAGGACTTGAATTCCATCACATAGCCCGAGATAATAACCAAGCGGCCGACGTCCTGGCACGCATCGGTGCGAAACGTGATGATGTCCCTCCAAATATCTTCCTAGAACAGCTCTTCAAGCCATCTGTACTATGGGAAGAGGAGCCCGGTAGCGATAAACCGGAAAAAACCGCATCAATCGATGACTCAGCAGATGACATAACACCTTCAACCCACGTTATAATGGCGATAATCGCGCGTGGATGTAACCTTTCTAGCCTACTTGCTTGGCGGGAACTTCGAAGACCAAAACGAGGCCCGCCGCATAGTCCGGTGATCAAAAGCCTACAATGTCCATGAGGGAGAACTTTACAAGAAAAGTACAACCGGAGTCCTTCAGAGGTGTATCTCCGAAGAAGAAGGGCGAAACCTCCTGGCTGAAATTCATGCCGGATTAGGCGGACACCACGCAGCAGCTCGGGCCCTTGTAGGAAAGGCATTCCGTACATGATTTTATTGGCCGGCGGCTCGAAAGCGAGCGCAGCGGGACTTGGTCGGCGATCGTTGGTTGTCGACTCTTTGCTAATCGAGCCATATGCCACCCACCGCCCTCAAAACCATACCCATTACCTGGCCGTTCGCGGTCTGGGGGCTTGACATGGTTGGACCCCTTAAAGGGGGAACCCACAAGCAAAGGTACCTATTGGTCATGGTGGATAAATTCACCAAATGGATAGAGGCCAAACCGGTCAAAACGGCAGAGTCCGGACCAGTGATAGACTTTATATCCGGGGTGGTACACCGTTACGGAGTCCCCCACAGCATCATCACCAACAACGGCACGAACTTCATAGTCCACGAGGTTAAGTCATGGTGCAAAAATATGGGCATCAAGCTCGACTACGCTTCAGTCTATCACCCTCAAACCAACGGTCAAGTGGAAAGATCAAATGGTCTAATAATGAGCGGCATTAAACCCAGACTAGTGAGGTCACTTACTAAATCCGACACACAATGGGTCGAGGAGCTCGACTACGTACTGGGGCTGCGGACAACGCCTAACCGTACTACGGATTCACACCATTTTTATGGTATCTGGCAGAGGCGGTCTTGCCTGTGACATTATTCATGACTCACCTCGAGTGCGCATGTATGAGGAAAGAGAGGCCGAGCTTGATCGGAAGGACAGCTTGGACACATTGGAGCAAGAACGTGGCGTCGCGAAGGCTCGTTCCGCATTTTATCGGCAGCAGGCCGAAGATATCAAAGCAGAAAGCACGGGCCAAGACTTACAGCGTTGGTGAACTAGTTCTCGCTGCGGGACAAGAAAAGGACAAGCTCAAGCCCAAATGGGAGGGCCCCTTCATTATCGATCAAGTCCTGACCGGCGGAGCATACCGTCTATGAAATGCGTCGGATAACCGACTCGAGCCGAACCCATGGAACGCAGCCCGCCTCCGACGATTCTATGCCTAGCGCCGGACTAAGAGTTCGTCCCCTTCCCCCGTCCAAACTTTTATACTTCGGCTGTCTTTTGTTTCTCTTTTTATCCTTTTTATTTAAAAGCCCTTACGGGCCTATTTTCGCATTTTTGCATATGCATGATGTTCCATCCGCACTCATTATTCACAGGGGCTTCTTTTACGAAGCTCAATTATCTGAGTTTCATACCCAGCACATGTGTCAAGCTTCCACATGTACCTTTTACTCGCCATTATATGCATCTATATGACTTAAGTTTTGGCCAAGCTGGGTTGCTGGCTCTGTGCTTACCCCTCGTTCTGATTGTTCGGCTAGGAGGTAAAGGAGCACCTCTGCGATTATTCTTGCGGGTCGGCGGATGTGTACCTCGGTAGGTGAAGCCGAAAGCTAAGCGTTCTTAAGGGAATATTCGATTGGCGATTTAAAAGATGACTTTTACCTATTTATCTATCTGCCCCGGATGTTTCTGCTTTCTTTGCAGTCGGACATGCACCTTAGGGCATGCCTCCCGAGAAAGGAACCCATAACGGCACTATTCTCCTGGAAGATGTTTCTTACTAACCATGTAATATAACATAACTAGTTGGGCACTTATGCGATAAAGCACTAATGACCCCTCGCTTTGGTCTCCATGCATACCACGGTTGTTTCTCAACCAAAGAGGTATTCGGACACACTCCGGACTCTAGGGTCCCGAGGTTGAAGCGAAAAGGTCGGCAAAGACAAACGATCTACAATCCGGCTAGAAGGCATTTCACATGTCAATTTAAAGGATAACATACATTGTCAAATTTACTGATTGTATTCCTCCTCAATCCCGTCTAACAGGCTGTCTAGTTTACAGTGTCGTTGGGAAAATTTAGCAGCCAACTCTACCTGGCTGTACACTAAACTCACGGGGATCTCCTTCCCATCGGGCCCCACCGGTCCAACTTCGGCCATATGGTTGGGATCCGCCCTCTTATCTTCGTCTTCACCATGGCCCAAGCCTCCTGGCACCTTGACGGCAAGCGAAATCTTCCACAAGCGGAAGCTTTGCCGCACTCCTGCAGCTTCTCCATAAGCTCCCGAGGCCTTCGGTAGGGTGAGGGCTGGCCATAAAGCCTGAACGACGCTGCTCATTGCCTGCCGAACTCGTTCGAGCAGCTGCAACAGTTCGGGAAGTTGATCACCCGTTGATATGGGCATCTCTGCAGGATGACCCGCGAGTATACCTACAAGACAAATCAGGTCAAAATACTTCCTCGCCGAACTCTTCTTTTCAAAAGAGTCCGCTCAAGCACTTACTATAAATGCCGCGATGAAGCCGCTGATTCTCCTTAACGGAGCCGGACAGCTCGGCCCGAGCGCCTTTCAGCTCTTCTCCGAGCTTGGCGTTGGCATCCTGGAGCTTGTTCCTTTCCTACTGAACCCTATTCAACACACTCTCGCCGGCCTTTAGTGGCGCGGCAATGCTTGCTGTCCGGATCTTGTCCGTGGTACACAATGACATTATTAGACCTCTTGCGCACGCCCGCCAGCCGCTTATATTTATTAATAAAAATGTGTTACCGGGAGGGGTCTTTGCATCTCCTCCTGCGGCAACAAGTCTGACCTCTAGTTGGGCCTTGCAATCTTGCAACTCCGAGACAGTGGGAGTTCTTCTCGGTAAAAGCTGCGTTTCAAATGATCCTTAAATCAGTTAGCATAACTACTTTAAGTCTCGGGGCTCTTGGTATATACAACCATTAAAATTCCCTTACCCGTATGTCTTTCACATACTTTGCTCCGTAGCTCTGGTAAAACCATCTTGGCGGCACGGAGATCTGCGTCCCCTTTAAAGGCATCCAATGCCTCCGGGAAAAGCACGCTTCACGAAATCTTGTCGGTGGCGCCTATGGTTCATGGCACTCTCCACCTCGCACTTGGTGGCGGATAGTCTGCCGGTGTCCTCCGTTGGAGAAGGATCCGGCCCGCGTCTTGCGCTGCCTCCCCTCTAGGCGGGGCTGGAGCTGGCGGTGTAGGTTGGATCGGCAACCTGCGCCCGCGATCCGTGGCGCTTTTTCTCCTACAAAGATTATGAGCACTCAGGCGTTTCCTTGGAACGTTGCTCTGAAAAATCAAATACGAGCTATACCTTTGCGGCGACGTTTCCGCCCGCACCGCTCCTTTTCCGCTTTCTGGTCGGACTGGCCTCTGTTGGTCAACCGCCCGGGGCTCGGCTTCTTCAGTAAAAGGCGCTTCTGCAAAATACCATCATTCGCGAAGGTCGAAATGGGCGGGGAAGAGATAATGGTGTCCGGACTTGATCGCGGTCACTGGGAAAACGGACTTAGTCCGGGGTAGTCGCTGTAATGGCGACCAATGCATTGTCTATCTGAGCTGGTGAAACACCCCATTGATCAGCTCCACCTCGATGTCCGGGTCCTCTTCGGAGGCCGGATCCAGGGATCTTTCTGGATCCTCGGGTTGCGGAGCAGGACTCACCATGTCCTCCACAGTCCGGCGTAGATCCTGCGCCGAAGACATAATGTGAGAAACTTAAGCTTTGAAAGCACGGGTTGAGCCCTTCAAGGTGTTCAACTTACCCATCCCCTAGGGTTGGTCATGGAAAACCCATTCAAAGGGTTCGGCCGAAGGAAGTCTTCCTTCTCCCCCTTGTACAGGCTGGACAGGATCTCCACCAGATCCTCGGTCGAATCCGGCCCTTTGCGGCCATGCCGGGTGGCATTGTCCTCCCCGTTGAAATCCCACATGGGGTGGCCTCTGTATTGCAATGGCTGTACCCCCCGCTTGATGCATGTCGCCATAACTCCGATCATGGTCAAGCCAAAATGGGCCAATAATCTTATTCGGCCCATCAAGTAATGGACACTCTTGTCTTCCTCCAATCGGGGGCTCCGCGGGCGCCAGCTGAGGCGTTTCTTCAAGGGAGCAGAACTAAACTCCGGGAGGCCGATCCGGATGGAGTGCAGTAGCGGGCGTCTCCTATATAAAACCACTCGAGGGCCGGTCTTGGACGCCTTCTTGGGAGTACCGGATGGGTATCCGGTCCCGGCGATGCGCCATATCTCGGCGCCGCCCACTTGATATATGGACACCTCGTGAGAACGGGGTACAAGGCAAAACAGCCTCTTCCACAATGCGAAATGGGGCTCGATGCCCAGGAATAGCTCACAAAGAGCTACGTAGCCCGCGATATGCAGGACAGAGGCGGGCGTAAGGTGGTGGAGCTGGAGTCCGTAGAACTCCAGGAGCCCGCGGAGGAACGGATGTATTGGGAATCCGAGTCCCCTTATTAGATAGGGGATGAAGCATACTCGCTCCCCCTTATTGGGGCTTGGAGTATCCTCTGCCTGCCTCCCACCTTGATAAGTAACCAGTCCGACCCGGACTGGGACCATGAAGGCCGGAGGGAGAAATCCCCCCGTTTGGAGCTTTACTAGCTCGTTGTGCGAAACAGAGCACCTCCTCCAATTCCCCGGTGGTGGGCTGGGAGCGCGTGAAGAAGAGACGTGTCGACGATCCATGGTGGAATGGATTTTTAGGTCAAAAGCGCTTGATGTGATATTCAAGGAGGAAGGCAGTGCGGTTCGGATCTGGATTCTTGCCTCTTTTATAGGCGGACGACTTCGCACGACTAGGGGTGGAATGTAAAAGATACCACGGCTTTTCGCATTCGTGCGGCGCGTGGAAGAAACCATTATTTGGCGTAGAAGCGAGGAACACAATATTCAAGATGAAGCGGACCTTTATTCGGCGGTACATGGAATTTGAAGGAGAACCCGCCTTGCAACGCCGAAGACTATAAACGCTGGACTTATCGTCATTGAAGCCTGGTTAAAGAACTCTTGAGGAGTCTGGACTAGGGGTGTCCGGACAGCCGGACTATCATTATCCGCGGACTCCAAGACTACGAAGATACAAGATTGAAGACTCCGTCCCGTGTCCGGATGGACTTTCCTTGGCGTGGAAGGCAAGCTTGGCAATACGGATATGTAGATCTCCTACCATTGTAACCGACTCTGTGTAACCCTAGCCTCCTCCGGTGTCTATATAAACCGGAGGGCTTTAGTCCGGAGGACAACATACATTACAACAATCATACCATAGGCTAGCTTCTAGGGTTTAGCCTCCTTGATCTCGTGGTAGATCTACTCTTGTACTACCCATATCATCAATATTAATCAAGCGGGGCGTGGGTTTTACCTCCATCGAAAGGGCCCAACACAGGTAAAAACATCGTGTCCCTCGTCTCCTGTTACCATCCGCCTAGACGCACAGTTCGGGACCCCCTACCCGAGATCCGCCGGTTTTGACACCGACATCGACCTTCTGATGAAGACTGAGGAGAAGCTCACGATCAGTTATCACCCTTGGAGCTGTGCCTTGAGGACTTTGCTTTGAGGCATTGGCGGCAGAGTAATGAGTGGCAGAGTCATCATTGGTGGAATACGATGCAGCTTTGCGAAACTGTCCATCCAATTGACGAATGCCCTCATCAACAATTGCAGTGGCCTTGCCCTTTTCATCAGCTGAGGAAAATGTTCGGTTGAGGACTTCAATAGGGGGCAAGTAACTGCCATGGTTGAGTGTGCCAGCCTTGTAATTGAGTGAAGACCTTGATTTGAGGATCTCATAATCCAAGGAGCGTAAGGCTTCAATTCAAAGGGAGACACTGCAACATTTGCCAGAGTCCTCATGAAGAAGTCATGGTAATTTACTTGAATACCATGCATTATATTGAATAGCAGATTCTTCATGATTCCAACAACTTCTTCATCATTTGAGTCGTGGCCTTTGATAGGACTCAGTGTCTTGGTCAGAATGCGATAGACAGTCCCTGGAACATATAGCAATTCCTTCACGAGGAATTTGGTCCTTGGGGCTTGACCGGGCTTTAGTGGCTTCATCAACACTTGCTAAAATGATCAGCCAGCTCAGGTTCATGATAGATAAGACGAGCATCTTCAAGGGGAGAACTAGCAGGCAGGGCATGAAGCAATTCAGAGGCCGGTGCTTTGAAGTGAGTGTTTTCTGTCATCCAGTCCAACACCCAAGAGTACACATCATCAGCATTTCCTGTGAAGTACAGCGTAACATAGAACTGAAGAATTAACTCTTCATTCCAATCAAATATATCGGTGCAGAAGTTGACTAATCTAGCCTCATGAAGAACACTGAGGACTGGTGTGAAGCACGACAACGATTCCATATCCACATGAGGAATGTGCTCATGGTCGAAAACTTTGTCCTTATTGAAAAGAAGTGAAAAATAGAAGTTTGCTTGGCTAGCAGTCCAGAAACGCTTCCTTCTAAGACGAGCAGAGTCATAAGGGTTATAGTCGGTGAAGAACACGTGCTCATGGAAGAAGTCAGCAGCCTTGAATTTTGGCATCTTCGAGAATGGATTCTTCAGCTTCAGCTGAGGAGTATCAGTCAATTGCAGCACAAAATCAGGAATCTCAATCTCTGGAGCCGCAGGCTAAGGAATTTCAGATTCTCCTTCAGTAGCAGCCTAGGTCTCCATTTCTTCAGCAGCTTTGTCATCAGCACTAGTGGCTGGAATTTCTTCAGGAATGGAAGGCACAGTGTGAATTTCATCAGAGCCCATTTGAACTTCAATATGTACTGGGGACTGAGGAATTTGTTGCAGCAGCATGAAAAAAGGAGAGTTGGGGTGCTGACTTTCCCAAAAGTCATCATTCATCACAGGCATGGTGCTCCCAATGTCCATGTCTTCATCTTCTTCCATTTCTTCAATGCCTGCCTCTTCAGCTGTGAACTGAGGCATTGGCGATGATACCAGAGGAGTTGAAGTGATAGTGTCCACTTCAATTTCTTCATCCATCTGCTTAGTCGAAGAAGCAGAAGGATTTTCTTCATCAGATTCATTTGGAATATCATAATCTTCACCAAAATGAATGATTTCCTTTGATGGCATGCTTGAGGGAGGTACAACATCAATTGGATTTTCAAGAGAGCTTGTCAAAATCTTTGCCTTCTTGGGAGAAGAAGGTTCTGAGGAAGCAGATGCTTTCCTTTTCTTTAGTGCAGCTTGCTCTGCAGCCTTTGTTTTCTTCACTTCCAAAGCTGAAGGAAGAACTGGACTTGGTGTTGGTGCAGGAGGAGCAGAGGAAATTGGAGAAATTTCTTCAGGCACAACTGATGCAGTTGTCCTGACTTGCTCAACTTCTTCAAGCGCAACTTCAGATGCTTTAGCTGGCCTGACTTGTTCTTCAGGCGCAACACTAGTGGTTGCCCTGGCAATTTCTGCAGCAGCTGGAATTTCTTCAGCCCTGGTGCTTGCAGTTTTATCAGCAGCCTGATTTTCATCAGCGGTGCTGGCATGTTCTTCAGTTGGCTGAGCAGATGCTTCAGTAGAAGGAATTTCAATGTGTGTTGGATCAACAACATTAGAAGTGAGGTGTTTCGGCATTTTGACGAATCTGACTTTGGCACTGTTGACACACGAACACGTCACGTGTACCCTCGACGCCGGGGGTGATGCACCGCAGCTCACGTCGAAGGAGACCCGACCGACAGCGCCATACGCAAGACAGTCGGCGGGTGCTTTTGCAGACCCGAAACCCCGCGCACCCGGGAGGGACCCCGTCAGGGATTGTGGCGGCTATGGGCTGCCCTAGGTCGATTCGCTCGCCCCTAGAGCCTCGGGATTTGCAGCTCTCAAACACGAAGACCAGCGAAGAACGAGAGAGAAAAACGGTGGAGAGATAAAAAGTAGACAGGAAAAAGTAGTATATTGATTTGTTCGATTGTGTGTTGTGCAATCGGCCGTCACCCCCAACATATATAAGAGGCGGCTGGACTTCCCATACAAGTAAAGGATTCATCTAGGATTTCCTTACAAGAAAATTACATCAATTCACGTCCTAGAGTCCTAGTTCTATTCCAACTCGGATTCAGTCTGTATCTGGCCCAACGTCTGTCTTCCTCCTTGCGCGGGCCTTCGAGCTTGCATATGATCTCCGATCAAGATGGCCCAAATATCAAACTTGTGCGCCTCGACGAGACGAACAACTCTCATGTTGATCACTTTTCCAAATAAGGCCATCTTTAATACTTTTCAAGTCATCTTTACCTTCGAAATGGACTTGGTCTTGCGATGACTGGATTATCCGAGTCTCGTAGTGAATTTGCCGGCCATATACTATCTCTGATGATGATGACTCCAAAACCAAATTTACCATCTTGATGATACGCACAACTTCTGTATTGAACACTTCTTCATTCGAGGTCATCTTGATAAACTTTCGGGCACATGTTCAGTTTCACTCGGATTCGAGCTCATTCATTCGGATATTAGAGTCTTTCACTCGGGTGGTTCGACGAGACTTTTTCACTTGGATGTTTAGAATTTTCCACTCGGATGACTATATTTTCACTCGGAAGACAATCTCTCACTTGGATGATGACCACATTTTCAGTCGGAAGACAATCTCTTACTCGATCGATAAGTTTTCACTCGACCTTTTATTCGATCGGTAAGTTTTTGACCTTTTACTCGATCGGTAGGTTATCACTCGACCTTTTACTCGATCGGTAGGTTTTCACTCGACCTTTCACTCGATCGGTAGGTTTTCACTCGGATGGTAAAACTTTCCACTCGGATTTCCCGACTGAAAAGACAGCCTGATTTTGATTTGCCTCTCCAGGTTGCATACGACCTCGGATTGAGACGAGTTTTATATGAAAATCGATCGGCTCGACGAGACGAAACTTTTTCATGTTAAGGTTTTTCGATTCAATGCCGTCTTGAAGGCCGAATTGCTCGTGCGACTCATCAGACAGGGCGTCTAGTACTTCGCGCCATATTTCCATTCAGCTTCGTCCTGCAGTGTATTGCCTCTAACTTTTGCATATGAACTCGGATTGAGATGATTTATATATCAAAATAGATCGCCTCGACGATACGAAGACAATTCCTTTAGAATACTCCTTCATCCGAGGTCGTCTTGCAGGCATGATCAGCCGAAAACCACTCGGAATGTTGAATTTTGTCACTCGAAGTACAACTTCGGCCACCGAGATAAGGTCGAACGGCGATAAATTAAACATCAAAGTTATTCCACTCGGGGACCTAAAACTTTGCATGCTGAAAACTCTTTCACTTGAGTCCATCTTACTTGCCTTTTGTACCTTGCCAAAATCCGATGTCAACACATGCCCCCCTGTTTTTCGGCAAAGCTTGCACGCCGAAAAATAATATGCACGGTGTTTGTTCTAAGGACGATGTCAACACTCCATCGGCCATTTATTTTCCTCGTATGATAATTATGTATCGGCCATGTTTGTGCTAAGGGCGATAATCGTATATCGGCCATTGCCTACTCAGGCTTCCTGCCACACACTCGGGTGGTACTTCTTCAAATATTTTCCATTGAGAGCTTGGGGTAACAATGCCCCTTGTATTGATTCTACCAAATATGAATTTCCAGGAAAACCCTTGTAATCCTAAAAGGACCTTCCCAACTTGGAGACCACTTTCCGAATTTTCTATCTCTTGAACCAATTGGCAGAATCACTTTCCAGACGAGTTCACCAACTTGAAAATTCTTCAACTTAACTTTCTTATTGTAAGCTCTTGCAACCCTCAACTTGTCTCTCTCTATGGACTCCAAAGCAACCAAACTTTTATTGGCAACTTCATCAATATTGTGCATCATCAAGTTATAAAAGTCTACTGCCGATAAATCATTTTGTTTGGCTATTCTCAGAGCATTCAAATTCACTTCTACTAGTAAAACGGCCTCTTGACCATATACTAGCTCATATGGAGTTACCTTCGTAGCACCATGCCTTGAAATTCTATGTGCCCATAAAGCTTCAGACAACAACTCATGCCATCTCCTCGGATTATCCTCAATCTTCTTCTTGATGAGCTTGATTAAAATTTTATTGCTAGACTCGGCTTGTCCATTAGCTTGGGCATAATATGGGGAGGAATTGAGCAACTTTATATTATAAGATTCGGCAAACTCTCTGACTTGGTGTGACATAAAAGATGAACCTTGATCTGTAGTTAACGTTTGAGGAATACCGAATCTATGAATAATGTGTTCGGTTATGAATTGAATTAACTCCGTATGTGTCATGTTCTTGAGAGGTACTGCTTCAGACCATTTAGTGAAATAATCAGTTGCCACCAATACGAACCGATGCCCTTTTGAAGAAGACGGGTGGATTTGTCCAATGAAATCTAAACCCCAACCTCTGAAAGGCCACGGGTTGATAATAGGATGTAACATAGAAGCAGGAGCCAATTGAATATCACCAAACTTTTGACAAGCTTCACACCCTTTATAATATCTGAAGCAATCATTAATCATAGTCGGACAATAAAACCCAGCACTTCGCAATAACCATTTCATTTTGGGAGCCGACTGATGAGTGCCACAAATACCTTCATGTACTTCTCCCATAGCAACTGTTGCCTGGTCCTCATCCAAACACTTTAGAAGAACATCATCGACTGTTCGGCGATAAAGACCATCATCTCTCATTGTATACTTGAAAGCCATACGCCGAACAGCCCTGTCCACCCTTTCACTCGGATTGCACAAGTAATCAACAATGGGCTTTCTCCAGTCGGAATTAACACCTGCACTTGTCTCGGCGTCCAATAAACGTTTGCTCAAATATGTAATGGCATGCTCTTTTCCTTCGGTATCTTGAGTCAAAACAGCACCAATAACACCTTCCTTTGCTGCGATATAAAGTTTAAAAGGCTCTCTATGCTTGGGTGCTTTCATCACCGGAGGAGTGCACAAATAATTCTTGATCATATCAAAGGCTTCTTGCTGTTTTGCCCCCCAAGTGAAATCAACATCATTCTTTAACCGAAGGATAGGAGTAAATGCATCAACTTTCCCTGACAGATTAGCTATGAACCTTCTCAAATAATTGACCTTGCCAAGGAACTTTTGCATATCTCTCTTGCATGTTGGAGCCTCCACTTTCTGTATGGCCTCTATCGTTTTGGGATCAATTTCGATGCCATCTTCATGAATAATGAAACCCAAAAATTTGCCAGCTGACACGCCGAATGCACACTTCAAAGGATTCATCTTCATCCATACTTTTCATTCTTTCAAAAGCTAAGCGCAAATCGGCCAAGTGAGATTCAAAAGCATCTGATTTGACAACAATATCATCAATATAAACTTCAAGTATGATACCGAGTAAATCATGAAAAATCAAATTCATAGCCCTTTGATATGTGGCCCCAACATTTTTCAATCCGAATGTCATCACTTGTCCACTCGAATAAACCAAGAAACCAGGACATCGAAAAGTTGTTTTGTACATGTCCTCTTGACCATAAAATTTGATTGTATCCGGCATTACCATCTAGAAAGCTAATAACCTTATGTCCAGAAGCATCATTAATAAGCATATCGGCTATTGGCATGGGATACTCATCTTTGGGTGTAGCCCTATTCAAATCTCTGAAGTCAATGCACACCCTCAACTTGCCGGATCCCTTCTTCTCCACTGGGACAATGTTAGAAATCCACTCGGCATATCTGCAAGGTCGAATGAAATTAGCTTCAAGCAGTCGACCGATCTCTTCCTTGATCCGGTCATATGTTTTCGGATTAAACTTTCTGGCCGACTGTTTATAAGGTCTAAAACCGGCTTTTATAGGCAACCGATGCTCCACTAGCTCTCGGCTCAACCCTGGCATCTCATGATATTCCCATGCAAAGCAACAAACATATTGTTTCAATAGCTCGATTAATTTAGCCTTACAATCGGCTTTCAAATTTTTGTTTATAAATGTCGGTCGAGTGACTGAACCATCTCCAATATCTATCTCTTCTAATGGATCAGCCGATGTAAAACCTTGTCCAAGTTTATCCATGTCATCCAACTCCTCTATAGACTCATACATATCGTCTTCACTTGATCGATATTTGACAAGACGTTTTTGTAACCACTTGGAATTAGAATCCATTTAAACATATCATACCTTGGAGCCGACTGCATTCAGTCGGCTTTAAAGACACGGGCACAAAACCATTCTTGGTCGCGCTGAGAAAATCAAACTCTGATAAGTCACGTCCCGTCAAGCAAGTAGCATTGGGATGTTGCCAATCCACCGATGCATCAGCCAAAGCAACACAGGCCGAGTTATCCGCATGAATGACTTCCACTTCATCATCAACCCACTGAATCAAAAAACGGTGCATAGTTGATGGCACACACTGGTTTGCATGAACCCAATCATGGCCTAGTATAACGTTGTAGTTACCTTGCACCTCAGCGACAAAGAATGCAGTGGCCAAAGTTTTGCTTCCGACTGTAAGCTCCACATACATTACACCTTTGGCTTTAGTTTTCTCTTTGCCTTCAAACCCGTTGAGCACCATATTGGTCTTGATCAATTCTTCATCAGGCAAACCCAATTTCTTGAAGACCGAATAGGGCATAAGATTTACCACAGCACCTCCATCAACAAGCATCCGAGTGAGCGGCGACCCATTGATATGACCTCTGAGATATAATGGTTTCAGATGCTTTACTGATTCTTTTGGCTTCTCGAATATTGCATTTTTAGGACCAAAATCCAGCTGAGCCACTTCCCCTTCCTCATCTACAGCACGAAACTCAGCAGGTAAGTAATACACCATATTGATATCCATACCTTCATGAACCGATGTAGATTCATAGTCCAACATATCAGCCTCCTCGAGTGCATCCACCGATTCTGAAATTTGCCCGAGTGAAGAGGAAGCAATAGGTAACGTAGATGATGCAATGATTGCATTGTCCTCTTTTGGTAGTGTGGGTGCTGCTGTGATAGGTGTTGAAGCCACTGCATCTTGTATTTGTTTGGGCCTCCACACTTATTTTGTAGGTACCATAGGCCGAGTGTCATTGAACAACTTATCTGTTTGCTTCTCGGCCTCTTGTTCTGCCATCTCTTGACTCCTTAACCTCTGTAGTTTTCTCTTTTGTGTCTTTGTTAGCCCTGGAGGACACCACTTTGGCTGAGTGTATTTAGGATCTCTCGTTTTTACTCGGCTGGTGCTTGCTTCATGATCATTAGCCGAGTGCTTTGGCGCGATAGAAAGTATCGGCTCAGTCAGATTGCTATGCACAATAGGCTGCTGTATGGCAAATGTTTTGGTGCCCAAGATAAGTGAGTCGACATCCATTTTCTCCTTGCCTTTTCCCGATTTAACTGCTGCAATACTCGGTGACTTAACACGCCATTCTTTTTGACTTTCCAGATGCATGAAATTTCCACTCGGGCGCACCTTTTTACTTGGATGGAATCCACTCGGATTGATGTCACTCGGATGGTATCCACTCGGATGGAACTCAGTCGGATGGAATCTACCCATCCACATTTTTTCACTCGGATAACTTCCACCTGGGTGCATTCTTACACTCAGATAATTTCCATCCGGTCGCACATTTTGACCAGCCGACTGATAGTTACCAATGTTGAGTCGGCCATTATATGAGTAATCAAGTCGATCCCACACAGATTGCCTCTGCTCTTCTGAAAACTGCACCCTTGGTCCACTCGGTTTTGTATACCGATGAACATATCAATGATGGTGACCTTGGTCGTTTTAGGATGAGTCGGTCGATTGAAACTAGAACCGGCCGATGGTTAGCATACTTGAATAGCAACATATCAAAAGTTGGCTTGATCCGCTTATGCTGCACTTTAACTTCATTCTTCTTCCACTTGCCAACCACGGACTCTTGGGCTTGACAAATCTAACACGAGTATTTTCTTGCACTTGCGGTTGCCCCAGTGTAGGATTCTTGATGGTGATTTTGATCACTTCCTTGCCATCGGGTTGCTTATCAAGCACAACCTGTCTCCCCAAGACCTTGTTGTCCTCCTTGTCTTTCCTGGGCTCACCAACAATGACATTAGCTTTATTAGCAGATTCGGCTACCTCCGGCCGAATGAGTAGCTTCTTCCCCTCCAAATCCATGGTATTCATTGGAAAAGGTTGTTTATCAACTTGCATCTCAGAAAAGTTCAATCGTCATCATTAATGGCGATTGTATCTGTCGTCGAAAAACATTGCAATCGTTAGTAGCATGAGAAAAGAGTTATGATACTTGCAATAAGCACGCCGTTTAGCTCTTCAAACGGCGGTAAAGTATGAGATATTCTAATAATCTTAGCTTGCAGCAAAGCATCAAATATTCTATCACACTTGGCAATGTTAAAAGTAAACTTCATCTCTTCATCACGATTCTTATGAATCGGTTTGAGATCATTGTAAGTAAAGGGTTTGGCCTTAGATGGCCAAACAAATTCAATAACAAAACATCACCCTCATCGTCCGAAAGTGATCACTGTCATATTCCACCATATTCATCTTTGGACGATTGGCTTTGTATCTATGCACTTCTTTGAGGTCTTTGCTTCGGCTTTCCTGAGCCAAAGCCCTTTGTAAGACTTAGTTGATATTTAGGAACTCGTAGCCTTCTAGCTTTTCTCTAATGGGAGTTCTCAAACCACTCAACATTAGGTCTGCCAAGTCCCTCTCGGTTATCACCAAACTAAAACACCGGTTTTTCGTTTCTCTGAATCTCTTGACGTAATCGGAGACCGATTCATCATGCTTCTGCTTGACCGACATTAGATGTGACAACTTGAGTTCATTGTCGCCGCTATAAAAGTGATCATGAAATTTCTGCTCTAGCTGCGACCAAACTCGAATGGAACCATGTGGTAAAGAAGAAAACCATGAAAATGCGGTACCAGTTAATGACAAAGGAAATAAACACACTTTCAACTCATTCAGTGAGCCTGCCTCACCCAATTGTGCTAAGTATTGACTAACATGCTCCCATGTGGTTTTTGTGCCTTGTCCATTAAACTTAACAAAATCTGGAATTTTATATCCTGGAGGGCACTGGATGGCATCAAAGTACTCGGGGTACGGCTTTTGGTAAATCCGATTCCGAGGTAACTCAACACCAAAATTCTCTCGAAGCATCTTAGCCATCTCCTCTCTAAGATTAGCTAAACCATCATCCATAGACGATGAAGCTGGTGGCAGTGGCATAGGAGGAGTAGGGTTACTAGCTATAGGTAGGAATTGTGGCAGGTATGTCGACCCATAATTTGCTAGTGGTCGAGTGGCTGTAGCTGTAGGTAAGGTTGGGTTCGGCGTTGCCACCGAACCTGGCATGCTCATAATAGGATTAATGGGTGCAGCCACAATCTGATTTGTTTGGGTAGGATAATAAGTCATCGGCACGGCGGGCGCCGATGAGATAGGTAAAGCCAGATTAGGGTTTTGCACACTATCAGCTACACCATTATTACCACTAGTCGATTGAGATGTATTCTTCTGAGCATTAGTATTTTCTATGATAGTTTGATAGACTAGATTGTTACCATCAGCAATACGACTTTCAATCTCAGCCCACTGCTCAGGAGAAAAGGTAGTACTTACAGAGGGTTTAACCTGCTCGCCTTGAAGAGGAGGGAACTTGAATTCTTCAATCGGAGTGATGTTGCCTTGGCGATCCTTGTTGAACTTTGCAAGGAACTCCTGCAAGTCCTTCTCCTCGCGCGCCTTCTTGTACTCCTCATAGACTTGGCGATGATCGGCCGATATCTCATCAAGACTGGGCTTAATGATGTTATCGGCGTCTACCTCAGATGGCTTGGGAAGATCGGACATGGTGGATGATGATGATTGATCTTAGATCCCCAGCGGAGTCGCCAAAAAGTGTGTTGACACACGAACACGTCACGTGTACCCTCGACTCCGGGGGTGATGCACCGCAGCTCACGTCGAAGGAGACCCGACCGACAGTAGCGATCATAAGGCGATCGGCGGGTGCTTTTGCGGACCGAAACCCGTGCACCGGGAGGGACCCGTCGGATTGCGGCAGCTATGGGCTGCCCTAGGTCGATCGCTCGCCCCTAGAGCCTCGGGATTCGTAGCTCTCAAACATGAAGAACAGTGAAGAACGAGAGAGAAAAACGGTGGAGAGATAAAAAGTAGACAGGAAAAAGTAGTATATTGATTTGTTCGATTGTGTGTTGTGCAATCGGCCGTCACCCCCAACATATATAAGAGGCGCTGGACTTCCCGTACAAGTAAAGGATTCATCTAGGATTTCCTTACAAGAAAATTACATCAATTCACGTCCTAGAGTCCTAGTTCTATTCCAACTCGGATTCAGTCTGAATCTGGCCCAACTTCTGTCTTCCTCCTTGCGCGGGCCTTCGAGCTTGCATATGATCTCCGATCAAGACGGCCCAAATATCAAACTTGTGCGCCTCGACGAGACGAACAACTCTCATGTTGATCACTTTTCCAAATAAGGCCATCTTGAATACTTTTCGAAGTCATCTTTACCTTCCAGTCGGACTTGGTCTTGCAGTAGAATGGATTATCCGAGTCTCGTAGTGAATTTGCCGGCCATATACTATCTTTGATAATGATGACTCCAAAACCAAAGTTTATCGTCTTGATGATACGCACAACTTCTGTATTGAACACTTCTTCAGCCGAGGTCATCTTGATAAACTTTCGGGCACATGTTCAGTTTCACTCGGATTCGAGCTCATTCATTCAGATATTAGAGTCTTTCACTCAGTTGGTTCGACGAGACTTTTTCACTCGGATGTTTAGAATTTTCCACTCGGATGACTATATTTTCACTCGGAAGACAATCTCTCACTTGGATGATGACCACATTTTCAGTCGGAAGACAATCTCTTACTCGATTGATAAGTTTTCACTCGACCTTTTATTCGATCGGTAAGTTTTTGACCTTTTACTCGATCGGTAGGTTTTCACTCGACCTTTTACTCGATCTGTAGGTTTTCACTCGACCTTTTACTCGATCGGTAGGTTTTCACTCGACCTTTTACTCGATCGGTAGGTTTTCACTTGGATGGTAAAACTTTCCACTCGGATTTCCCGACTGAAAAGACAGCCTGATTTTGATTTGCCTCTCCAGGTTGCATACGACCTCGGATTGAGACGAGTTTTATATGAAAATCGATCGGCTCGACGAGACGAAACTTTTTCGTGTTGAAGGTTTTTTGATTCAATGCTGTCTTGAAGGCCGAATTGCTCGTGCGACCCATCAGACAGGGCGTGTGGTACTTCGCGCCATATTTCCATTCAGCTTCGGCCTGCAGTGTATTGCCTCTAACTTTTGCATATGAACTCGGATTGAGATGATTTATATATCAAAATCGATTGCCTCCACGAGACGAAGACAATTCCTTTAGAATACTCCTTCATCCGAGGTCGTCTTGAAGGCATGATCGGCCGAAAACCACTCGGAATGTTGAATTTTGTCACTCGAAGTACAACTTCGGCCACCGAGATAAGGTCGAACGGCGATAAATTAAACATCAAAGTTATTCCACTCGGCGACCTGAAACTTTGCATGCTGAAAACTCTTTCACTTGAGGCCATCTTACTTGCCTTTTGTACCTTGCCAAAATCCGATGTCAACAGGCACCCAGCCATTCTACCTTGTAGGCATCATATTTATCACTGAGCTTTTTGATCTTAGATTGCAGAGCGATGAGTTGTTAAGGCGATAGCGTGAGCACGTTGTCCTTCAGATAATGCTGTTTCTTGTACTGGGCTTTCTTCTCAGTCATGGCTTGTTCATATTTCCATTTCTCTTCAGAGATGAAAGCCGTCAACATGTGACTTTGAGTAGGAGTGAGGTCTAACTCTGGCAAAGGAGTGTTTGGGTCTTTGTGCCAGAGGTCAATGAAATCCAGGATGTTCTTTGGATCCAATAGAAGAGGCACATAACTTCCCTTGGCTCTAGCGGCCCTTTGCTATCTATCTTTGATGATTTTGGCCAATTCTTCATCATCAGCTTCATCATCATCAGATGGTACTTGGAAGGCAACTTGCTTCTTGTGAGGACTTGGTCTAGTGCCTCGTCCTGCAGTGGCCTTGGTCTTCAGCAAAGTGGGGCATTTTGAAGACAGAGGAGGAGCTGAAGAACTTGTAGAAGCTCTTGAGGCAATTGAGATGCCTGTGGTCCTTTGGCAAGTGGCAAGATGCACAGGTGCCGAGGACTTTGCCGGGGGAGTGATACGTCCATTTTGCATCTTGCTTTTATATCAATATTTATTGCATTATGGGCTGTTATTACATGTTATGTCACAATACTTATGGCTATTCTCTCTTATTTTACAAGGTTTATCATGAAGAAGGAGGATGTCGGCAGCTGGAATTCTGGCTGGAAACGGAGCAAATATTGGAAACCTATTCCGCACAGCTCCAAAAATCCTGAAACTCCACGGGAGTCACTTTTGGAACTAATAAGAATTACTGAGAAAAGAAAACACCAAAGGGGGCCTACACCCTGGCCAGGAGGGTGGGGGCGCGCCCACCCCTACTGGGCGCGCCCCTGTCTCTTGGACCCCCTGATGGCCCTCCGGTGCCCATCTTCTGCTATATGAAGGCTTTTACCCTGGAAAAAATCATAAGCAAGATTATGGGACGAAACTCCGCCGCCACGAGGCGGAACCTTGGCGGAACCAATCTAGGGCTCCGGCAGAGCTGTTCTGCCAGGGAAACTTCCCTCCGGGAGGGGGAAATCATCACCATCGTCATCACCAACGATCCTCTCATCGGGAGGGGGTCAATTTCCATCAACATCTTCACCATCACCATCTCCTCTCAAAACCCTAGTTCATCTCTTGTATCCAATCTTGTATCAAAACCACAAATTGGTACCTGTGGGTTGCTAGTAGTGTTGATTACTCCTTGTAGTTGATGCTAATTGGATTACTTGGTGGAAGATCATATGTTCAGATCCTTAATGCATATTAATACTCCTCTGATTATGAACATGAATATGCTTCATGAGTAGTTACATTTGTTCCCGAGGACATGGGTGAAGTCTTGCTATTAGTAGTCATGTGAATTTGGTATTCGTTTGATATTTTGATGAGATGTATGTCATCTCTCCTCTAGTGGTGTTATGTGAACGTCAACTACATGACACTTCACCATTATTTGGGCCTAGAGGAAGGCATTGGGAAGTAATAAGTAGATGATGGGTTGCTAGAGTGATAGAAGCTTAAACCCTAGTTTATGCGTTGCTTCATAAGGGGCTGATTTGGATCCACTAGTTTCATGCTATGGTTAGGTTTACCTTAATACTTCTTTTGTAGTTGCGGATGCTTGCAATAGGGGTTAATCATAAGTGGGATGCTTGTCCAAGAAAGGGCAGTACCAAAGCACCGGTCCACCCACATATCAAATTATCAAAGTACCGAACGTGAATCATATGAGCGTGATGAAAGCTAGCTTGACGATAATTCCCATGTGTCCTCGGGAGCGCTTTTCTCATTATAACAAATTGTCCAGGCTTGTCCTTTGCTACAAAAAGGATTGGGCCACCTTGCTGCACTTTATTTACTTTCATTGCTTGTTACCCGTTACAAATTATCTTATCACACAACTATCTGTTACCTACAATTTCAGTGCTTGCAGAGTATACCTTACTGAAAACCGCTTGTCATTTCCTTCTGCTCCTCGTTGAGTTCGACACTCTTACTTATCAAAAGAACTACGATAGATCCCCTATACTTGTGGGTCATCAGGGAGCTGAGGGTTTTGCAACCTGAGGACTGGAGCAGCTTGAGGGATTTGCCGTGAGGGCATAGATGAGCTTGGCCGTGAGGGCATTGCTGAGCTTGAAGGATTGCGAGCAGGCTTCTTGGGCATAGCCTTTTTGCTTGTGGAAGCCTCAGCAGCGGCAGCAGCAGAATCTTCATTGAATTTCCTCACTGCTTATTTTGCCTGTTTGGCCAACTTGGCTTGCCGCTTGGCCCATTCATCAACATAATCCTCACCACGTTTGATGGTAGTGGGATCAGCATGCTGCTCAGGTGCCAACGGAGGTCTTGGGCAAGGAGGGTTTAGACCGAATTTCTTCATGTATTTTGGAGTAACATATCTGTACTCCATTCTCATTGTCGGTGTCAAAACCGACGGATCTCAGGTAGGGGGTCACGAACTGTGCGTCTAAGGCTAATGGTAGCAGGAGGCGGGGGACACAATGTTTACCCAGGTTCGGGCACTCTCTATGGAGGT
Organism: Aegilops speltoides; assembly: GCA_021437245.1. Classification (NCBI taxonomy): domain Eukaryota; kingdom Viridiplantae; phylum Streptophyta; class Magnoliopsida; order Poales; family Poaceae; genus Aegilops; species Aegilops speltoides. The sequence continues at coordinate 239,977,921 of CM038142.1, forward strand.
AATACCCTACTTCCTGCTTGATTGATCTTGATGAATAGGAGTATTACAAGAGTTGATCTACCACGAGATCATAATGGCTAAACCCTAGAAGTCTAGCCTGTGAGGTTATTATTGTTGTGGCTAAACCCTAGAAGTCTAAAAACCCTCCGATTTATATAGACACCGGGGGGGACTAGGGTTGTACAAAGTCAGTTACAAAGAAAGGAATCTAATATCCGAATCGCCAAGCTTGCCTTCCACGCAAAGGAGAGTCCCATCTCGACATGGGACAAAGTCTTCTATCTTGTATCTTCATAGTCCAACAGTCCGACCAAAGCATATAGTCCGGCTGTCCGAGGACCCCTTAGTCCAGGACTCCCTCAGTAGCCCCTGAACCAGGCTTCAACGACGATGAGTCCGGCACGCAGATTGTATTCGGCATTGCCAGGCGGGTTCCTTCTCCGAATACTTCAAAGTAGATCTCGAACACAAGAATCGTGTCCGGCTCTGCAAAACAAGTTCCACAAACAAACGTAGAGGGTATAATATTTGTGAATCTAATCCACTGACAATTTTGGCAGCACGACATTACGTCACTACCCGGCCATTATTTTGAATCGTTTTCTAACCTGCCACCCCACGTTTCGAGGGGCGGTTTTTATTGGCACGTCTTGTCAAAGCAGAGATCGTGTCCCCTTATTATAGGATTTTCATCAACACGGGCGTGGGTAACCCAACCGTCTTGTTGGCATAATTCCTCGGGAATAGGCATGGTTTAAGGTCACGGAGGGGATGCCTGATATTCGTCTCCTTTCTGAAGGGGTTAAGGCCTGTCCTCTTTCTTTCATGCTAGTTATTTCCTCCACCCCCACCGCAAGTTCCAACACCCAAGGGTCAATCCAGCCGCTTCGAGCTTCCAGCCATGTCCGGACCCGGCCTTCAGGGCCGGTGGAAGGCCTCTTCTGTCACAGAGGAAGACATCCCAAAGCTCAGGGAGGCAAGATACTTGACTGTGGAAATCTACCACAGGCTTCCTGCTCAAGGGCAGGTTATTCCTACTCCCAGATCCAATGAGAGGCCCGTGTTTATCTCTCACTTCCTTCGAGGGCTTGGGTTTGCCCTCCATCCCTTCATTTGAGGGGTCATGTTTTATTACGGGCTAGACTTCCATGATCTAGCCCCGGACTCCTTCTCCACATCTCGGTGTTCATTACCACGTGCGAGGCCTTCCTCCGTATTTCCCCACACTTCGGCTTATGGCTTAAGACCTTTAACGTGAAACCGAAGGTAATCAATGGGAAACAAGCGGAATGCGGAGGCGGTTCAATAGGCAAGCTTATCAACTCCACTTGGCCAAAGGGCTCCTTCGCAGAATCTACTAACTTATGCTAATAGGAGTGGTTTTACATCACCGAACCCCGCGGTAAAAAGCGGGCAGCCACACCTGCGTTTCGGTCCAGCCCTACGCCACAGCATGCATTGTGGATTAACAAGGGGCTAGACTGGGGATTTACTAATGAAGTGCGGACGCTGCAAAGCCGCATTTGGAGCCTTATTAAGAAGGACACCGGTCTCATCGAGGTAATCCAAGTAATGCTAGTCCGCCGGATCCTACCCTGTCAGCGACGCCCTCTCCGCATGTGGGAGTTAAATCCGGAAGGTCCACGGAACCTTCAACACCTCTCTGGCACGATGCTCAGAGAGATGTGGAAATTATTCTTCGGTGCATGAAAACAGTGGCCGGATACTACATAAGACATTGGTCTCGACTGCAACCATCCGGATACACCGGTAAGTACTCGACCCTCGAACACAATTTAGTCAAATTATTCATGACAATGTACTAATAAAACTCCATCCAGCCAGGACTGGCTAAAGAAGGCAGAGAGAATCAGGTGTTAGGCTCCACTTCCCGAAGACACTGCCGATCTGTTATTAACAAGAATGCTGGCTCTGGTGCCGTATCAAGTGCCGGTGGGGGAAGATAAAGAGGAGGACGAAGAGGCCCATTGCAGCTTCCACTCTGGAGGCTCACCGGGCCATTTGTCCAAGGAGATTAGAGCTCCCGCTTCCAAAGGTGGAAGGGAAGGACGAACTGACATCCCTTCTCCCCATGGGAAGAAAAGGGCCGCCTCCGAAGACTCGGAAAGAGAAGCTTCTAAGCGGGGGAAGGTATCACAGTCAGGGGGTGATGTTGACACGCAGTTACCCCGTGAAGATAGGCCCTCAGCCACATCGTAAGTGAATCCGGGTGTTTTAAACACGTCCCATTCTTTCCTGGCTATAAGGGTAATATGTTAAACTCATGTTTGCGGTCCGGCACACAACCCTCCTCAACAGTCCTCCTCTTCGGGGGATCTACTTCCGGAGATGATGGAGAGCGAGACGCCTCCACAGATCTCCCTGCCTGATAAGGCAGACGACGCTGAGGTGTCGTACTGAAGGATCCTTCCCAATCTGTGAGTGGCCCAAGGGACAGTGAGGACAGGGGCCGAAGGTACTTCAGCCGCCCAGGGTCTGGGGTGTGCAGCAAAGTCCTGAACTATCAAATATCCAAGGGATGTTGGATACATTGATGGACATTTTGTAACATGCCTCCGTCTCAGAGGAACATCGTACCTTGATGGGTACGGTGTTGGAAAGAGTTCGGTCCGTGAAAAGCGGATTGAATGGAGCCTATTCTAGCCTACTAAGAGGCTTTGAGGTACGTAGTGTAATTTCAATTATATTGTAACTGCAAATTGCACCTGTGTATAGATAGTAGCCCCTGAGACTCTGGTTGACATCCGAAGGGATGCGATCAGAGGATCAAAAATATATGCCCAGGAAATGATATGACTAATTGACACATAGGTTGTTACATCCGTGGGGGCTGCCCAAGCTATCGAGGTAGCACATTTGAAGCAGAAAGTTGATGTGGTGGATGATGACATCACACTTATGAACAGGCGGCTCGACGAGGCACAAGGTATGTCTCTGGGCACTTAGTACATGCTAGTATTGTCAAATGAGCGTGATACTGAAAATTTGTATATGCATAACTACAGATAGTGCCGTCGTAGTTGAGACCCTTTGGGCGGAACTTGCCTGGGCCAAGGAGCAAGCCAGGATGAATAATGCGGCTGTTGAAAAGGTAGCCACCGAATTAAAATTCGAGCAGACTGCTCGACGTCAGTGCGAGGAGAGGATATCTACCATGGAACTTGAGTTGAAGAATGCCACTAGCCGATGCCAAGTTCTTGAGAAAGACAACAAATCCAAGGCGGGCAATCTGGACAAGGCCTTACAAGAGGCGAAGGAAGCTCGGTCTGAGTCTAGAGAAGCTCGGGAGGAGATCCGACAAGCTGGGGAGATCGCAACTGGTAAGCCCTTTTGCAAACAAAGTCTGGTGATCCGAAGTATGCCCCGCTTAATCAGCGTTGGAGTTCTCTAGGCCCCTTTATGGACCTGCCGAAGAGTGATGCTGATGCGAATCAGTTTTTCTATGCGCAAGAAGGGCATGCAACAGAAAAGTTGTTTTGGTCGCAATTTGATACGCCGAAGCGTCCATTGTTGAACGAACAGATGGCCTAGTGGGCCGAGCTCCACAAGATGTCCGGCACTACCATGAAGGACATCATAGCCCGGCTATGGCCAACTGAACCCATTCCAGATAATTATTTTGGTTTGGTGCGGCAGCTTGTTAATGCGGTGCCTTGTATCGACGCTGTGAAGCGGTCAACGTGCATAGAAGGTGCACGGATGGACCTTGCCCGTGTCAAGATATACTGGGCGAAGATGACGACCACCAATATTGCAGTGCAGAGTCCACCCGATGGCAAGGACCTTAACATGCCAGAAAATTACTTTGAAGATGTCCTAGAGGGTGCCTGCTTAATAGAGGGTCAGTGCTCGAAGAATATTATGTTCGAGTAAAGTGTATCGAAATTGTAATAACAATATTATGATATATTTAAGGCTGTGTTTTTGTACTTTTTGCCTGAAAAGTTTTGGTGCCTCATGTGTGGCCGTCTTTTTATATACAATTGGAAAGTTTGCAGCCGTCGGCTTCAGCCCCCTTGCGTATAACGCGGGGGTGTTCGGAAAAGAACTTGATCACACTTGACCCAACGTCTTGGTCCGTTAAGGAGGTGTTAGTGCGGCAAACTAGGCAATCGGACTATAGAGCTTTAACACTGTCACTTAGCCATAGGAGTTTAATGGTGGGGCTACTATATAGCCCCTGGTATGCCTGCGGTTATCCGAATACGGTGCGCATACATACGTGACCGGAAGGACGGTCCTTTGTTTAGCACGGTGGGAATCGCAAAGATTCCAATGAGTCATCGAGTGGTTGACCAGCTCTCGCCACATCATGCCAATTAGTTTTCGGCTTGCTCTACTGAGGTGCTCATCCGGACGAGCCAGGACACAATCGCAGTAGTTCTCCCTTTACTACCCTGGCCGATATAGCGGAACATAAGGTAGTAAGCACAGGAGCCGGGCAACCCAACTATTGACCAAAGCCATGATTCAGAGCTGATGCATATAAGGCCAAACTCACGACGTCGAACACTCCCTACAGGTGTCCGGACTTATCAATGTACACCGGGCTAAATACATCCCCTGGTGATAGACCCTAGTATCAAGGCACATGTGGCAATCCATCGTGGGGAAAGAGCATAGGTGGTGAGAGCATAAATCTCAAAACACAATATGAGTCTGGCTGCTTCTATAACATCCACTTTAGTACGGCGAGCCGTATGTTTACAGATAATGCCGATATCTTTCTTGGACATTTTACATGCCAGGAAAGTATAGAACAACAAGAGATAAAAAAGGTTTACACAGGGTCTTAATCTAAAAAAGAAACCTTAATACGGGGCCCTACTGCATGTCTGCGCCTTTTTCTCCGTTGTGAAGTGTCCTTGAAGGGTATAGTATGATGGCCATCTGTAAAAAGGGAAGAAAGCCAGGTAAAAGAGTTTGGTGTGGCCGTAAGTAAGGCTGGTCCATTTTAATGAACCGTGAAATATAGCTTCTGGAGTCCGAATAGGGTCGAGCCGAACTATGGACCCTTTGTGTGCAGTGTGCCCCCGTCGCCACCCAAGGAGTTGTGAGTGTATATTTATGTATACATGGCACATATGCGGTCTCCTTATGGGGTGGTCGATGGGGGCGTAGCTGCTAATTGAGTTCAGGTTTATCTGAGCTACCGCACTGAGGTGTGCACCAGATACGTTTAGCTAGTTCCGCGGTCTTAAAGACCGACGAGCTGCTCGGCTTGAATAGGACGTTTTGTGCTTCGACTGCTAGAGCCGTCGTGTATTCTTCTATACGAAGAGAGCGCTCCGTATTTTCGCTGACCGTGATGATGCCACGTGGTCCAAGCATTTTGAGTTTTAAATAAGCGTAATGTGGGACTGCATTAAAACGGGCGAAGACCGTTCTTCTGAGTAGTCCATGATAGCCACTTCGGAACGGGGCGATGTCGAAGATTAGTTCTTTGCTTCGAAAGTTGTCGGGGGAGCCGAATACAACATCCAATGTTATAGAGCCCGTGCAGCGGGCTTTTACGCCCGGTATAACTCCTTTAAATGTAGTGCTGCTTGGCTTGATTCTTGACGGGTCTATCCCCATCTTGCGGAAGTGTCCTGATATATCAAATTGAGCCTGCTGCCGCCGTCCATGAGGACTCGAGTGAGGTGGTATCCGTCGATTATTGGGTCAAGCACTAAGGCAGCCGAACCCCCGTGACAGATACTAGTCGGATGATCCCTGCGATCAAAGGTGATCGGATAGGCCGACCATGGGTTGAACTTGGGGGTAACGGGCTCGACTGCGTAGATGTCTCGGAGTGCGCGTTTGTGCTCCATCTTTGGGATGTGAGTGACTTAGATCATGTTAACTGTCTTGATCTCCGGTGGAAATTTCTTCTGTCCCCCCGTGTTTGGCTGGCGAGGTTCATCCTCGTCTTCCCTTTGCGGTCCCTTCCCTTTGTGTTCGGTGTTAAGTTTGCCGGCCTGCTTGAATACCCATCATTCTCTGTTTGTATGATTGGCTGGTTTGTCGGGAGTGGCATGGATCTGGCAGGGCCTGTTAGGATTTTATCCAGGTTGGATGTACTGTCCTTGTTGCCTTTAAATGGCTTCTTCCGTTGACCGGGTCTGGAACCCCAGAATCTGGCGTTTACCATTGTATTGTCTGGGCTTTCTTCATTGTTCCGACGTTTGTTTTTGTTGCGTCGTGGTTTTCCATTGCCATCCCTGACTTCGGATGTGCCGGGGTCACTGGTGCTGCTACGGGCTAACCAGCTGTCTTCGCTCGCGCAAAAGCGGGTCATTAGTGTTGTTAAGGCGGCCATTGTCCTTGGCTTTTCCTGGACGAGGTGTCTGGCTAGCCATTCGTCCCGGACGCTGTGTTTGAAGGCCGCTAAGGCTTCGGCGTCCGGATAGTCGACGATTTGGTTCTTATTAGTGAGGAACCGATTCCAAAGCTTACAGGCTGATTCTTCGGGTTGTTGGATTATGTGACTTAGATCGTCTGCATCCTGGGGGCGGACATAGGTCCCTTGGAATTTGCCTGGAAAGCATCCTCAAGTTCCTCCCAGCTTCCTATGGAGTTTTCACGGAGGATTTTTAACTAGTGCCGGGCTGGTCCTTTTAGCTTGAGGGGTAAATATTTGATGGCGTGGAGATAATCTCCACGAGCCATGTGGATGTGAAGAATAAAGTCTTCTATCCAAACTGCAGGGTCCGTTGTTCCATCATACACCTCGATGTTTACGGGTTTGAGCCCTTCTGGAAAATCGTGTTCCAGCACATCCTCGATGAAGCACAGGGGGTGTGCGGCACCCCTGTATCTAGCTGTGTCGTGGATTGGGTCCGGCGGTTGTAGTGTTCAGTATTGGTTCCAAGCTGGTAAATGGCCGACATATTTTGTTTGATAATCATGGTCCCGTGTAGGAGCACGTTCCCTGGATCCGTAGATGGACCTGGTTTTGCCAGCCTTTTTGTCCAGGTCCTCACGTAGATCGTGTTTCTGATCCTGGGCCTTAACCTTCCTTCCTTTGTGGCTAGGGGGTACGGGCTTGTGTACGGCATTGCTAGCCGCTCTGTATTGACCACGAGGTGGTTGGTATGGCCTGTTGGTCGTATTGTTATTCAGCGGTGTTGGCGCGATAGCCTCGTCGTCGAATTCGGGAAGCAACTTACATTTAGTATAGCTCTTTATCTGGCGATTGCCGCTGTATTTCTCCTCAGCGTCGAGCACTTCGTTCCATTTGTCGTTGAGCGCATCTTATGCGTATTTAAGCCGCTGCTTCTGCTTCTTCAGGCTACTTGCAGTGGCGATAAGCCTTTGGTGGAGGCGTTCTTGTTCTAATGGTTCTTCTAGGAGGACGAACTCGTCGTCGCCCAGGCTGATCTCTTCTTCAAAGACAGCTTGGTAATTGCTCTCTTCGGCGTTGCTGTGGTCAGACAACATCTCCGGACTGTGTTCACCGTCCTCTCGCATGCCCTGCTTCAACGCAGGGTCTGCGGGGTCCTCGGCTTGGTTCAGATTATCATCGTCGTCCGTGACAATGTTGCTGTTTTCCTTTTTGTCGGATCGAGGTCAGAGCTTGGGACGCCGATGCTTGGGAGGTTCATCGACATGCATGCTGTTATCACCGTTGGCTCATTCTCCTTTGGTGTGTCCACCATGTATATATCGTATGACGATGTAGCTGTCCACTGCCCTAAAGGTGGTGGTCTTTGTGCCTGCTCCTCTCCGGCATCGTCGTCCATACCGTTGATGTCCTCGGAGCCGTAATCAAGCATGTCGGTTAAGTCCTCGACTGTCAGGGATTGGGTGCGACATATGCCAAAGGATGGCTTATCATGGTGGGGGCGAGTAGAACGTCGCCGGTGCCTGGAAATGGGATGAGGCGTAGGCATGCACGCCGGCGAATCTTACCCAGCTTCGGGGCTCTCCGGTGAGATAACACCCCTACTGCTGCTCTGCGGGGTCTCCGCATGATCACTAAAGCAAGGTGGCTACAATCGTGCTCCTGGAGCTGTGTCGGGAGGCAGGAGAGAGCAAGGCTAGTTCTCTCCTCCCTGTGCTATCTGGTCTAACTCTATCAAGGTCCGAACCCCTTGCATGGGTGCACTGGGGGGTTTATATAGGCCTACCCCCCGGGGGTACAATGGTAATCCGACTGGGTGCGGGCCCCAGCCGTCTGTCTCTCACACCGCCATTCTTCTCTCCGGCTTCTGGGGCCCGCCGACTGGTGGGCCCCGCGGACAAGCCCGACACTGTGCGGCATTCCTGATGACGCGGGCTTGGTCATCGGGTTGTGGCAACAGTGCCGCCGTCTATCAGGCGATCATTGTCGCCATTCCCCATCCAATCTGGTTAATGGCTTGCGGGGCCCTGAAGAGGAGGCGGCCAACTCCTGGGAGGCCGACTCCCTCAGGGCCGTCTTCGGGGCGCCCAGGCCGCCTTCGGTCTACCCACTGACAGGCGGCCCCGCGGTCTTTGGGCCGTACATGCCGGCGTCGTGGGTACAGTGCGTCGCGCACGGTGGTTAAGGTCAGGGCAGGCATGGCAATAGTGCCGCGCCTCGCCGGAGATCTTCCGGCGATACGGCTCACTGTAGCCATGCAAGTTCCTCGTAAGCAGGGAGGGACGGCCACGTCGTGACCGTACCCCGCATCGGGCTTCGTGAAGAGTCATGGGCCGACTCCCATAGTCGGCCTCTCTGGAGGTCGCCAGCTTGGAGTCGGCTTGCCTTGGAGTCGTCGTCTGGGACTCGGCTTCTCTGGAGGTCGCCAGCTGGGACTTAGCTTCTCTGGAGGTCGCCAGCTGGGACTCGGCTTCTCAGGGAGTCGCCGTCTGGGACTCGGCTGGAGGGGCGCGGCCTGCCCTGATGTCTTGAAAGATCTAGGGCCCCGGGTTAGCCTACCCGTGGACCATTACTGCGACAGTAGTCCCCGAAGCTGGTGAAGCCCCGCGGACGCCGCCTCGTGGGGCTTCAACAGTTTAAACCTTCCCAGCGCAGACTCTGAAACTCGGCCGTCGTCTTCTTTTTGGCCGACTCGCTGGAAGTCGGATCTTGCTCAGCGAGGGGTTGCTGTTTGTAAGTCGCGGCGGGAAATCAGGCGGCGTACCGGATACGCTTCCCTGTTGCCATCGAGGCGGTCCTATCACGTGGCGCCACGCGGAGAGGATAGTCTGCTCACCCACACGCGCGACGGGACGGGCCGTCAGGCGGGGCCCGCCACCACCGCACCTCGGCATCCGAACGGATCTGCTGCGGTCGCGAACGGTTGGCTTCCCCGCGCCGTTATCGCACGCAGAACCGTGGGAAGTAAATTAATGTGGCGGCGTGGGGCTTCATGCGCAGTTAATCCCACGCCCGCCCCCTCGGCTCCTCAGCCCATAGGGCTATAAATAGGCGGGGAGGAGCGGGTCGGCACCGCACACGCATCCTTCTTCCCCACTCTCCCGCCTCATCTGCCTTCTCATCCTCCTGCCCCCGCCGTCGAGCAAGAACACTCCTCACCGCGGCGATGAGCTCTTCCTCCGCCGCGGCCCCCGTCGTGCGCTCCGGCGTATGGGACGGCTCGGAGGTGGAGGAGGAACACATCGAGTTCCTCCGCCAAACCCGATGTCTCCCCAGCGCGGACCTCGTGCGCACCCGCCCCGCGCCGGCAGGGGAGACCCGACCGGCGCCGGAGGAGGGCGAGCAGGTCATCTTCCGCTCGCACCTCATGCGCGGCCTGGGGCTGCCGGCGAGCGGTTTCTTCCGCTCGTTCTTGGAGTTCCACAACCTTCAACCACACCACCTCACTCCGAACATGGTGGTGTTGCTCTCCGCCTTCGCCACTCTGTGAGAAGGCTTCCTCGGTGTTCTCCCCACCCTCGAGTTGTGGGGAGAATTCTTCTCTTCTAAGCTCGGCACGCAGGCCGCCCGGCATTCGGCTCGGTCACAGCACCTCGTCATGGTCGGCGCGACAACAGCCGACAACCCCTTTCCTCCCATCTCACTGATAAAGTCGGTGAAGATGTGGCAGCGCTCGTACTTCTACGTGAAGAACCTCTCCATCGACGGCAACTGGGTCAATCTGCCGCCCTTCAACCCCGCCCCCCTGACTGGGAGGCTCCCCAGATGGTCTCACCGGGCCAAATCGCTGACTCCCTCCGGAGTCGCTGCCGTAGCGCGACTCCGAGTCTTGCTACAGTCGAAGGGCCTCGTCGGACCCGACCTTCTGGCCGCCTTCGTGGCGCGCCGAGTCCTCCCGCTTCAAGGTCGGCCTCACTTGATCTGTTAGATGAGCGGCCTCCGAGATCCAAGCCGGATGAGCACGAAGGAGATGCCCCGCAAGGAGGTGGCGAACTTGGTGAACCACATCGCGCACTGCAAGTTCGCGGAGGACTGGCAGTTCGGCAAGGAGCCATACTCGCGCGACAACCCCCCTCCAGTGGTAAGTCGCATCTTTATGTAGTTTTGTCTTCTTTGCAGCCGACTCCGGCCTCTGACTCTTGTCGGCCTCTTTTGGCCAGAACCCCCTCATGGAGCCCGCAGCCGGCGCCACGAGACAGCCCCGCGACTACGTCCCTGACCGTGCGGACAGCGATGTTGACGACCCCGACTTGGGGGCGGCGGCATTGGAGGCCGACGCCAAGAAAGCGGCGGAGAAGGCAGCGACGCAGCTTCAGCCTCGCCACCTTCCCCGATTGGCCTGAAGACGACGCCAACGGGGAAGTCTCCCCGCGCTATCAGCCCAGGGCTGGCCCGGTCGGCCAAGGCGGCGCGAAGAGGCGTCACGCCGGGCCAAGTGCGCCTGGCAGCAAACCGAAGAAGTTCAAGGGGGCGGCCGCCGCGACGAAACGGGAGGAGGCGGCCGCGAAGGCCAACCGCTTCCGAAGGGAAGTGAGAAGGCCGCCACTAGTCTCAGCGTAAGTCCTCATGCTCTTTATTTTCTTTCGTTGGATTTCGCCCGAGTTTTCCTTTATTCTCCCTCCATTCTTCTTCAGGCCCCCCCTCTCCCTTGAGAGAGTCGCCGTCCCCTCTGTCATGGGGTCAGCAGAGACTTTCGCCAATACTCGGCGGCCCGATCCTGCCTCCGACCTCCGAGAGGCGACGGAGCGGAATGCACGGGAGAAGCGCGACAAGGAGGAGGCCGACCGCCTGGAGAAGGCGCAGGCCGAGAAGGCGGCCGCCAACGCCCAGAAGAAGCTGGAGGACGCTGGAGCTGCCCTTGCGGCGAAGCGGCGTGCTGAGGAGGCCGCGCGTCGCTGATCGGCGATGCTCGTCCCCCCATTGTCATCGGCGCCGCCGGCTTCGGAGTTCACGGGGCAGACCGGAGAGGCCGGCACCGAGAACCCCCATGTGGAGGAAGGCGGCGAGGCTTCTGGCTCGGACACGCTCGTGCCGCCTCCGCCACCTCCGCCCCCGTCTAGGAGACGGCACGGCAAACAGCCGATGGGCCAGTCGGAGCCGCCGACCGCAGACGAGGCCGAGGCGCGGCTGCTTCTTCAAGTTGCCACGCCGGTGCGCCGTCGTCTTGAGAGGGCGACCTCGGCGCCGCGACCTCGGGAAGTCGGCACCGCCAGCTCAGCGACCCTGGACGTCGAGGCCTCCAGTGCCGCGCCCACCGGGTGGTTGCGCGGAGGCGACACCGGACCACTGAACCAAGCGCTCCTGGACGTCCAGGCGAAGCTGCGTGCCGAAAGCGAAGCCCTTCAAGACTGCAACAGGGCGCATCTGTCCCCGCGGACATCTGTCCGAGTACGTTTTCTTCTTCTTTCTGATTCTTGTTTTTCTCGTGGGCGCCACGGCTACCCCACTGGGTGTAGTCCTCGAGTTCCGAGCCGTGCTGCCGGCGGCGGTCGGAACTCCTCTAGCAGTTCGAATCGATTTCGCCTTTGTTGGCTTTTTGTAGGAGTATCATAACCTCCGCGCCGCTGCCTTCAACCGCAATGTTGAAGAGCTGAACAAGCGGACCGCCGACTTGGTGGAAAGCCGGGGTGAGTTCTTTTCTTCCTTCTTGGCGAGCTGGGCGCCTGCAGTCAGTAGTCCCGAGATTCGGGCCGACTGCTGAGCAGTCGGGCCGGATCTCCCCGGCGATCTATTTTACTGACGACTTGCTTGTTTTCTTTTTTCGTTCTTCAGGTGCCAACGCCGCCCTTAAGGAGCAGCTGGGCGAGACCAACACTTCTCGGCATGCCAAGGAGGAGGAGTGCGGCAGGCTCGCCAAAGAGCGTGACCTGCTGGCGACGCAGCTGGCCGAGCAGAGGGAGTTGCTCCAGAAGGCGCAGGACGAGGCCAAGACGCGGGAGGCCGCTCTTATGGACGAGTTCGAGATCGAGCACTCCGCCTGGACCGACAAGGAGGCGATGCTGACATCCGGCTACCACGAGATCGAGGACATCGTCGACGGTAAGTTTCTTTCGTCTCTTTGGGCTTCCGACTATGTGTCAGGCCGGGTTCTGATTTTTCGGCTTTCTTCTCTTTTGTGCTGGCAGACTTCTTTCCTAGTCATTCACAGGCAGTCCCTCCGCCATCGATGCTGCTCGGGGGGCGCTTGAAGAGCGGCGGCGAGGAGATCGCCGCTAATGCCCCCGAACCATCGGCGAGCAGGTCTGAGCATTGAAGCCCGTCTTCGTCCGGCTCACGGCTGCTTTGTGCGGCTTCAGCGTGGCGCGCCAGACGATTGCCGACTGTGGCGGACATGCCGCTCTGCGACCGCCAATCGAACACCGACCGGCCGGAAATCGCCGCCGACCGTCTTGAGGCTTGAAGGGCTCCTCGCCCGTGATGGAGCACGCCGGCCTTGGAGTTAAATCAAGGCATGGTATCCGGGCTGGACTGGACCGCTGGCAGCGTTCGGTCGAGGCCCAGCCGAGCCGGAGGTCCGTGGGCGCCCTTGTCGGCGTCGGGCGGCCATCGCCGAGTACACGGACACCAACGTCTTCGTTCGGCGGGCTGAAGGCAGTGAGGAAGTGCCGCCGGACTGGTTCGGGATGAACCCGGAGTATGGCGAAGACTCGACGGAGGTGATCGACTCCAGCGCCGAGGAGGAGGACGAGGCGGAGGACGGAGGCGAGGCGGAAGCGCCAGAAGACGGAGCAGGCGGCCAGCCTCAGGCCGATCGCTGTCGTGGTGTTCTCACGGGGGGTGCTAGACGACATATGCCACGAGGTGGCTTCGTGTGGGGGCAAGACTGCTGCTGATAGGCCCGGGAGCGGGTATGCGAGTAGCACGCGGTGGTTTACCCAGCTTCGGAGCTCTCCGGAGAGATAATACTCCTACTGCTGCATGTCTGAGTGTATCTATCTGGGGTGTACATCGGGCAGTACAAAGTGCTCCTGGAGCTGTATCTGAAAGCAGTGCCGCTGGCATCTGGTTTCATATATGCATGTATGTGGCATGCTCTAGTGGCCGGCCATGCTTATGGCCGTGAGCATATGTGTGCTCATGCGTGAGTGCATGGGAGAGTGAGTCCTCATCTTGGTGGATGGATGGATGGCTAGCTTATATAGTGTGGGGGTAGCTTAGTATGTAAGCTATGTAGGCATGGGCTAGGCATGGTGGGTGTCACACTTGTCCCCTGGGTCACTTCATAAATAGTGCCTAGGGACAAGTGTCACTGTACATGATGGCTGGGGTGTCACGTGAACAGTGCCAGGTACAGTCGTCACGTCGGGCTGCAGTCGGCAGTCGGCAGTCGGCCGTGGGCGGAGTTAGCGATCGGCGATCGGCTGGTGGCGCATCGTGCCGGCTTTGTGGCGGAGTCGTGATCGGCCCGGGCGGCGGAGTCGGCATCGCGATCGGCTGAGTGGCGGAGTCGGCGATCGGCCTCCTGAAGGTCGCAAGCCAGTCGGCTTGCTTCGTCGCCGTCTGGGACTCGGCTTCTCGAGGTCGCCACTGGGACTCGGCTTCTCCGAAGGTCGCGAGCTGGGACTCGGCTTCCCCGAAGGTCGCCAGCCGGGACTCGGCCTCCCCGAAGGTCGCCAGCCCAGAGTCGGCTTGTCCGAAGGTCGCCAGCTGGGACTCGGCCTCCCCGAAGGTCGCCAGCTGGGACTCGGCTTCTCCGAAGGTCGCCAGCTGGGACTCGGCTTCCCGAAGGTCGCCAGCTGGGACTCGGCTTCCCGGAGGTCGCCAGCTGGGACTCAGCTTCTCCGAAGGTCGCCAGCTGGGACTCGGCCTCCCCGAAGGTCGCCAGCCGGGACTCGGCTTCTCCGAAGGTCGCCAGCCGGGAAGTCGGACTGAGGGGCTTTGCTAGCCCCGATGTCTTGAATTATTGTCTCGCCGTCTTCGGGATATCCGTGCCCAATTACTCCGACAGTAGCCCCCAAGCCTCCGGGCAACTTGGCAAAGTTGGGCGGAGGTTTTTTGGCGATTGTTCATGGAAATGGTCATAAAAAAAAGACAAAGTTAGTTTATGCAGATATATCAAATGTTTGCTTTTAGCATTGCAAATTTTATGCGGAGGGTGCCGACTCGGTTTCGTCCGAGCCCCCTTAATCTTTTTCGTGTTCCCTCCGCTTTTTGGCTTGTGCTCTCGCTCGCCGGACAGCCGCTCTGCGGTCTGTGGCTGAGAGTGGGCCGCGAAGTGGAGTGTACAGTACTCAGACTCTGAGAGCGGATTTAACCGAGTAGATACTTGTAAAGGAAACGGTCGGGTCGCCCGAAGCGTTTTTCTTCCCGGACGTTTTTCGCGTGGGTGGCCTCCAGCGTTCACTCTTGCCAGTCGGACAGCCGCTCTGCGATCGAGAGTGGGCCTTTGATACCGCGCACGCGGTACTAAGCCGCTCGGGAACTAACGCCTCAAAGTTGCAGCGGCCAGCCTCGGCTAACTCGCTGGCGCCGGGCGTAACAGTGATGCAACTGTAATAAAATGCGGAGATAGCCCCCGAGCATCGCCCGGGGTTATCCGTGCTCTTGCGGTGCGAAAATATGCGGGTGAGGAGCTCACATTGATTTTCGTGTAGTCGCGGTCGTCGAAGATAGCCGCGCGACTTCGGCGCTGGGCCAGGCCAGCGCCCAAGACCATTGGTAGTAGCCGAGCCCCGGTGCTCGGTGGGGTCCCGGTCGGTCAGGCTCGACCGGCCAGGTGGCGAGGCATCTTGCAACGCCCTTTTTCTTCTTCTTCTCTTCTGCCGGCTGCTGGCAGCCGGACAAAACTCTTCTCTTGTCTGCAATCTTCGGGCCGAAGCGCGCTTGGCCTACTGGTAGTAGCCCCGAGATTTGGGCCGATCACGAGTAGTCGGGCCGGATCTTCCAACAGCTACTTTGTCTTCTTCTTCACGGGCGTGTCAACAAGACTGGCTGGTGTAGCCCCGAGATTCGGGCCGATTCTTTGAGCGATCGGGCGGATCTCCCGGAAACTACTTTTGGTCTCTCTTTTCTCGTCGGTAGGCTATGCTGCTGGGCGTCTGGTGATCGGCCGGGAGCATCGGGTGGACTGCAACGGTCTGCGTAGTGAGATCCTTCTCCTTTCTTTTTTTTAGCACCCGGACATTTTATACTCGGCCGGGCACCCGGGAACTTTTCTCCAGCCGGCCCCATTTTTCTTTTTTAGCAGTCGGCCTGCTACTTTGGCATCTGAGCAGCCGACCCTTCTGCCCTCTTTTTTTTCTCTTTTTTTTTTGCAAGCCAGCCTGACTTTTCTTCCAGCCGGTCCTTGGGCAGCCGGCAGCCAGCCAGGCCGGCCGGGTGGCGGGCGAAGCCGGCAGGTGGCGGAGCCGCCAGCGGCGGAGCAGCCCGTCCGGCTGGGCGGAGTCGGCAGCGGCTCGAGCTGCCGCGGAGGCTCGGAGGCCGGCAGCGGAGGTGGCCGGGTTGGGGGAGCCGGATGGGGCCTTGATGGAGAAGGCCGCGGGGCGGCGATTTGGCAGGCGGGCGTGGCGAGCCAGAGGCCGGGGCCAGCTTGTAGGAGGCGTGGAGCCGGCGGGGAAGCACTGGAGCCGGCCGGGCCGCACGGGAGGAGGGGCAAAGACGACGCTGCCAGCGGCCGACGGTCGCGACGGGCCGCCGGAGCCTGAGCGACCCGGGCGCCGTCTGTGCCGGGCGCGCGGAGGCGGGGGAAGCTGCCGGGGCGGCGTGGCCCACGAGAGCCGGGGAGGGCGCCCAGCCGAGCCGCGACGCAGGCGCGGGAGGCCGGACCCGCGCTGCTAAGGGGCCGAGCGAGGCGCAGTGGAGCCGGCGAGACAGAGCCGGGCGAGGCGGGCCGCCATGGGCGGAGGCGGAGGGGGTTCGGAGGCGGCGGGCGGTAGGGGAGGCCGGGCTCGGGGCGGCGTCTTTGGGCGTGGCGACCAGTGGTCGCGGAGCGGCAGCCGCAGAGGCGCGCTGGGGAGTCAGCCTCGCGAGGAGCGGAGCAGGGCAGGCGGGCGCGAGGAAGGAAGGGACGGACCAGCGAGACGGCCGGATCTGTGCGGTGAGCCGAGCCAGCCGGGCCGGGTTGCCGCGAGTCGGCTGCCAGCGCAGCGACTCGGGCGGGAGGGCCTGGACACGCAGCGCGGGAGCGCTGAACCCGCGTCGGCGGGTGGCGAGCAACCAGCCGGCGAGGCAACCCGCGGGCGGCGATCCGCCAGGCACGCACCGGGATCTTGGCGGGGCCTTGGTCGAGCTCGAGGCCGGCCTGACCGGCGCTGGAGGCAGCGCCAGCCAGACGTTGAGGGAGCTAGACCTGGCGCTGGCCGTGGCGACCCGGCCAGCCGGCGTGGGTGCTCGGGCAGGAGCCGCAGCAGATAAGCGGGCCGCAGGGAGCGGTCGTGGTCGTTGCCGCAGCGTAGAGGCGGCTCTTGCGCGTCGCAGACGGAGAACGGGGAGGGCTGCCATTGCAGCGGATGTCCGAGTAGTGTATGGTTGCTGCACAAGGAGTGTACTAGGCATATCTGGTTTCCTTCTGGAAGTGTATGACCATGGTTTTGGCGGTGCATGGCCATTGTACAGGAAGCATCCAACCATTATCTGGCCATTGCCTCGGGGCAAACGGAGAGCGAGGGAGGCGCAGCACAGAGGAGAGCCGACGCGAGCGGTACGCACATGGATGCGGCCGACCGAAGCGAGGCGTCGCGGCGCGCAAGGGCGGACGGCCGGCGTCGCAGCGGGGGCGACGAAGATGGCGAGGCCGATGACGAGGATGCGCCGTCTCGCGCGGTTGCCCGGGAGCGTGTTGATGTCGAGCCCTCGAGCTCTACCGGAGAGACGACGACGATGCCACGGTGATGATGAAAGTGGTCCCGCCCGGACTGCGAAACCAGCAGCAGCGCGGTAGCATAGTACCGCCCCACGGTGGGCGCCAAATGTCGTGGTGTTCTCACGGGGGTGCTAGATTTACATATGCCACGCAGGTGGCCGTGTGGAAGCAAGACTGCTGCTGATAGGCCCGGAGGCGGGTATGCGAGTAGCACGCGGTGGTTTACCCAGCTTCGAGCTCTCCGAGAGATAATACTCCCTCTTCTTGCATGTCTGAGTGTATCTATCACGGGTGTACATCGGGCGATACAAAGTGCTCTGGGCTGTCTGGCGATGCGGGCCGCATCTGGTTTCATATATGCATGTATGTGGCATGCTCTAGTGGCCGGCCATGCTTATGGCCGTGAGCATATGTGTGCTCATGCGTGAGTGCATGGGAGAGTGAGTCCTCATCCTGGTGGATGGATGGATGGCTAGCTTATATAGTGTGGGGGTAGCTTAGTATGTAAGCTATGTAGGCATGGGCTAGGCATGGTGGGTGTCACACTTGTCCCCTGGGTCACTTCACAAATAGTGCCCAGGGACAAGTGTCACTGTACATGATGGCTGGGGTGTCACGTGAACAGTGCCAGGTACAGTCGTCACGTCGAGACTGCTGTCGGCATCGGCGATCGGCCGGCGGAGTCGGCGGTCGGCCGGCCCGGTGGTGGAGTCGGCAATGCTCGGCTGGCGGAGTCGGCGATCGTGATCGG
This sequence comes from Aegilops speltoides, assembly GCA_021437245.1. Classification (NCBI taxonomy): domain Eukaryota; kingdom Viridiplantae; phylum Streptophyta; class Magnoliopsida; order Poales; family Poaceae; genus Aegilops; species Aegilops speltoides. Next base: position 239,995,819 of record CM038142.1, read on the forward strand.
CTGGTGGCGGAGTCGGCGATCGGCCTGGTGGCCGAGTCGTGATCGGCTTTGGTGGCGGAGTCGGCAGTCGGCCTCCTGAAGGTCGCAAGCCCAGAGTCGGCTTGCTTCAGAGTCGCCGTCTGGGACTCGGCTTCTCCGAAGGTCGCCAGCTGGGACTCGGCTTCTCCGAAGGTCGCCAGCTGGGACTCGGCTTCCCCCAAGGTCGCCAGCCGGGACTCGGCCTCCCCAAAGGTCGCCAGCCCAGAGTCGGCTTGTCCGAAGGTCGCCAGCTGGGACTCGGCCTCCCCGAAGGTCGCCAGCTAGGACTCGGCTTCTCCGAAGGTCGCCAGCTGGGACTCGGCTTCCCGAAGGTCGCCAGCTGGGACTCGGCTTCCCGGAGGTCGCCAGCTGGGACTCGGCTTCTCCGAAGGTCGCCAGCTGGGACTCGGCCTCCCCGAAGGTCGCCAGCTGGGACTCGGCTTCTCCGAAGGTCGCCAGCCGGGAAGTCGGACTGAGGGGCTTTGCTAGCCCCGATGTCTTGAATTATTGTCTCGCCGTCTTCGGGATATCCGTGCCCAATTACTCCGACAATCGCGCCTCCAGCAACGAGCCGCGCGGAGACAAGGCGACTGCCGCCGGAGGCGACCAAGCTGAGACCGCCCAGCCAACTGCCCCGGCACCCGACGCCGCCGTCTCCTCCGATCCTCCGGCCCCGGAGACTGCCTCCTAGGCTGTTCTTTTCCGCCTCTGTTTATCTGTCTTTAGTACTCTTTTGAAGATTTGTTAGGTTCGAACAATTCCACCCGCGGGGTGTATCCTGAATTTCTATTCGAAAATTCGGCCATGGGCCTATGTAAATATTTATCCAATTTCCGCCTTTCCTTGCTTATTGCTCCTTAGACTTTTTCCTTTGCCGTCTTCCTTTAGTTGCTGCCTTGCCGGCTGGACAGCTGCTCTGCGGACTGTCGCTAGGTCAAGTGCTTGGCTACTTCGGGAAGGCAAGTACTTTGTCGTTTAGAGTTTCTTTAGCAAGTCGGCTAGAAAGTGACAGGCCGACTATCCAAGAGTCGGCCGTTTTTGATAAAAGTTAAGACGGCGAGCCGACTACTCATGAGTCGGCTCTGCAAAGAGAGGCTGGTAGCCAGCTTAAGCTATGCATACGCTTTAGGTCCTTAGCCGTTTTTTCATGTGTGCGCGCATTCTCGCTTGTTCTCCACCTACCAACAGTCGCTCTGCGAGTTGCGACTTTCAACAGGAGACGGCTTGAGCGCAACACATTACTTGTCCGACTGCAGGAAGCATTTCATAGCGCAAGACGGCAAGTCCCCGGGCCGACTGGTCGGACCCGGTGCCAGACGGTATGATAAAAAGAGTAGCATATTCGGAAGCGTGATTCTTATCATACAGATAACAAAAAAGGCAGTCCCCGAGCTCGTCTCACGGGGCCTAAGGTCTTAGTATTTTAATACAAAGGGGGTAGTGCGATACATACTGCATCAACTATAAAATCTTCGAAGAAGATTCACGTTCCACGGGCGCTCTGTTTCTTTGCCGGAGTCGTCCCTCTTGCGCGCTCGAGGCTTCTGAGCGTCAATCAGATATTAGGAGCCGTTGCCCAGCACCTTGCTGATGATGAAGGGACCCTCCCAAGGTGCCGACAACTTGTGCTAGCCGGCTGTTCTCTGAATCAGCTAGAGCACAAGGTCGCCCTCTTGGAATGATCTCGGCTTCACCTTTCGGTTGTAGTATCGGCGCAGACTCTGCTGGTAGATGCCGGACCGGCTGAGTGCCAACAGTCGGCCTTCTTCCAGCAGGTCGACGCCGTCTTGGCGTGCTTCTTCAGCTTCCTCTTCGGTGTACATGGTGACTCGTGGAGAGTCGAACTCTATATCCGTTGGGATGACGGCTTCGGCACCGTAGACGAGGAAGAAAGTCGTGAAGCCGGTTGACTTGTTTGGAGTCGTGCGCAGACTCTAGAGGTCGGCTGGTAGCTCCTCGACCCAACAGTCGGCCGAACGCTCGAGTGAATCGACCAGTCGAGGCTTGATGCCGGACAGGATGAGGCCGTTTGCTCGTTCCACCTGGCTGTTTGACTGCGGGTGGGCAATGGACGCTAAGTCCAGTCGGATGCCCTGTGTCGCGCAGAAACGGGCCAAGGCGCCCTTGGCAAAGTTTGTGCCGTTGTCGGTGATGATGCTGTGCGGTATGCCGTACCGCACCGTGATGTCGGCGATGAATGTCACTGCAGCCGGTCCGTTCAACTTCTTGATGGGCTTTGCTTCTACCCACTTGGTGAACTTGTCCACCACGAAAAGCAGGTGAGTTAGGCCGCCTTGGGACGTCTTGAATGGTCCTACCATGTTCAGGCCCCAAACTGCGAAGGGCCAGGCGATGGGGATTGTTTTTAGCGCGGAAGCCGGCTGAAGTGGCTTGGAGCGGAACATCTGGCACCCCTTGCATTTTTGGACTAGCTCTTTAGCTTCTTCCAGGGCAGTCGGCCAAAAGAAACCGTGCCGAAAAGCTTTGGCGACAAGTGCCCTTGAAGCCACATGGTGGCCGCACTCGCCCTGATGGATGTCTCTGAGAATTACCTGGCCTTGTTCTGACTCTACGCAGCGCTGGTAGACACCAGTGACACTGCGCCTGACTAGCTCTCTGTTAACTATGGTGTACGCTGCTGCTCGGCGTTGCACTTGCCACGCCAGGATCTGATCTGTCGGCAGCTCTCTGTTCACTAGAAACTTGAGAATGGGCTGCGCCCATGAGGGCGCTGCTATTTCTTCAACTGGTACCACAGGGACTTGGACAAGGGTGGCCGGGCTGGGAGGCGGCGGGCTGGAGTCCGGGACCGCTTGCTGGATTGACGGAGTCTCTGGGCGGCCGCGCATCCTCGGGCAGGCTCAAGAGTCCCGGGCGGGTTCTCAAGTCCCGGGCCGGTGGTGCGATCCCCGGTCGAGTTCTCAAGTCCCGGGCGGCCAGTTGTGATTTTCTTGGGGCCGTCGGCTGGGGCTCTGGAGTCGGATCCGACTACTTCTGGAGGAGTCGGCACAAAGATGGAGTCTCACTCTGGTGAAGGCTTGATAGACGGCTTGAGGAGGCGCTGAAGGGCGACACCGGAAGGTATCGCTTGGCGAGTGGAGCTGACTCGTGCCAAGGCATCTACTTGATCATTGTCATTTCTTGGCACGTGAAGGAATTTGCACCCCTCGAAGTATCCGCCGAGTTGCTGCACCAGGAAGCGGTAGTTCGCCATGTTTGCGTCTTTGGCATCCCAGTCGCCGGATGATTGCTGAACCACCAAGTCGGAGTCGCCATAGCACAGGATCCGGCGGATGCCGAGTTCTTTGGCAAGCCGGAGCCCATGAATGAGCGCCTCATACTCGGCGACGTTGTTGGAGGCGGCGAAGTGGATCTGCAGCGCATACTTGAGCTTGTCGCCTTTAGGGGAGGTGAGGACGACGCCGGCTCCCAGGCCGGTGCGCATCTTGGAGCCGTCAAAAAGCATCCGCCAATGGGTGGAGTCAGGCGCTGGCGGCAGGTACTAGGTCTCGGCCCAGTCGACGAGGAAGTCGGCCAGCGCCTACGACTTGATGGTGGTGCGGGGCTGGTAGTAGATGGTGTAAGCAGCCAGATCTATAGCCCATTTGGCTACTCGGCCGGAGGCGTCTCGGCTTCCAATGATCTCGGCCAGCGGTGCCATGCAAACCACGGTAATTGGGTGTTCTTGGAAGTAAGGCTTCAGCTTCTTGGCGGCAAAATGCACACCGTAGCACATCTTCTGGTAGTGAGGGTAGTTCTGCTTGGAGGTCGATAGTACCTCACTTAGGTAATATACCGGTCTCTGGACAGGGAGCGCATTGCCTTCCTCCTTGCGCTCGACTACGATGACTGTGCTGACTACCCGGCTGGTGGCGGCGATGTACAAAAGCATGGGCTCCTTGGGGGCCGCCAACATAGGGGGAGTAGTCAACATCTTCTTTAGTTGGAGAAATGCCTCATCCGCCTTGTGGTTCCACTCAAAAAGGGTGGTCTTCTTCATCAATTGATATAAGGGCAGAGCTTTCTCGCCTAGCCGACTGATGAATCGACTGATGGATGCCAAACAGCCGGTGAACTTCTCCACATCTAACAGTCGACTGGGTACCTCCATCCTCTCGATGGCCTTGATCTTTACGGGGTTGCACTCTATACGCGTTCGAGACCCGGGAAGCCAAGGAGTTGGCGGCTGGTACTCAGCGCCTTCTCGAGGTTGAGCTTGATCACGGAATCGGCGCAGATTCTCAAAGGTCTCCTTGAGGTCTTCCAACTGTCCCATGCTTCTCCGTCTTCACCACCACATCATCCACATAGACATGGGCATTCCTGCCGAGTTGCTTCAGGAGGCACTTCTGCATGCAACGCTGAAAGGTGGCGCCGGCATTCCTCAAGCCGAACGTCATCGTCAGGTAGCAGAAGGCTCCGAATGGCGTGATGAAGGCGGTCTTCAGTCTGTCCGCTGGGTTCAGCTTGATCTGGTGATATCCTGAATATGCGTCTAGGAAACTCAGCAGCTCGCATCCGGCTGTGGAGTCTATCACCTGGTCAATTCTTGGTAAGGCAAACGGGTCCTTAGGGCAGGCTTTGTTGAGGCTTGTGTAGTCGATACACATCCGCCATTGCTTGTTCTTCTTTAGCACCAAAACCGGGTTCGCCAGCCACTCTGGGAAAAACACTTCCATGATGAAACCGGCTGCCAGGAGCCGGGCTATCTCCTCTCCAACAACTCTTCTTTTCTCTTCTGACAGGCGGCGCAAGGGCTGCCTGACGGGTTTCACATATGGTCTGACGTGTAGCTTGTGCTCGGCGAATTCCGTCAGTACACCCGGCATGTCTTTGGGGGACCATGCAAAGATGTCTCGATTCTCACGGAGGAAATCGACGAGCTCGCCTTCCTATTTGCTGTCAAGGCCTGTGCCTACGACAGCGTGCCTCTCTGGGTGCTCCGGGTCCAAGGGTATCTTCTTGGTTTCTTTGGCCGGCTTGAATGATCCTTCTGATTCCGCCTCCTTGGGGTCGGGCGACATCTCTGGCTGCTTTCCTGCCATCGCCACAACCCGGTCGAGGAGTCGTTTCTCGGCCGCGATCACCAGGGACTCGGCCAGCCGACTGCTCTCGGCCGCGCAGGCGGACGACTTCTTGTAGTCACCGGCTACAGTCAGAATCCCCTTCGAACTCGGCATCTTCATCTTGAGGTAGGCGTAGTGGGGAACCACCATGAACTTGGCCAAGGTAGGTCAGCCAAGCAGGGCGTGGTATGGGCTCTCCAAGTCCACCACTTCGAACCAGACCGGCTCTCAGCGGAAATGATCTTTGTCTCCGAAGAGGACGTCTATCAGGATCTTGCCGATTGGCGAACAGGAAAGGCCGGGTACAATTCCATGGAACACGGTCCGGCTGCTCTGCAGCTGTCTTCGTTTGATTCCTAGCTTCTCCATGGTGTCTTTGTACAGGATGTTGATGCTGCCGCCTCCGTCTATCAGGACTCGCGAAAAACGGGCGGCCTGCCTATCAGTGGCCAAGGTGGCACCTAGGACCAGGGCATAAGAGCCCGGACTCGGCATTACCTCTGGGTGATCCGCCCTAGTCCAACTGATAGGCCTCTCGGACCAGTGCATGAACTCCAGAGTATCTGTTGCTACTGCATTTACTTCTTGTTGCAGCTGGCGCCTGCTGCGCCGGTCCTCCGCCACACTAGTGAATACCACATAGGCTCCATGCTCTTCTGGGAACTCATCTTGCACCACGCCGATTGGGCGAGCAGCCGGCTGCTGAGGCGGCGGTGGAGGCGGCGGCCCAGCAGGCGGAGGGGGAGTGAGGCCGTCTCCCTTGGCGGTTCTGGTGAGCCAGTGGCACTTTCTGGTGGTGTGATTCGACGGCTTCGCGTCGCTGTGGAACTTGCAGGGACCATCCAAAGTCTGCTTGTAGGAGAAAGCTGGCAACCAGTTGGATTTGCCGCCTTTCTACCGTTTGGCCGGAGGCTGCCCCTCCGGCTGTTGGTCTTCAACTGTCGCCACTTGCCGACTGTTGGAAGTCGGCTGTAGGGCCTTGCGCTTGTTGTCGTTCTGTTGCCGCCGACCGGGTGTCTCCAACCGGTTTTTGGGAGCTTTGAGGTCACTTTGCCAGCGCCGACTTGGATCTCTGTCTTTCATGGAAGAGTCGGTCAGAAGGCACTTGTTCGCTATGATTAGCGCTTAAATCGAGGGTCTCTGGCTCGCCGCAGAGGAGCTCAGCTTGAGGAGGGTGCCTCGCACCCGGCGGTGAAGTACTCAATAGCTCGCACCTCGTGCACGCCGCAGGAGCTTCGGCTCGCCCAGTAGCGTGAGGTAGTCGCAAGACGATTCATCGAGGCCTTGCACGCACAAGGAAAGCTGGCGCGGCTTGGGAGGTCGCTTATGCGTGCTCGTGAAGTTGCGGATGAAGGCTTGATGAAGTCGACCCAGCTGTTGATCTTCGGGGCTTCGGGCTGTTCAACCATGTCCGGCCGTGCCACAGCATCGAGGAACGCATTTCACGGCAACTCGCTTGTTGCCGCTTTGCTATCCGACGGCCGTGGAGTAGTCTATCAGCCAGTCCTTCGGCTTCACGGAGCCGGTGTACTTGGGTGCATCTCGGGGGAGCGTGAACCCTTTGGGGAAGGGCTCGTCTCGGCGCGGGCCCAAAACAAGGCGGACCTAACTCATCTTCCTCTTCAAATGGCCAGGATCGATGGAGTCGGTCAATCCGTTGGCGGGCGTCGTTCTCTCCGACTCCCTCTCGGCGGCCAAGGCGACCTCCGAGAGTCAGATGCTCAACAAGCGGCGGGGAAACTCGCCGCTCCCTTCTGGGCAGGGGAGGCACGTGGTCGCCCTGTCGTTTCATCGCTTCTCGCCGCCGCCTTGGTCGCGCCGATGGTGATGTGAGTCCGACTGTGACTGACAGCTGGCTCCTTCTCTTTCCTTCCGCGGGCTCCGCCAGTCGGCGTCCGAGAGATCGCGCCTTGATCTCAGCGGGGGTAGGGGGGGCAAGTCGTCATTCGGCTGCTGCAGCGCGTGCGCGCAGCCGCGTTTTGCGCAGCAACCGCGTCGAGGAGCAGCTGGACTCGCTCCGTCATCAAACGGTGCTCTTCGCCCTCGAAGTTCTTCAGCTCGTCAGTCGCCGCTTGGGCGGCACGGATGTTTTCCGCATGGGTGGCGATACGGGGCGTTGTGCCCCGAACAAGTCAGCGATGTCACGCCGCTCGCCGATCACAGATAGACGGCTCGCCCGCTTGGAGCCGGTGAGCCCACAGCGCGATCCATCTCGGCTGGTATGCCTCTGACAAGCGCCTCATGCTTGCCAGCTTCTTGGCGCCTTCGATGATCTGAAGGCGGCGTGTCTCGAGCGTCTCGGCGTCTGCGTCCTCTGGAATGGGTGCGGTAAGGTCTTGCAGGGCCGCGGCAAGCTGGTCCTGGGCTTCTTCACCGGAGTGCTCGCCGTGACTGATGATGAGCACTTCGGTGACGGCGCTTCCGCCGCTCTCCTCGTACGGAAGCGGCTCGTCGTAGACCACCACGTTGGTGGGGAAGATGTCAAGCGACACGGCGTCGGAGTCGACCAGCATCGGGTCGGTGGAGCCTACGGATGCCAAGACTACGGCAGGCTCGCCGGCGACGTGGAGTTGGTCAAGGAGGCCCGCGAGAAGGCTCTCGGGGCCACCCGTGCCTGCGCCGGAGGAAGGTTCGTCGGAGAGGCGCACCTCGCCGACAAGTTCGGCGAGGCTGCTCGCGGCGCAGGCGACCTCAGCGCCGCGCAGCGCGTCGATGCAGACTCCATCTGGCGAGCATGGCTGGCTGCGCTCGCCAGGGAGAAAGAGGGTTCCCGTCCAGAACAGATCTCCGGACGACGGTGCACCTCGCCCCATGGTGGGCGCCAAATGTCGGGGGTTGGGTGCGACATATGCCAAAGGATGGCTTATCATGGTGGGGGCGAGTAGAACATCGCCGGTGCCTGGAAACGGGATGAGGTGTAGGCATGCACGCCGGCGAATCTTACCCAGCTTCGGGGCTCTCCGGGGAGATAACACCCCTACTGCTGCTCTGCGGGGTCTCCGCATGATCACTAAAGCAAGGTGACTACAATCATGCTCCTGGAGCTGTGTCGGGAGGCAGGAGAGAGCAAGGCTAGTTCTCTCCTCCCTATGCTATCTGGTCTAACTCTATCAAGGTCCGAACCCCTTGCATGGGTGCCCCGGGGGGTTTATATAGGCCTACCCCCCGGGGGTACAATGGTAATCCGGCTGGGTGCGGGCCCCAGCCGTCTGTCTCTCACACCGCCATTCTTCCCGCCGGCTTCTGGGGCCCGCCGACTGGTGGGCCTCATGGACAGCTCGACATCTGCGGCAAAGCACTCGATGACGCGGGCTTGGTCATCGGGTCGTGGCAATAGTGCCGCCGTCTATCAGGCGATCACTGTCGCCATTCCCCATCCAATCTGGTTAATGGCTTGCGGGGCCCTGAAGAGGAGGCGGCCGACTCTGGAGGCCGACTCCTCGTGGCCGCCTTTCGGGTGCCCAGCCGCCTTCTACCCACCGCAAAGCGGCCCCGTGGTCTTTGGGCAAGATAGGCCGGCGTCGTGGGTGCAAAGTCGTCGCGCCTTCGTGGCTGAGAAACAGGCAGGCATGGCAACAATGGACGGCCTCGCCAAGATCTTCCGCGATACGGCTCACCAGTAGCCATGCCGCTTCCTCGTAGCAGGGAGGGACGGCCACATCGCGGACTGCACTCGCATCGGGCTTCGTGGAAGAGTCATGGGCCGACTCCCATAGTCGGCCTCTCCGGAGGTTGCCAGCTTGGAGTCGGCTTGCCTTGGAGTCGCTGCCTGGGACTCGGCTTCGGAGGTCCCAGTACCGACTCGGCTTCACCGGAGGTCGCCACCGACTCGGCTTCTCAGGGAGTCGCCGTCTGGGACTCGGCTGGAGGGGCGCGGCCTGCCCCGATGTCTTGAAAGATCTAGGGCCCGGGGTTAGCCTACCCGTGGCCCATTACTCCGACATCGACAGTGGCAATGAAGTGGGTGGTTGGTGGGAAACAAAGTTCTTTGTCGTCCGCTTCCCATTCGAGCCAGACATAGTTCGGCTGAGAATTCCCTGACAAGGAGAGGGACTTCAATGAGTTTAACACGTCACCGACAGGCGAGTGCTGAAAGATGTCAGTGGAGCTGAACTCCAAGACTGGCGCCCAGTAGGGTTTGATGGACGCGGGTGCACATGGTCCGGAACACATGGCCGGAGACGAGTCTGAGGTTTTGGTGACACAAGCCCAACCTGATGTCGGGTCTGTGTGTGGCTCGAGCGCCGCTGAGTCCGCGGCCTCCGTGGCGGGGTTAAGCTTCCCGTCTTCTAGCGACTCAGCCCACTCTGGCTCTATGGCCAGGGCAATCTCAGGTGCTATGTCCTGCATGTGACCCGATGACATATCTAGGTCATGTTCATCGTGGTGGCCTGGGACATACGTCATGGGCTCAAATCCATTGAAGATCAAGTCTCCATGGATATTAGCCACAAAATTCAGGCTTCCAAATCTGACCTGATGGCCAGGTGCGTAGCTATCGATCTGCTCTAGATGGCCAAGCGAGTTGGCCGCAGTGCAAAGCCGCCGAATACGAAGATTTGCCGGGGGGGAAGATCCCCCCTGGACTGTGTTGTTGTAGATGATTGATGGAGCCATCAAGCCTTCTGGTCACAACGCAGCGGAAATCTCAATGAAAGCACCAATGTCGGTGTCAAAACCAGCGGATCTCGGGTAGGGGGTCCCAAACAGTGCGTCTAAGGCTAATGGTAGTAGGAGGCGGGAGACACAATGTTTACCCAGGTTCGGGCCCTCTCTATGGAGGTAAGACCCTACTTCCTCCTTGATTGATCTCGATGAAAATGAGTATAACAAGAGTTGATCTATCGCGAGATCGTAATGGCTAAACCCTAGAAGTCTAGCCTATGAGGTTATGATTGTTGTGGCTAAATCCTAGAAGTCTAAACCCTCCGATTTATATAGACACCGGGGGGACTAGGGTTGTACAAAGTCGGTTACAGAGAAAGGAATCTAATATCCGATTAGCCAAGCTTGCCTTTCCATGCAAAGGAGAGTCCCATCCGGACATGGGACAAAGTCTTCTATCTTGTATCTTCATAGTCCAACAATCTGGTCAAAGCATATAGTCCGCCTGTCCGAGGACCCCTTAGTCCAGGACTCCCTCACCCGTGCCCATCTTCGTTCAATTTTCTGTATGTGCACCTTAGGCTCATTCTTTGTTTCCTTCCCATGAGTTGCCTCATCAGGTGTGCAGTACCCTGCATAAATGTCAGCAGGGATCTCAAAAGTAGTGTTGACTTCCAGTTTCTTTCCTCCCTTCTGAGGTCTTTTGCCATCTGCCATTTTCTTCAGCTGAGGAATTTGAACTATTGAGTTCTCTGAAGAAGTATGCAACTTTTCTTCGAGGAATGCTGCAAATGAGTTAAGTTGATGAGAACCTAGTGATTCAGCAGCACACATGTGTACTTGTGAATAGAGTATAGGTGCGAAGAATTTGGAGAGGTCATATGCGTTCTCAGAAGTTTTTGCAAAACAGATAGGTTTGAGGAAATTGACCAGATGTGTCTTGAAGAATTTCACTAAGCGTTCTTTGACTTAGGCTCCAGAGTTGTGTGGATTGGGAAATTCACATAATTGAGGAATCTTGAGGAAAAACGTCACTTAGAGAAAAAGATCAAGAACAGACGATTGTGTGAGGTGTTTAGAGTGTGGAAGTTGAAGAATAAACACCTTTTGAAGATTTGATGAAAATCACCAGTATTAACAAAGGCAGTAAAAGTAACTTTTAATTACCAACACGACAAACTAGGAGTATAGATTTAGAAGTTCATCAATCCAGATCTTCCACGCCCTAACTTGGCAAAGGAAGACAGCTACGACGGCGGCAGAGAGAAGATGTCCACGGCCGGCGCGAGTACGACGGCGACGAGGTCGAGGCAGTGAAGGTCTTGCTCACCGGTGACGATGAATGTAGCAGCGTCCCTAGGGCTTGAGAGCTCAAGCGAGGGGAGTGAGATCGAGCGGGGTAAATGTAGTCTGAGGAGGGTGAGGGGTATTTATAGCCGCAGTGAAAAAACCGCTCGCCCGAGGAAAATGGATGAACGTGCCCTTGACCCTTCTCATCCTAGCGACATGTGTCACCCATGTACAGTGTGGTGGAGATCGTGTAAGATCGTGGGTGAATAGATAACTCTTATCGTGGGATGTGTAACGGTTTGAGAGATAGAAGCCGAAAATTCAGATAAGAATATTTCAAAGTTTCGTTCGCTGTTTCTTCAGCTGACAAGGACACAGTGAAGATTTTGAATGGGTTTCAAATAGAACGCACATGAAGAATTTGTGAACAGACAGGGTTGAGTTTAGCATAGAGGGGGAAAGGGTCCGATCACATTCACTTAGCAGAAAAGTCAACTTGAAGAATTAGCAATAAGTGAATATTGTAGAGGACAAAAAAACTCAAGTATATATATAGCCAATGAAGAACAATGACGGGAAGAGTGAAGACAATGCAAATTTGAAGAATTTGAAAAACCGAGGAATTTCAAAGATGAAGAAAAACTCAAATTGAAGATTTTCAACTTTGGTTTGTGGCGTAAACCACCGTATAAGAATGATGATTTCAGATACCGTGTACAATTGAAGTAGGGTTCTGAGAATCAAATTCTTCATTAATTTCTTCACACTTAGAGGGTTAGTCTTTGTTGATATAAGAAAAAGTTACTTCGTGTGTTGCACATCTAAGTTATCAAGTTAGCATAAGTGTTAGGATGTCTGTCCTTTTCAAAGAACATTTGAAGATTCTAAGATATTTAGCTCACACTACAACTTGCTAAATCCCTTCTCATCCAAGGGCTTTGTGAAGATATAGGCTAGCTGGTCTTCAGTATTTGCATGGTCGATCGAGATGTTGCCCTTCAACACATGGACACGAAGAAAATGATGACAAATCTGGATGTGCTTCGTCTTCGAGTGCTGAACTGGGTTGTGAGAAATCTTGATAGCACTCTCATTGTCACAGTAGAGTGGCACATTCTTCACATTGATGCCATAGTCCTTCAGGGTTTGCTTCATCCATAGCAATTGAGCACATCAAGATCCAGCAGCACTGTACTCAGCTTCAGCAATAGAGAGTGATACGCAGTTCTGCTTCTTCGAGGACCAACATACCAACGATCGTCCGAGGAAATGACATATGCCTAACGTTGACTTGCGGTCCACCCGATCACTAGCATAGTCAGAGTCTAAATATCCAATGAGATCAAAGGAAGAGCCCTTGGGATACCATGATCCAAGTGTTGGTGTGTGAGCTAGATATCGAAGAATATGCTTGACAACCTTACGGTGTGATTCCTTCGGTGTAGCTTGAAATCGGGCACACAGGCAAACACTAAGCATAATATCTGGCCTAGATGCACATAGGTACAACAAAGAGCCAATCATGGAGCAGTATACCTTTTCATCGAAGTCATTACCATTTTCATCAGTGCATAGATGGCCATTGTGGGCATAGGGATTTTGACGCCTTTGCAATCTTGCATGCCAAATTTCCTCAACACATCCTTGAGGTATTTCTCCTAGGATATGAATATGCCATTGTATTGTTGACGAATTTGAAGACCTAAGAAGAATTTCAATTCTCCCATCATAGAAATTTGATATTCTTCACTCATCATATAGGAAAAATCGTCACTGTAATGTTGGTTCGTACAACCAAAGATAATATCATCAACATGTATTTGGCACACGAATAATTCATGATCATATGCTTTGGTGAAAAGATTTGAGTCAAGTGAACCGGGTTTGAAGCCTTTCTTCATGAGGAACTCCTTCAGTGTGGCATACCATGCCCGAGGTGCTTGCTTGAGGCCATAGAGGCCCTTGTTGAGTCTATAGACGTGATCTGGAAATTTTGGATCCTCAAAACCTGGTGGTTGAGCAACATATACTTCTTCCTCAAGCTTACCATTGAGGAATGCACTTTTCACATCCATTTTATGTAAGATGATATTATGCTGGTTAGCATAGGCAAGCAATATGCGAGTAGCCTCAAGTCTAGCAACAAGTGGAAAAGTTTCATCGAAATCAATTCCTTCAACCTTTGTGTAGCCTTGAGCTACAAGACGATCCTTATTCCTCACCACAAGGCCATTTTCATCTTGTTTGTTGTGGTAGATCCATTTGGTACTGATAACATTGTGCTTGCATGCGTTTGTCGCTTGACAAGCTCCCACACATTGTTGAGCTCGAATTGATGCAATTCATCTTGCATGGCTTGAATCCACTCAGATTCCATGAACGCTTCATCAACTTTAGTGGGCTATGTGATAGAGACAAACGCAAAATGCCCACAAAAGTTAGATAAGTGTGAAGCTTTTGAGCATTTGAGAGGACCTGGTGCGTTGATGTCATTGATGATCTTCTCAATCTGCACTTCATTTGCAACGCGAGGATGTGCGAGTTGACGTCTTTGCTTAGGCCCAACAATTTCTTCAAGACCAGTTTCTTCAGCAGCACCAGTGTGATTTTCTTGATGATCCGGAATGACTTCTTAAGCAGATTCTTTGGTAGGGATGATATCTCAGTAGCTTTGAACTTGATGGATTCCTCAGGAGACATTTCATCTAGCACAGGAGGTAGGTTCTCTCTTTGCAAGCCATTAGTTTCTTCGAACCGCACATCTACAGTTTCAACAATCTTGTGATGATTTACGATGAAGACTCTGTAGGTGTGCGTGTCCTTTCCATAACCAAGCATAAAATCCTCATGTGCTTTCGGTGCAAATTTAGAGTGATGGTGAGGATCTCTAATCCAACATTTAGCACCGAAGACTTTGAAAAAACTTACATTGGGTTTCTTGTCAGTGAGGAGTTCATATGAGGTCTTTTTGAAGAATTTGTGAAGATATACCCTGTTGATGATGTGGCACACAGTATCAATGTCTGCAGGCCAAAAGAACTGAGGTGTCTTTGTTGGTGTCCCGAACTGTGCGTCTAAGGTCGATGGTAATAGAAGGCGGGGGACACGATGTTTACCCAGGTTTGGGCCCTCTCTATGTAGGTAATACCCTACTTCCTGCTTGATTGATCTTGATGAATATGAGTATTACAGGAGTTGATCTACCACAAGATCGTAATGGCTAAAACCCTAGAAGTCTAACCTATCTGATTATGATTCTGCACTACGAACTAAACCTCTAGTTGTCAGGACCCCGACTCAATGCCACATCGATCTAGCATGTAACACCTCATATCACTTTGCGGCCTCACGCACGGTATTCCCACGGGTGTCGCCTTACCTTTGCCCGGGACCGTTTATGCCTTTTGGCACACGATATGATAGTGTCGCTAGCATCAATATGATAAGGAGCCCGGCTGACATGGCTAGTCGTAAACCCAAAGTGGCACAAACTTACGAGGACAGCATCCATGACCCAAAGATCGAACGTGTCGGTCATCGCGAAAGTGAATCCAGGCTGTAGCACTGGGCTAGCAGATTCGGTGAACCGGGCTGTAGCGGCTAACAGGACTCCGGTATTCATCGCGACATTTCCCGAAGGGACGACCACACAGAACAAAGAAGGGCACATGCCGCCAGCCTAAGTGTTCCTGAGCAAAGAGCAAGCTACCATGGCTCGATGGAGACACTAGGAGACATTTCCGTAAGAGAGGCTACTAAAGATAAACAACTAGTTAGTCGATCCCACACATACCAAGCATTTCAATACATACACACAAGATGCTCGATATGTGCAAATACAACATGGCATCACAACATGACTCTACGACTCAAGTATTTCATTCAATAGGCTCCGAGGAGCGAGATATTACAAACATTGGTCTTATGACCCAACATTCAGAGCATACAAGTCAAAGCACATGCTGAAGCTTAACATGTCTGAGTACAGACAACTATAAATGAAAAAGGCTGAGAAGCCTGACTATCTACCAGATCCTGCCGAGGGCACAATATCGTAGCTGAGGTAACAAGCTAAACGTCCAAGTCCACACGGAACTACTAGTGAGACTGAAGTCTCTCTGCAAAAACATAAAATAGGCAAACGTGAGTACAAATGTACCCAGCAAGACTTACATCAGAACTATCTACTTATGCATCATTATCAACAAAGGGGATGGTGGAGTTTGACTGCAGCAAGCCAGCTTTAACTTGGTGGCTATCCTGAACTATGACTGCAAGTAACTCTTTTGAGGTGGTGCACACGAGTCCACATATTCACCATATCAATACTCCACTATGGATCCGCTCCCGTCTCCCTACGAGAACGCCATCCATAGCACTCACGCTTATCTTGCGTATTTTAGAGTATCCACTTTCACTTGTCTATGAACTGTACACGGGTCCAAGTTTCCATATCCGAGGAATCCGCTATTCAATAGATAACGATAACCCCGCAGGGTGTACTTCTTCATACGCGCTCGCCACTTATCGCCTCAGACACGCCATGTATCTCGGCAACCTTCAAGCGGAAGCCGGGCGAGGAGTCGCCACGCCTACCTAAACACTCAAGTCTCTCGCCCGTGTTTATCGCCTATTCGGGTTCCATCCGCAAGGAGATCCGCCGGGTGTCGCCACGGCCCCAAACGATGTGAGCAGGGTTCCCAAGCTCACCTCGACGGGTGGATCTACGCTGGTACACCGTGCCGGTGCCTAGTCCGTCCCAAGCCCACCTGCATCGGGTGCCACTTGGTAGACTACTAACACTACCTACAAACACCGTAAACTAGTTGCAACTCCCGGACAGAGAACAAGGGTGATTAAGAAGCCGAGAGGGGCCGAGTTACGGAACCCAATGTGTGGTAGTAACTGCTCATGGATCACAAACACGTAACTCAGTTCCCGAGGACGGCTGCAATGAGACAACCCACCATGTACTCCTACATGGCATCTCACCGCTACCTTTACCAAATCGTGTTCACACATTTAGCTCTCAACAAGAGGACATGTTCACACACCTCCGATTCATTCCCGATGAATCAGACCTGACACAACTCTAAGCAATAGCAGGCATGACAAACAAGCATGAATGAGTAGGCACATCAGGGCTCAAACAACTCCTACTCATGCTAGTGGGTTTCATCTATTTATCGTGGCAATGACAGTCATGCAGAGGATAAAGGGGTTCAACTACCGCAGCAAGTAACACATGAATCGTTGTTGTCCTAATGCAGTAAAAGAGAGCAGGAGCGAGAGAGTGGGATTGTATCGGAATGAACAAGGGGGTTTTGCTTGCACAGCACTTCAAGATAATATAGTTCTTCATCGGTGTCATCGAATTCATCGTCGGAACAACGCTTCATCGAGAGGGACAAATACCGCAACACGTAAAAGAACACAATCAATGCAATGCATAATATGATGCATGATCATGACATGGCAAAATGAGTGTGTTGGGCTAATGCAACTATAATCAGATGAATTTGAGTTAGTTAGAACCCAAGGTTCAAGTTCAAATTGAAACTATGACTTAATAAAGTGCATTATCATGTTTTGATATAAACAGCAGGTTTAAGTTGCTTAAACATTCATGAAACCAATGCAGATGGATAGATTGGATTTTTCTGATCATTTTTCATATATAACTTATTTCATTTGGAGTTACGGTTGAATTACTATGAATTTTTGAAGTTTGCAACATTTCTGAAATTTCCTGAATTATTTTAAATCCAGAAAATGGTAACTGCGTCAGCATGACGTCGGTGTGACGTCATCAAGTCAACTGGGGCTGGTCCGGGTCAAACCTGACCAGTGGGGACCACTGGTCAGTGACACAGTGCTGCCCAGGGTCAATGACAGGTGGGTCCGGTCAATGACCACGCCAAGAAGTCAACCTGACGTGTGGGCCCAGTGGATTAGTCTAATTACCAAATTAGTGGCGCTGGGGCCCATCTGTCAGCGTCTGTGGGTGATCTAGCTGGCGGGGGTTAGTGCTAATGACGAGGCCACGTCGGCTCTCGCCGGAGTTTTGCCGGCGGCGACCTAAACTGCGGCGGCAACTCGCCGGACTTGAGCTGCGGGCGACGGATGGATGCGCGAAGGCCACCAGAGGGTAGCCCGCGCTCGACCGCGTCTAGCAGAGCTATCGGAAGGCCTCGGAGTCGCCGGAGATGACGACGGCGAGCACAGAAGCGGCGGCCGGAGCTCGGGTAGGACCGGCTACTCGCTATGGTGCATGGGAAGGTGAGCTAGCAGGTGCGTTCGTCTCTCAGGAAAGCCACGAGCACGATGACGTGCTCGGGGAAAGCTACGGCGTCAGAGCCACGACGGCGACATGGCCGTCGGCGGCGAGCTTCGGGCACTTGTGGAACGATGGCTAGAGGACGGGAACGGAGGGGGCGAGCAAAGAGGAGAGATGAGGAGCTCACAGGGAGGCGGCGCAGAAGGTCAGTGAGCTCGGGGGCGCGCCAGACGTCGCGAATCGACGGCGGTGATCGGTGGCGCCCGAGGTGGAAGACGAGCTCGAAGGCGTCACCACGGTGCTCTTGGATTCGGGATCTTCCGCGTGAAGGAGCTTTGCGTCGTCACGGAGCTTTTGGACACGGGGAAGGGGCGAGAGGACCACGGTGGTCACGGTGGCAGCGAACGGCGGCGACGGTGGCGTTCGGTGGTGAGAGGGAGAGAGAACAGAGGAGGGGGATGAGCTCGAGGGAGAGTGAGAGGGGGTCAGCGGGATCGTGACGGCACGGGGGAAATCGTCCACGCGTCCAGGGGCTCGTCGGCAAGCAGGAGGTGGCGCGGAGCGCGTGCCTGTGACGCGCGACACACGCCTCCCGCCATCTTGGCAGGAGGTTGAAGACGGTGGGGGTGCCTGCTGGGCTGGGCCAATAGTGCTGGGCCGCAGCTGGGCCGCCAGGTAGGTTAGGTAGGTGGCCTAGTGGCCTTTCTCCCTCTCTTTATTATTTTGTTTCCTTTTCTATTTCTGTAGTTTTGTTTCTGATTTAGTTTATAGCCCAAATCATTTTAATAAATCCTGAAAATAATTGTGGGCATTAAATGAATTATTACAGAGGCCCTTAACTATTTTCAGAATTGTTGGAGCATTTAAAAATATTAATAGTATTTGAATGCCCCAATTCAAATAAAATATGGATTATCCAAAAATCCATAATGGCCCAAAAATATTGGCATCATTTTTGGTAGAGGTTTTTCACCTTTGTCAAAAATCAAGAACATTTTTGAAAGCCATTTGGACTTACTGAAAATATATTAGGTGAACCTAGTGAATTTCTTTAATACTAGGGTTTGAGCAATCCCCATTTCAAAGTTAAGAAAAATTTAAATATGATGCACACATGAAGCTAGCCTAGTGCAATACCAGAAGCTAGGGATGTGACAACTCGCCCCCACTAAACAAGAATCTCGTCCCGAGATTCAAGCGTAGGGTAGGATGAAGGGGGAACGCAAACTAACATAATCTTCACGATCCAGGTGGCACTTTATAAGAACGTTGAATCAATCACCATCTTTGGCTCGACGTCTTCCTCTGAGAACTCCAACTAACATGACTAGAAGAGGAAAGGAAAACTCTAGAAGAATCGATCTTCTCGAAGACCGAACAACTCAGGATCAGCTCATGGGGTGAGATATTGACATATATCTCGAGTTGAGACACGAAGCATACATCTGAAGAAATGGAGTGAGACAGGTGACGAGGGTTCACTAGGTAGACAACAATTCCACACTTACGACGGTGGTGAACGACTGTCAACATAGCGAGGAGTTGAGTTGCCATGATACCTCAGCGAGACATCCTGGAGGAGGGTGATTCGTAGATTATTACCTTAAGTGGCAAAAAGAATTACCTTTGATTCAGAGATCATCAAAACTCTTTATACCAGCCTAAGGCAATTCTCGAGTGATCGTTTGGAGGGGTTTGGTAGAATGGCATACCCGGATAGAATAGATGATGTGGATTACCTTATTGAAAACAGCACAAGGAATGATTTTGCTTGCGCGTGCTCTCAAGAACTTGAGCATTTCCATATTCATCAAGGTTTTACCAATATCCGTGTCAAGGATCCTGGCAACACAACGTACTACCATGATGAACACCGGTGGAGGATGCAGATGCAAAGGAAAGATAACACTTTCTTAGATTTCATCTTGGCGAGGTCAAGGAAAGAAAATCTGGATGATCAACCGAGAGACATTTAGCACTCCGCTTCTAATGTTCTCCTTGATGTGCTAGCGTAACCCATTCATTGAAATGGTTTGGTATCTAGAACATCAAGTAACAGGTCGGACTTCGGGTGCACAAGAATCCATAAGGAGTAACGCTGGAGTAAATCCTCTGAAATCCTTATGGGAGGTGGCCAACTTCCTCAATCAAGATTCTACAATAATAGATCTTCCGACTAGGTGTGTCGGCCAACATCAACCTTGTCGGGACCTACATCATAGATCTTGGAATAGCTCCAACCATCATATCTGCCTGAGATTCAGATCTGGTTGGTGTCGATCAATCCGACTCATCGAGTCTAGAAAGAAAAATGAAAGTTTGCAAAACAAATCGACGAGATGACGTTGCGAGATTCTCAAGAAATGAACCACAATAGCAAGCTCCAAAACATGAGCTGGTTCTGCTACAAACCTGTGAACACGCTGTCCCAGACAAGCATGACCACGTAGTAGTCTTATAATAAAATACTACCGAGTTCAGGTGGGGAACCATCATCGAGGATATCGAAGTCCTTACATAAGTCCGGATTAGCTCTTATGAGGGAACTTCTTCTCCTTGAACAAATCAGTTAGTGGCTTGGTGTGCTAGGGATACATATAGAATGAAGGTTGCAAGTCTCCAAACCACGGTATATTTCGCACATATGCATGACTGACTTGGGATGACTCCAGAGGAAGCAAAACAAACTTTCTCGAATTCACGGCGGCAACTTACACCAGATGCACGTGAATGAGAGAAAGTCACTTCTTTCATTCGGACATATGCTCCATGAGCGGCCATGAAGATAATGCTTATAAAAGTTTCCAATACTAGCTGGATGTTCAACACGAATCATGGAGGAGATAAGGATGTTGTCGATGGGCTCAACAACAATTCATCCAGGTTTCCATGAAGAAGGAATTTCATAATTATGTGAACAAGTGATAGTACTGGTCAGACCAAAGATGTAATGGTGTATGCTCGAGGAATCAACCACGAGTAAGACAACATTACGAATATCGTTGGTTCTGATTTGATTTGATGATAGCCCACACTCAAATCAAAGGTTTGGGATAAGACAATAAATCCAACAATTGATCACGAGGATCAATCAATGAAGACATCATCTTTCTTCAACACACACACACACACAAAACAAAGATATCCCTTTGGAATGAACTGAGTCGGACAAGCTTCCATCTTCCAACTCTCCAAGTTGTTGTTTAGCTTAACCAACTAGCTCAGGGGTATCCAGCACAGTTTCTTGGAGAAGAATGGTTTAAAAGAAACCAACTTGATCACGAGCTCAACATAACGGTCAGGGGACAACCTGGTGATACTTAGGGAAGATATTCGAAAATCATGAGCCACCGATATGTTACTAAGCTCGAGAACAATCTTGCTTTTCAGGGCAAGACGATATGACCAGAAGAGCAAGGGATTGCCAAAAATCCTAACTCATTGATCGAGGAGTGCATCGGAAATAAGGACTAGGTAGCACAATCTATCTTAGAATGATGATTCAAGAACCAACACGCTAAGAATGAAATTATTGTCCTTTAACTACCAAGCAACAAAGTTGCTAGGAGTATTGATTTCACACATCACGATTCACTTGTCGGCATTCTAGTTACAACAACACAGAACCAAGGAGGGAATAACGATGGCGAGAAGTATCACTGCGTCAAGAATTCATAAGAGGTGGTGCTATTCTCATGACAATCCTGTCATAAAGATGGTAACACTCCAAGGTACAGCAGAGCAAAAACTGGATTGGCATTTGATCTGCAGAACACAACTATTTCGACCCAATCCTGGAAATGGATAAGGTAGTGGAGTTTGTTTCTCCTAGTCATTCCGATTAGAATGACTTGACAGACCACAGGAGTAATGGCATCGATAAACAAATGCACGCATACTCTTGACTATCAACTGATAGATGAAGGCCAGAATACAACTAAAGAGGGGACAACTCAATGGAACATACAATTTTCTGAGTTGTGGATGCATGGATTAGTA
The DNA here is from genome assembly GCA_021437245.1 of Aegilops speltoides. NCBI lineage: Eukaryota > Viridiplantae > Streptophyta > Magnoliopsida > Poales > Poaceae > Aegilops > Aegilops speltoides. Next base: position 240,017,074 of record CM038142.1, read on the forward strand.
TGTCGAACCAAGTTCAACATGTTTCTTCCAGATAACCCATGCAGAAAGGTAGAACTGGCAGAGTCACAATATAGCATGGAGAACTCTTCGAGAGCACTCTTGTTGTGATCTTTCGGTTCAGAGAGGAACTTCTGCCATAAGCGGTTCATAGTATTTGGAAGAAGGAAATACCACGTACCTCGAGGACTAATGCAAAGGTTACTAATAACCTAAAGGAACTAGCAACTCTATCAACACGAGGTAAGTAGAGTGAATTTTGGGTCAAGAACCCAGGAGTAGAATACCTATTACTAAATGGCATCACGGGATGCTTTCGAGAATGAAGGCCAGAATCATCACACTGGGGCACAAATCATGGCTAGATTACTAGATGATCCCCTAAGGCACCTAGGGTCATAATAATAATTCCAACATATATGTCGAGGCAATAAAGTACCTCAACTCAGCAATTAGTGTGATTAATCTGGCCCAAAGGATTATTGGGAGCGGAAGGAGGGATTTGCAAATGCTTGAGACTAGTTAGAAACACAGGATGACTCGATAAAGATAACGGCTGTAAATGCTCAAAAATTTGAGACATGATACAAAAATGGTGGCATAACCACTCGATCATCACAATATCAAGGTTTGAGATCAATAATTAACATACGGAAGTAGTAGGAACTTAACGAGGCTTGAAACCAACAATCCTATAAGTCTACGGATTAGTAACACGTGATCCTAATAGAGAGAAGAGAAGCCTAGTTCCTTAACCCGTAGGAAAGATATGATGACTCGGATCGAGAAGGACATAAGGTAAAGGAGTAAAAAGAGCCTTACGTTCCATCCCACAATCAATTCCCTACATATAACTAAAGCATTTCTAGACTCAACTTGACCAGTTTGGCTTGGTAATCCTCACAGCAATCAAGCTCGATACCAAAGCTGTCAGACCCGACTCAATGCCACATCGATCTAGCATGTAACACCTCATATCACTTTGCGGCCTCACGCACGGTATTCCCACCGGTGTCGCCTTACCTTTGCACGGGACCGTTTAGCCTTTTGGCACACGTATATGATAGTGTCGCTAGCATCAATATGATAAGGAGCCCGGCTGACATGGCTAGTCGTAAACCCAAAGTGGCACAAACTTACAGGACAGGCATCCATGACCCAAAGATCGAGCGTGTCGGTCATCACGAGTGAATCTAGGCTGTAGCACTGGGCTAGCAGGACTCGGTGAACCGGGCTGTAGCGGCTAACAGACTCCGGTATTCATCGCGACATTTCCCGAAGGACAGACACAGAGCGAAGAAGGACACATGCCGGCCAGCCTAAGTGTTCCGGAGCGATAGCAAGCTACCATGGCTCGGTGGAGACACTAGGAGACATTTCCGTAAGAGAGGCTACTAAAGATAAACAACTAGTTAGTCGGATCCCACACATACCAAGCATTTCAATACATACACACAAGTATGCTCGATATGTGCAAATACAACATGGCATCACAACATGACTCTCGACTCAAGTATTTCATTCAATAGGCTCCGAGGAGCGAGATATTACAAACATTGGTCTTATGACCCAACATTGAGCATACAAGTCAAAGCACATGCGGAAGCTTAACATGTCCGAGTACGCAGACAACTATAAATGAAAAAGGCCGAGAAGCGACTATCTACCAGATCTGCCGAGGGCACAAGATCGTGGCTGAGGTAACAAGCTAAGCGTCAAGTCCACGCTGAACTACTAGTGAGACCAAGTCTCTCTGCAAAAACATAAAATAGGCAAGCGTGAGTACAAATGTACCCAAAGAAGACTTACATCGTAACTATCTACTTATGCATCATTATCAACAAAGGGATGGTGGAGTTTGATCGCAGCAAGCCAGCTTTGACTCGGTGGCTATCCTGAACTATGACTGCAAGTAACTCTTTTGAGGTGGCGCACACGAGTCCACATATTCACCATATCAATACTCCACTATGGATCCGCTCCCGTCTCCCTACAAGAACGCCATCCATAGCACTCACGCTTATCTTGCGTATTTTAGAGTATCCACTTTCACTTGTCTATGAACTGTACACGGGGTCCAAGTTTCCATATCCGAGGAATCCGGCTATTCGAATAGATAACGATAACCCTGCAGGGGTGTACTTCTTCATACACGCTCGCCACTTATCGCCTCAGACACGTCATGTATCTCGGCAACCTTCAAGCGGAGCCGGGCGAGGAGTCGCCACGGCCTACCTAAACACTCAAGTCTCTCGTCCGGGTTTATCGCCTATTCGGGTTCCATCCGCAAGGAGATCCGGCCGGGTGTCGCTCACGGCCCCAAACGATGTGAGCAGGGTTCCCAAGCTCACCTCGACGGGTGGATCTCGCTTGGTACACCGTGCCACGGTGCCTAGTCATCCCAAGCCCACATGCAGGTGCCACTTGGTAGACTACTAACACTACCTACAAACACCGAAACTAGTTGCAACTCCCGGACAGAGAACAAGGGTGATTAAGAAGCCGAGAGGGGCCGAGTTACGAACCCAATGTGTGGTAGTAACTGCTCATGGATCACAAACACGAACTCAGTTCACGAGGGCGGCTGCAATGAGACAACCCACCATGTACTCCTACATGGCCTCTCACCGCTACCTTTACCAAATCGTGTTCACACATTTAGCTCTCAACAGTAGGACATGTTCACACACCTCCGATGAATCAGACCTGACACAACTCTAAGCAATAGCAGGCATGACAAACAAGCATGAATGAGTAGGCACATCAGGGCTCAAACAACTCCTACTCATGCTAGTGGGTTTCATCTATTTACTGTGGCAATGACAGTCATGCGAGAGGATAAAGGGTTCAACTACATGAGCAAGTAACACATGAATCGTTGTTGTCCTAATGCAGTAAAAGAGAGCAGGAGCGAGAGAGTGGGATTGTATCGGAATGAACAAGGGGGTTTTGCTTGCCTGGCACTTCTGAAGATAATATAGTTCTTCATCGGTGTCATCGAATTCATCGTCGGAACAACGCTCTCGAGAGGGACAAATACCGCAACACGTAAAAGAACACAATCAATGCAATGCATAATATGATGCATGATCATGACATGGCAAAATGAGTGTGTTGGGCTAATGCAACTATAATCAGATGAATTTGAGTTAGTTAGAACCCAAGGTTCAAGTTCAAATTGAAACTATGACTTAATAAAGTGCATTATCATGTTTTGATATAAACAGCAGGTTTAAGTTGCTTAAACATTCATGAAACCAATGCAGATGGATAGATTGGATTTTTCTGATCATTTTTCATATATAACTTATTTCATTTGGAGTTACGGTTGAATTACTATGAATTTTTGAAGTTTGCAACATTTCTGAAATTTCCTGAATTATTTTAAATCCAGAAAATGGTAACTGCGTCAGCATGACGTCGGTGTGACGTCATCAAGTCAACTGGGGCTGGTCCGGGTCAAACCTGACCAGTGGGGACCACTGGTCAGTGACACAGTGCTGCCCAGGGTCAATGACAGGTGGGTCCGGTCAATGACCACGTCAGTAAAGTCAACCTGACGTGTGGGCCCAGTGGATTAGTCTAATTACCAAATTAGTGGCGCTGGGGCCCATCTGTCAGCGTCTGTGGGTGATCTAGCTGGCGGGGGTTAGTGCTAATGACGAGGCCACGTCGGCTCTCGCCGGAGTTTTGCCGGCGGCGACCTAAACTGCGGCGGCAACTCGCCGGACTTGAGCTGCGGGCGACGGATGGATGCGCGAAGGCCACCAGAGGGTAGCCCGCGCTCGACCGCGTCTAGCAGAGCTATCGGAAGGCCTCGAGTCGCCGGAGATGACGACGGCGAAACATGAAGTGGCGGCGGAGCTCGGGTAGGACCGGCTACTCGCTATGGTGCATGGGAAGGTGAGCTAGCAGTGCGTTCGTCTCTGGGGCAAAGACGAGCACGATGGCGTGCTCGAGGGGCAAGCTATGGCGTCTGTAGCCACGACGGCGACATGGCCGTCGGCGGCGAGCCGAACACTTGTGGAATGATGGCTAGAGGACGGAACGGAGGCGAGCAAGAGGAGAGATGAGGAGCTCACGGGAGGCGGCGCAGAAGGTCAGTGAGCTCGGGGGCGCGCCAGACGTCGCGAATCGACGGCGGTGATCGGTGGCGCCCGAGGTGGAAGACGAGCTCGAAGGCGTCACCACGGTGCTCTTGGATTCGGGATCTTCCGCGTGAAGGAGCTTTGCGTCGTCCACGGACTTTTGGACACGGGAAGGGGCGAGAGGACCACGGTGGTCACGGTGGCGTGAGCGGCGACGGTGGCGTTCGGTGGTGAGAGGAGAGAGAACGAGAGGAGGGGATGAGCTCGAGGGAGAGTGAGAGGGGTCGGCGGGATCGTGGCGGCACGGGGAAATCGTCCACGCGTCCGAGGGCTCGTCGGCAAGCGTGAGGTGGCGCGAGCGCGTGCCTGCTGGCGACCACGCCCTCCCCTCTTGGCGGGGAGGTTGAAGACAGTGGGGGTGCTGCTGGGCTGGGCCAATAGTAATGGGCATGGTGGGCCGCCAGTAGGTTAGGTAGGTGGCCTAGTGGCCTTTCTCCCTCTCTTTATTATTTTGTTTCCTTTTCTATTTACGTAGTTTTGTTTCTGATTTAGTTTATAGCCCAAATCATTTTAATAAATCTGAAAATAATTGTGGGCATTAAATGAATTATTACAGAGGCCCTTAACTATTTTCAGAATTGTTGGAGCATTTAAAAATATTAATAGTATTTAAATGCCCCAATTCAAATAAAATATGGATTATCCAAAATCCATAATGGCCCAAAAATATTGGCATCATTTTTGGTAGAGGTTTTTCACCTTTGTCAAAAATCAAGAACATTTTTGAAAGCCATTTGGACTTACTGAAAATATATTAGGTGAACCTAGTGAATTTCTTTAATGCTAGGGTTTGAGCAATCCCCATTTCAAAGTTAAGAAAAATTTAAATATGATGCACACATGAAGCTAGCCTAGTGCAATACCAGAAGCTAGGGATGTGACACTAGTTTATATAGACACGGAGGGGACTAGGGTTATACAGAGTCGGTTACAGAGAAAGGAATCTTTATATCCGTTCCACGCCAAGGAGAGTCCCATCCGACACGGGACAGAGTCTTCGGTCTTGTATCTTCACAGCCCATCAGTCCGGCCCATGTCAATAGACCAGACGCCCGCGGACCCCCTTAATCTAGGACTCCCTCAGTAGCCCCTGAACGAGGCTTCAAGACATGGTGTCCGGCGCACAGATTGTCTTCGGCATTGCAGGGAGGGTTCCGTTTCCGAATACTACAAAATAGTCCTCAAACACTAGAACCATGTCCGGCTCTGCAAAACAAATTCCACACACAACCATAGAGAGTATAATATTTCACGAGTCTAATCTGCTGACAACCTTTCATAGCGTGACATCACGTTGCCGCCCGACCTTTATTTCAAACCGTTTTTTAGCCTACCGCTCCATATTTTGAGACGCGGTTTCATTGGCACGTCCTGTCAAAGCAGAGATCGTGTCCCCTTATTGCGGGATTCTCATTGATACGGGCGTGGGTAACCCAACCGTTCCATTGGCATGATTCCTTGGGAATAGGCAGGTTTTAAGGCCTAGGAGGGGATGTTTGATATTCATCGCCTTTATAAAGGGGCCAGGACCCATCTTTTCTCCTTCACACCAATCCTTTCCTCAACCTCTCCCACCTCGCGCTCCAGCGCCCAAGGTTCAATTTAATCGCTTTGCGCTTCCAGGTCATGTCTGGACCCAGCTCTCAAGGCCGATGGATGGCTTCCTTCGTCATAAAGGAGGATATTGCGAAGCTCCGAGAGGCAAGATACCTGACCGCGAAAATCCCCCACAGGCTCCCTGATCAAGGGCAGGTTATTCCTACTCACAGATCCGGTGAGAGGGTCGTGTTCATCTCCCACTTCTTCTGAGGGCTAGGGTTCGCTCTTCATCCCTTTGTTCGAGGGCTCAAGTTTTATTACGGGCTTGATTTTCACGATCTAGCTCCGGACTCTTTTCTTCACGTCTCGGCGTTCATTATCACGTGCGAGGTCTTTCTCCGTATTCCCCCACACTTCAGCTTATGGATCAAGACCTTCAATGTGAAGCCGAAGGTAGTCGATGGGAAACAGGCGGAGTGCAGTGGTGCTGCGGTGAGCAAACTCGCCAATACTACTTGGCTGAAGGGCTCCTTCACAGAAACTTCCGACCTGTGGCAGCGGGAGTGGTTTTACATCACTAAACGCTGTGGTACCAGGTGGGCAGCTACACCAGCGTTTCGATCTGACTATCTGCTACAGCTTGCATCATGGATTAATAAGGGGCGGGACTGGGGATCGATTGACGAAGTGTGGACGCTGCAAAGCCGCATTCGGTGCCTCATTGAAAAGGAAACTTGTCTCATCAACGTAATCCAAGTAATGCTGGTCCGTCGGGTCCTACCGTGCCAGCAATGGCCACTCCGCATGTGGGAGTTCAATCCGAAAGGACCATGAACCCTTCAGCACTTCTCCAGCACAACGCTCAGAGGAATGTGGAAATTATTCTTTGGGACATGAAAACAGTGTCCGGATACTACAGAGGACCTTGGCCTTGACTGCAACCATCCGGATACCTCGGTAAGTACTCAACTCCCGAACACAGCATAGCTAAATTTCTCATAACAATATACCGAGGAAACCATAGTCGGCTAGGGATGGATAAATAAGGTGGAGAGTGTCAAGTGTTCAGCTCCTCTTCCTGAAGACTCAGCTAATCCGGTGTTAACAAGGTTGCTAGCTCCGGCGCCATATCAACTGCCGGCGCAGGGAGACAAGGAGGAGAGCAGCAAGGCCCATGGTTGCCCCCATTCTATAGGTACACCAGGCACCCCGTCCGGGAAGATTGGACCTCCCTCTTCCGGAGATGAAAGGGAAAGAGAAACTGACATCCCTTCTCCCTATGGGAAGAAGAGAATCGCCTCCGAAGAATTGGAGATAAAGGCTTCTAAGCGAGGGAAGATATCCCTGTCATGGGTTTCTGGTTCGGGAGGTGACATTGATACACAGTGCCTCCGTAAAGATAGGCCCTTAGCTAAATCGTAAGTGAACAAGGGTGGTTTAAACATATCCCATTCTTTCCTAGTTGCAAGGATAAAATTTAAAATATATGTTTGCAGTCCGGCATGCATCCTTCCTCAATAGTCCTCCTCCTTGGGGGATCTTCTTCCAGAGATGATGGAGAGCGAGACGCCTCCACAGATCTCCCCGCCCGATAAGGCAGATGATGCCGAGGTGTTGTCCCAGAGGATCTCTCCCAATCAACAAGCAGTGCGAGGGACAATGAAGACCAGGCCCGAAGGTGAAACTTCGACTGTCCAGGGTCCAAGGTGTGCGGCCCCTGCGGGGAGCGACAATAAAGACCCCAGACTATCCGATTTCCGTGGGACGACGCAATCAGCTCCGATCCGAAGGCGCCGGATACATTGATGGACATGTTGTGACATGTGTTCGTCTCAGAGGAACATCATACCTTGATGGGTACGGTGGTTGAGAGGGTTCTGTCCGCGAAAATCAGATTGAATGAAGCCTTTACGAGCCTACTAAGAGGCTTCGAGGTACGTACTGCAATATATTTAATTGTGTTATAAACGCAAAATGCGCCTGTGTATAGATAGTAGCCCTTGAGACTCTGGTTGGCATCCAAAGATAGGCGATCATAGGATCAAGAAGGATATGCCTAGGAAATGATCTGACTAATTGAAACACAGGCTGTTACATCCGTGGCGACTGCCCAAGCTATAGAGATTGCAAATCTGAAGCAGAAAGGTTATGTGACGGATGACAACATCACGCCTATTAACAGGCGACTTGACGAGGCGCAAGGTATGTCTTTGTGGCACTCAGTATATGTAAGTACAATGATATGAGCATGATGCTGAGAATTCTATACTGAGATATGCATAACTGCAGATAGTGCCGCCGCAATTGAGACCCTTCGGGCTGAGCTTGCCCGGGCCAAGGAGCAGGCTAGGATGAGCAATGCAGCTGTTGAAAAGGCAGCTACTGAATTAAAGGCCGAACAGGCTGCTCGGCGCCAGTGCAAGGAGAGAATATCTACTATGGCACTTGAGCTAAAGGACGCAACTGGACGATGCGAATTGCTCGAGAAAGATAACCAAACCAGAGTGGCTGATCTAGACAGGGCCTTACAAAAGGAGAGGGAAGCACGGTCCGAGTCTAGAGCGGCTCAGGAGGAGATCCGACAAGCTGGGGAGATGGCGGCTGGTAAGCCCTTCTTATTGCAAACTAAATTTGGCAATACGAAGTATGCCTCGCATAATCAGATGTGGAGTCCTCCAGACTTATTTTTGGACTTGCCGAAGAGTGTCTTCGATGCGACGCAGTTTTTCCAAGCGCAAGAAGGACATGTTGGTGTCAAAACCGGCGTATCTCGGGTAGGGGGTCCCGAACTGTGCGTCTAAGGCTAATGGTAACAGGAGGCAGGGGACACGATATTTTACCCAGGTTCAGGCCCTCTCGATGGAGGTAATACCCTACTTCCTGCTTGATTGATCTTGAGGATATGAGTATTAGAAGAGTTGATCTACCACAAGATCGTAGAGGCTAAACCCTAGAAGCTAGCCTATGATTATGATTGTTGTTGTCCTATGGACTAAACCCTCCGGTTTATATAGACACCGGAGGGGGCTAGGGTTACACAGAGTCGGTTACAGAGAAGGAAATTTACATATCCGAATATCCAAGCTTGCCTTCCACGCAAAGGACAGTCCCATCCGGACACGGGATGAAGTCTTCAATCTTGTATCTTCATAGTCCAACAGTCCGGCCAAAGTATATAGTCCGGCTGTTTGAGGACCCCTTAATCCAGGACTCCCTTAGTAGCCCCCGAACCAGGCTTCAATGATGATGAGTCCGGTGCGCAGATTGTCTTCGGTCATTGCAAGGCGGCTTCTTCTCCAAATCCTTCAGAGCTTTGTTGTAACGAGCAGTGTCCGGCTCCTTATCAATGTCGCACTCCTCGTCTTTTGTGCTTTAATGACGACTATCTCCACGTGTCAAGCGAATGTGAGGAGTCGAGGTAGTTTTTACATTTGCCACCCCAAACCATGCGAGTAAATCATCTATAAAAGAGTCGGGGATTCTCAGATCCAAATCACACCATCTCCTCCCAGCGAGTATTCATCAAAGCGCGCCCGAAAAAATCCATACCACCATGGCCGGTCGTCGCGGTTCCTCCTCTCGCTCCCGTAGCACTAGGCCGGGCAATTGGGAGAGATGTTCTGTTCCCCACAGCTGACTAGTGGAGTTGCATACCAAGGGGTTTCTCCCACCTGCATACATGGTCCCCATCCGAGCTGGACTAGCCACATATAACGACGGGGAGCAAGCGAAGAGCTCTCCAAACCCATCCAAGGGAGAGCGGGTATGCTTCGTCCCCTACTTGCTGAGAGGGCTTAGATTTCCAATCCATCCTTTCCTCCGCGGGCTCCTGGAGTTCTACAACCTCCAACTGCATAACTTTACCCCAGCCTCCATACTGCATATCGCAGGCTACGTGGCCTTCTGCGAGCTTTTTCTGGGTTGTGAAGCTCATTTCGAGCTGTGGAAGAGGCTATTCTTCCTCGTACCCCGTACTCAGGAGGGGTCGGTATATCAAGTGGGCGGAGCCGAAATATGGTGCATCGCCGGGACTAGATAACTATCCGGCACCCCAAAGAAGACATCCGAAGACTGGCCCTCGGAATGGTTCTACGTGGAGGACGTCCCTCTTCTGGACCCTGTTCGGAAGGGCCTGCCCGAGTTTGTAAATGCCCCGTTGAAGAAATGCCACAGCTGGCGCCCCAGGAGCCCTCAGGAGGAAGACACCAAAGAGATCCTTTTCCTGATGGACAGGATAAATACACTGGCCAAATCAGAACTAACAATAATTTAAGTTATGTCCATATGTATAACACGGGGAGTGCAGCCACTTCAATATCGAGGAAAACCCATGTGGCACTTCAATGGAGAATACGATGCCACCCGCTGCGGCCGTAAAGGTCAGGATTCTCCCGCCGCTCTGGCGAAGATACTATCTGATTTGTACAAAGGGGAAGAGGAGGAGTTCACCCATATCAAGCCACGGTATGGATTCTCCATGTACAACCCCCCAAGCTAGGTGAGTCGCTATCTTTTATTCAATCTTTCCCACATTTTTAGCACAGATGTTTAATTCGTCAATTCATAGCAGGAACTGCGAAGGGCTATGAAGGATGTTCACAGCCCATCTCCACAGCCAGAGGACCCTAACCGGGCTCTCGACCCCGGACTCAAAGAAAATCTGGACACATTTGTGGAGCTTGTTGACATGACATTTTACTAGTTGAGCCGCGATGGTGTGATGGTGGCCATCATAGCTGATTATCCTGGCCTACTCCCTGCATCACAGGTAAGTAAAGCCAGAGTCCCAACTTCCGAAAAGGATTCCCTCTTTACACTTCACCCACCGCACATGTATTGCGTCTTACAGGGGAGGCCATCGGGGCGCCAAGCTGAAGCCACAGTGACTCGCCAACATGGGGCACCGAAGTCGGGTAGGCTTAAAAGGAAGGCGGTCAAGACCGAGACGCCGTTGCAAAGGTATGTTTAAAAACCTGCCACTAATTTGTCATCGTTAAAATATAACAATGTCCACTGCCTTCTGACGGAAAAAGCGCTCGCCAGACTGTATCCGGAGAGCCTGCTGGTCACGCTTCCACCAGCCGGATTCCGAGGCCAGACTCAAGGGCGGAGGTCAACACGGACGATCCTCCTACATAGGATGTGGATAGATTTTCCGCAACCAACTCCTAAGTGGAGAGAGCCATAAATCTAGGCGCCGACGGGCCGCATTACGCGACCCTAATTTCTCTGAAGAGGCGTTCAATGCCTTCAACTCAGGGGACGCGTACATCTGGGCTGCTCAAGGTGGCCTTGCCAGGGCCACGGACCAGTACGTAAAGGATATACGGGTAAGAAAATTTGATAATATGTATATCAGTAGCCCCTGAGACTTGAAACAGTTGGCACAACTGATTTAAGGATCCTCGTGTACATAGGTTCTAACAGAGAAGAATACCCAGGTATCCAAAGAGCTGGAGGAGTGCAGGGCCCAACTGCGGACCGCAATTGCCGTGATGGAGGAGTCTACAAAGGCCCCATCTGGTAATATTTGCTTTAAACGAAAATAATGTCATGGCATGTACCAGTTAAATATTCGGCATGAATGCGGTTCTAACAATAGAATCTGCAGACAATCTCGGAGGCAATTCGGAGATCGTACCAGAGGATGAGCAACATGTTCGGCGATAGCTGAAGGCTGGCCAGCGTGTGCTTACAAAGGTTATAAAGGAGAAGAATACTCTCCAGGACGTGATACGACTGGACGTCGAATTAAAGGATGTTCGGGCCCAGCTTGCTGTAGCGACCAGACCTCAAACAGTCTGATCTCTCTACATCAGTGTCATCCCTGGATCGGTAATGCTGACATGCACAGTAATTGAAGTATTTATTACAGAGTAGCAATCACATAGTTATTACATCGAATGTCTCCAAAAGAGAACTAATTACAATAAATATGGCTTAAGGCCATCTAATAACGATAACAGCGGAAGGCATGGAAGATAAGCGAGTCCATCAACTCCAACGGCATCACTGAGTATAAGATCACGACCTAAGGCACCTTACTCGTCGTCTGAAAAGTTTGAACGTTGCAGCCCGAAAATGGGTCAGCACATGGAATATGCTGGCAATGTAACGTAGAGAGAGTAATGAACAGAATAATGCTATCACTACATGCATATATGGCTGGTGGTAAGCTCTATGGTTACAGTTTTGCATAAAGCCAATTTTTCCGTACTACAAAGGAATAGATTTTATTTAACTAACATGGTGGTTGTTAAACATTGAGAAGGTTCCTCCAACTCAATCCAAATTAAGCATCATCATGAACCCAACAAAATTTAATTAAGTAACATGATGAGATTCACAGGATAATCCAAGTACTAGATACTCAAAACATCCATAACCGGGGACACGACTAACCATGATTAGTTTATACACTCTGCAGAGGTTTGGGCACTTTTCCCCGCAAGACTCGATCTCCTCCGCTTGATTTCTTGCACTACATGGTGTTTGAGAAACGGATGAACAAGACACAGTCTTTCAGAAGCATTAACTCTCTACTTCGGGTAGACAGTACCAACCTACATCCCCTACATCTGCTAGTGTACCTCTTCAAGAGCTCACGCAACTTAATCAACTATGATAGAGCCCATAGTAGCTTGCGGCTGCACACGGAAGTTTCTAGCATGAATAATCTCATGATCCCTTTGAGCCTGGGTGGCGGTCCATAGGAGAATCACACGGTACCCCGGGATCTCCAAAAATACAGGCAACACTGGGTTCCCCAGGTGCCTCAATCCACCCAGATGTGAATTAAAGTTGCTACCTTAAATAAACCATTAATTAGCAATCTCACATCTGTCATGGATACACTCACCCAATGCACGTCTATTAGCATAGCATAGCAATATAAGCAAACATAGAAGTAACTCCCAAAGGTTTGATAATAAAACATGTAATAGGTACTACCTCATCTACTTCCCAAAACCCACATATTAATCAGATCCTAATCATGCAATTGTTTGAGAATTGATCTAATGCAATAAAACTGGGTAGTAAAGAGGTATGATCAAAGTGTTACTTGCCTTGTTGATGATTCGTGAAACCTAGAGATTCGAAGTAGCAAGCGGCGCACTCCGGGTACTCTATCGCAAACAAACAAGCATACAATAAGCACTCATCTCATGCACAGGTAAAACTCAAATAAAATATCTAACTAGAAAGTTCAACTTAAGAACTCCGGTTTGCAAAAGAAATCCAATCAAACGAAGCAAGGAAACTCAAACGGCAAAAGAAACAGGCTTCGTGTTACTAATGTGGACCTAAGTCAAATTTTACAGTAGCAAAAACTTATTTGAGTTGGTTAAACGGAAATAGGGTTTTGAGACGAAACTCTAGGCGCTTGAATCGCTCGATTCCGATAAATGAGCGAAAAGTTATACTAGAGCGAATATCAGATCAGAAATAATCGCGGAAAAATCCGAGAAAAAGAAAAATCGGACGAACAGGCTAACGAACGAACGTTCGCTATCTGTGGCTAAAAGACGAAATCTGTTCGTTAAAACGAACGAACGAACGGGCTTCACTAAATAAACTAAGCCAGCAAAATATCGATCTAATAAAAAAACCGTGGTTTTTTAAACAAAACCGGGCGATTAACCGGCGTAAATCGGCGGCGGTGGCGGCTACCTCGGTGTCGGGGTCCAGCAAGGTCGGGGGCGAGCTCCGGTGGGGCTGGCGGCGGCGGCGGCGAGGGGATCCGGCGGCGGGGCGTCGTGGAGGCAGCAACACTAGGGTTTTGGGGTGGGGGCGGCTGGCTCGGGCCTCGCGGCTCTTAAAGGGCCGGCCGGGTCGGAGTCCCGGGCGGACACGGCCAGGTTAGGAAGGTTCGCGTTTTTTAAATAATTACGCGCAGAAAAACAAATAAAAGAAATACTAAACGGACTCCAAAAATCCCGAAATAAATTTTCCCCGTCTCTAAAATCGAGCTGGACAAGATGAACATTTATTTGGGGCCTAAATGCAATTTTGAAAAACGCGCAATTTTCCTAATTCTAATAAAATAGCGATAAAATTCGGAAATAAAATCTTATTTGATTTTGTTATTAAATCCTCAATATTTCCTTATTTTGGTAAATTCATTTTATTCCCTCTCTCATATTTTTATAATTGAAATAATTGAAGATAAAATAATTAAAATCAAATTATCTTATTTTCAAAAATTTGAGAAAACTCAAATATGAAAATAACGAAATCCCCAACTCTCTCCGTGGGTCCTTGAGTTGCATAGAATTTCTAGGATCAAGCAAAAATGCAATAAAATATGATATGCAATGATGATCTAATGTATAACATTCCAAATTGAAAATTTGGGATGTTACAAACCTACCCTCCTTAAGATGAATCTCATCCTCGAGATTCGGGTTGGCTAGAAAATAGGTGAGGGTGGTCATTCCGTAGTTCTTCCTCTCGCTCCCAGGTGGCTTTATCTTCGGTATGGTGGCTCCACTGAACTTTGCAAAACTTGATAACCTTGCTGCGGGTGACTCGGCTGGCATATTCGAGAATCTTGACTGGTTTCTCCTCATAGGCCAAATCACTATCCAACTGAATCGCTTCCAGTGGCACTGTATCTCTTAGCGGTATGTCAGCCATCTCTGTGTGGCACTTCTTCAACTGGGAAACGTGGAACACATCGTGAACTCCTGACAATCCTTCGAGCAATTCCAACTTGTGAGCAACCTCTCCCATACATTCCAAAACTTTGTATGGTCCCACAAAACATGGCGCCAACTTTCCCTTAACTCCAAAACGCTTAACTCCTCGAAGTGGGGACACACGAAGATAAACTCTGTCTCCGATTTCATAAACTGTCTCCTTGCGTTTAGAATCCGCATAGCTCTTCTACCTGGACTGGGCTACCCTGAGTCTATCGCGAATCAACTTCACCTTCTGCTCAGACTCCTTAATCAAATCTGGTCCAAACAACTGGCGCTCTCCAACTTCATCCCACAATAACGGTGTTCTTCACCTCCTTCCGTACAGAGCTTCGAAAGGGGCCATCCTCAAACTAGATTGATAACTGTTGTTGTAAGAGAATTCCGCATATGGCAAATTGTCGTCCCAACTAGATCCATAATCTAGCGCACAAGCTCTCAGCATGTCTTCCAGAATCTGATTGACTCTCTCGGTCTTTCCATCTGTCTGCGGATGAAAGGCCGTACTGAACTCTAGCCTGGTACCCAAAGTTTCATGCAACTGATTCCAGAACTTTGAGCTAAACTGGGTTCCTCTATCTGATACAATGCTCCTCGGAACTCCATGCAGACATACGATCCTAGTCATGTATATCATTGCCAACTTAGCACTGGTGTAAGTGGTCTTCACTGGGATGAAATGAGCTACCTTCGTCGAACGATCGACTACAACCCATATCGAGTCATAGCCTGAACGAGTCCTAAGCAATCCCGTCATAAAATCCATGCCTAGCTTATCCCACTTCCATTCGGGTATCGGCAATGGCTGTAGCAATCCTGCTAGCTTTTGATGCTCTGCCTTCACTCTCTAACATACATCACATACTGCTACATACTCCGCAATATCCTTCTTCATTACGGTCCACCAGAAAGTGTCCTTCAAATCCAGATACATCTTGGTATTTCCCGGGTGAATCGAATACGGCGAATCATGGGCCTCTTGCAGAATCAACTTCCTGATCTCCGGGTCATTAGGCACATAAACACGGTCCTCAAACCATAAGGTATCGTGCTCATCCTCACGAAAACCTTTAGCTTTTCCTTTGCTCATCTTCTCCTTTATCTTGGCAATCTCCTTGTCAGTCTTCTAAGCTTCTCTGATCTTATCCATCAAAGTAGACAGAATCTCCAATGCTGCACCATAGCCTCTCGGAACTATCTCCAAACATAGCTCGCGAAGACCCTCGGCTAACTCCTTTGGTAACTCTCCAGTCATGAGTGTGTTGACATGGCTCTTGCGGCTCAATGCATCGGCTAGTAAGTTAGCCTTTCCGGGGTGATAATGCAATCTCATATCATAATCCTTGATGAGCTCCAACCATCTCCTTTGCTTGAGATTCAACTCCTTCTGCATGAAGATGTACTTCAAACTCTTGTGATCCATGTACACCTCACAATGGTTTCTGATAAGAAAATGTCTCCATGTCTTCAATGCATGCACTAGGGCTGCTAACTCCAAATCATGTGTAGCATAATTCAACTCATGGTGCCTAAGCAGTCGTGAGGCGTAAGAAACAACTCCTCCCTCCTGCATAAGCACTGCTCCAAGTCCTCGACGAGAAGCATTGCAATATACTTCATAATCCTTGCGCTGATCTGGCAGAATCAACACTGGTGATGTAACCAAACGTTTCTTCGACTCCTGGAAACTGGCCTCACATTCCTCAGTCCATTTGAACTTGGTGTCCTTCTTCAACAACTCCGTCATGGGCTTTGCAATCTTTGAGAAATTCTCAATGAACCTCCAGTAGTATCCTGCGAGTGCAAGAAAACTGCGTATCTCTCCAACTGTTGTTGGGGCTTCCCAATTTGTCACAGTGACAACTTTGGTGGGGTATACTACTATTCCTTCTCCGAATATAACATGTCCGAGAAATCCGACTTGCTTCAACCAAAACTCACATTTGCCGAACTTGGCGTATAATTGATGTTCTCTGAGCTCCCCAAGTACCAAACGCAAATGGTCCTTATGCTCCTCTTCATTCTTTGAATAGACCAAACTATCATCAATGAACACCACGATGAACTTATCCAGAAACTCCATAAACACCTTGTTCATCATGTTCATAAAATAGGCAGGTGCGTTAGTCAGACCAAATGACATAACGGTATACTCATACAGCCCGTACCTGGTGGTAAAATCCGTCTTAGGTATATCCTGCTCTCGAATATTCAACTGGTGGTATCTTGATCGCAGATCGATCTTGGAAAATACCATAGCTCCTTGCAACTGGTCAAACAAGTCATTGATCATCGGCAGCGGGTACTTGTTCTTGATTGTCACTTCATTCAATCCTCGATAATCAACAACCATCCTTAATGATCCATCCTTCTTCTCCACTAGAAGCACTGGCGATCCCCAAGGTGAAGAACTTAGGCGAATATAGCCTTTATCCAGTAACTCCTTAATCTGCTTCTTAATTTCCTCCAAATCTTTTGTGGGCATCCTGCATGGTCTCTTAGATATTGGTCCTGTGCCTGGCAAAAGCTCAATAAAAAACTCAATGTATCTATCTGGTGGCATGCCTGGCAACTCTTCTGGAAATATGTCAGGAAAATCATGCACCACTGGTACTTCCTCCTGTACAACTCCTCATAAGGCATTTACTTGAGTCCTCTTCGGCACATGCCGGGATACATAATTGATCCTTCTTCCTTCTGGAGTGTTGAGAAAAATCGACTTACTGGCGCATTCAATGTTCCCTCCATACTTCGATAACCAATCCATGCCTAATATCACATCCAGTCCTTGCGATTCCAATACTATTATGTCTGAGGGAAACACATAGCTACCAATCCTTAATGGTAACCGATCACACCATAGACTAGCCATATACTCTGCTCCTGGAGAGGTTACTAACATGGGTGACCTAAGGGCTTGGGTTGGCAGGTTATACTTATCCACGAATCCCCTTGATATGTATGAATGCGATGCACCAGTATCAAAAAGAACGATTGCAGTAAATGACTTAACCAAAAACTTACCGATTACTGCATCTGGTTGGGCTTCAACCTCCTCCATGCTAACATGGTTCACCTGTACCTTGTTGAAAGGGTTGGGCTTCTTCCCAGATCTTCCATTTCCATTTCCATTCTTCGCTTCAGGACATTCAGTGGCATAATATCCAGTCTTCTGGCATTTGTAACAGGTGATGTGGCTCAAATCCCTTTTGGCTGGTGTTGAGGTGTCGATACGGTTCTGGCCGTTGCTTCCTCCATTCCCATTACCATTCTTGGGGCCACTATGGTTGTGCGAACTTCCTCCTCCATGTGTATGCTGAAAACATCCTCCCGAGTTCGAGGTAAATTGAGGCTTCTACTGAGCTCCAGAATTGTACTTCCCTTGTCCATACTTCCTCTTGCGGCTGTCAATTTGCTGCTGCTTCCCTTCAATCATGAGATCTCTATCTACCAACTCCTGGTAGTTGTTGAAGGTTGCCACCATCAACTGCATGCTCAGCTCATCATTGAGTCCTTCCAAAAACTTCTCCTGCTTACCTGCATCCGTAGCAATGTCATCTGGGCATAACGTGCTAACTTACTAAATTCATCCACATACTGGCCAACAGTACGTCCTCCTTGGCGCAAGTTACGAAACTCACGCTTCTTCATGGCCATAGCTCCTGCTGAAACATGAGCAGTATGGAAAGCCTGCTGAAACTGATCCCATGTGATAGTGTCGATGGGATAAGTGGCTGTGAAATTCTCCCACCATGATGTTGCGGGTCCATCAAGCTGATGTGCGGCAAAATGCACCTTCTCCGCATCTGTGCATCCTATAGTGGTCAACTCCCTTCCCATCTTGCGGAGCCAATCATCTGCAACTATCGGCTCGGTGCTACTAGGGAACACCGGCGGATTCAACCTAAAGAAAGAGGCTATGTGATCAACAGGTGGTGGTGGTGGTGGGTTGTTGTTGTTGTTGTTCCCCTAATTCTGATTCTGGACTAACATTTGCATTAATGCATTCTGCTGCTGGATCAACTGAGTGAGCTCCGGTGGGAAAACAAATACATTGTCACGTGTCGGAGGCATCTGAGGGTTTAGAAAAGATGAGAATATAGAATAGAATGAGGTCTGTAGAGAAAAACACTACCCATATGCACATGAGACAAATGCAAACAATATCACTTCAATCAATTCAAACAAGGGCATACAACGGTCTAACTATCATTACAAAAGTGCTCGGACTATACTATATACATGGGGTAATACTACTACTGTTATGGTGGTCGACTAGAAAAACTGCTCGGTCGAAGACTCGATGATATCTGCTCCAGCTTCATCAATAAAGTCATTCCTGGATCTCTGTGCATCAGTGTCATTCCTGGATCGGTAATGCTGACACGCACAGTACTTGAAGGATTTATGACAGAGTAGCAATCACACACTTATTACATCGAACGTCTCCAAAAGAGAACTTATTACAATAAATATGGCTTAAGGCCATCTAATAACAATAACAGCGGAAGGCTTGGAAGATAAGCGAGTCCATCAACTCCAACGGCATCACTGAGTATAAGCTCACGACCTAAGGCACCTTACTCATCATATGAAAAGTCTGCAACATGAACGTTGTAGCCCGAAAACGGGTCAGCACATGGAATATGCTGGCAATGTAACACATAGAGAGTAATGAACAGAATAATGCTATCACTACATGCATATATGGCTGGTGGTAACTTCTATGGTTACAGTTTTGCATAAAGCCAATTTTTCCCTACTGCAAAGGATTAAATTTTATTTAGCTAACATGGTTGTTGTTAAACATTGAGAAGGTTCCTCCAACTCAATCCAATTAAGCATCATCATTAACCCAACAAAATATAATTAAGTAACATGATGAGATTCACATGATAATCCAAGTACCAGATACTCAAAACGTCCATAACCGGGGACACGGCTAACCATGATTAGATTATACACTCGGCAGAGGTTTGCGCACTTTTCCCCGCAAGACTTGATCTCCTCCACTTGATTTCTCGCACTACATGGTGTTTGAGAAATGGGTGACCAAGACACAGTCTTTCAGAACCATTAACTCTCTAGTCCGGGTAGACAGTACCAACCTACATCCCCTACATCCGCTAGTCTACCTCTTCAAGAGCTCACACAACTTAATCAACTATGCTAGAGCCCATAGTAGCTTGCGGCTGCACACGGAAGTTTCTAGCATGAATAATCTCATGATCCCTTTGAGCCTGGGTGGTGGTCCATAGGAGAATCACACGGTACCCCGGGAATTCCAAAAATACAGGCAACACTGGGTTCCCCAGGTGCCTCAGTCAACCCAGATGTGAATTATAGTTGCCACCTTAAATAAACCATTAATTAACAATCTCACATCTATCATGGATACACTCACCCAATCCACGTCTACTAGCATAGCATAGCAATATAAGCAAACGTAGAAGATACTCCCAAAGGTTTGATAATAAAACAGGTAATAGGTACTACCGTATCTACTTCCCAAAACCCACATATTAATCAGATCCTAATCATGCAATTTTTTGAGGATTGATCTAATGCAATAAAACTGGGTAGTAAAGAGGTATGATCAAAGTGTTACTTGCCTTGCTGATGATCCATGAAACCTACAGATTCGAAGTAGCAAGAGGTGCACTCCGGGTACTCTATCGCAAACAAACAAGAATAAAATAAGCTCTCATCTAATGAACATGTAAAACTCAAATAAAAATCTAACCAGAAAGTTCAACTTAAGAACTCCGGTTTGCAAAAGAAATCCAATCAAACGAAGCAACGAAACTCAAACGGCGAAAGAAACATGCTTCGTTTTACTAATCTGGACCTAAGTCAAATTTTACAGAAGCAAAAACTTTTTTGAGTTGGTTAAACAGAAAGAGGGTTTTGAGACGAAACTCTAGGCACTTGAATCGCCTGATTCCGATAAACGAGCGAAAAGTTATACTAGAACGAAAATCGGATCAGAAATCGCGATCAGAAATAATCGCGGAAAAATCCGAGAAAAAGAAAAATTGAACGAACAGGCTAACGAACGAACGTTCGCTATCTGCGGCTAAAAGATGAAATCCATTCGTTAAAACGAACGAACAAACGGGCGTTCGCTAAATAAACTAAACCGAAAAAAACTGATCTAATAAAAAAACAACTGCGGTTTTTTTTAAAAAACCGGGCGATTAACCGGCATAGACCGGCGGCGGTGGCGGCTACCTCGGGGTCGAGGTCCGGGGAGGTCAGCAGTGAGCTCCGGCGGGGCTGGCAGCGGCGGCAGCGAGGGGATCTAGCGGCGGCGGCGGACATCGGCGCCGGGATCCGGCGGCGGCGGCGGCGGGCGGCCTTGGGCTTGGGCGGCGATCTCCGGCGGCGGAGCGCGGCGGCGCTAGGGTTTCGGGGCGGGGGCCGCTGGCTCGGGCCTCACGGCTCTTAAACGGCCGGCCGGGTCAAAGTCTCGGGCGGACACGGCCTGGTTAGGTCGGTTTGCTTTTTTTAAATAATTACGCGTAGAAATACAAATAAAAGGAATACTAAACGGACTCCAAAAATCCCAAAATAAAATTTCCTTGTCCTCTAAAATCGAGCCGGACAAGAAGAATATTTATTTGGGGCCTAAATGCAATTTTGAAAAACACGCAATTTCCCTAATTCAAATAAAATAGCAATTAAACTCCGAAATAAAATCTTATTTGATTTTTTTATTAAATCCTCAATATTTCTTTATTTTGGGAAATTCATTTTATTCCCTCTCATATTTTTGATAATTGAAATAATTGAAGATAAATAATTAAAATCAAATTATCCTATTTTCAAAAATTTGAGAAAACTCAAATATGAAAATAACGAAATCCCCAACTCTCTCCGTGGGTCCTTGAGTTGCGAAGAATTTCTAGGATCAAGCCAAAATGCAATAAAATATGATATGCAATGATGATCTAATGCATAACAATCCAAATTGAAAATTTGGGATGTTACACTTGCTGACTCCGTAAAGGAGAATAAGAGGCTTCGACGCGGCATATTCAGTAAGTGCTCTAATGAACCACTATAAAGTTCTACGAAGAATCGTGCTAACAGAATTATGTCTGTAGGCATGCTGACTGGTCGTCCCGAAGAGAAGATGCCCGGATCTACAGGCGATCTTTTGTCGGAGCTCTCACAACTGCATGAACAAGTTCGGCAGGTGATGCGGGGCATTGCCCAAGCCTTGTGGCCATCCGCCTCCCTGCCAATTGGCATGGGGGAGCTTATGGAGATGCTCAAGGGTGCGCGGCAGCACTTCCAATTATGGAAGATATTGGCCTGCCGACAAGGATCAAGGGAAGCCTGGGCCATGGTGAAGACGTGATGCACCAATGCTGACCTGAACCACATGGCTGAGGTCGGACCTGTAGGGTCAGATGGGAAGGAGATCCCTGTACATCTGGTGTATGACCAGGTAGCATTATCCGCTAAGTATTCCCAATAGGACTGTAGGCTAGACAGCATGTTGGATGGTATAGAAGAAGAATTTAGTCAGTCTAAGTGACTTTGTACTTCGAAGGACACATTTTGTCCCTAGCCGGATTGTAAATCATTTGTCTTGGCCGACCTTTTCGCTTCAACCTCTAGACCCGACAGTTCGGAGTGTATCCGAATACCCGCTCGATTATGTGAAAACCGGGGCAAACGTGGAAACAAGGCGTAGGGGTCATAAGTGCTTGAACAGACAAGTATCCAACTAGTTATGTTATTTTACATGGGTAGTAAGAAACATCTTCCAGGGAGAATAGTTCCATTAAGGGTTCCTTTCCCTGGGTGTTCATGCATTGGTGTGCATGTTCGAACTACGAAAATGGATGCAGGATGTAATCATCTGGGGGCATGTTTTGTAATAGGTAAAATACATCTTTTGTTCACCGACCGAATATTCCCTTAAGAACGCTAGCTTGCGGTTTCACCCAGTCTGAGGTACACATCCGGCTGACCCGGCAGTAACAATCGCAGAGGTGCTCCCCTTATGCCCTAGCCGAATTAACGGGAATGTAGGGCATAAACACAACAGCCAGGCAACCTAGCTTGGCCAAAACTTAAGTCATATCGATGCATATAGTGGTGAAAAAAGGCACATACGGAGAAGTGACGCATATGTGGTGGGCATAAAGCCTAGAAGACAATTAAGCTTCCGTGTAAGAAGCCCCCAGGTATATTGTGCGCGCATAGCGCGACCAGAGTGTGCGGTCAAAGCATACTTGAAGCTTTTAAGGCTATAAATGTAAAAGGGGGAGAGAGAGAGGATATAATTTAAAAAGGGAGAGGGAGGTAAGGAGACAAACACGGAGTTCGGCGCTAGGCGTAGAATCTTCGGAGTCTGGCCGCGTTCCATGGGTTCAGCTCGAGTCGATTGTCTGATGCATCACGCAGACGATACGCACCTCCAGTGAGAACTTTGTCAATGATGAAGGGGCCCTCCCACTTGGGCTTGAGCTTGTCCTTTTTCTTCTCTGGTAGGCGTAGAATGAGTTCGCCAATGTTATATGTTTTGGCCTGCACTTCTCTGCTTTGATACCTTCGAGCCTGCTGTTGATAGAATGCGGAACGGGCCTTCGCGACGTCACGCTTCTCCTCTAGGGCATCTAAGTTGTCCTGCCGATCCATCTTGGCTTCTCTCTCTTTGTAAATGCGCACTCTAGGTGAATCATGGATGATATCACAGGGTAACACTGCCTCTCCGCCGTACACCATAAAAAGGTGTGTATCCGGTTGTGCGATTTGGCGTGGTCCACAACCCCCAAAATACGGAGTCAAGCTCCTCGACCGGTCGTGTCGATTCCTTCAAGGATCGCACTAGTCTGGGTTTAATGCCGCTCATAATAAGACTGTTCGCTCGTTCGACTTGACTGTTTGTTTGGGGGTGATAGACAGAGGCGTCATCAAGTTTTATGCCCATTTTGCTGTACCAGGTTTTCACCTCATCGGCTGTAAAGTTTGAGCCGTTATCGGTGATGATGTTGTGGGGGACACTATAGCAGTGTACGACCCCGGATATAAAGTCTATCACTGGTCCGAATTCGGCCGTTTTAACTGGTTTGGCTTCTATCCATTTGGTGAATTTATTGACCATGACCAACAAATATTTCTTCTTATGGCTTCCTCCTTTAAGGGGTCCAACCATATCGAGCCCCCAGACCGCAAAGGGCCAAGTTATGGGGATTGTTTGGATGGCGGTGGGCGGCATATGGCTTTGATTTGCAAAAAGCTGGCAACCGACGCAGTGTTGGACAAGGTCTTGTGCGTCTGCCCGGGCTGTCAGCCAGTAGAAACCTGTATGCAAGGCCTTGCTTGCGAGCGCTCGAGCTGCGGCGTGGTGGCCGGCGAGTCCGTCTTGGATTTCAGCCAAGAGCTGCCGCCCTTCCTCTTCGGAGATGCACCTTTCGAGCACTTCGGTTGTGCTTTTCTTATAAAGCTCTCCCTCGTGGACCTTGTAGGCTTTCACTACTAGGGAAAAGGCTAGCAGCAAGAGGTTTTAGGCCTATTAGCAGCCGGGTACCAAGCTACTAATAAGCGCTTAGACTAACTTATAGCGATGGCGCTGGTGCCACCAGCCTTCTCAGCTAACGATATAGCAATAGCGGGTTTAAACCCGCGCTACTACTAATCTGTAATCTCCGAATTTTTTTTTTTGAATTTTTTTGAATTTTTTTTTGATTTTTTTTTGAAATTTTCAAATTTCTGAATTATTTTAACTCAGATCTCTAATCACCCCTCATCGCTACTCAATTTAATCTCTAATCACCCCTCATCATTCCAAATCATCTAACTTCCCGGACGGTCACCCATCCTCTCACTACTCCAGCTTGAGCACGCTTAACTTCCGGGTTCTATTCTCCCTCGTTTCCAAGTCTGCACTTGTTGTTTTCCTGACAATAGTGAGATGTCAATCCTATTGACCTCAGGAATTTAGCTTGAGCATGAAGTCACACATTTCACTGTTTGAGTTTGAAACTATTGTTCTAAAATATTAGTAACACTAATATTTCTTGAATAATTACTTTGACCACAGTTTGACCAGATTTGACCACAGTTTGACCATAGTTTGACCAGATTTGACCATAGTTTGACCATAGTTTGACCAGATTTGACCAAAATTCAAAAAAACTAAAATAATTATTTATTAACACTAATATTCTTGAATAATTAGTTTGACCATAGTTTGACTAGATTTAACAAAAATTAAAAAAACTCATTTTTTGAATTTTTGCCTCGAATCTTAAAAGCGCCGTAACTTTTTTTCTCTGTTAGGCTTTTGAGGATTTTAAAATGTTTAACGGGTTCCCCCATTAAATTCGGATGTAACTTTTCGAGTAGATGCTTTTCATATAAAAACTTTTTCATCCGAGTTCGTATGCAAAAGTTATGGCCATTTTACAATTTTCCGAGAGATTTTGCAAATAAAGTCGAAATTCATATTTGTAAATTTTCCCAACAACTAGACCACATATCACATGGGAAACTTATTTTCTTTTATTTTTTGACATTTTATCATTTTATTTTATTTTTTAAAACTGAAAAGGCGGTCCCGGGGTAGACTTTGACAAATAGGCCATACCCAGCGCTACTACTATGACATACGATTAGCGATGGCGGGTTTTAACCACGCTACTACTAAGTTGATAGCGATGGCGGCGGGTTAGTAATAGCGAGGTTAAAACCGCGCCATCGCTATCAACTTAGTAGTAGCGAGGTTAAAGCCCTCGCTACTACTATGGCATATCCCGGGGCACGGTAGAGACCGCTTAGTAGTAGCGAGGTTACAAACCCGCTGTTTGCTATCAACTTAGTAGTAGCGAGGTTTAAAAACCTGCGCTGCTAGTAAGTAGCAGTAGCGAGGGTTTTTAACCCTCGCTGCTGCTAAGATTCTGTGTATAGCCTTTTCCCTAGTAGTGTTTAGAGCGCCGCACAATGCAGAGTGCCTCGTTTTGGAAGGGTTCTGTCCATGGGGCGATGACCACCATGATCACGTGGGATGAAGGTGTGATTTTGGTGGCGTAGCCTTCGATTACGTCAGATTGTTCAGGATTTGGGGTTGTATGCGGATCTGGACTAGTATTGCCGGACTCCCTTCCCATACCACGGATGGCTTGAACAGTGTAGGACCTTGAGAAGAGGCCCCTAGAGGGGGGGTGATTAGACACTTAGTACCAAAGTTGCAGTTTTTAGGTTTCTTTAAGTTTAAGTGGAGTTTAGGCACAATTTCAACAATCACAATACATATCAAGGATGCACGAGTATATGAGCAGCGGAAAGTAAAGCATGCAACTTGCAAGAAAGTAAAGGGAAGGGTTTGGAGAATTCAAACGCAATTGGAGACACGGATGTTTTTGGCGTGGTTCCGATAGGTGGTGCTATCGTACATCCACGTTGATGGAGACTTCAACCCACGAAGGGTAACGGCTGTGCGAGTCCACGGAGGGCTCCACCCACGAAGGATCCATGAAGAAGCAACCTTGTCTATCCCACCATGGCCGTCGCCCACGAAGGACTTGCCTCACTAGCGGTAGATCTTCATGAAGTAGGCGATCTCCTTGCCCTTACAAACTCCTTGGTTCAACTCCACAATCTTGTCGGAGGCTCCCAAGTGACACCTAGATAATCTAGGAGACACCACTCTCCAAGAAGTAACAAATGGTGCGTTGATGATGAACTCCTTGCTCTTGTGCTTCAAATGATAGTCTCCCCAACACTCAACTCTCTCTCATAGGTTTTGGATCTAGTGGAAAGAAGATTTGAGTGGAAAGCAACTTGGGGAAGGCTAGAGATCAAGATTCATATGGTAGGAATGGAATATCATGGTCTCAACACATGAGTAGGTGGTTCTCTCTCAGAAATGGTAAGTTGGAAGTGTAGGTTCATTCTGATGGCTCTCTCCACGAATGAAGAGGAGGTGGAGGGGTATATATAGCCTCCACACAAAATCTAACCGTTACACACAATTTACCAAACTCGGTCGGACCGATTTAGTAAACCTAGTGACCGTTAGTGATTTTCGGTGGGACCGACATGCATCTCGGTGAGACCGATTTGGCTAGGGTTAGGGCATAACGTAATCTCGGTAAGACCGATTACACAAACTCGGTGAGACCGATTTGGTAATAAGCTTTCCAGAGAGTTGGTCAGGCAAACTCGGTGGGACCGATTACTCAAACTCGGTGGGACCAATTTTGGTAATAAGTTATCCAGAGAGTTTGCATTGTAATCTCGGTAGTACCGATTGCTCAAACTCAGTGAGACCAATTTTGATAAAGGACATACACAGAGAGATTACAATCCCATCTCGGTGAGACCGAGATCCCTATCGGTAAGACCGATTTGCTTAGGGTTTGTGGCAGTGGCTATGACTTTTGGAATCGGTGGCGCCGGATAGGAAGAATCGGTGTGACCGATTTTGGCTTTAGGTTTAGGTCATTTGTGGAAGTGGGAAAGTAGCTGAGGGTTTTGGATCATATCATAAAGCATATGAAGCAAGAGGCTCATTAAGAAACACCTCATCCCTCCTTGATAGTATTGGCTTTTCCTATAGACTCAATGTGATCTTGGACCACTAAAAATGTAAAATGAAGAGTCTTGAGCTTGAAGCTTGAGCCAATCCTTTGTCCTTAGCATCTTGAAGGAGTTCCCACATCCTTTAGTCCATGCCACTCCATTGTTGAACTTATCTGAAATATACTAGATAAAAGTGTTAGTCCAACAAGAGATATTTTGACATTAATTACCAAAACCACCTAGGGAGCACTTGTGCTTTCAATCTCCCCCTTTTTGGTAATTGATGGCAACATACGTCAAAGCTTTAGATAAGGATATAAAGAATAGCAAGTAAAGCTTTGGAAAGACATGTAACAAACATAGGCTCCCCCTACATGTATGCAATCATGTGAATATGGGATGTAAGAGCATGTGAGAGCATAAACATGATAGAGCAGGCAATGTGTTACATGTATCTTGTCCATATGCATCAGAGCAAAGAATGTTGAAGAAAATACCTTCATGCTCATGAGTCCTTCTTGCAAACAATATGTACATCAGCAAGAATTCCTCATACACATGATTGTGATGCATATACTTACCTTGTAGTCTTGAGTTGGCTTAGGATGGAATGAACATGCGTAAACAAGGTTAGATAACACAGATGCATCTACTAGCCAGAGCAAACAGAAGAAACCACAAGAATACCAAGACTGGGATGACATGTAGAGAGTGATTACTAAGTACCACATTGAATTAGACATGTCCCCAAGAGTAAAGATATGCAATGAATTTAAATTATCTCTTTCCCTTAGATATCTTGCTCCCCCTGAATCTAACATGGGTTACTGAGAGAAGATAGGGAACAGAAAATTAGAGCTGAAAGAAAACAGAGCTGAAAGATATGAATGATGATCAGAGCTAAAGTTCAGAGCTAATGTATGCTAATGCAAATAAGTACAATAGATCATATGAACATGTCTCTCCCCTCAAGAAGACATGTGGACATCTCTCCTCTTGAACACCAAGCATCTGGGATCCTTGAGAAATACTTTCTACTTAAGTATTCTCTCCCCCTGAAGATCTCTCTCTCCTTTTGAGGGTCTCTCCCCCTTAGGTCTCTCTCCCCCTTAAGAAGGAAGGTGATAAGCTTTGATGCTCTCTCTCTCTTCAGATGATAAGCTTTGATGTTCTCTCTCTCCTCAAATGATAAGCTTTGATGTTCTCTCTCTCCCCCTTTGACATGAATTTCCAAGAAGGGTCTTCTGGAATCTGTCGAATGGGTTTGGTCCTTGAGACACAGAACAAAGCAATGATAAAAATGTGATGCTTGTAGAGGACAAGATTCAAGAAGCCACTAGTGAAACTTATGGGCCCCGGGTCTATCTTTTATCATATGAGCTTTCAATCTACTTTTATTTGCATCTTTACTTTTCCAATCTATATTATAAATTACCAAAAATATATTTATCTTAACATATTATCTCTATCAGATCTCACTTCCGCAACTGGCTGTGAAGGGATTGACAACCCCTTTATTGCGTTGGTTGCGAGTTCTTGTTTGTTTGTTTAGGTGTGTGGGACTTTTGAGGAGCCTCCTACTGGATTGATACCTTGGTTCTAAAAAACTGAGGGAAATACTTATGCTACTATTGCTGCATCACCCTTTCCTCTTCAAGGAAAACCAACGCAAGCTCAATATGTAGCACTCTCCGTCCTGCGCCAACACCGCCGCTGCGCCGCACCCGCCACCCTTGTGACCCCTCCTCCGCCCCGCGCCACCCCGACCTCGACCTCGACCGCTCCTTGCCCTCAAGTAAGTGTGCCCATGATGCGAAATCTGTTATGATGTAGTCTAGGGTTCAAAAGGCCTAGGGTTCAAAATCTTTTATGATCTAGTTAGTTTTGATTTGCCTGTACTGTCTGCCCATGATGCAAAAATGATAGCACAATCGAAAGGCCTGCCCTAGGTTATCTCAATATCTTAGAAGAATGCCAGTCAAAGCAAGGGCAGTAGAAGTTGGTCCCAATTTTGACATATGGTTACCACTCATTTTGACATATGGTACAGTGCTAACAACCATATGGTACAGTGCTAACAACCTGCTGGTCCTAATTTTAGATCAAGCAGAAGTTGAACATGGCCAAAATGCCAGTCAAGTTTCTAGTTTTGAAAGCAAGGGCAGTAGTCGTGTATATGTTAGTTTTTGGATAGTTTTTGTTTTTGGTTCTAGTTAGTTTTTGGTTAGTTTTTGTTAGTTTTTGTTTTTTGTTCTAGTTAGTATATGTTAGTTCTAGTTAGTTTTTGTTAGTTTTTGACAACCACCAGTTCTGGTTTTCAAAGCAAGTGCAGTAGAAGAATATGTTAGTTTTTGATCACTTCACAAGTTCTAGTTACTTTTTGTTACTTTTTGTTTTTGATTCTAGTTAGTATATGTTAGTTCTAGTTAGTTTTTGTTAGTTTTTGACAGCCACCAGTTTTAGTTTTCAAAGTAAGGTCAGTAGAAGAATATGTTAGTTTTTGATCACTTCACAAGTTCTAGTTAGTTTTTGTTTTTGGTTCAGATTGAATGCTCCCTCTTGATTATAGTTTTTTAGCTGTTAAGAGTTATGGTCTCGTTGAGGGTGAATACAGTACTCCGAGCAGTAGTCGTGTATATGCTGTTCTTATTTTCATGGCCCTCAAGAAAGCATGCATTATTATTACAGTCAAGTGCTAGTTGCCTAGGTTGCTAACTGAAAGAAGTGAAAATAGTTCTTATATGAAATTCAACTAAAGTCAACATTTTTGTGTCTAAACTGTGCGAAGGCACGGGTTGCGACTGGTGCTACTAATAAATCTTGTGCTCAGCTTGTCGGCGTTCTGGGAACGGGGGTCCCCAGACTTGCCTGCCTCCGGCCTGTGGCGTGGCTCAACCAGTGCCCAGTGCGGCCCGTCTTCATCAACCAAGTGCTCAAGACCCTCGCGAGGGGCCAAGCCTCATGGGGCCGACGACACTTTTCTCCCCGGAAAGATCTACGTATTCGGCGGATTTGCACTGCGGGCCAATTCGCTTGGCCATCTCGAGCAGATTGAATGCTACGCCCCTGGCCATCAGGTCAGATTTGGAAGTTTAAACTACATGGCGTACGCCCGCGGAGATTTGATCTTCGACGGGTTCGAGCCACAGCCAAGCGCGCCGCACTATCATGATGGGCATGATCTAGCTCTGCCGCCGAACAGTGCCCTGGAGGCCGCACCAGAGTCCGCTCCGACCTTTAGCTCAGAGCCAACTGCACCGATCGAGGACGGGTGGCTGGACACCACCTTGGGAGTTGCGATCTCTGCGACAATTGAGCCTTACACCAACCCTGTCCTTTGCGAAGCCTGTGACTCTAAGGAGCCGGACTCCACTCTGGACTCCGAACCTGCCGCGCCCCTGCCAATCGAATCCGATTGGGCGCCGATCATGGAGTTCACTGCTGCGAACATCTTTCAGCACTCGCCCTTTGGCGACATCCTAAATTCACTAAAGTCTCTCTCTCTATCGGAGAGTCTGGCGGACTATGGTCGGGAAGGTTGGGATGCGACGACGAAGAAATTGAAGCCCACCCACCACCCGCCAGTAGCCACTGTCGAAAGTTTAAACGACGTGCTCGACTTTGATTCTGAAGACATCGACGGTATGGACGACGATGTAGAAGACAAACATGAACCAGCAGCCATAGGGCACTGGACAGCCACCTCATCTCATGATGTACACATGGTGGACACACCTAAAGGAAGCAACAACGAGGAACAACGGGATGCCACGAGGGATCATTCCTTAAGCAGTCAAAACAGCGACGTAAGCGCCGCTCAAAATCCAGCCTCGTCACAGAACGCAGCCATACATACCCAGCCATAGAGCAGGGCGAACCGGTGGATGACGAACATGCTATCGAGCAACCGTCCGAACAGGACAATCCGGATAAACAACTCGTCCCCGGCGAAGATAACAGTCCGGACGATCTCACGCCGGACAAGTTACCGGAGCAGAAGAACCTCCACAAAAGGCTTGTCGCCACTGCACGTAGCCTGAAAAAGCAGAAGCAGAAGCTCAAAACAGCGGAAGATGCGCTCAGAATCAGATGGAGCAAAGTACTCAACACCGCAGACAAATAGGGCGACAATGGCCGAACAAAGAGCTACCCGAAGTGAAAACTACTGCCAGAATTTGATGAGGAGGCCGTAGAGCCACCCAATCAAAGAACAAGGAGACCACCTGGTCGGATAGAGTGGAAAACACAGAGCGGAAAACGGCGCCGCACACAAGCCTGCACGCGATCCGCACACAGATTCGCATCAAAAAGATGGCCCAGTTAGATCCATCTACGAGCCAAGAAAGCAAGCTCTAGTAAGCAATGCAACATGTCAAGTACCCGAATATTACGGTCCACCTAAATATAGGGGTGCCGCACATCCCCTATGTTTCACCGATGAGGTTTGGATCATGAATTTCCAGTGGGATTCAAGCCCGTAAACACAGAGGCATACGACGGAACAACAGACCCTAGAGTCTGGATTGAGGATTACATCCTCCACATACACATGGCTAGACGAGATGACCTCCATGCCATAAAATACTTACCCCTCAAGCTCAAAGGGCCAGCCCGGCATTGGCTCAAAAGCATCCCCGAAAACACCATCGGAAGTTGGGAGGAGCTCGAGGATGCTTTTCGGGCGAATTTTCAAGGGACCTATGTCCGACCTCTGGATGCAAACGGTTTAAGTCACATAACTCAACAACCCGGAGAGTCAGCCCGAAAATTCTGGAACAGATTCCTTACTAAAAAGAACCAAATAGTCGACTGTCCGGACGCCGAAGCCTTAGCAGCTTTCAAACACAACGTCCGAGATGAATGGCTCGCCAGACACATCGGCCAAGAAAAGCCAAGAACAATGGCCGCATTAACAAGCCTCATGACCCGCTTTTGCGCGGGAGAGGATAGCTGGCTGGCAAGATGCAGTACCAGCGACCCAAGTACATCCGAAGTTAGGGATGGAAATGGGAAACCGCGACGCAGCAAGGACCAGCGCCGGACCAAGGGCAATAGCCCGAAGAGCACGGTAGTCAACGCCGGATTCAAAAGCTCACGGCAGAATCATAAAAACTGTCCCCTAAGGATAATAGGGACAAGCTATCTAACTTAAACAAAATCTTGGACAAGATATGCAAAATCCACAGTACCCCTGGGAAGCCTGCAAATCATACCCACAGAGATTGTTGGGTCTTCAAGCAGTCCGGCAAACTCAATGCCGAACACAAGGGGCTCGACACACCAAGCGAGGACGATGACGAACCCCACAAGCAGAGCACCGGAAAACAAAAGAACTTCCCACAAGAAGTCAAAACAGTAAACTCACTTTACGTAACAAAAGGGAAAAACAGAACGGCACCCATAGAGATACGCGCCATACGGCCTATCCTAGAAGAGTCCCGCCACTAGTTGTCAAAACCAGTCACCTTCGACCATCAGGATTACTCTAGAAGTATCCGGAATGCAGGATGGACTACCTTGATATTAGATCCGATAATCGACGGACTCCAATTTACACAAGTCCTAATGGACGGCGGCAGTGATCTAAACCTGCTATATCAGGATACAATCCGCAAAATGGGGATAGACCCAACCATAATTCACCATTGCAACACTCCCTTTCAAGGGGTAATGCCAGGCCGATATGCCCATTGTACGGGCTCTCTATTGCTAGAAGTTGTGTTCGTCTCACCCGACAACTTCCGCCGCGAAAAGTTAACCTTCCAACTCGCCCCATTTACAAGTAGCTATCAAGCACTACTGGGGCGCGAAGCTTTCGCCCGCTTTAACGCAATACCGCATTATGCATCCCTCACACTTAAAATGCCCGGTCCACGAGGCATCATCTCTTTAAACGGAAATATCGAGTGTTCCTCGAGCGTGGAAGATTGTGTGACTGCCTTGACCTCCACACACTAAACCGGCTTCACGAATCCAAGCACCTAAACAGGTCGTCCAGACCCCGGACACGACTAGACGAGTCCGGCGTAAATATACAGGGGCTTACCAGCCGCACACCCCCGCACAAGGGTCTCCGCGCATATACAACAAGAGACAATAAAGCTCAATTTTATTCATTTTTTGAAACGTACTTTGTTTATTTAATATAACATACATTTTCGCACGATCTTTTTCAACTAAGTTCCTCTCTTTTACAGATGAACACCGTGTGACACCCGTCCAGGATATGGCACAACGGAGAACCTGCAGCAGAGCGTGCGGCGAGGACCCGTTGCAAGGATTCTTTTCCGATTAAGACCCTGCGTAAACCTTTTTTACTGTCTCTTGTTGATACACATCCCCTGGTTTCCTACTATAACCGAGGAGGAGACTGGCATTTTGGCATAGGCCACGTCAGAATTTTGCTCGTACCTGGACACCAGGGGCTTATTACCAAGGGTGTTGTTCGGCCCGTTTTCATAAAGACTGAATACCTTAGGGAGTGCTCGGCGTCTCGAGTTAGGCCTTATATGCATCAGCTCCGAATCATGTCTTTGGTCAAATGTTGGGTTTGCCCGGCTCCTATGTTTTGCTGCCTTACGTTCTGCTCTATCGGCTAACGCGGCACCAGGAGAACTACTGTGATTGTGCGCCGGTTCGGCCAAACGAGCACCTCAGTAGAGAAAGCCGAAAACTGACTATCATGATATAGCGTGAGACTGGTCAACCACTCGATGACCCGCCGAATCTGTAGGATTCCTCCGCATTGACGAAGGGTTGTTTCCCGGACAGGCACATACGTGCCCCGAATTCGGGTGAGCGCGGTGCCCCTAGGGGCTATATAGTAGCCCCATTGTCAAACTCCTATGGCTAAGTGAAAGTGATAAAGCATTATAGTCCGGTTGCCTAGTTTGCTACGCTACCACCTCCTTTATAGGACCAAGACGTTGGATCAAGTGTGAAAATGCGCTTTTCGCAAACACCCCCACACTATATGCGTGAAATGTCAAGACTGCCATCTTTCGGTTATATACACATATACATTAACGGCCGCAGGAGGTATTTTAATTCTTGAAAGCACAAGTATAAAAAGCTTTTATATTTCATGAAACATTGTTTCACAATAAATACATGTTATTCAAACATAATATCCTTGAGCATCTGCGTCTCTATTAAGCAGCGCCCTATGGAACTTCACGAAAATAGTGCTCGGCATGTACTCGGCTTCCGTCTGACTCTTGGGATGCAACATCGGTGGCCTTCATCTCCGCCCAGTATGTCTTCACACGGGCAAGAGCCATCCGCGCACCCTCTATGCATGCTGACCTCCTCATTGCATTGATATGCGCCACCGCACCAAGGAACTGCTGCACCAAGCCAAAATAACTCTTTGGCTCGGGTCTCTTCGGCCACAAAAGACTCACGACATCCTTCATGGCAAGTCCGGATAACCTATTTAGCTCCGCCCAATCGGCCAAGCGATCGGTTAATGGAAGTGGGCGCTCTGGATTATGGAACTGCGACCAAAAAACCTTTCCCGTTTCGTGATCCTCTTGATCTCGGAAGTGTTAGGCCGCGTCCGCCGCACTTGCCGCCAAGTCCAGATAAGCATCTTCCGCACTCCATAGCCGGTCCAACTGAGCATAATTAGGGTCCAGGAATTTCCTCCGTAGCAGAAAGGGCTTTCCAGCCGCGATATCTCCGGCTTGACGCAGCTCCTCCTTCATAGCTCTCATCGCAGAGAGAGCATCTTGGCCTCGGCAGTGGCCTTCTTCAGGTCCTCTCGTACCGCCCGATCTTCTTTTTCAAGAAGCTTGCAGCGGTCGGCAGCATTCTTCAACTCCACGGCCATCTCGGCCATCTCCTTCTTGCTTCGGCAGTGAGCAGCCTGTTCGGCTTTTAGCTCTTCGGCCACCTTTAAGCAGCCGCGTCACTTTTTCTGGCCTGCTCCTTGGCTTGGGCGAGCTCCGCTCGCAGGTTCTCCATGGCAGCGGCACCATCTGCGTCAAGCATACTGGTTGAAAGGCATGGCCGTCAAGCTCCCTTACCAGGTGTCCGCGGGGATATTGCATACCTTGTGACTCGTCAAGTCGCCTATTGACAAGCGGGATGTTGACATCCGCCACGTCAAGTTGCCGCTTTAGTTCAGCAAATTCATCAGTCCGGCCAGCCACCGGACCCTTCGCCACCTGCATAGGAAGGGTGACACATTATTCCTGGGATTATGATGCTCGGCGCGCTGTCATATTTGACAACACGCCGAGCCTCAGGGGCTACTATCTACACAGGGCGCATTTTACATGCGGAACTGTCAGAAGGTACATCATTTTGCGTACCTCAAAACCTGTCAGTAAACTTCTGACGGCTTCGTGCAATCCGCTCTCAGCGGATGAAATCCTTTCAATCACCGTACCCATTAACGCACGGTGATCTTCTGAGATAGATGCTCGCCCGAGCAGATCCTTCAGCTCTTCCGATCGTACACCAGGTGGTGCCGGACTCGTCCGATGGCCTTTTTCGAAGGCTGGACGCGAAGGGCTTTGAGGGGAAATATGACTGCCTTCCGGCCCCGCCGGACTCAAAGAAACACTCCGCGACGACACCTTAGGGTCGCCCGCCTCGCACGACGGTACGGCAGGGGGAGGCGTTTCGCTCTCTATCATCTCCGGACAAAGATCCCCCGAAGATGAGCTCTGCTGAGAAGGGCTGAGATCTGAACTACAAGGTAAAACTCCGGTTATCTTCATCAGAAATAGGGCAGGGATATCCTTTATTTTAATAAAAACTCCCCTTTTTACTTACGGCTCGGTGGAGGGCTGATCCCCTTGGGGGCATAATGCGGCCGAGGCATCTCTCGCCGCCGGACCCTCTGACGAAGATTTCTTGCCCTGCTTTGAGACCATGGTCTCCGGGTCTTCAGAGGCGGTCCTCTTCTTCCCTTGGATGGAGGGATTCTCGATCCCTCCCCTCCTGGCAGCCTCCTTTGTGGAGGCGGTAGGTTCCTTGTTCCCCCCTTCACCTTCTTCCGAAGGCAACCTCCAGCATCCTGGTTAACACGGGATCCGGCGTGGTCTCAGTGAGGGGGGCCGGACACCTGATTAACTTTGCTTTCGCTATCCACTCCTGTTCAAGGGACATCTCTTTTAAAGGGCAAGTTTGTGATAAATATAGGATAGCGTGTCCGGGTACATGGTTACTTACTTGAGTATCCGGGCGATTGCAGCTCAGACCTTTGTCCTCGGTCAAGTCCGGACACATCTCTTGTGATCCAAAGAAAAGCTTGTACATCTCCACGGGCGTCGCGCCCATAAAATGTTGGAGAGATTGTGGTCCCTCCGGGTTAAATTCCCATAGGCGGAGGGGGCGACGTCTGCAGGGCAGGATGCGACGAATCAGCATGACCTGCGCTACTACGACCAAAGTGATCTCTCTCTAGGAGGTCCCGAATGCGGCCCTGCAGCAAGGACACGTCCTTGGACGGCCCCCAGTCAAGCCCTTTATTGACCCATGATGCCAGCCGCGGTGGAGGGCCGGAGCGAAAGGCAGGTGGCGCCACCCATTTGGTGCCCCTGGGGGCTGTGATATAAAACCACTCATGTTGCCATAAACTGAGCTCGTCTTGAAAAGAGCCCTCGGGCCATGGAGCATCAGCATTCTTGCTTATAACAGCCCCTCTGCACTCTGCCTGTTGCCCCTTGATCATCTTCGGCTCCACTTTGAAGGTCTTGAGCCACAATCCAAAGTGAGGGGTAATGCGGAGGAAGGCTTCGCATACGACAATGAACGATGAGATATGGAGGATGGACTCTAGATCCAAGTCATGAAATTCCAACCCATAGTAAAACATGAGCCCCCTCACGAAGGGGTCCATCGGGAAGCTTAGCCCCCAAAGGAAGTGAGACGCGAACACCATGCTTTCACCAGGCTCGGGAGTGGGAATAACCTGCCCTTGGGTAGGCAGCCTACGCGAAATTTCACCGGTTAAATACCTGGCATCTCATAGATTTAGCACGTCTTCTTTCGTAACGGAGGAAGGCATCCACTGGCCTTGCAGGTCGGAGCCGGACATCGTCGAAGGTCTGAAGCGCCTGAATCTGGAGCTTTGGGTGTTGGAACTCAAGGCGAGGGGCGGATTTGATTGAGATTGAAAGAAGGGAGTGGAGCCTTGTTCTCTTTATAAAGAGGTTGAATACCAAGACCCTCTCCCGTGACCGTTCGGGACTCGCCTTCGATAGAGGAGACGTGCCAACATGCGCGGTTGGGTTACCCGCGCCCGTATTGATGAGAATCCCAGAATAAGGGGACACGATCTCTGCTTTGACAAGACGTGCCAAGGAAACCGCCTCGCTAAACGCGCTGAGGTGGAACAGTAAAAATGATTCGAATAAAGGCTTCCGTGGTGTGATGTCACGCCATGGAATACGTCAGCAGATTGAATTTGTGTAAATATTATTCTCTCTACGGTGGTGTGTGGAACTTATTTTGCAAAGCCAGACACTATCCTTGTGTTCAAAATCTTCTATGAAGTATTCGGAGGAGGAACCCGCCTTGCAATGCCGAAGACAATATGCGCGCCGGACTCATCATCATTGAAGCCTGGTTCAGGGGCTACTGAGGGAATCCCGGACTAGGGGGTGTCCGAATAGCCGAACTATCATCCTCGCCCAGACTCCTGGACTATCAAGATACAAGATTGAAGACTTCGTCCCGTGTCCGGATGGGACTTTCCTTGGCGTGGAAGGCAAGCTTGGCGATACGGATATGTAGATCTCCTACCATTGTAATCGACTCTGTGTAACCCTAACCCTATTTGGTGCCTATATAAATTGGAGGGTTTTAGTCCGTAGGACGAACAACAATCATACCATAGGCTAGCTTCTAGGGTTTAGCCTCTCTGATCTCATGGTAGGTCTACTCTTGTACTACCCATATCATCAATATCAATCAAGCAGGAGTAGGGTTTTACCTCCATCGAGAGGGCCCGAACCTAGGTAAAAACATTGTGTCCCTTGTCTCCTGTTACCATCCGCCTAGATGCACAGTTTGGGACCCCCTACCCGAGATCTGCCGGTTTTGACACCGACACCCATGAAAAGCCTGTTAATGGTCTCTTCGCAAATAGACCATTTTACGGCATGTTAACTCACGACCCGTTAGGCCCTAAAGGAAATCAGCCCAACAACATCATGTGCGCCGTCGAATGTAACACTAGCCCATTTCACTTTCGGCCCATGTATGGCCCACGATGTCTTTCGGCCCATATGAGGCCTTCGTATCTTTCAGCCATTTACAGGCCCACGGTGACTCTAGCCCATAATGAACAATAATTTTCTTTGTACCCGTTAACGGCCCATGATTTACATGGGCCGTATCCAGCCCGTGTTAGCTTTCGGCCTATTAACGGCCCATACATTCTTGGGTTCCTTTTCGGCCCTCGATTACTTCCGGACCGTTACTGGCATATTCCCATAATGGGCCAAATTCGGCCCATGGCAAGAATTGGACCGTTATTGGCCTGTTACCCTAATGGGCCAAATTCGGCCCATGGCAAGAGTCGGCCCGTTTCTGGCCTGTTAACCCATTGCGCCTTTTCCAGCCCGTCATATTTCTGGCCCATTAACGACCCGTTATGCCTATGACAGAATTAAGACTTTGCTGTCCTACGGCCTGTTAACGGCCCATTACCGTGCTGGGCTGATACCAATTACGCCCGTTTACTGCCAATGTAGACCCATTTATCCGACGGCCCGAGGCCCACCGATTCTATGGCCCTATTGGAGGCCCATTTATCGACAGCCCGTAGGAGACCCATGGATCCTACGGCCCGTTGGAGACCCATGGATCCTACGGCCCGTAGGAGACCCATGGATCCTACGGCCCGTATAAATCCCATGGTTGTTGCGGCCACTAACAAATCGGGGAAAAAGAAGACTAGGAAATAAATAAGGCGAAACTAACGCTAGGCTATTAAGGCGATTGCACAGATTACATCCACTCGGCATCAAAGATCGCCACCAGTGCAAATATAGGGAACACCCTAGACTATACAAAAATGGCTTGTTGTTTTCTTCAGCCGGTGGCTGCATGTTAAGAATAAACATTGTATCGCACCAAAACAAATTACTACTATATAACAAAAGAAAGTTTGGAATAAAACTTAATAGTCTAGCAGATAAATGCACCACCAGAAGTTCAGAAGCTCAGTTCATTTGACCTGACTGTTACGTTCTCATGCTGTATTGTCCGATGGAGCACCATAACCCTCGCCTTCATTTCCCCTAGGCTCCTAAACAACATAACAAATGTCTGATAGCCTGGTTTCAAAACCATGCATATCTTGACGACATCGAACAATGTCTCTCCTTGTTTCACAAAGGGTCTATGTTAGGGAATGGACTTGTGTCTGGAGCGCAGATACAACATTACTTTGAGCTTGCATATCTTGATCATGAGGCAGTTTGGATGATATTGCCTTAACAACCAACCCAGTATTACGCAGGAACGTGCTTTTGGCACTGTTAGTGGACATGTACTGACCCACTGCAGCAAGAGCTGACATTGCGGTTATAGTTGCCTCGCCACCTTCAGAAGGTGGCGGTTCCACCATTTTTTCCATAGCTCGCTGAAAAGTTGAGGTTTTACATTAGTAGTACCAGAACAGAAGATATTAAGGAGGCAGCAAAACCAAACAAAATAGCTTTGGTCTATATACAGAACTTATTCTGGTGAACCCATGTAAAATATTAGTTGTATTTTATTGCAAAGTACATAATAAAGCCATGTTCCAAACATATGACCATATACCATCGCTAAAGTATTGTCTATTTCTTCACATTGTATTGAGGGCTAAGGATAAAGATACGAAGTTTATAATACGGTAGGCATAGTATGACATCATTCATATCACAAAACAACTGAGAACAGACAAACAAGCAATTGTAACATTGTGTGGGCAAGTCCAGCACAGAACTAAATTACGGGTCAAGATCAAAGGAACATCACTCCTCTCTTTTAAACCTTGTAAGGTGCAATCATATGCTAATACAATTGTGTATAAAATTGAAAAGAGTAATAGACATTGGCTGCAAACCATGAAGTTCAAGGCACAAGTCAGAGTAAGTAGTAGTTAAAAGGCATGAGGATTAAGGACTTACAACAGAGGCTTTGACTGGTGTATTCATGTCCTTCTTCTTGCTGGTGTGACAGTCCTTGAAGATTTCCACAACATTTCGTTCAGGTACTTTTTGGTCCTTGCGGGCTTTCCTCTGCATTTCGAACAAGTCAATATAGATCTGATAATATGGTACAGCGAAAAGAGTGAAATAGCAGCTAATTACAAGAGCCTCGCAGTGTGCAATATAGCTATGAGATCCTGTTGTCTGTTGGAATTTCACTTTCGTACGGTTGGCCTTGTTCTTTGAACAGCTCATCTAAAAGAAGACAGATTTGTGTGGCACATGCGTTAATAGGACTTCAACATGTGATCTGATCACATATATATAATGTATCTGATACTTTGGATCAGACCAGTGTTTAACAAGACCCCTCCAGTCTTCATCTGATATATTTTCCACTGGAGATGTTTGGGAAAGTTCACTGTTAGCCTTGCCTTCAAACTGAGTTGTCCTCAAGTTATACCGGCATCTTGTCAGAGCGCACTTGAAAACATGGGTGCAAGCTTGTCTGGTTGCATCATCTTGGCTATCCAACTTGAACCTCATCTGTTGAAAATTATGGGAGTCTCATTATCAACAGCCTAGAAAGTATGGGACAGAGCAAGACGATATTACTAGTTTCCATACATAACCATACTTACAGATAAATCCATGTTGGGAGAGACACCTAACGGCAACCGCTGCCTCTGATACTAACTTGGCTGACTCTGTAGCATCACGTGGCCTTTTTAAACCTGCCTCAAAACGGATCTCCATTCTTCCTCCCATAGATTTAGTTAACCTATCGAGCATTATCCCTGATGTTTGTTTCCTATTGCGCCTAGGTGCTAGTCCAACAACGAATATAGGAAGTGTTAGTGTACATCAAACTGTGAGACTACATATAAAGAAGCATGCAATCAGAACTTGACTCAAAGAACAAACTTCTTCTGTTGAAGCTCACAAGGTTCATCGATATTGCCAACTCATCTTGTGTCAAGAGTGCTTGGGAAGTAGTGTCGGTGGCAAGGGAGCTTGGGAACGTCTTTGCTAGCTCGGGGCCGACGACGAGTAAGTCGTGGCACCGGTAATACTGTGGTAGGTGCTGCAAGAACTAGGGTTGTCTCTGCTTGTTTGGTGGCAGCTATTTGTTTCTGTCTGGCTTTTTTTGCGGCTCGTGTAGCATGGATGCCGTGTTTGTAGAATTTTCCGCTGGACTTTGACCTTCTATTGCACCATCAGTACCAGCAGAATCTGCAGGATTCATCCGCTTCTCATTCCCTGTCATTCTGTGTTTCTTCCTCTTTCTCTGTGCTATGTTAAGTCAAGCCGACAAGAAAAACGAATAATAATTTAGTTCTTCAGAAAAAATTGATGTGTGATGCAGACGAACTGAACTTTGATGTTAGACAACCACATGATAGGAGGATGTAATATGTGTGAAAAACAGGATGTAAGAGATAACCAGAACTATGGTGTGTAAACTAAGAAGAAGACATTTCACCAAATTAGAAGCAATGCAATGGAAGGTAGACACCATATGAAAGATGCAACAAATATCACTCTGCCAAGTTAATAGTGTCTCATCATAAATGGCGTTTAAACAAATGTGAAGCAGTACAAGAAATAAATCATATGCAAGATGCAAACAACATCACACTACCATGTTAGAGGTCTCTTGTCATTGGTGCCATTGCATATTCACAGCATTGCATATTCACAGCTTATGATTTGTAAACTAAGGAGAAGGCATTTCAACAAATTAGAAGCAATGAAAGCTGGACACCATATGAAAGATGCAACGAATATCACTCTACCAAGTTAAAAATGTCTTGTCATAAGTGCCATTTCAACAAATTAGTAGTACAAGCTAGAAAAGAATGTGAGATGTAACCTATATCACACTCCGAAGTCAAACGTGTGTTATGATAAGTGATTGTTGCAGGTTACACAATAGTAATAATTTGAAGTAAGAACATGGTGTGATAGACAGATATTGTATGTTCTAGAAACAGGAACACGTGTCTTATTCAAGTATAATGTGTAAAGTAAGCAGATGGAATTCAACAAAATTAGAAGCATTACAAGCTAGACATCACACATAACATGCAACCACATATAACAGTGCCATGTTAGAGGGAGCACCGGTGATGGTGCACTAGGGGAGACGTGCTCATCATAAACACAGCTTTGTTGAGTGTCTATGCATGTGTCGTCTTGGAAATCATCTTGTGGGTGTGGAGGAGTAGAAACTATGGAGGCCTCCTTTCGGAAGGAGCACCTTTATCCGCTGCCTTGCTAACTTCCTTCCGCTTTATTGATTTTGAATTGTCAAGTAAAACCGACAAGAAAAAGCAATAAAATTCTCTCTTTAGAAGTCATTCATGCATGATACTGACAATCACTACTTTGATGTAAGGCAAACACATGATACCAGGATGGAATATGTACCAAAAACAGGACGGCATGGCATGTTCACAACTGTTTGTGTAAACTAAGCAGAAACCATTCCAACAAATAAGAAGCAATGCAAGCTAGACACCACATGAAAGATGCAACCAATATAACTCTGCCAAGTTAAAAGCGTCCCATCATAAATGGAATTTCAACAAATTAGAAGCAGCGCATGCTATAAATCATATGAAAGATGCAACTAATATCGCACTGCATATACTAAAGGTGTCTCCTCATATTGATTGATGCGGGATACAAAAAAAACAATAGTTTTATGTAAGGACATGCTTAATAGACAGATGTACTATGTACTAGATCATAATTGCATATCATATTTTATTGCTTTGGGTTGATCCTAGAAGTTGTACGCAACTCAAGGACCCTCGAAGAGAGTTGGGGATTTTGTTATTTTGTTATTTGAGTTTTCTCAAATTTTGAAAATAGGATAATTTGATTTTATATATTTTATCTTCAATTATTTCTATTATAAAAATATGACAGAGGGAATAAAATGACTTTCCCAAAAATAAAGAAATATTGAGGATTTATTAAAAAAATCGAATAAGATTTTTATTTTGGATTTTTGGCTATTTTATTTGAATTTAGGAAAATTGCATGTTTTTCAAAACTGCATTTTAGGGCCAAGAAAATGTTCATCTCGTTCTAAATATTTTATTTAGATGATGAAAATTTGTTTTGGCATTTTTAGATTTTTATTTATTTTATAGGATTTATTTTCTGTTCGGCATAATTATTTCAAAAAAAAAAACGTTTTCAGCGCCCGACTGGGCCGAGGCCCAGCCGAGCCGGCCCGTCTTCCTCGCGTCGCCGTCTCCCGCCAGG
The DNA here is from genome assembly GCA_021437245.1 of Aegilops speltoides. Taxonomy (NCBI): domain Eukaryota; kingdom Viridiplantae; phylum Streptophyta; class Magnoliopsida; order Poales; family Poaceae; genus Aegilops; species Aegilops speltoides. The sequence goes on from CM038142.1 coordinate 240,060,424, forward strand.
AGACTGTGTCGCCGCCGCTGCTCGGACCCCGAGTCCGACCGGGACTCCTCCGCCGTCGCCTTGCCCCCTCCTCCAAGCCACCACCCCCCTCTTAAATACCCCCTCCCCGCCGCCTTACCCCGTCTCGCCCACCGCCGCCGAACCCGCCCGCCACCGAGCCGCCCGCGCCCGGCCGAGAACCTCCGCCGCCGACGCCCGCAGCCCGCCGCCCCACGCCGCCTCCCGCCCCGACGGAACCGCCTCGCCTCGGAGCGCCTCGCCGGAGGTATACACCACCGCCCGCCGCCGTGGACTGGTTTTTTTAAACTCGATCCGGTTTTCTTTTAGAAAACCCTTGGTTTATTTTTTCTTTTAGATCGGTTTATTTATTTAGCGAGCGTTCGCCCGTTCATTCGTTTTAACGGACATGTTCACCGTTAGTTTCAATTAACGAACGTCCGTACGTTAAACCGTTCGTCAGTTTTCTTTTTCTCGGATTTTCCGCGATTATTCCAGACCGCGATTTCTGATCCGGTTTTGTTCTAGTATAACTTTTCGCTCGTTTATCGGAATCAGGCGATTGAAGCGCCTAGAGTTTCGTCTCGAAACCCTCTTTCCGTTTAACCAACTCAAACAAGTTTTTGCTTCTGTAAAATTTGACTTAGGTCCAGATTAGTAAACGAAGCTTGTTTCTTTCGCCGTTTGACTTTCGTTGCTTTGTCTGATTTGATTCTTTTATGCAAACCGGAGTTCTTAAGTTGAACTTTCTGGTTATTTATTTTATTTGAGTTTTATCTATGCATTAGATGAGTACTTATTGTATGCTTGTTTGTTTGCGATAGAGTACCCGGAGTGCGCCGCTTGCTACTTCGAATCTCTAGGTTTCACGGATCATCAGCAAGGCAAGTAACACCTTGATCATACCTCTTTACTACCCAGTTTTATTGCATTAGATCAATCCTCAAACATTGCATGATTAGGATCTAATTAAATTGTGGGTTTTGGGAAGTAGATGAGGCAGTACCTATTACCTGTTTTATTATCAAACCCTTGGGAGTTACTTCTACGTTTGCTTATATTGCTATGCTATGCTAGTAGACGTGGATTGGGTGAGTGTATCCATGACAGATGTGAGATTATTATTTAATGGTTTATTTAAGGTGGCAACTTAAACACACATCTGTGTGGATTGAGGCACCTAGGTATTCCAGCAATTTCCTGCTTTCTTTATGGACCTCCACCCAGGCTCAAAGGTATCATGAGATTATTCTTGCTAGAAACTTCCGTGTGCAGCCACAAGTTACTATGGGCTCTAGCGTAGTTGATTAAGTTTTGCAAACTCTTACAGTGATAGACTAGCAGATGTAGGGGAAAGTAGGTGTAACTGTCTACCCGATCGTAAGGTGCTGGCACTTCTGAAAGACTATGTCTCGGTCATCCGTTTCTCAAACACCATGTAGTGCGAGAATGCCAACGGAGGAGATCAAGTCTTGTGGGGAAAACTATGCAAACCTCTGCAGAGTGTATAAACTAATCATGGTTAGCCGTGTCCCTAGTTATGGATGTTTTGAGTATCTAGTACTTGGATTATCATGTGAATCTCATCATGTTACTTTAATTTAATTTGTTGGGTTTAATGATGATGCTTAATTGGGATTGGGAGGATGTCTATCTTCTAAATGTTTAACAACCGCCATGATAGTTAAATAAAATTTATTCTTTTGTAGTAGGGAAAATTTGGTTTTACGTAAAACTGTAACCATAGAGCTTTCCACCAGCCATATATGCGTGTAGTATAGCATATTTCTGTTCATTACTCTCTATGTGTTACATTGCCAAAGATATTCCATGTGTTGACCTTTTGACTCTGCGTTCATGTTGCAGACTTTTCAGACGACGATAAGCTGCCTTAGGTCGTGGTTGTGTACTCAGTGATGCTGTTGGAGTTGATGGACTCGCTTATATTCCAAGCCTTCCGCTGTTATCATTATTAGATGGCCTTAAGCCATCTTTATTGTAATAAGTTCTGTTTTGAGACATTCGATGTAATAAGTGTATGATTGCTACTCTGTTATAAATCCTTCAAGTACTGTGCATGTCAGCATTACTGATCCAGGGATGACACTAAAGCACAGAGATCAGACTGTTTGAGGTCTGGTCGCGACAAGATGGTATCAGAGCACACGCTGACTGTAGGACACGACCACTAAGCTAAAAGCCCTAGATCACTACTCACTCTTCTCATTTCTGACTGCTCATATTTTCTATTCTTTTAGGATGGCGGATGCAAGGAACAAGTTCACGCAACTGGATGAAGATACACCATTTGGACGCCACTTGAAGGAAGTCACTAGATACCTGAACATCAAAGTACCAAGCTTCACCGGAACCTACAACGCCACTTTACCAAAAGAGGAGTGTTGCATGATTCAAGTTCAAGTTCCAGGAAGGACGTTCATGCTCGTCACTGAGCCCATAGAGTTTTCCTTCGATGCACCAACCTAGAGTCTAGGAAAGAGCATGGCAGCCCACATCCCAATGGGACGTATTGGAGAAGTTTACCACAAGGATCTCAAGGATAATATCTACTAGATTTGTGGGCACCGAGATGATCAATGGGAGATGATCAGTACCAGGAAGGATGGATCAATTGCAGCTTTCATCCAGGAGTTAAACCAGCACATTCGACGCCGGGAGAACCAGATGTGCGCAGGCATGATAGATCTGAAGAAGGCTATGACCAAGATCACAGTGTTGGAGGAAGAACTCAAGTCTACATGCGATGGATGTGAGGAGGAAATAGAAACACTCATGGAGAAGAACAATGATCTGAAGAAGAAGCTGAAGGTATTCATGGGATTCCCCGTGACTGGAGAAGTAGACGATGATTGCACTTGTCCAGAGAATTACATCATCATCGACGACACCGACTCAGACTCAGACGATAGCGATGATGACTAAGTTGATGAAGCTGGAGCAGATATCATGGAGTCTTCATCGAAGCAGTTTTTCTAGTTGACCACCATAACAGTAGTAGTATTCCCCCATGTATCTAGTATAGTCCGAGCACTTTTGTAACGATAGTTAGACCGTTGTATGCCCTTGTTTGAATTGAATGAAGTGATATTGTTTGCATTTGTCTCATGTGCATATGGGTAGTGTTTTCTCTCTAGACCTCATTCTATTCTATTTTTCTCATCTTTTCTAAAACCCTCAGATGCCTCCGAGACATGACAATGGATTTGCTTTCCCACCGGAGCTCACTCAGTTGATCCACCAGCAGAATGCATTGATGCAGTTGCTAGTCTAGAATCAGAATCGGGTGAACAACAACAACAACCCACCACCTCCACCACCCGTCGATCACTTAACTCGTTTCCTTAGACTGAATCCAACACAAGTATGTATCACGACATGAGCCGAAGAGGACACAAGTAAATTCCTTATCAGGAGTTGTGCAGGAGGAAGTACCAGTGGTGAAGGATTTCCCTGAAGTATTTCCAGAGGAGTTGCCAGGCATGCCACCGGATAGAGACACTGATTTTTTGATTGAGCTTTTGCCAGGCACAGGGCCGATATCTAAGAGACCGTACAGGATGCCCGCACAAGATTTGGAGGAAATTAAGAAGCAAATTAAGGAGTTACTAGATAAAGGCTATATTCGCCCAAGTTCTTCACCTTGGGGATCGCTAGTGCTTCTAGTGGAGAAGAAGGATGGATCATTGAGGATGGTTGTTGATTATCGAGGATTGAATGAAGTGTAATCAAGAACAAGTACCCACTGCCGATGATCATTGATCTGTTTGACCAATAGCAAGGAGCTAAGGTATTTTCCAAGATCGATTTGCGATCGAGATACCCTCAGTTGAAAATCAGAGAGCAGGATATACCTAAGACGGCTTTTACTACCAGGTACGGGCTGTATGAGTATACCGTTATGTCATTTGGTCTGACTAATGCACCTGCCTATTTCATGAACATGATGAACAAAGTGTTTATGGAGTTTCTGGATAAGTTCGTCGTGGTGTTCATTGATGATATTTTGGTATATTCAAAGAATGAAGAGGAGCATAAGGAGAATTTGCGTTTGGTACTGGAGAAGCTCAGAGAACATCAGTTATATGCCAAGTTCAGCAAATGTGAGTTTTGGTTGAAGGAAGTTGGATTCCTCAGACATGTTATATCCGGAGAAGGAATAGCAGTAGATCCCACCAAAGTTGTCACTGTGACAAAATGGGTAGCACCAACGATAGTTGGAGAGATCCAGAGTTTTCTTGGACTCGCAGGATACTACCGGAGGTTCATTGAGAATTTCTCAAAGATTGTGAAGACCATGATGGAGTTGTTGAAGAAGGATACCAAGTTTAAATGGACTGAGGAATGTGAGGCCAGTTTCCAGGAGTTGAAGAAACGTTTGGTTACATCGCCAGTTTTGATTCTGCCAGATCAGCGCAAGGATTATGAGGTGTATTGTGACTCTTCTCGTCAAGGACTTGGAGCAGTGCTTATGCAAGAGGGAAGAGTTGTTTCGTATGCCTCACGACAGCTAAAGCCCCATGAGTTGAATTATGCTACACATGACTTGGAATTAGCAGCCGTAGTGCACGCATTGAAGACATGGAGACATTTTCTCATCGGAGACCATTGTGAGGTGTACATAGATCACAATAGTTTGAAGTACATCTTCATGCAAAAGGAGTTGAATCTCAGGCAAAGGAGATGGTTGGAGCTCGTCAAGGATTATGATATGAGATTGCATTATCATCGCAAAAAGGTTAACGTAGTAGCTGATGCGTTGAGCCGAAAAAGCCATGTCCACACGCTCATGACCGGAGAGTTACCAAAGGAGTTGGCCGAGGATCTTCGTGAACTATGTTTGGAGATAGTTCCGAGAGGCTATGTAGCATCGTTGGAGATTCAGTCTTCTTTGATGGATAAGATCAGAGAAGCTCAGAAGACTGACAAGGAGATTGCCTCTATAAAGGAGAAGATGAGCAAAGGAAAAGCTAAAGGATTTCGTGAGGATGAGCATGATACCTTATGGTTTGAGGACCGTGTTTATGTGCCTAATGACCCGGAGATCAGGAAGTTGATTCTGCAAGAGGCCCATGATTCACCGTATTCGATTCATCCAGGAAATAACAAGATGTATTTTTATTTGAAGGACACTTTCTGGTGGACCGGGATGAAGAAGGATATTGCGTAATATGTAGCAGTTTGTGATGTATGTCAGAGAGTGAAGGCAGAGCATCAGAAGCCAGCAGGATTGTTATAGCCATTGCCGATACCCGAATGGAAGTGGGATAAGCTAGGCATGAATTCCATCACTGGATTGCCCAGGACTCGTTTAGGCTGTGACTCGATTTGGGTTGTAGTTGATCGTTTGATGAAGGTAGCTCATTTCATCCCCGTGGTTACACGAGTGCTAAGTTGGCTAAGATATACATGACCAGGATCGTATGTCTGCATGGAGTTCCGAAGATCATTGTATAAGATAGAGGAACTCAGTTTACCTCAAAGTTCTGGCATCAGTTGCACAAAACTTTGGGTACTAGGCTAGAGTTCAGTGCAGCCTTTCATCCACAGACAGATGGACAGACTGAGAGAGTCAATCAAATTTTGGAGGATATGCTAAGAGCTTGTGCGCTAGATTATGGATCTAGTTGGGATGGCAATTTGCCATATGCAGAGTTCTCTTACAACAGTAGTTATCAATCCAGCTTGAAGATGGCCCCTTTCGAAGCCTTTTACGGAAGGAGGTGCAGGACCCCATTGTCGTGGGATGAAGTTGGAGACCGCCAGTTGTTTGGACTAGATTTGATTAAGGAGTCTGAACAGAAGGTGAAGTTGATTCGCGATAGGCTCAAGGTAGCGCAGTCCAGGCAGAAGAGCTATGTAGATTCAAAACGCAAGGAGACAGCTTACGAAGTCGGAGATAGAGTTTATCTTCGTGTATCTCCACTTCGAGGAGTTAAGCGCACTACTAGGAAAAGGGCTATAGATGATATGGACACTAATGGCGCACCAGACATGTGGTGCGCCACTACTATATACTAATGGCGCACCATGTGTTGGTGCGCCATTAGTGTCCAAATACTAATGGCGCACCACATCCACGGTGCGCCATTAGTAACAATTTTTTTAATTTTTTTTCAAAACTAGTAATGGCGCACCAGGGGATAGTGCGCCATTACCAGTTAAACTAGTAATGGCGCACCACATCCATGGTGCGCCACTAGTAATTATTTCTCAATTTTTTTTTCAAAACTAGTAATGGCGCACCAGGGGACAGTGCGCCATTACTACTTAAAACTAGTAATGGCGCACCACATCCACATCCACTATGCGCCACTAGTAAAAAAAATTCAATTTTTTTATTTTTATATTCAAAACTAGTAATAGTGCACCGTGGGGGTGGTGCGCCATTACTAATTGAACTAGTAATGGCGCACCACTGCCACGGTGCACCATTACAAACTTGGCCCAAAAAATCCACCGAATGCACCCCCCCCCCATGGACCGCCTTTTTAGTTCAAAAAAATAAAAGAAAATAAGTTTCCCATGTGATATGTGGTCTAGTTGTTGGAAAATTTACAAATATGAATTTCGACTTTATTTGCAAAATCTCTCTGGAATTTGTAAAATGGGCATAACTTTTGCATACGAACTCGGATTAAAAAGATTTTTATATGAAAAATCATCTACTCGAAAAGTTACATCCAAATTTAACCAGAGGGAACCCCGTTAAACATTTTCAAAATCCTCAAAAACCTAACAGAAAAAAGTTACGGGGCTTTCAAGATCTAGAGGCAAAAAAATTCAAACTTACTAGTGGCGCACCGTTTGCTACGTGCGCCACTAGTAACAGAAAAAAAATTGGTTGCAAATTTTTTTTTGGAATTTTTTTTCAAAAAATGATACGTAATATGACCGGGAAGTTTGGAATATTTTTCAAAATTTCATCATACTCATGAACATGAACAAAGTCCTAGACATCAACAAGGTTTAATAGGATTGATATGATAGATATCAACAAGTGCATGTTAAGTGAGGTGGTGCTGAGGTGGTGCTCGGGCAGGAGTAGTGTGAGGATGGGTGACCTTCCGGGAAGTTTGATCACTTAGTGCGATTTGACTTGAGATTAAGCATATTGACCCGAGATTAAGCCACAGTGACCCGAGATTAAACAAAACGAAAAAAAATTGAAAAAAAAATTGGAAAAAAAATTTGACTTGAGATTAAGCATATTGACCCGAGATTAAGCCATAGTGACCCGAGATTAAGAAAAAACGAAAAAAAAATAGAAAAAATTGGAAAAAAATATTTTGAAAAAAAATATTTCTGAAAAAATATTTGAAAAAAAATTCTTACTAATGGCGCACTTCTATCTGGTGCGCCATTAGTATCTGGTATACTAATGGCGCACCATGGGCTATACTAATGGCGCACCACAGGTGCGCCATTAGTAAAAAATTCTAATGGCGTGGTGCTAGTGGCGCACCTGTAGTGCGCCATTAGTAGGCAAAACAGGTGCGCCACTAGCAGGCCTTTTCCTAGTAGTTGCGCTTTGGAGTTAAGGGAAAGTTAGTGCCACGTTTTGTAGGACCATACAAAGTTTTGGAGCGTATGGGAGAAGTTGCTTACAAGTTGGAATTGCCCGAAGGACTGTTAGGAGTTCACGATGTGTTCCACGTTTCCCAGTTGAAGAAGTGCCACGCAGAGATGGCTAATATACCGCTGAGAGATACAATGCCACTGGAAGCGATTCAGTTGGATAGTGATTTCCTATGAGGAGAAACCAGTCAAAATTCTTGAGTATGCCAGCCGAGTCACCCGCATCAAGGTTATCAAGATTTGCAAAGTTCAGTGGAGCCACCATACCGAGGATGAAGCCACCTGGGAGCAAGAGGAAGATCTGATGAACAACCACCCTCACCTATTTTCCAGCCAACCTGAATCTCGAGGGCGAGATTCATCTTAAGGGGGGTAGGTTCGTAACATCCCAAATTTTCAATTTGGAATGTTATACACTAGATCATCATTGCTTATCACATTTTATTGCTTTGGGTTGATCCTAGAACTTCTAGGCAACTCAAGGACCCTGGAGAGAGTTGGGGATTTCGTTATTTTCATATTTGAGTTTTCTCAAATTTTGAAAATAGGATCATTTGATTTTATTTATTTTATCTTCAATTATTTCTATTATAAAAATATGAGAGAGGGAATAAAATGACTTTCCCAAAAATAAAGAAATATTGAGGATTTACTAAAAAAATCAAAAAAGTTTTTATTTTGGATTTTTGGCTATTTTATTTGAATTTAGGAAAATTGCACGTTTTTCAAAACTACATTTTAGGGCCAAGAAAATTTTTATCTCGTTCTAAATATTTTATTTAGACGGTGAAAATTTGTTTGGCATTTTTAGATTCTTATTTATTTTCTAGGATTTATTTTCTGTTCGGCGGAATTATTTCAAAAAAAGTTTTCGGCGCCCGACTGAGCCGAGGCCCAGCCGAGCCGGCCCGTCTTCCCCGTGCCGCCGCCGCCGCTCGGACCCTGAGTCCGACCGGGACTCCTCCGCCGCTGCCTTGCCCCCTCCCCCAAGCCACCACCCCCCTCTTAAATACCCCTCCTCCCCACCGCCTCACCCTGCCTCGCCCGCCACCGAGCCGCCTGCCGCCGCCCCAGAGCTCCGCCGCCCACGCAGCCTCCCGCCGCCCCACCGAGCCGCCTCGCCGAGTGCCTCACGAGGTATACACCGCCGCCCGCCGCCATGGTCTGGTTTTTTTTAAACCCGATCCGGTTTTCTTTTAGAAAACCCTAGGTTTATTTTTTCTTCCGGATTGGTTTATTTTATTTTTCCGGTTTATTTATTTAGCGAGCGTTCGCCCGTTCATTCGTATTAACGGACACGTTCACCGTTTAGTTTCAGTTAACGAACATCCGTTCCTTAAACTATTTGTCAGTTTTCTTTTTCTCGGATTTTCCGCGATTATTCCAGACCGTGATTTCTGATCCGATTTTCGTTCTAGTTTAACTTTTCGCTCATTTATCGGAATCAGGCGATTCAAGCGCCTAGAGTTTCGTCTCGAAATCCTCTTTCAGTTTAACCAACTGAAACAAGTTTTTGCTTCTGTAAAATTTGATTAGGTCCAGATTAGTAAACGAAGCTTGTTTCTTTCGCCGTTTGACTTTCGTTGCTTCGTTTGATTTGATTCTTTTTGCAAACCGGAGTTCTTAAGTTGAACTTTCTGGTTAGTTCTTTTATTTGAGTTTTACCTATGCATTAGATGATTACTTATTGTATGCTTGCTTGTTTGCGATAGAGTACCAGGAGTGCACCGCTTGCTACTTCGAATCTCTAGGTTTCACGGATCATCAGCAAGGCAAGTAACACCTTGGTCATACCTCCTTACTACCCAGTTTTATTGCATTAGATCAATCCTCAAACATTGCATGATTAGGATCTAATTAAATTGTGGGTTTTGGGAAGTAGATGAGGTAGTACCAATTACCTGTTTTATTATCAAACCCTTGGGAGTTACTTCTACATTTGCTTATATTGCTATGCTATGCTAGTAGACGTGGATTGGGTGAGTGTATCCACGACAGATGTGAGATTGTTATTTAATGGTTTTTTTAAGGTGGCAACTTAGACATACATCATGGTGGACTGAGGCACCTGGGTATTCCAGCGATTGCCTGCTTTCTTTATGGACCACCACCCAGGCTCAAATGGATCATGAGATTATTCTTGCTAGAAACTTCCGTGTGCAGCCACAAGCTACTGTGGGCTCTAGCGTAGTTGATTAAGTTGTGCGAACTCTTACAGTGGTAGACTAGCAGATGTAGGGGAAAGTAGGTGTAACTGTCTACCCGATCGTAAGGTGCTAGCGCTTCTGAAAGACTATGTCTTGGTCATCCCTTTCTCAAACACCATGTAGTGCGAGAATCCCAACGGAGGAGATCGTGTCTTGTGGGGAAAAGTGCGCAAACCTCTGCAGAGTGTATAAACTAATCATGGTTAGCCGTGTCCCCGGTTATGGACGTTTTGAGTATCTAGTACTTGGATTATCATGTGAATCTCATCATGCTACTCTAGTTTAATTTGTTGGGTTTAATGATGATGCTTAATTGGGATTGCGAGGATGTATATCTTCTCAATGTTAAACAACCACCATGATAGTTAAATAAAATTTATTCTTTTGCAGTAGGAAAAAATTGGCTTTACGCAAAACTGTAACCGTAGAGCTTTCCACCAGCATATATGCATGTAGTATAGCATATTTCTATTCATTACTCTCTGTGTGTTACATTGCCAGCATATTCCATGTGCTGACCCGTTTTCAGGCTACAACGTTCATATTGCAGACTTTTCAGACGACGACTAAGGTGCCTTAGGTCGTGGTTCTGTACTCAGTGATGCCGTTGGAGTTGATGGACTCGCTTATTTTGCAAGCCTTCCGCTGTTATCGTTATTAGATGGCCTTAAGCCATATTTATTGTAATAAGTTCTGTTTTGAGACATTCGATGTAATAAGTGTGTGATTGCTACTCTGTTATAAATCCTTCAAGCATCTTATGCGTGTCAAGATTCTTGATCCAGGATGACACTAAAGCACGAGATCGGTATTTTCGGGCTGCAACGTTCATGTTGCAGACTTTTCAGACGACGAGTAAGGTGCCTTAGGTCGTGGTTCTATACTCAGTGATGCCGTTGGAGTTGATGGACTCACTTATCTTCCAAGCCTTCCGTTGTTATCGTTATTAGATGGCCTTAAGCCATATTCATTGTAATAAGTTCTCTTTTAAGTCATTCGATGTAATAAGTGTGTGATTGCTACTCTGTTATAAATCCTTCAAGTATTGTGCGTGTCAGCATTACTGATCCAGGGATGACACTAAAGCACAGAAATCAGACTGTTTGAGGTCTGGTCACTACAATAAGCTAAGCAGACTAGCACATTCAGTTTAACCAGATTAGAAGAATTACAATCTAGACACCATATGCAATATGCAACCACATATCACGCTGCCAAGTTAGAGCAAGCACCTGCGATGCTAGTGTAGGGGAAATGTTGTAATCAACTATAGAGCTACGTTCACTATCTTCATCTTGCATTTCTGTTTCTTGAGAATCATGTCGGGAGGTTGACGCTGCATTCTTTAAATGAGGAGTAGTCCCCTTGCCTTCCTGCCTCATCATAAGTGATTGATGAGGGATACACAAGAACATTAGTTTGATGTAAGAACATGGTTAACACACAGATGTACTAGTATGTGCCAAAAATAGAAAGGCATGTCATATTCAAAGGTCTAATGTGTAAGCTAATACAAGCTAGGCATCCAGCTGGAGTTGTGAGCATGATCATCTAGGACCTGAGAGCCTGGTGGGAGGCGGGCTGCTTCACCACCATCGCGGCTTTTTAGTTGGCTTCCAGGTGATGCCTATCTTTGCTGGGCTTGTCACTGGCTCGGCCAGTGCCCTGACTAGCTATTTGTCTTCTGGTGCTCACGGGATGGTGGTTCATGTAAAAATATATCTTTCCTTATCAAAGACCGACTTCGGCCTTTCGAATACAAGCTAGACACCATATGGAACATGCTACCACATATGACATAGTGAAGTTAAAGCAAGCACCTGGGATGGTGGTTCATTGCGAGCGAGGTCATCAACTCCAGAGCTACGTTTACCGTCTCCATCTGGCGCGACTTCTCTCTTTTCTTTGCTGCTTCTCTTTCAGCAGACTTTGAAATACCCTTGCATAAAAACACAATAGTGAGAGTATGGGTGAAGTGTGTGCAGAACTAGTGCACTGTAAAAGTAGCAGATAGAAGGTGGCTGAAAAATAAATGACAGGAGACATATGATATCTCTACAACATTGCATGGCAAACAAAACTAGATTATACTCCATATGATTTTGTAATATATGAGCATAGGAAATGCAGGTACTCCTCCCGCACACCACCACATGTGGTCATATCTAAGATAACAGTCGACTGAAAATAAATAGGTCAGTCGATTTTTTTAATGAACCATCCGATCTATAAGGAACGGGAAGATGACCTTCGTCTACCCCCCGCCAGTCACTGTTGACGATCTTTCTCGAACCGCCAGAGACCACCGGCCCAGATCCCTGCCTCCGCCGCCCCGCTCTCCCCTCGGCCTCACACCACCGCCGTGCTTGGCAGTGCCCCCAGGCCATCCCTTTAATCCCGGCCGACCTCCAGATCGAGCGCCAGTAACTCTAGGCCGCACATGCCCCTATGATAAACACCAAGGCGCTGCTTCCCCGGCATAATAGGCGTACTAGCACCTATTACGCTGGGGAATGCTTCCGTTAATTGGGAATCAAACTGGCCAGAAATTGAAATTCAGGGGGGCGATGGACCTCTAGCTAAGGTGAAATAATATATGAGGAGAAACCTTGTGCATCGTGAGTTACTAGGAACATCTAGTATCAAGAAGAAGCGATCAACTAGTGTCTTCTGTGGGATGAATACCATGCAAGCAGAGACGTAAGATTTGCACGAATAAGGGAAGAGGAGTACTATTTTCGGTTGCCGGTGTGGTCACCTCCACATGTCGTGCCGATCTTCTTCTTTTTACCGGGGAAGCCGATCTTCTGGAGGGTGCAGGCTTGGACGAACCCATGGCCAAATTGTTGACTGTGTTGCCATGGCCGTATGTCGGCGGAGGGGAAGCAGATCCGAGGCGGCGAAGGACGGTGTAGCAGGAACAGCTCCGGTGCGGTGGAGGGTGGCGAAGTTGGAGCGGCAGCGTTGAGGCGTAGGACGGCGTGGTTGAACTGGCTCGGGTACGGATGGCTCGGCCTCAGCTTCAACTAGTAGCCATGGAGGGCGTTGTGGTTGAGGTAGCGGTGGACGACGACGTCGTGGTATCGGCTCCGACGTGATGGAGGAGGGCGACGGTTGATGGGTGGGATGGGGTGGCGGACGGAGGACGCCGGGGTTTCGCGGCTGGTGGAGAGGTAGTTTTGGCGCCCACGGAGTATGAATGGGGAATCGGACGGGTGGGGGGCAACCATGTTTCGGTCTGGGACGCGCTTGTTTTTGGTTTTTTTTAACATAAGATGGGGCGCGCTTGATTGAAATTTGGGGAAAGTACAAAATTTGCCCCCCTCTTAAATTTCGGACCTACTGCGGGTCGGCGGTAGGATGGTAATCCCATGTGTCCCAAATAGTGTGCGGGAGCGATTTCGGCCGTGCGCATGTGTGCTTAGGCGGCCATTGCGTATGAATGTTTTTCGGAGGTGGTTGCGTGGCGTCTGGATGAAGATACAAACCTACCCCGGTTTAGACCTTTGGACGTCGGGCCGGTAGGTTTCACGGGTAGGAGTTATTAGAAAAGTAATTTCCTTGTACTACCAAACATTGGTATCACGCGGTTTCGGGCGAGTAGAGGCTGTTTTGGCGCTTCGTTCAAAATTTTGAAACACAAGCATTCACGTTTAGAGTAATCTTGAACTATGAGGATTGACCTAAATAGACAACGTTATATTTGACCTTGTATGTTTGAAAACCTTGTTAAATTATCCGCTTCTTTTTGAAATTTTGACACATGAAAATCCTATAACTACGATTATTTTGGAATGGAGGAGCTAAATTTGAATCTATTTTGTACACGACTACATTTGCTATTGTGTAAAAAATCATAGCAAAGATTGGTGCCCCCATAATTTAGGTATGGTTTACAAATGCCATTATATCAAATTCAAATAATTGAATGGACTTAATGTTGAATTCAATTTTTTTAAACCACATTAAGTTGAGTTCAAATGTATGCTAGTTCATAGGTAGCTATTTATAATGTTCATTGTGTAACTTTCGTATGTATAATGTGCTTTACACACACAACATGAACTATACTCACGTTTATATTCGATTGCTAAAGCGATGCATTGTCTGGAGTTCGAAATACTAACTATGTGGATCAATTGTGTCGAATAATAACATAGACATGCTCAAATTCGATAGAATCTAGATTTCTGATGGATAAATGACGCCGGCGAAAAGATTGCATGTCGTGCTGTGGACATACAAGAGTTGATCAAGAAGAAGCCAACGTTCGAGGACAAATAAGAAGATGACACCGTGGGGAATTACGATTCAGACTGATGCACATGGCAAAGATGTTGACGCTGCTGCTGCAGATGATGATTACATTGCTTTTGTCGAATTTGCCTGTCAGAAGAAATTTTTTATCTACTATGTGAAATTGTGTTTGCTATGACAACCGAGACCTGATGAACATGTTGTTTAGTATTTTGCTGTGAGAACATCACTTGTTATGTATGTTGATTTGTGTTTGGTGATTGTATGACAACTAAAACATGATGACATTGTTGTTTAGTTGTACTCATATTTGGCTGTGAAACTTGAATTTGATGACATAGTTTGCTGTTGGACTGCAATTTGCTCGATGTCTTCGAATGAGAACAGAGCTGACCTGACAGGGCCTCTGCTATTTATTTATTTATGAGCAAAAGGGGATACCCCCTGATTTCCGTTAATAGAAATAATTAGATGTTCACAACACTACGCCCAGCCTACTACACAGGTTTCATTAATTACTAGTTTCAGCAAAGTGCTCAGGTCATAGCCACTGAATACATCACGAGTGCTACATACACTGCAAATAAAGAGACAATCATCCTACACAGCACATCGATTTTGCCCATTATCTTCACAAGCTCTTTCATCTCCTCATTACTGTCAAGGTCGTTCAGCAGCTGTTGCTTGGCCATGATAAGAGGAACTGCATCTTTAACCTTCTGATCTGCATCTTCCTCTTCTATCGATCCTTCAATTACTTGTCCAACACCCCAACCTGCTGGTATTGGGATTCCTCAGCTAACCAAATAAGCAGCGTAGTTGCATTCCCCCACATCAGCAACTTCCCAGAAATACAAATCACACGAATCTTCCATTTCTGCATGAATCAAATTGGAAGATCATCAACCAAACGATTAAAAAAATCAGGAACTGAAAGCAACAGAACAACACTTCAACATATTATTACCCAATGATTCGGGCATTTGTAGAAGACTCGGCCAGGGTTGAGACACGACGGATGACTCTGCGTGATTTGCATCGGTGGCACCACACCAACGGCAGCGGGTTGCGATGAGCAATCGGCTACGGTGCACGTGCTGGCGGGGGTGTTATGAGACCCACAAGCGATGGTACGGGTGGCGACTTGGCGCATATCTGGTTGCTGCCTGCTGAAGAGCAGGTGGACGAGCAGCCAACGGACATGGCTGCTGCGGCCAGAGCTTCTGATGCTAGGCAGAGTAAGTAGAGTGGAGGAGAAGCGAACGTTGGATATGTTAGTTTGATTACTTGCAGAGTAGCATAGCACCATATATAGTCATAGTCTAGATTTGCATTCGAACCAGCTACAGGAGCACGTCTCTCTTTTTTCTAAAACTAGGCAATGTCTCTTTATTAGTACACTAGCTTATTCTGTACGCCTTCCCAAGTCTTTGATTTTCTTTCCCTTTTTTGACGAGGAAGGAAGGAGGACAAAATTGAGAGTTCCTGGGACTCGAACCCAAGACCTCTCGGTTGAAAACCAAGGGTGCTAGTCACTTGTGTGGCGAACATTCCCTGTGAGGAGGACGACAGATGAACGCATTTCCTCGCAGTTTTCTTCCTATATATAAAAAATTATGCTACTTGGTGACCTTGACCGTTGGATTGACATTCAACGTCTATCGTGTTTCTTCAGTCTCTTCTTCCTCGAGCCGCCAAAGTCAAACCAGCGCCAAGGGACCACCTGCCCGCCCTCCCACGGCCTGGTCAGGTCGTCACAAGACGCATCATGGCCACATCGCACCCTAAAACTCACAGATCTTCCCGCCCTGCTTGTTCCTCAGAGGAGGCCGCACCATCGCCCTCCGCCTTGGTTCGCTCGCCCAAGGCGCCGCCTCCTGTTCTCAACATGGTCAACAACCGAGAGGAATAAGGAGATGACTGTACATGGTGAGGATGACAGTAGGGACCCAGCAGCGCGCGCAGTAATTTTGTTTTTTCGGGACGGAGAAGGGTATCAACTGGGTTATGCGGGACCCGTAGCCCGTCAAGCTCTAGCTTTTATTTCATATGTTTAGCACATGACCAACCCAGTTTGTTTTTTTTCCTTTCTGAAAATGGCTAGCTAGCTATTTTGTTTTTTGCAGAATAACCAACATAGGCCTACATGCTTTTCTACGCCCTGCTGGGCCGGAAACCTTTCAGGCTATAAGTAATAAGAAATGGGCAATAAGTATAAGAAAAGGGCTATAAGTAATAATAAATGGGCTATAAGTAATAATAAATGGGCTGTAAAATGAAAAAATACAGCAAACAGGCAATTAGTTCCAAAATATTGTTTTCTTTCGGATTTTGATATTTTAAATTTCATTATTTTTGTGCGGATAAAATTTCATTTAATTTAAATTAAGGTATATTTATATTTAAAATTAATTTGAACCTGGCTAGAAATTTCAGGCTGTATGCTGTTTGGGACAGATTTGGAGGCTGACTTGTGGGTCTACTAGGTTGACGTGTACTTTGGCTTTGTCAACTTAGTCCACAAACAATTCTAGCAGCAGTGACCGTTGGATGTTAATCCAATGGCCGTCTTCGCTTCTTCAATATCTCGACCTTCTTGCTCCAAATACCAAACCAGCTCCGTGGCACTACTCCTGCTCCTCGCCTCAGAGCCGGCCAGGTTGCCGCACAGGCCGCACCGCCCCACCCTACTTCATTGCTGGCCAGCCCATTCCTATACAAACCCACACCTCCTGTTATTTTCCGGCGACGGCAATCGGACCAAGAACCCTCAGACTCCCCACGCTGGGCAACCATTGCCGAGTCTTCCCTGGCTCCGTGTCGTTCCCTTCCTAGGCCTCGCCGTCGTCCACCACCATGGTGCTCTCGGCGCGGCCTGGTCAACGTGGTCAACGAACGACATCCATTGGACATGGACTGTACGTGGAGAGGCTCACAGCTGGGTCCACGGCCGCACACAAGGAAATGCCTCCTTATTACGCACAAAATAATGATTCCTCCACCTGACAGCTGGGACCCACCGGAAGGGCCTCTGTATTTCGCGGAAAAATATTCCCCCCGCTCACATGTCGGACCCACCAGCTATATCTTCGCACGCAAGAAAGTGCCTCCTTATTACGCACAAAAAAATGAATACCCCCCTGCTAGCTGGGACCCACCATAGTGGGAGGATGACTTGTGGGCCAACTAAGTTGATGGGGACGGAGGGCTTTGTCAACTTAGTCAATATGAACGATTCTAGCTCCAGTGACCGTACGATGTCCATCCAACGGCCGTAGTGCTTCTTCAACCTCTGGTCTTCTTGCTCCAGCCGCCCAAAGCAGCGTTGGTCGTGCCACATGGTCCTACCTCCCGTGGCCGGCTATGCTGCCGCGGAGGCCTCACCGCCACCTACTATTCCCACCACTGCCAGCCTCGCGGCGACGGCAACCTCACACCACAGCCCAACCAAGTGAACCTCATACTCCTCTCCGCGAAGCTTCCATCGCCGCGTCTTCCCGGCCCGCGATCGCCCCTTCTAGGCCTCGCCGTCGTCCACCACCGTGGTGCTCTCGGTCTTGGCGTGGTCAACGTGGTCAAGGAACGACTTCCATCGGACGTGGACTATACGTGGAGACGCCGATACCGGGTCCACGGCCGCAGAAGGAAGTGCCTCCTTATTACACGGAAAATAATGTTTCTCCACTGACACTGGGACCCACCAGACGGGCCATCAGATTTTGTGAAAAAACGCTTCCCGATCGCTGGGACCCACTAAAGAACATCCTCGCACGCAAGGAAGTGCATCCGCAAAAAATGATTCACCCCACGATCGCTGGGACCCACCAGCTACACCTTCGCACGCAAGGAAGTGCGTCCGCAAAAAAAATCGCCGACCATCGACCCACCAGCTACATCTTCGCACGCAAGGAAGTGCGTCCGAACAAAGAACGATTCGCCCCCAGACTGCTGGGACCCACCAGCTACACCTTCGCATGCAAGGAAGTGCCCCCCTGACTGCTAGGACCCACCAGCTGCATCTTCATAGGCAAGGAAGTGCCTGACACTCGGGACCGACCAGGTCGAAGTGTACGTAGCGTTGTCATTCTGGTCGCGAACGTGTGCATACATACTGGTGGATGTAGAGGCGCGCACGTGTCGTAGTAGAGGCGTGCATGTAGCATGTACACGTACGTGCACCGGCTAGGGTGCAAGAAAGAAAATACGGCCACGTACGTACATACGGGCGGGGTCTTGAACGCCTACTCGTGCATACGTACGTCCAGGGCTTGTGTACATGGCTGGGTCGGAATGGAGAAACAGCGTCGTCGTCGTGTTCATGGGGAGCCAACCGGCTGGGTCGGAACGGAATGCGTCGTCGTGTTCATAGGGAGGGCTTGGACGGAACAGGCGATGGAAACGAGGCCTAGCATACCGCAGAACGGAGGAAACGGCCTTGTGTTCGATCGACCACGTTCGAAACGGGATCCTGTGCATCGGGAGGGGTCTGGCGTATCACAAAACAGAGGAAACGGACCTCATATGATCGAAACGGGGGTCCTGTTGATCGGGAGGGGTGTGGCGTACCGCAAAACAGACGAACCAGACTTGTGTTGGAGCGCTACGGTCGAAACGGGGGTCATGTTGATCGGAAGGGGTGTGGCGTACCGCAAAACGGACGAAGCGGACTTGTGTTGGAGCGCTACGGTCGAAACGGGGGTCCTGTTCATCGGGAGGTGTGGCGCATCAAAACGGACTCACCGGATACTGTTTCATCTCCACCGCCGACCGCCCACCTCCACGGCTACCGCCGACCTCCTCTAGCCTCCACGGGCTCCTCGCTCATCCAGCCTGCACCGCCGCTACTCCACCGGCTACTATTCAACCACCCTCCACGGGCACCCTCCACCGCTCATCGCTCATCCAACCCTCTACGGGTCGCCCCGTTCATCCAGAGGCAACGCCACGGGATCCTGCATCCACCCCCACCGCTCATCGCTCATCCAACCCCTAGAACGCCACCGCTCATCCAATCGATCGGCTTGAGTTAGCAGCAGATGCGGGCGAATTGCTCGATCGGGTTCGCTAACGCCATCGATCGATCGCCGGGTTCAAGAATGCGAGTCTGCAGCGTTAAATTGCTCGGGTTCGCGAGACCAACGCCTCACTCGGGTTCGCGAGCTAACGCCTCGCACACGTGCATACGTACGAGAAACGCGCATCGCCGCCCCGACCACCCATCATAACCGAACTCCCCAAACTTTCTCGCCTCGCTTCTACCATGGTTTTTTCCGTCATGGACGGCCCAAAGAATGTCATGCAGCTGTGTCTCCGGCCCGCCCAGGACGAAAAGCCCATTTTCTGTCATGATTTTTTGTCATAGAAGTAGGAGCCCACCACATCTATGATGATACCGGGTTTTGTCACAATTATCGTCATAGAAGTGTCATATGTATGACAGAAAAAAATCGTTCGGCCCAAAATGTCACGTGACCCTAGTGTTCGAACCTTAAGGGTTTTGCTGGAACCCGATATTCGACATTTGGCGAGCCAGGTAGGGGTGCCCCGGAGCTCCTCCTTCTATCGACTCGCTCTCCACCAACACTCTGCTGCGCTCTCATGGCGGACAACGCGCCTCCGGCTCCGGCGGCCGGCGCCAGCGCTGGGGCCAGGGGGATCCGAGCCTTGGCCGCCGCCTTACGACACGTGCAATGGCCGCACAAGTTCAAGCCAGAGATGCCGCCGCGCTACGACGGCACGGCGGACCCGCTGTCTTTCCTACTGGCGTACGAGGAGGCTTTCCTCAAGGCCGGGGGCGACAACAAGGTCATGGCCAACTGGTTTCCCATGGCCTCATCAAGGCGCCCCTGCGCGCTTTTGTCGCTCAACCGCCGACATCTTCGTGGCCTCTCGAGGAACTGCGCGACCTCTTCCTCACCCACTACGCGGCGCCGGCTCCCCCGGTCGTTGCAACTCTCCTGGGCGGCTCGCAGGCGCCACCTTCAGACCGCCATGCCAAGCCGTTCTTTCGCCAGATCGGCGCCGCCCTCACCCGGCAAGGAGCTCCCCCGGGTTGGGCAGCACCCAAGGCCGACCTGACATTCAACTCACACGATCACCTGTCAACGCCGCCTGCTTGGGTGCGCTCCGATGGTCTACACGCCCACCATCTGCCGGGTGGCCGTCACCAAAACCCTCATCGACGGAGGCGCCGGCCTCAACGTGCTCTCGGTGGAGGCCTTCAGCCTCCTTCATGTACTGCTGGAACGGCTCCGACCCAGCAAGCCCTTCTCGGGCATCGAGGGTGGATCCTCCAGCTCTCTGGGGCAGATCCGCCTTCCTGTGACCTTCGGCACCCATGGCAACTACCGCACGGAGCTGGTCGACTTCGACATCGCCCACACCGGCCTCCCGTACAACACCATCCTCAGATACCCTGCCTTGGCTCAGTTCATGGCAGCGACCCATACGGCCTACAACCTCATGAAGATGCCCGAGAGCAGCGGCGTCCTCACAGTAGCTGGAGATACCAAGGAAGCTCTGCTGGCGCTCGAGCTTGCCCTCAAGACTGCCACGGCGGCGCAGTCGGCTGGCACGGACACCTCCAAGGCCAAGGGGGCTGCACCGACCAAGAAGAAGCAGTTGTTCACTCAGGATAAGGCGGAGACCAAGCAAGTGCCGGTTGAGGAAGACGGGTCCTCAGGAGCCACCTTCACCATAGGTGCCAACCTCGGCCCCGATCAAGAGGAAGCATTGGTGAAGTTCTTGTGCTCTAACAAGGAGGTGTTTGCATGGGAACCCAAGCAGCTAGTGGGTGTCCCAAGGGAGGTGATTGAGCATCACCTGAATGTGTGCCCCAATGTGCGCCCCGTGAAGCAGAAAGCGAGGCGGCAGTCCACCGAGAAGCAAGCCTTCATCGTCCAAGAAACCCGCAAGCTAGAGGCAGCAGGTGTTATTCGCGAGGTTCGCTACCCTGAGTGGCTGGCAAACCCCATCGTCGTGCCAAAAAAAGGAGGAAAGAAGCGCATGTGCATCGACTTCACCAACCTCAACAAGGCCTGCCCTCAAGATCCGTTCCCGCTCCCCCGCATCGATCAGATTGTCGACTCCACCGCCGAGTGCAACCTGCTATGTTTCCTGGATGTGTTTTCGGGTTATCACCAAATCAAGATGGTGGTGGAAGACATGGAGAAGATAGCCTTCCTGACCCCATGTGGAGTGTACTGCTACAGCTGCATGTCATTCGGGTTGCGCAACGCGGGTGCAATGTTCCAGCGGCAGATGCACATTGCCTTGGGCCGGCAGCTCGGGAAAAACATTGAGGCTTACGTCGACGACATTGTGGTGAAATCTCGGCAGGCAAGGACCTTGATCCAGGATCTGGTGGAGACCTTCGCTAGCCTCCGCTAGGTGGACCTGCGACTCAACGCAGAGAAGTGTGTGTTTTGCATCCCTTCCGGCAAGCTACTGGGCTTCCTCGTGTCCCACAGGGGGATCGAGGCCAACCCGGAGAAGGTCAAGGCAATCGAAGACATGAGTCCACCGCAAATCCTCAGAGAAATGCAGAAGCTCGTCTGTCGCATAACTGCATTAGGACGCTTCATCTCCAAGCTGGGGGAGCGCGCCCTACCGTTCTTCAAGCTGATGAAGATGAAAGGCCCGTTTGAGTGGACACAGCAGGCCGACCAAGCATTTCAAGACCTCAAGAAATATCTGACCAGCCCTCCGGTGATGGTGGCACCGCGCCCTCTCGAGTCCCTGGTGCTCTACCTCTCCACCACTCCCTACTCCGCCAGCGCAGCCCTGGTGGCGGTTCGGGAGGAGCGCTAGCCTAAGGCTGTGTCATGCCTAGCCACGGCTTCAGCCGTGGCAACACAAGACCAAGAAGGCCTCACGAGGACCACGGCCTCGGCAGCTGGAGACCAGCCTCTGCAGGAAGACGCCCCCAGGGCTGAAGAGGCCGCACCAAGCAACCAGGCGCTAAGGGCTCCATCGTCTCAGGAGGCGCCACAACCTCCAGGGGACACGGGCTCCGTCAGCACGCCCACCCTCGTCGAGCATCCGTTGTACTTCATCAGCACGATGTGTGGGATGCAAGGGCACGATACCCCATGCCTCAGAAGCTTTTGCTTGCTCTATTGGTGGCGCGTAAGCTGTGACACTACTTTCAAGGTCAACCCATCAAGGTCGTCTCGGCCAACCCATTAGAAAGGGTACTCAGGAGCCCCAGGTCCCCTTGGAGGGTCGCCGAATGGAACATCGAGCTGCAAGCATTTTAGTTGGAGTTCAGCACAACCAGGGTCGTCAAGGGAGCTGCACTTGCAGATTTTGTGGCAGAATGGATAGAGGTGCCAGGGCTTGAGGCAGGCGAGGACCGGTCTCTTTCCCCAGGAAGTGAGGCACCAGATGGCTAGGTCATGTACTTCGATGGAGCATTCTCGCGGTAGGGCGTGGGGGCTGGTACAGTGCTTATATCCTCCACTCAGGACAAGCTCTATTATGCCGTGCAGCTCTGTTTCCAGCAGGGCGAGAAGCTCTCCAACAACATAGCAGAATTGAGGGCCTCATAGCAGGCTTGAAAGCTGCAGCAACACTCGCAGTGAAGCACCTCATCATCAAGGGTGATTCACAACTCCTAGTCAACTTCTCCAACAAGGTGTACGAGCCGAAGGACGAGCACATGGAAGCGTATCTTGTGGAAGTACGCAGGATGGGAAAGCAATTTTGGGGGCTGGAGTTGCAGCATGTGCCCCGTGGCACCAACTAAGAGGCTGAAGACATCGCCAGGAGGGCGTCCAGGCGGCTGCCTCAGGAGCCTAGCATTTTCGAGGAACGACTCTTCAAGCCATTGGCGGCACTGTCACTTTGAAGTACAGCGCAGCCTCGGGAAGAACTCCCTCAGCCACCTGCCACAGGAGCCCCGGCCTGTGGCCCGACCTCGGGAAAATGCCTACTCTTGGCGATGGAGCCTCAAGAGGGATGCTGGACCATGGAATTCAAGGACTACCTGATGCAAGGGATGCTGCCAGAGAAAGAGGAGGACGTGGAACGCGTGGCCCGGCAGGCCACGGCCTACTGCATCCAAGACGGTGAGTTATACCGAAAGTGGCCAAATGACGTTTCCCTACGTTGCATCTCCAGGGAACAGGGAAAGGAGCTGTTGGCCGACATACATGGCAGAGATTGCGGACACCACTCGTCGTCACGGACCCTCGTTGGCAAGGCGTTTCGCAGTGGGTTTACTGGCCTACGGCACTCAATGACGCGACCGGGCTGGTGAAGTCCGGCGAGGCCTGCCAATTCCACGCCAAGCAGATTCATCAGCCATCTCAGGGCCTACAGACCATCTCGCTCTCGTGGCCGTTCGCGGTATGGGGGCTGGATATCTTGGGCCTATTCCCTCAAGCGCCTGGGGGCTACTGCTACCTCTATGTCGGCATCGACAAGTTCACCAAGTGAGCAGAGGTGGAGTCCATCCGCACCATCCTAGCCGGTTATGCAGTCAAGTTCATCAAGGGCCTCGTGAGCCGGTTTGGGGTCCCCAACCGCATCATCACCGACAATGGTTCACAGTTCACCAGCAATCTCTTCAAAACTTATTGTGCTAACCTTGGAACTCAGATATGCTACGCTTCGGTGGCACACCCCCGGAGTAACGGCCAGGCCGAACGTGCCAACGCGGAGGTCCTGAGGGGCGTCAAGACTAAGACCTTCAAAAAGAAGCTGGAGGCCTGCGGCAGGGGCTGGTACGATGAGCTCCAGTCCGTGCTGTGGTCCATCCGCACTACCGCTACCAAGCCAACTGGCAAGACTCCGTTCTTCCTCGTCTATTGAGCAGAAGCGGTTCTCCCTCACGAGGTTAGGCGTCACTCCACGTGGGTCCTAGCCTTCAACAACGCGTAGCAGGACGCCATGCGGGGGATGGACCTCGTGCTGGGGGAGGAACGCTACCGTGAAGCTACACTACGGGCAGCAAGATACCAGCAAACGCTGCGGCGGTATCACTGTCGCAACATCTGCCCCAGGACTCTCGAGGTAGGTGACCTCATACTCAGGCGGGTGCTCTCTAGGGAAGGGCTGCATAAGCTCTCACCCATGTGGGAGGGCCCGTTCAAGGTTGTCCACGTCTCTAGGCCTGGCGCCGCGCGCCTGGAAACTTAAGATGGGGTGCCCATACCGAACGCCTGGAACATTCAGCACCTCCAGAAGTTCTACCCCGGAAGAAAGGCCCAATGCCTGTAAAGAAGGCCCGGTGTATGTGAAGCTTGCCGCCTGAAGAAAGGCCCGATGCCTGTCAAGAAGGCCCAGTGCCTGTGAAGCTCGCCGCCCGTGACACTCTCACGTAATAATGAGTTGGGGCTGTACATGCCCCGGAGTCTCCGGAGTGCCGCCCTTGGGCCTCGGGGGCTCCCGCCCACGCCCAGTGGCAGCACTTAGCTCCATGCTGGTGAGAAGACGTCGAAGACTAGACTAGGTGCCGGACGCGGCTTTTCATTTGCTTTCTGCAGTTGGCTCACTTTTCTTTGTTTGAACCTTGAGTGAAGTTGCTTCTGATGTTATTTGCCGGTTCTGCCCATCGTCTTCTGCCCCTATTATCTATTTTTATCTCTTTTGCCTGGATCGTTCTCTCTCTCTCTCGCAAACCTCTTTATGGGGCTGCGCGGGTGCCCTCATGAGCACTTCCTTTCCTGATTTTCGCGAGGCTCTCTCGTTCGAGTTCGCAGCGGGAGCTCCCCTCCCAGTCCATGCCCCTCGGGCATCATGGCACCAAGCATCGGGCTATGGCTGGCATCCCTCGCGACCAAGGTTCGGAAATGATTCTCCCAAACAGATTTTTTGCATCTCTTAAGGCGCCCGGCGAGGCCTGAAGCAGGCACCACGTGAGGCGGAAACTACTTTATGCTCCAAGCTAAGTTGTTCCTACGCGTAGACGCATAACAGCGACACCATAACACACCACAGGAACAATAAATGCAATACAATAATTAGGGAATGACAGTCTGTTGCACGCCCCCACGGGCCCCCATACTTCTCTCTCTCAATGCAGGAAAGGAGGAAAACAGAATAAAAGCGGCACGTGCCTTGCGACAGCTCGTGAGGAGGAATCTGCATCGTCCTCCTGAGCTTAGTCAGACTCCGCCTCGCGCTTCACTAGAACGCGGAAACGGGAAGACCCGCTGCCGCCCTCGAAGCGGGCACGGCGACGTGGTGGCTGATTGCAACCACCGCTGGAGGAGCTGCCACTGGAGGAGGAGCCGCTGAAGCTCGACGAGCTACGGTCGCCGCCGGGAGCGGGTTCGCCTTCACCCTTGTCACGGTCGCCGCCAGGGCCGAGCACCTCGTCGCCATCGTTGTCTTCAGGGCAGCACCAAACATGGCGGCCATCTTCTCCGAACACCGTGACATAGAGGGTCACATCGCTGTCATACTTAAAGTGGAGGGTGCACCGCCTGCCCAGGCCACGCGCACGGGCAAACGTATGCCAGCCCCGGGCCAGGGCAACATTGCCGGCGACAGAGATCTCCACTGCGACCCAGGAGGCCCGGCTGCAGCAGCCATCCGCCTGCAACCAGAGCCCGCCGGGGCCAGCGGCCGGCGGTTCGCCGGCGAAGGGGCGAGGGAGCTGAAGCCAGGTGCCGGCCGGGTTGTCCGACCACACAACGAACTCCGACAGCACCTCCGCCGAATGGAAGCGCGGCTGGGGAGGCCGTGCAGCCACGGCACGCCTTCCCCCACCAACTGGGCTACCTCGACATGGGCGGCCACCATGTGGGGACCGCGACTCATAAGTCGAGATCACCGAATGCACGTGTACAATGATCCCAGAGATCAATGCTCACTGAACACACAGAAGCTGAATAACAAGAGTCTTACATCCATACATACCATCTTACACAAATTAGGACCATTATGGTCAAGTCTTACATTGATAAAGCCTTAAGGGCTGAACATCAAATGACACACAAGCAGCGGAAATCTTCGTCGATAAGTAGAACCCATGCCATCTGCCTTAACCCTACAGCATTCTTTGACCGAAACGCCCTAGTTCGCATGTTCGCTCCAAAGAACTCTTCTTCAACTCCGGTTCTTCCATGCCTGGTCAATTAAATAACCAGTGGCAAGCCAATGAGTACTTTGAATGTACTCGCAAGCAACCCATGTTTTGGTTCAAGATACAACAATGCATGATATAGGTAAATTTTTGCAGAAAGCTAGTTTTGAGTGCAATGACATGTTCAACAACTTTGTAAGACATGCATCAAGAGAATTCAAGTAACCATGAGGACAGGTTACATATATCAACATAAATAGAGTGGGCACCAACCCAACTCAATCATGTCAAGTCCCACGACTTGACCCAAGTCGTTTTATCAACACACACACATGGTTTGCAAATATGTGGACATAGACCAAGAGCGGTTAGCCAACTGTCCTTGACCGTGGACACGGCTATTCGAATAGTTTTACACTCTGCAGAGGTTGCACACTTTACCCACAAGATCCGGGGAACTTCCGATTCATCCACGACCATGATACCTCAAGTACCCGGTAAGCACCGATCACTATCTTTCCCTAGACGACACTAACAAGGAGTCCACTCGTTGTTCCGTATCCTCACGATGTACATCATACGAGACTCACTCGAGATCGTGAATATCCGAGAGGGGACACAACGGTGTATCCCGTGCCTCGTGAAAACAGTCATGGCCACTGCCGGTGTCAAACCGCGGATCTCGGTAGGGGGTCCCGAATGTGCGGCCTAGGCGGATGGTAACAGGAGACAAGGGACACGATGTTTTTACCTGTGTTCGGGCCCTCTCGATGGAGGTAAAACCCTACTCCCGCTTGATTGATATTGATGATATGGGTAGTACAAGAGTGGATCTACCACGAGATCAAGGAGGCTAAACCCTAGAAGCTAGCCTATGGTATGATTGTTGTAATGGTTGTGTGTCCCACGGATTAAAACCCTCCGGTTTATAGACACACCGGAGAGGGCTAGGGTTACACAGTAGTCGGTTAGAATGGTAGGAGATCTACATATCCAGACGCCAAGCTTGCCTTCCACGCCAAGGAAAGTCCCATCCGGACACGGGACGAAGTCTTCAATCTTGTATCTTCATAGTCTTGGAGTCCGCCGACGATGATAGTCCGCTGTCCGGACACCCCTAGTCCAGACTCCTCAAGAGCCTCTCGAACCAGGCTTCAATGACGATGAGTCCGGCGCACATATTGTTCGGCATTGCAAGGCGGGTTCCTCCTCCGTGGGGACCCCGACTCATAAGTCGTGATCATCGAATGCACGTGTACAGTGATCCCAGAGTGCTCACTGAACACACAGAAGCTGAATAACAAGAGTCTTACATCCATACATACCGTCTTACACAAGTAGGACCATTATGGTCAAGTCTTGAGTATATCATCGCAGCGGAAATCTTCGTCGATAACTTGGACCCATGCCATCTGCCCTAACCCTACAGTGCATTCTCGACCGAAGCGCCCTAGCTCGCATGTTCGCCACCAAGTGTTCTCCATCACATCCTCGTTTTTCCATGCCCGGTCAATTAAATGACCAAGGGCAAGCCAATGAGTACTTTGAATGTACTCGCAAGCAACCCATGTTTTGGTTCAAGATGTAACAATGCATGATATAGGTAATTTTTGCGTAAAGCTAGTTTTGAGTGCAATGACATGTTCAACAACTTGTAAGACATGCATCAAGAGAATTCAAGTAACCATGAGGACAAAGTTACGATATCAACATAAATAGAGTGGGCACCAACCCATCATAAATAGAGTGGGCACCAACCCAACATAAATAGAGTGGGCACCAACCCATCTCAAACATGTCAAGTCCTTTGACTTGACCCAAGTAGTTCTATCAACACACACACACGGTTGAAAACTCTGGACGAAGTTTAAGCAAAGACCGCCTAACTGTGATGACCTACCCCTTTACAAGAATCTCGCCCCGAGATTCCCAAACTAGGCGCGGAAAGGAGTATGGAAACTTGGATTCAGGGTAGTCTTCACGTCCTCATGCTGCTTCAGCTTCTGTTTGGTGCTCCATTGAACTTGAAGTACTTGATGGTGTGGCTTCGCGTATGACGTTCTTCTCGATCCAGGTTTCTAAGGGGTTTCTTGCGGTTTTCATATTGGACTGGAGGTCAATGGCTCGGTGATCGATGTCCTTGTTAGTGATTGGGCTAGTTAGGAAGTCGAAAACACTTCTGGGGTTGTGATGCTTGGAAAGCTTTGTGCACATCAGGTAACTCAGGTGGTAACTCTAGCTGGTAGCCGTCTACTCTTCGTCTTGAAGTGATCTCAAAGGGGTTGTTAAATCTTGGAGCGAGCTTTCCTTTGACACGGAAGCGCTTGGTTCCTTTGAGACGGGTGACCCGGAGATAAACATGGTCTCCAATCCAGAAGGTCATGTCTCGATGACGTGAGTCAGCGTAGCTCTTTTGTCTTGACTTGGCAGTCTTCAAACGCTCTCTGACAAGTTGGACTTGCTCTTCGGCTTCATGGAGGATATCGGGCCCAAAGACAAGTCCTTCTCCGGTTTCTGACCAATTGAGGGGTGTGCGGCATTTCCGTCCGTATAACACCTCAAATGGTGCCATTTGAAGGCTTGACTGATAGTAGTTGTTGTAAGAGAACTCGGCGAAAGGGGGGCAGTCTTCCCACCTAGCTCCATATGCTAAGACACAGGCTCGGAGCATGTCTTCGAGTATCTGATTTATTGTTCTGCTCGACCTCCGGCCTCAGGGTGGAAAGCCGTGTCAAGGACAACTTGGTCCCCATGGCCATCTTGGAACTTCTTCCGTAACCTTGAGGTAAACCGGGTTCCTCGATCCGACACAATCTCCTTGGGAACACCATGAAGGCTCACGATTCGGTTGATGTAGTGACTGCTAACTGGTTCCCTTGTAGGTCGCCTTGACAGAATGAAGTGGGCCACCTTGGTCAAATGGTCAACAATGACCCATATGGAGTCATGTCTCTTGCTTGACCTGGTAAACCGTGACGAAGTCCATCCCGACTTTGTCGCACTTCCATTCGTGCACCTTGAGGGGTTGCAACAATCCAGTGGTCGCCGATGCTCAGCTTTGACTCTCCGCATACGCCACACTTTGCAACATAGGTGGCAATCTCCTTTTCATCCCATGCCACCGAATCTTTCCTTCGTGTCTTGATACATCTTGGTTCCTCCAGATGGATGGAATATGGGTGTCGTGAGCTTCTTGCAAGATCGATTCTTGAGCTCAGCCTTGTTGGTACGCAAATGCGGTTCCCAAACCACACGACTCCTTGCTCATCTTCTGTGAAACCCGGGCTTTGCCCTTTTGATCTTCCTCTTGATGCCTTCAATACTCTCGTGTCCCTTCCGAGCTTCTTTAACATCATCCATCGTGGTCGGCTTGACTTCAAGGTTAGCTAAGAATCTGGTGCAACCAGTTCAACCCAAGCTTTCAAGTTCTTCATACAAGGCGGTAGCTTGTCCTAGCATAGCATTCAAGGAACAAGCCTTCCTGCTTAATGCATCTGCTACCACATTAGCCTTCCCAGGGAGGTATTGAACACTGAGGACATAATCTTTGATCAATTCTAGCCATCTTCTTTGCCTCATGTTTAATTCCCTTTGAGTGAAAGTATACTTCAGACTTTTGTGATCCGTGTATATCTCACATCGCTTCCCTAAGAGGTAATGTCGCCATGTCTTCAGGGCATGAACCACTGCTGCTAGCTCAAGGTCATGAGTAGCATAGTTCTCTTCATGAGGCCGTAGTTTCCTTGAAAGGTAGGCTACGACTCTGCCTTCTTGCATCAGAACACCTCCCAGTTCGGTTCTTGACGCATCACAATATATCACAAACTCCTTGTGTATATCTAGTGTGGCAAGAACTGGGGCGGTGGTCAATCTCTTCTTCAGCTCCTGGAAGCTCTCTTCGCACTTTGGCGTCCATTCGAACTTCTTGTCCTTCTTCAAGAGCTGAGTCATGGGTCGGGCAATGTTTGAGAATCCTTCAACGAACTTGCGGTAATATCCCGCGAGTCCGAGGAAGCTTCTGACTTCCTTCACATTGCTTGGGGATTGCCATTCAGTCATGGCTTCAATCTTAACGGGATCGACTGACAATCCTTCTTCAGTTAAAACATGACCCAAGAATCCAACTTCACGCAGCCAAAATTCACACTTGCTGAACTTGGCATACAGCTTGGTGCTCTCGAAGCTTGTCTAGGACCATCCTCAAGTGTCGCCAGGTTTTCTTCCGTTTCACGGGTGGACAAGTAGGTCACCAAATGATGATGACAACTATCTTGTCTAAGCACTCCATGAAGTCTATGGGGTACGTATAGTGGGCTAAGGCATTGGGGATGGTTACGGTTGAGTATTGGCCAAGGTCTTATCGATCTAGAGCCAAAGCCCAAGGTCGATCCGACCGTGTTGTGGCTTGGTATGGCGTAAGGGTTTCAAGGATTCTAGTGTGCGAGTGAATGTTTATCATCCCATCCTTGAGCACAGCTTCTGAGATGCCGATAGTCTATCTAGTACTTTAAACAAATCACATCATATCACCGATAGCATCATTTTGCATAGGTCAACTCCAGTCATCACTCATGTGATTCATATCCTCATGGCTCCCGAGAGGATGTCTAACAA
This sequence comes from Aegilops speltoides, assembly GCA_021437245.1. Lineage (NCBI taxonomy): Eukaryota > Viridiplantae > Streptophyta > Magnoliopsida > Poales > Poaceae > Aegilops > Aegilops speltoides. The sequence continues at coordinate 240,091,126 of CM038142.1, forward strand.
AATCATACATGTCTACAATCCCCAAACTCATGGGTGTGGCTACCCCTAAAAATCCATGGGTAGAGCATACAAGCTTCCAAGCTGGAATAAAACAGGACAACCCAAGTGCTCATCCTACTATTCCAAGGTCCAAGATAAAGCACCTCTATCCTGAGGAAACACGTCGTAAGCCACTCCAAAATCTTGTTTCCTTCCTATGAATCCACTCCAACAACCCATTAACTACACCAATCCTTACATGACCCAGTAGTTCTTCAAATCCAATCTCCTAGTTCATCATCCACCGAGAAACATGGTATCATGATCGAGAGCATCGACCTAAATCCAATTTACTCAACCATGTAGATACACATTATCATCTATATCCAACTAGGATCACCTATTTAAATCCAAATCTCTTGTCCGACGAGAATTCTTACATGTTCCCCCAAGTCATTATCATAATATCAACTATCTCCTATCAATATTCCCGGGCTAAGTCAAATCCTCCTACTTCCAAGAATTCAGCTTGCGATCTCAATTGTCCCACTAATTCCAATTTGTCCAGGGGTAATGAAAGCTATGCTACTCTATATTAATGATCCCACCAAGTTCGTCTACCAACATCAAAGTCTCATAATCCACCAATAGTCTCATATAATTCCTCAAGTCATTGTTATAAACTCATCAAGTCATTTCTCCTCTATTCCTGTATCCTCTGATTGGTCTTCCCTATGGCATCATCAGTTTTGGTGCTATCTTAGGATGATAATGTGCTCGTCCACTATGTCCACTAGTTCCATAATGTACCCAGTGACAAGCAAGGTTACGGAGGCTTAACAGGTTCTCTTGCAATTCTGTGGGTTAAGCACATGGTTAAGGTTTCGAGCTGGGGTATCTTGTGAAGTCTTGAAGGGTCTAGGAATAGGGTTCTAGTCTTGAGGTGTGAACATACGGGGTTGTACTTGGTCGAGGAGGTTGTAGCAAAAGTCTTCAGTGCTTGTTGGTCGCCGAGGTGGAATCCTTGGTGCATATTGTCTTGCTTGTCTTCAGTCGGGGAGAGAGATGAGAGGGGAAAGTAGCATAGAGGAGGGGAATTCCTAAAGGGGGTTCTATAGTGCAAGTGCAAACAATCAGGTGCAAAAAGGCCAAACAAAAGAAGCAAGGTAAGGAAGGTGATATAGTCGTATACTTGTCCCTAGGGCAAAAGTGCGACCTATATCAAAACACAAACAAATAAAAACAAGCAACACACAATCATGGTTCTATTCGAACTATCATACGGCTCGACTGCGCATAGGGGGTACACGACTCATCCTACCCTAGGGGTTCTCGGACTCAGTAGTCGTGCCTTGTGCCTCATGCGCCTCTCGAGTTTTCCTCGGTGTTGCCACGTCTCTTGTAGTTGTTCGATGAAACAATCCGGGTTGAGCCTGAAGATTCTTCAACAACTTCTCGCCTGTTGAAGTGATGGGGTGAAAGTGTTTCCTCATAACTGGTATTGACTTGGTCTTCTATTGTTTCCTTATTCACGACGATCCCTTTTTGTCTTCTAAGCTGTCGACGGTACCAGGTAGGTAATCCTTTATGTAATGACACTAACAAGGCATAGAAGAGGTCCAATCTGCCGGATACGCTGTTGCCAGTATCGTCACCAAGAGCGGGGGATGAAGAGAACCGTTTTCCTGCTCACTATAGTGAGGCGGAACAAATGGCTAGGTTCTCATCCACCGGTGGTTGCCGACACAACAATGGTAAGGACAGGGTTGCTCTACTAGCGATGTGTACCATGATCTTGCATATCCTATGCCCTTATCATCGTAGGCTAAGGTTGCATCATCTTGGGGCAGTGTCAAGGGTGTCACCATCTCCTAGGTCTTCAGGTCCTCATTCCTTGAGGATCTATCTTCTGTTGATATCGTCTTGTTGTGATGTCGCCAATCTTGTGTTCAGGAGATGTGGGTGAATGTCTGGCAAGGCATCTTCCTTCTTGATTATCCACGAGGATTACAAGGAATCCAGTGGTCAGGGGCGTAAGGGTTCTAGCGACCAAAGGTTGGAAGGGGAAGAGTTTAATAAGGAAAGTATACCTTAGTTTTCGAAAAACTGAGAGGGGAAGAGAAGTACGGATAGTTTTGAAAACTAGTAGTAGTTTTGCAAACAGTTTTACCCTAACTAACGACCATGCTAACTAAGGCTTCCTACAGTCAGGATGGCTCTGATACCAGCTCTGTGGGGACCCCGACTCATAAGTCGTGATCACCGAATGCACGTGTACAGTGATCCCAGAGATCAATGCTCAGTGAACACACAGAAGCTGAATAACAAGAGTCTTACATCCATACGTACCGTTTTACACAAGTAGGACCATTATGGTCAAGTCTTGAGTATATCATCGCAGCGAAAATCTTCATCGATAACTTGGACCCATGCCATCTGCCCTAACCCTACGGGCATTCTGACTGGGAAGCGTCCTAGCTCGCATGTTCGTCACCGAAGTGTTCTTCATCACATCCTGTTCTTCCATGCCTGGTAAATTAAATGACCAGTGGCAAGCCAATGAGTACTTTGAATGTACTCGCAAGCAACCCATGTTTTGGTTCAAGATGTAACAATGCATGATATAGGTAAATTTTTGCAGAAAGCTTGTTTTGAGTGCAATGACATGTTCAACAACTTTTAAGACATGCATCAAGAGAATTCAAGTAACCATGAGGACAGGTTACAGATATCAACATAAATAGAGTGGGCACCAACCCAACATAAATAGAGTGGGCACCAACCCAACATAAATTGAGTGGGCACCAACCCATCTCAAACATGTCAAGTCCTTTGACTTGACCCAAGTAGTTCTATCAACACACACACACATGGTTGAAAACTCTGGACGTAGTTTAAGCAGCACCGCCCAACTGTCCTTGACCGTGGACACGGCTATTCGAATAGTTTTACACTCTGCAGAGGTTGCACACTTTACCCACTAGATCCGGGAACTTCCGTGTCATCCACGACCATGCAGTACCTCAAGTACCCGGGTAAGCACCGATCACTACCTTTCCCTAGACGACACTAACATGGAGTCCACTGATTAGCGATAGCCCCGTGCCCAACATTTCACATAACATTTTCATGAGCCTTGCTCCCATTCTTGTCACATACCACCGCACGGGTACCAACGGTGTGTCCGGTGCCCCATAAAATGGTCATGGCCGCCCTACCCGCACGACCCGTCCCCGAGAGAGAGCACCAACTCTCCCCATCACTAGTAATGCGGGCTCCAAGCTAGTATCGACCTAGGTAATCAATAATGCCCTTTCCCATATAAGGGTAGAGTGGTTATGCATGTAAGGTTGGGTCACGACTAATCTTAAATCTAATCCGTTTTCGAAAACAACACACACACTTGCCTCGATACACCACTTCGTCATCAAGTGGTTACCCATTTCATCATCTCCCTCGGTCATAAGTGGCACCCGACGGGGTTTTCGAAAAAGTCTTTTGAAAATACTTTGCCTCCTTCACCATGCATATACCCGTCCCTTTTTGCGTAGCACTACCTTAGCATCCTATCTACTCCCACCGGCATAACCCTCATAAGAAGGTAGGGTCATGCACAATGCAGGTATTTACAAGGAAGTACAGTGGCAACCATCGAAGTGGTTATCACCCCATCATGATTCCGTTGCAACAACGATAAGGTAATATATGACATGCATAAAAAGGTTTCATAGACATGGTCAAAGGGCTGCTTGCCTGGTTCATCAGAGTCTTGAAATCTTCTAGTCCTTCTCCAAGTACTCCATCTACTTCGTCAACTAACGTCGGAAACAAACACAATAAGCAACACAACAAGGCAAAAGTAAAAGTGCTCTAAAAATGTGAGTTGGACTTTTCTAGGATACCTCTGGTCATATGAGGGATGACCAAAGTGGTTTCATTAGGATTTGATCAATGGACATCTCTGAACATTTCAATATGATGGAATCAAGGGGTTTATGGATTTGCAAGAAGTGTACAGAAATATATTTTTGAAAAATTAGCAAAGGCACCCATTTAACAAAGGATGATTTTAGAAGCATCTAGGAATTTGTTTCACTGGATTTGGAGTTCAAATGGATTTCCTATGAATTTGCAAAGTTGGCTATATATGAAGAAATAGACCATTATTTTATGTGTTACAGAAAGTATTAATAAAAATGTTCATAAACTAAGTTATGAACTTAGAAACATCTAGGATTTTGAATCATGGAATTTGGATCAAGAATGGGCTCTCTGTGATTTTCTAAAGTTCATCACAGAAATAGGAAAATGGGGATTTGATAAATATTTGTGAAGAAGAAGTCTCTGGAAAAATGTGCATGTTTCACCAACAGGTAGAGCATGATTTTATGAGTCACTAGAAATTTGAATCATCAAATTTGGACTTAGAATAAATAATCTATGGATTTTTCAATTCTACAGAAAAAGCAAAAGGGGAAAAGGGTTTTACCCAAATGGGTTGGATCTGGCGGCGCGGCGCCAAGACTGCAAGGTTTAGCCGCAGGCGCCATCGGCCGCCCAGCTGCTCGGCAAGATGCGCCAGGAGGGCCACGCTGAAGGCGGCCTCGAAATACGCCGCTGGGAGGCGGTAACGGCGAAGCCGCTCCACTTGAACGGCGGGCCCGCCCACCGGTCGCCGACGAAGGGCCCGCTTGTCGGTTCGTCCCCAACCTCCCACTCGAACAGAGCAGCAGGCAGGGGGCGGCGCGGACGGCGGCTTGCCGACGCTTCTGTATGCGTCTCGGCGATGCTCTGCCCACCGGCGTGCTCAGGGGACCCAGCCGCGTCCAACCGTGGGTGGCACGGTCGCCCAGGGGCACCGGGTCGAGCAAGGCGTCGACCGCGGCGGACGAGGCTGACGGTGGTGATGCAGCTCGACGGAACAGGCACAGGGAGGAGGCGGAGAAGCACGGGAGGGTCTCGAGGTGATGGTGGGGTGCTCTAGTGCGGTCCAGAGGGAAGGAGGAGGGGAGATGGGTGCGGATTTACGCGGAGACCAATGGCAAGGCTTTGGCCATTGCGGTGGATGGAGGGCATGGGGAGAGATGTGAGTTGGTCCATGTGGTGCACGGGAGAGAGGGGAAGCAAATGGAGCAGAGATGGAGGCCAGGGACTGCCTTAAGTAGGAGGGGGCGAGGTGCACCGTGGACAGGGCGCTCGGCGAGCTCCTAGCCATTGCTGGAGGCCACGGGGGCGCGCGTGGGCGTGTCTGGGGTGCTCGTGGGGTCGGTCCAGGGCGAGAGGAGGGGAGAGAAGAAGCGGGGGAAGGGCCAGGGTGCCGCGCGTGTGAGCCGCACCATTGGCGCGCTCGGCGGCCTCTGTTTGCTAGCGCGGAGGCGCGGGGAGGAGGAGAGAGGAAGGGGCCGACCGCGTAGCGTGTTGCGGATGTCGAGGCACCTCGACTGGCGCGAGGGGGAGGCTCGAGGCGGTCGGGTGGCTTGGGCAGAGAGCAGCTACAGTGCGTGGGAGCATCAGAAGGCCTGAGCACGCCTTTGGCATGCCATGGCATAAAAGGGGAAGTGGGCACGCCACTTGTGTCCAAGAGTGCTAGCGAGTAGTAAAGAAAGGGAGAGGGCCTTGGATGCCCTGGTGAACCACTAGGAGAGGAGAGAGGTTGAGGGAGAGAGAGAAAAGGGCTGTCCAAAGAGGGAAAGTGGGGTTTTACCCCTCCAATAATTGAGCTGTGGATTTGCCATTGCTACTCGACGTGCAAGGGGACTAGGAGGAGCTGTGGTAACAAGTTGAGCTCATGGAGAATAGTGGAAGTGGTCAAAATGATGATTTTGGAAAAATGGCAGAAGGTGTTTGTTGTTGGTTTGGGCAAGAAAATGGACTTCCCTTGTCATGAGGCTTGACAGGGTCAAATGGCATGAGAAAATAAGATGTTCCACCAAGATTGAGCTCATTTGGGCAAAGTTGCCAAGGCAACTTTGGTAAACCCTAGAAATCAATAGAAATGGGCTTTCCAAGATTTAGCCATGCAAATATATTCTCCTTGATGCACCACTTGGTGTAGTGGCCTCATTTGGTCATGTGATCATTCTCACAAAAGTTGGAATCAAGGAGAGAAAGTTGGTAATGTAGAGTTGTTCAAATTTGATTCTGGTCAGAGAGGGTTTTGGGGCACTTTGAGAAATATAACTTGTTCTCCAACTTGTGCCACTTGGTCTAGATGAATAATTAGACCATTTGAGAATGTTCACAAGGTTTGAGAATATTTGGAAATGTTTGGCAATGTAAAGTTGCTCAAACTTCAAAATGGACAGCAATGGTTTTCAGGGTATTTGATGATGTTATCTTGTTCTCCAAGACATGAGACTTGGCAAGATCACCAAATATGTCATATGTAACATGCTAGAATTTGCTTGGAATTTTTGGAGAATATTTCCTTTGTAAATATTTCAAAAGCTTGAAATATCCAGAAAGGGTTTTTGAGGGATTTGACCAATACTTTGAACATGACCATGTGTTGAAACTCTTATATATGGACAATATGTGTCCACTGAGTTTTCCTGATTTTTTTCAAATATTTTTAAAACAATAAAATAATTTTTCCCTATTAAAGACCATTTCTGGCCTTAAGAAAAAGCTTTTAAATAAAATAGGAAAATAACTTCTACAATTATATTTTTGTGGTTTCTAGGTACCCTATATCTAATAGGAGCCAAATATATTTTTAGAAAGATTTTACTGCCCTTAATTAAGTACTTGCAAAGGCAAACCTCAATTCAGGGTTTTTGAAAACTAATTTTAGAAAAATACTTTTGGCCAAATCATTTTGTAAGAAAATATTTTTATGTCCTATACACATGGCATGATCATTGGTTCAAGAGTTTGGAGCAAGGAGATGAAGTATAGTAGTTGGAGGATTTATTTGATTTTTAGAGCACTTGCAAACAGCAGTCAACCATTCAATCAAAGCAAAGACAAAACACTCAAAAGTTTTTGTCAAACCACATTTTAGCATTATTTATTGACTTAAGTGTTGTGGCATGAAAATCAGGGTGTGACATCCTCCTAATAATTCATAGAAGATTGTGAACACCAGGATAGTGTCTGGCTCTGCAAAATAAATTCCACATTCCACCGTAGAGAGAATAACATGTACACAAGTTCAATCCGCTGACGTATTCTGTGCCGTGACGTCACGCCACTACCAAGCCTTTACTTGAATCGGTTTTTATTATACCACCTCGGTTAGCGTTTAGCGGCGGTTTCCTTGGCACGCCTTGTCGAGCAGAGATCGTGTTCCCCTATTCCGGATTCCCATCAATACGGACGTAGGTCCAACCGCGCGCGCCGCCACGCCTCTATCGGAGGCCAGTCCCGAACGGTCACGGGACGGCTCTTGGTATTCCCTTCTTTATAACGGACCAAGGCTCGCTTTTCTTCAATCATCAATCGAATCCACTCTCGCCCGAAGTTCCAACACCCGAGCCCCGGATTCGAGCGCCGACCTTCAACAATGTCCGCCCGACCTTCAGGTCGGTGGATGCCCTCTTCCATCACGGAAGAAGACTTGCTAAAGCTGCGAGAGGCCAAGTACTGCTTTACGAGATTTCGTGATAGGTTGCCCGCCAAAGGGCAAGTCATCCCCACCCCGAGCCCGTGAGTATGTTGTGTTTATTTCCCACCTCCATCGGGGTTTAGGCTTCCGATGGATCCTTTTGTGAGAGGGCTCATGTTTTACTATGGGTTGGAATTCCATGACTTGGCTCCGAGTCCATCCTCCATATCTCCTCATTCATTGTCGCTTATGGCCTTCCTCCACATTACCCCTCACTTCGGCTTGTGGCTTAAGACCTTCGACGTGGAGCCGAAGATGATCGAGGGGCGTCAAGCAGAGTGCGGCGGCGCGGTTGTAAGCAGAAGGGCCAACGCTCCATGGCCCGAGGGCTCTTTTCAGGAGGAGCTCGGCTTGTGGCAGCAGGAGTGGTGCTACATAACCGCTCCCAGGGGCAGCAGGCAGAAGCCGCCACCCATCTTCCGCTCGGGCCCTCCGCAGCGGCTGATGTCATGCGTCAGCCAAGGGCTCAACTGGGGGCTGTCAAAGGACGTGCCCCTATTGCAGGGCCGGATTCAAGAACTCCGGGCGAGGGAGATCAATTTGGTCGTGATGATACAGGTCATGCTGATTAGGCGTCTCCTGCCCTGCAAACGCCGTCCTCTCCGGCTGTGGGAGTTTAATCCGGAGGGACCACGAATTCTCCAACACTTCATGGGTATGACACCCGTGGAGATGTACAAACTGTTCTTCAGATCACGAGTGGCGTGTCCGGAATTGACCGAGGACGCCAGCCTAAGCTGCAATCGCCCGGATACACAAGTAAGTAGCTCCGTGTCCGGACATACTGTTTGTTTGCCTTTCTATGATTCGCTTTTTGACCAACTGCCCTCTAAACAGGAGTGGATAGCGCAAGCAAAAGTGATACGGTGTTCGGCCCCCCTCCCAGAGGCCGCGCCGGATCCCGTGCTGGTCAGGATGCTGGAGGTTGCGCCTTCAGAGGAAGGCGAAGGGGAGAACAGAGGAACTACTGCCTCAACCAAGGAGGCTTTTGAGGAAGGGGGGATCAAGAATCCCTCCCTCCAGGGGGAGAAGAGGACCGCCTCCGAAAACCCGGAGGCCAAAGCCCCGAAGCGGGGGAAGAGATCTTCACCAGAGGGTCCTGCATCCGGAGAGGCTCCGGCCGCGCAGTCTCCCCCAAAGACTCAGCCTCCAAATGAGCCGTAAGTAGAAAAAGGGAGTTTTGTAATAAGGACATCCCTATTTGTGCTTCGAGGATAACTTAAGTTTTTACCTTGTAGTTCGGATCTCCGCCCTTCTCGATGAGCTCGTCTTGGGAACTCCGTCCGGAGATGATGGAGAACGAGATGCTCCATCTGCCGCCCCATCGGATAGGGTGGACGAGCTCAAGTGTCATCACGGAGGGTATCCCGAGTCCGCGGGCCGAATAGTTTGGCACCAACTGGTGTGCGGCCGGTGGAGCTGAAGGATCTGCTGAGAGGGCGCCCATTCAAGGTCACCGTACAATCGATGAGTACGGTGATTGAAAGAATTTCATCCGCTGAAGGCGGATTGCGTGATGCCATCGAGTTTGTCAAGCGGGTTTGAGGTACGAAAATGACATACCTTTGACAGTTTTACACATAAAGTGCGCCCTGTATAAATAGTAGCCCCTGAGACTCTGTAGGGTGTCGAAAATGACAGCGTGCCGAGGATCAAAATCCCAGGTATTGATTCACTCCTTTCCTAAGCAGGTGGCGGATAGTTCGGTGGCTAGCCGGACAGATGGAGTTGCCGAACTAAAGCGACAACTCGACGTTGCGGATGCGGACATCACGCTGGTCAATAAACGACTTGACGAGTCGCAAGGTAGGTTTTTTCTCCGTGGTCACCTAGTAAGGGAGCCGAAGCCCACTCCTTACAACATGTGTGTTCAATGCAGATGGTGCCGCTGCTGTGGAGAGCCTTCGAGCAGAACTTGCTCAAGCCAAGGAGCAAGCCAGAAGGAGTGATGCGGCTGCCTCGAGGGCGGCCGAAGAGCTGGAAGCCGAAAGGGCTGGACACTGCCGAAGCAGGGAGGAGATGGCCGAAATGGCCGTCAAATTGAAGGATGCTACCGACCGCAATGATGTTCTTGAAAAGGAACGCCTAGCGGAGCAAGAAGACCTGGGGAAGGCCACCGCCGAAGCCAAGGATGCCCGTTTTGCAATGCGGGCTATAAAGGAGGAGCTGCGCCAGGCCGGAGACATTGTGGCTGGCAAGCCCTTTCTGCTGCGCCGGAGGTTTACAGATCCAAAGTATGCTCAGCTTGGCCAGCTGTGGGGTCCGGAGGATCCTTATATGGACTTAGCGGCGAAAAGCGGTAGATGCCGCAGTACTTCCGGCTAGAAGGATCACAAGACGGAAGAGCTGTTTTGGTCTCAATTCCATAGTCCGAAGCATTCACTTCCGCTGACCGATCGGCTGGCCGAGTGGGCTGAGCTGAATAGATTGTCCGGACTTGCCATGACGGATATCGTGGCTCATGTCTGGCCGGATGGGCCCTAGCCGAAGAGTTATTTTGGCATATTGCGGCAATTCCTTGGGGCGGTGCCGCATATCAAGGCGATGAAGCGGTCGTCTTGCATAGAAGGTGCACGGATGGCCCTTGCCCGTGTGAAGACACATTGGACAGAGATGGATGCCACCGCTATTGCAATCTAGGGTTCGGACGAGAGCCGGTTACCCGCCGAGCACTATTTTGGGGAAGTTCTGCGTGGTGCTCGTGTAATAGAGTCGCAGTGCTCAAAAAATGTCATGTTCAAGTGAACATTTTGGTTTGTAAAACGATGTTTATGATGTCAGCGCTTTTTGTACTTGTGCATTCAAGTATTTAAACATCTCCTGTGCGGCCGTTTATGTATACATGTGTATAACCTGAAAGATGGCAGTCGTCGGCTTCAGCCCCCACGCACAAGGTGCGAGGGTGTTCGCAAAAATAGCGCATTTTCACACTTAATCCGACGTCTCGGTCCTGTGAAGGAGGTGGTAGCGTAGCAAATGAGGCAACCGGACTATAATACTTTATCACTTTCACTTAGCCATAGGAGTTCGAGGGTGGGGCTACGATATAGCCCCTAGGGGCACCGCGCTCACCGAATTCGGGCGCGATGTGCTCGACCGAAACGGTCCTTCGTTAAAGCGGAGGAATTCTAAACATTCCGTAGTCGATCGAGTGGTTGACCAGTCTCGTTGTATCATGACATGATCGCCGCTTTCATCGAGGTGCTCGCCCGCCGAACCGGGCACAATCGCAGAGTTCTCCGGTGCCGCGTTAGCCGATGATACGGAACGAAGGCAGCAAAACACACGAGCCGGGCAAATCCAACATTTGACCAAAGACATGATTCGAGCTGATGCATATAAGGCCTAACTCGAGACGCCAACACTCCCTAAGGTATTCGGTCTTTATGATAGCGGCGAGAACAATGCCCTAAGCCCCTAGTGTCCGTGTACACGCAAGGTCCTCCGACGCGCCGATGCCAAAACATCAGCCTCCTCTCCGTTATAATGAAAACCAGGGATATGTAGCAACAAGAGACAGAAAAAGGTTTACGCAGGCCTTAATCGACAAGAATCTTTGCAACGGGTCCCTACTGCACGTCTGCGCCTGTGTCTCCGTTGTGCTGTATCCTGGACGGGTGTAGCACGCTGTTCATCTGTAAAAGAGAGGAACTTAGTTTGAAAAGTAATTGTGCCAAAAAATGAATTAAAAATCGAAATATGAATGAATGAATGAAGCTGAGCTTATATTAGCTCATACGCACAGCCCCTTGTAAAGGGGTGTGCGGCTAGGGAGCCCCTAGCTTATTTATGCCGGACTCGTCTAGCCGTGTCCGGGGTCTTGAACGACCTTTTAATGAGACGATGCTGCATGGACCGGCATTTTAAGTGTAAGAGACGCGAGTGTGGTATTGCATTAAAGCGACAAAGCTTCACGCCCCAATAGTGCTTGATGGCTACTTTTGAATGGGGCGACGTGAAAGATTAGTTGCCGGAAGTTGTCGGGTGACCAACACAACTTCTAGTAGTAAGGAGCCCGTGCACTATGTGGGGCCTGCATCACTTCTTTGAAGGAAGTGCGGCTATGTCGAATTTTAGTAAGGTCTATCCCAACTTGCGGATTGTGTCTCGATATAGCTGGTTTAAATCACTCTCGCCGTCCATCAGGACTTTTGTAAATTGTAGTCCGTCGAATATAGGATCCAATATCAGAGCAACCCATCCTGCGTTTCGAATACTTCTGGAATATTCCTGGTGGTCGAAAGTAATTGGTTTTGACATCCAATCTCGAGGTTCCGCTGGGGTGGACCGTGCGACACCTACTTTGGCGAGTGCCGCATTGTTCTTCCGTATTATCACATGAAGTGAGTTTACTGTTTTGACTTCTTGCGGGAAAGTCTTCTGTTTTCCGGCGCTCTGCTGGTGGGGTTCGTCATCATCCTCGCTTGGCGCGTCGAGCCCCTTGTGTTCGGCGTTGAGTCGGCCGGACTATTTAAAGACCCAACAATCTCGGAGCCCCTTTTGCAGGCCTTCCGGAGGTACTGTGGATTTGACATATCCGATCCAAAATTTTGTTTAAGTTGGATAGCTCTTCACTGTTGTCCTTAAGAGGCAGTGTTTTGTTGTTTGGCCGCGAGCTTTTGAATCCGGTGTTGACCGCCGTATTCTTCGGGCTTTTTTCTTTATTTCGGCGCTAGTCCTTTCTGCATCGTGATTTTACGTTTCCATCTCTAATCTCGGATGTACTCGGGTCGCTGGTGCCGCATCTTGCTAGCCAGCTGTCCTCCCCTGCGCAGAAGCGGGTCATGAGGCTTGTTAGCGCGGCCATTGTTCTCGGCTTCTCTTGGCCGAGGTGTTTGGCGAGCCATTCGTCTCGGACATTATGTTTAAAAGCTGCTAAGGCTTCAGCGTCCGGATAGTCGACTATTTGGTTCTTTTTAGTAAGAAACCTGTTCCAGAATTTGCGCGCTAACTCTCCGGGCTGTTCAGTTATGTGACTTAAATCGTCTGCATCCAGAGGGCGGACATAAGTCCCTTGAAAATTTGCTCTAAACGCATCCTCGAGCTCTTCCCAACTTCCAACAGTATTTTCTGGGAGGCTTTTGAGCCAATGCCGAGCTGGCCCTTTGAGCTTGAGGGGTAGATATTTTATGGCGTGGAGATCATCTCCTCTAGCCATGTGTATGTCTAGTATGTAATCCTCAATCCAGACTCCGGGGTCTGTTGTTCCGTCGTATGCCTCTATGTTTACGGGTTTGAATCCCGCTGGAAATTCGTGATCCAGCACCTCATCGGTGAAACATAGTGGGTGTGTGGCGCCCCTGTATTTAGGCGTGCCGTTATCTTCGAACATGCAGCGTGTTGTGTTGCTTCCTAGGGCCCTCTTTTTTGGCCCATAAATGGACCTAACCGGGTCGTCTGTTTTACGAGGATCATGTGTCGTCTTGTGTGCGGCGCCGCTTGTCGCTTTTGGCCTGTCATCTGGTTGTCTATCCGGCCAGGCGGCCTCTTTGCTTTTTGACTGTGGGGGCTCTATGGCCTCCTCGTCGAATTCTGGCAGCAGCTTGCGCTTCGGGTAGCTCTTTGTTTGGTGGCTATTGCTGTATTTGTCCGCGGTCTTGAGTACTTTGCTCCACCTCATTCTGAGTATGTCTTCCGCTGTTTTGAGCTTCCGTTTTTCCTTTTTCAGACTTCTTGCAGTGGCAACAAGTCTTTTGTGAAGGTTCTTATGCTCCGGTGGTGTGTCCGGCGTAAGATCGTCTGGACTATTGTTTTCGCCGGGCATGGATTGATTATCCAATTCGTCCTCTTCGGACGATTGCTTGGTTGCATGTTCGTCGTCCACTGGTTTGCCCTGCTCTATTGTTGGGTCATTAGGAGTGTTGTTTTTGTCGAGGCGGATTTAGGGCGCGTCTGCGTCGCCGCTTTTGGTTGTTTGTCGCGAATTATCCTTTGTCGCGTCCCGTTGTTCCTCGTTATCACTTCCTTTTGGGGTGTCCACCATATATACGTCATGGGTTGGGGTGGCCTTCCAGTGCTCGGTAGGCGCTGGTTCTTGGTAGTCTCCGGCATCGTCGCCCATACCGCCGATGTCTTGAGTCATAGTCTAGCATGTCGCTTAGGTTGTCGGCGGTGGCTACAAAGTGGGTGGTGGGTGGGTATGAATTTCTTCGTCGTCCGCATCTCAACCATCCCGACCGCAATCCGCCAGGTTCTCCGATAACGAGAGATGCTTTAGCGAATTTAAGATGTCGCCAAAGGGTGAGTGCCGAAAGATGTCCGCGCAAGGGACTCCATGATCGGCGCCCAATCGGATTCGATTAGCGGGCGCGGAGGTTCGGAGTCCGCAAGGAGTCCGCGCCGGAGTCACGAGCTTTATAAGGGACAGGTCAGATTCGCCACATCGCCGTAGAAGTTGCAGCTCCCGAGGCGGTGTCCAACCACCTGTCCTCGATCTGCGTGGTCTGCTCCGAACTATGGTTCAGAGCGGACTCGTGTGCGGCCTCCATGGTACTGTCCGGCGGCAGAGCTAGATCATGCCCATCGTGACAGTGCGGCATGCTCGCCTGTGGCTCGACTCCATCGAAGATCAAGTCCCCGCGGATGTCAGCCGTGAAGTTTAGGCTTCCAAACCTGACCTGATGGCTAGGGGCGTAGCTTTTGATCTGCTCCACATGGCCAAGTGAATTGCCCGCAGTGCGAAGCCGCCGAACACGAAGATCTGTCCGGGGAAAAAATTCTCACCCTGGACTGTGTTGTTGTTAATTGAAGAAGCCAGCCAGCCTATCGGTGACGAACAGAGGAACTCTCAATGAAAGCACCAATGTCGGTGTCAAAACCGGCGGATCTCGGGTAGGGGGTCCCGAACTGTGCGTCTAGGCGGATGGTAACAAGAGACAAGGGACACGATGTTTTTACCCAGGTTCGGGCCCTCTCGATGGAGGTAAAACCCTACTCCTGCTTGATTGATATTGATGATATGGGTAGTACAAGAGTGGATCTACCACGAGATCAAGGAGGCTAAACACTAGAAGCTAGCCTATGGTATGATTGTTGTAATGGTTGTGTGTCCTACGGACTAAAACCCTCCGGTTTATATAGACACCGGAGAGGGCTAGGGTTACACAGAGTCGCCATAATGGTAGGAGATCTACATATCCAGACGCCAAGCTTGCCTTCCACGCCAAGGAAAGTCCCATCCGACACGGGACGAAGTCTTCAATCTTGTATCTTCATAGTCTTGGAGTCCGGCTGACGATGATAGTCCGGCTGTCCGGACACCCCCTAGTCCAGGACTCCCTCAGCCGCCCTTCCTGGCACGACCCCGTCCCCAGAGAGAGCACCAATTCTCCTCCGTCACTAGTAATGCGGGCTCCAAGCTAGTATCGGCCTAGGTAATCAATAATGCCCTTTCCCATATAAGGGTAGAGTGGTTGCGCATGTAAGGTTGGAATAACGGTCGCAACCTAAACCAATCTGTTTTGAAAACAACACACACTTGCCTCGGTACACCACTTCGTTATCAAGTGGCTACCCAACTCATCGTCTCCACCGGGCATAAGTGGCACCCGGCAGGTTTTTCGAAAAGTCTTTTGAAAATACTTTGTCTCCTTCACCATGCATATTCCCGTCCCTTTTTGCGTGGCACTACTTTAGCATCCTATCTACTCCCACCATCATACCCTCATAAGAAGGTAGGGTTATGCACAATGCAAGTATCAACGAGGAAGTACGATGGCAACCATCAAAGTGGATACCACCTCATCATGATTCTGTTGCAACAACAATATGGTGCTATATTACATGCATAAAAAGGTTTCATAGACATGGTCAAAGGGCTGCTTGCCTGGCTCAACAAAGTCTTCTGGGTCTTCAAAGTCTTCTGGTCCAACTCCTTCATCAGCAACGCAATCTATCGTCGCAAAATAATAACGGGAAAATAAGACAATAATAAAACACAAAAACCAAATTGCTCAGAAAAATGTCAACTCATTTTTGTTAAATACTAGGGCGAAAACTAAGAAGTGGAAAATTTCTAGTTTTGGATTTGGAGTAGTAGAATAGGAGAAATGGATTTATAAAGGCATATTTAAATGCTTAAAATCACATTTAAATATTTATAGTGAAGAAAATGTTGTTGGATTTGAATGGAAGTAGCACCATTAAATAGGTTGCAATATTTTAGGAATTTAGGAATTGGAATTAATTTATTTGGACATTTATTTTATCCTGTGGAATATTTGGAAAAGTGATAGAAAAAGAAAAGGAAAAGGGCCCTGTGCCTGCTGGGCCAGAACAGCCGAAGGGCAGCAGGCCCAGCCAGAGAGGCGGCCCAGCGCACTGGAGCACGCGCGCGCGCCAGGTTCAAACCTAACAGGCGGGCCGAGGCGTCAGGATGTGAGGCTGACGGACGGGCCCCACGGCCGTCGTCGTCGACCCTGGGTCGGAGAGGGCGGCGAGCTCACCGGCGACGATGCGCGGCACGGCGAGCTTGGACAAGGGCAGGGACGGAATCAGCGTCGTGTCGCCGTTCGGGTGGAGGTGGTGGACGTCACCGGAGTTGCCTGGTTCGCCGGCGACGAGGTCTCGCGGCGGAGAAGCTTCGGGCGTCGACGGTTCCGGCCGTTTCCGGCAGCTACAGAGAGGGGAAACAAGGGGGAAAGGATCAGAGGGCTGCAGGGGTTCCAGATCGAGGCCAAGAAGGAGCGGGAGGCTCTGTACTGCGAACTCCGCGAGCCGGCGGGCGGAGCTCGAGCTCGATCTCGACTTGGGCGGCTCTGGAGGCGAACTGGGGGTGCAGGGGAATGATTTGGGGAGTGAGAGGACGAGTGGTGAGGAGAGGAGGGCTCGGGGAGGCCCTTAAATAGGCAAACGGCGAGGTCTCATAGACCAGGCGCGCCGAAGCTCACGCCATCGCAAGGGGCTCGGGGAAGAGGGCGTGGTGTCTGGGGTGTTCCTGGATGTCGACTACGTCGGGAGAGATAGAGAGGGGGAATAGGGAGAGGTCAGAGGCGCACGCGTGTGAGCCGCGCCATTGGCGCGCTCGGGCGGCCGGTGTTTGCTAGCGCGGAGGCGCGGGGAGGAGGAGAGAGGAAGGGGACAGAGGCGTGGCATGTCGCAGACGTTGAGGCGCATCGTCGGGCGTGCTGTTGAGGCCCGAGGTGGCTGGAGGCGGTTGGAAGGGGGTGGCTACAGTGCGGGAGCGCACTCTAGCGCGCTCTAGAGCGCCCAAATGGCTGGCATGGCCATTCTTTATGCAATGTTGGCGCGCCCAAAGGTGTCTGGTAGCTCAAGGGGGGAGTAAAGAAGTAGGGTGGTGTATTGGATGCCATGGATGGCCACTGGAGTGAGGAGGGAGGTGAGGAAGTTGGGTACAGGGGCTGTCCAGAGGGGTAAATGAGGTGGTTTCACCCCTCAATCATTGAGCTAAGATGCAGCCATTGTTACTGGAGGTAGAGGAGGACTAGGAGAAGATGTGGTGAAAAGTTGAGCTCAAGGAGAATAGTTTTAGTGGTCAAAATGGTGATTTTTGAAAAGTGGCAGAAGGTGTTTGATAAAGGTTTGGGCAAGCAAATGATTTCCAATTGCCATGAGACTCCACAGGGTGAAATGACACATATAATTAGGGCCCTCCACCAATTTGGAGCTTATTTGGGCAAAGTTGCCAATGCAACTTTTGTAAACCCTAGAAATGAGCAGAAATTGACTTGTGTAGATCTAGTTGAGCAAATCACTTCTCCTTGATGCACCACTTGCTGTAGTGGCCTCGTTTGGTCATGTGAACATGCTCACCAAAGTTGGGGTCAAGGAGAGAAAGTTGGTAGTACAAAGTTGATCAAATATGATTCTGGTCAGAGAGGGTTTTGGGTCATTTTGGTGAACAAAAAGGCCTTTAATTGACATGAGGCTTTGCAAGGTGATCACAATATGCATTTGTGACTTGCTGGATTTTTCTTGGATTTTTGTCAAAATATTTCCTGTAGAAATATTTCAAATCCTTGAAATGCGCAGAATTGGTTTTGGGAGGTTTTGTCCAATATTTTGAACATGACCATGTGTTGAAACTCTTATATATGGAAAATATATGTCCACTGAGTTTCCCTGATTTTTGTCAAATATTTTTGAAACAATAAAATAATTTTTCCCTATTAAAGACCATTTCTGGCCTTAAGAAAAAGCTTTTAAATAAAATAGAAAAATAACTTTTAAAATAATATTTTTTGTGGTTTATGGGAGTCCTACATCTAATAGGATTCAAATATACCTTTTGAAATATTTTTCATACCCCAAATCAAGTACTTACAAAGGCAAACCTCAATTTAGGGTTTTGAAAACTAATTTTGAAAATACTTTTGGCCAAATTATTTTGTAAGATAATACTATATTGCTCTATACACATGGCATGATCATTGTGAAGAAGTTTGGGCAAGGAGATGAAGTATATAATATGGAGTTGTGTTGACTTTAAAGAGCACTTAAAAATCACAGAGAGAAAACCAGCTCCAAAATAAAAAGCCAAATAATGCAAAAGTTTTTGTTGGTCCAAATTTTCATGCTTTAATAATGCAAATGAAATGTTACAAAATGCAGGGTGTGACACACCACCACGTGAAGGGCCACCGCCATGACCACGGGAAGCCATAGCAGGGGTCGTGGGATGCTTGCGAGGACGACCGCGGGCACGCTTGGGCCAAGGAGAGCCAGGCCCTTCCTGGCGAGCCTTCCCCTTCTCCGCAGTCGAGAACCTCTTCACGGGCGCCATGGCGCTGCAAGCAACAGGAGCGAGGAGGGAGAAGAAGCATGCGGAGCAAGAAGAGATGGTTAGTGGGGGTTATCGCCCCTCCTCATTTATAGCCCAGGGGAGGCTAACAGTCGACCTCCATGATCGCAGGTAATGATAGCTCTTTTTGCATGCAGCAGGGACTCATCAAGTCGGGCTGTTTCCGAGGCAGTGTGGGGAAGCGGAGACGCCCACGTCCAATTAGTCGCCATGCGTCGACAAGGCCGCAGGCTGTTGGGGCCTGCGGTGCTCCGCACTTGTCATTTGGCTTCGCCGCTAAGCCAAGTCCAAGCACGCCTTGGGCCCGGGGGCTACTGTCGGCGTTCTGGGAACGGGGGTCCCCAGACTTGCCTACCTGCGGCCTGCGGCGTGGCTCAACCAGTGGCACAGTGCGGCCCGTCTTCATCAACCAAGCATTGAAGACCCTTGCGAGGGGCCAAGCCTCACAGGGCGGACGACACAAGGCCTCCTCAGGAGTGTCCTCGCCAGGCAGGCTCGCGAGGAAGCGGAGAGATCATGGAAAGGGGTACCTCGCGAGGCGCCCATGATGCAAGCCATGACGACCAAGACCAGGCGGGCGCCAGGCAGGCACCAGCCCGCACAGTGTCCTCGTTTCCTCTTTTCTCCAAAGGGGGCAAGAGCAGGCGCGGAGTACCGAGGCATCAGGCAAAGGTTTCCATATCGGTGCAACAATACCTAGACTAGCAGGACGGCAGGATGGAGGTCACTGTGGAGCCCAAGACGGCGTCATCACCAGAACCTTTGGCAGGCGAAGACCACCTTTAGTCCGGATAGCTTGTACTAGTTGTCCCCTTTCAAAATGGCCATTGTTGGATCCCTTCCCGCTCAATATTTAAGAAGAGGACCAGGGCCTCTATAAATAGGGCTAGCCACCACCATAAAGGGGACAAATCGATTCCTCCCCGAGCATACCACCAAGCACAAGAACACCTCTCCTCCTGAGGCTGTTCTTCCCTTGTACTGTTCATCATCAGTCCAAGAGGCAATTCACCACATCACACACAGGAGTAGGGTAGTACACCACAACGGTGGCCCGAACCTGTATAAATCTTGTGTCTCTTGTGTTGTTCATCTATCTAGCTTAGGGATCGCGGTGAGGCTGAGGGCGTGTTTCGGAAGGGAGAGATCTTCATGTGCACCCCAGTGTTCGAACCTTAAGGGTTTTGCTAGAACCCGATATCCGACAAAGCTCTAGTATGTCAACCTTGAGCCACCTAAAATATGCTTTGTTTTTTAGATTACTATGCTCTATTCATGTTGTTGAGCACAAGTGCATTCCTTTTTTTCTATGTTTTCTTTCATGTCTAAAAACTTGGCTCTCATTAATTAAGTGTAGTTGATTATCTTCTGCTCAAAACTTGTGCTGCTGTAATGTTGTAAGGGTACTAATTGGTTTCTTATGCTGCTTATCAGAGATGGGGGAGGCCGCCACCGTAGGCTGCGCTCTGCCACACCGGAGTACGGGTTGGATGCTTTCGAGTTCTTCAGTATCGTACTTGAGAATTCATCTATGAGGCAGGTTTGTTAAAGGAGATATCTCCCCTTCACCCATCTCTTTATAATAACTCTGTTATTTGCTACATCACTCCTTGTCCCATGCTACAGAGGCTGCCTGACAATTTCATGAAGATGTTGGACGACGATCGGCCAAAGAATGTGAAGCTGCGACAGGCCGGCAGCAGGCTTCGCAGGCATTGGGACGTGCAGCTGGTGATCAGGTACGGCCACATGTACCTGTGTCGTGTCTGGGAGCAGTTCTACCATGCCTACGGCCTGCAGCATGGGTACTTCCTTCTCTTCATGTACGACAGCGACGCCATGCTCACCGTGAAAGTGTTCAACATGACAATGTGCCGCATGCGATACCAGGACGACGACGATGCCAGTACGTTCTTCCTCTTCTTCATCTACATTTGGCTTTGTCTCACATCGACTGTTAACGGTCATTGTTGTATTTGTTCAGGCAATGGGAGCAGCAGCAACGACTCCGGCTACAGCCAAAGCATCACCGACTCTGGCTACAGAAAAATCAGCAGCGAGGATGATCCGGAATGGAGTGGGGAAGAAGAGGAACAGAGTGGGGATGAGGAGGTGCTGGCTGATGATGGGCAAGATATGGTGGTGGATGAGGATGACCTAGTGATGGTGGTGGCTAACGATGGGCAAGAGATGGGCAAGATATGGTGGAGGCTGAGGATGACCTAACGATGGTGCTGCCTGAAGATGGCCTCGTGATGGTGGTGGTGCCTGACAGTGACCTCGCGATGGTGGTGGCAACAGCGATCCCATAGCCGGGCGACATGACCATGCCAATTGTGGTAGAAGACTACATCCCACTTCCTTCACTGCCTCGCTGCTCTTGGCGCATCAGAATGAAGAAGGAGAAGGAGAAGAAGGAGTAGTGAACTATGTCAGGTATGTCAGAAATCCAAAATGATCGTCACTTAGCTTTGTTTCCTCCGAAATGACCTAAGTTATCTCTAATATGCTAAGTTATCTCTAATATGCTTAGTTACCTAGGTTTGCTCAATAATGACATACACTTGGCTTACTTGTGTAAAAAATGGCATATTTATGCTTAGTTAACTAAAAATGGCATAATTAGTTCAGTTAGCTCCAAAATGACACATTTAACCTAGGTTAGCTCCAATATGATCCATTTTAGCTAGATTAGCTCCAAAATGATCCATTTTACCTGCGTTAGCTCAAAAATGGCATAACTACTTATGTTAGCACAAAAATGACCTATACTTACCTTATTTTCTTCCAAATTGACATAATAAGCTTAGTTAGCTAAAAATGGCATAATTGCCTATGTAAGCTCTAAAATGACACAAATAAGGAATAAGAAGAAGAAAAACAAGGAAGAGGAGAAAAAAGAAAGAATAGAAGAAGAAAAAGAAGAAAAGAACGAATAAAAGAAGAAGAATGAGAAGGAAAAGGGTAAAAACCTTCTTCTTCTTCTTCTTCTTCTTCTAGTCTTCTTCTTATTCTTCTTCTAGCCTTCTTCTTCTTCTAGTCTTCTTCTTCTTCTTCTAGCCTTCTTCTTCTTCCAGTCTTCTTCTTCTTCTTCTTAATCTTCTTCTTCTTCTTCTTCTTCTTCTTCTTCTTCTTCTTCTTCTTCTTCTTCTTCTTCTTCTTCTTCTTCTTCTTCTTATTCTAGTCTTCTTCTTCTTCTCTAAAATGACCTAAGTTAGCTCTAATATGCTTAGGTACCTAGGTTAGCTCAATAAATACCTATAGTTAGCTGCTTTATATAAAAAATGGCATAATATACTTGGTTCGCTCAAAAATGGCATAATTAGCTAGGTTAGCTCCATTTTACCTAAGTATGCTAACTTCTTCTTCTAGTCTTATACTTATTCTTCTAGTATTCTTCTTCTAACTTTCTTGTTTCCCATTTTTCATATTTCATTTACTTCATGAAAGCTTGCATGGATGTAGTACTTCTTTTCCTTTCTGCTTTTATTTTGTATCGATGAACAATGTGGAACATGTTATATGGATGGATAGGTGTTGGATGAACAATGTGACACTATTGTAATATGTATGGATGGAACTATGTGTTAGTTATGTATGTATATATGATGAAACTTGTGTGTTGGATATGTCTGCTGTGAAATTTGTGTGTTCGAACTCATGCCTCCATCTACTACTATTACTCCACACATCGACCGCTATCCAGCATGCATCTAGTGCATTAAGTTCACGGAAGAATGGAGTAATGCAATAAGAATGATGACATGATGTAGAAAAGATCTATTTATGTAGAAATAGACCCCATCTTGTTATTCTTAATAGGAACGATACATACGTGTTGTTCCCCCTTCTGTCACTGGGATCAAGCACCATATGATCAAACCCATCACAAAGCACCTCTTTCCATTCCAAGACAAATAGATCAAGTTGGCCAAACAAAACCCAAATATCAGAGAAGAAATACAAGGCTACAATCAATCATGCATATAAGAGATCAAAGAAGACTCAAATAACTTTCATGGATAAAAACATAGATCTGATCATAAACTCAAAGTTCATCAGAACCCAACAAACACACTACAAAAAGGCTTACATCATATGGATCTCCAAGAGACCATTGTATTGATAATGAAGAGAGAGAGAGAGAGGAAGCCATCTAGCTACTAACGACGGACCCGTTGGTCTACAAAGAATTACTCACGCATCATCAGAGAGGCACCAGTGGACGTGATGAATCCCTCTGAGATGGTGTCTAGAACTTGCGGCGGCTGGAATTATTATTTTTTCATCTCCCCTAGGTTTTCTGGAATATTGGGGTATTCATAGAGCAAAGAGGCGGTGGGGGGGGGGGCAACGAGGAGGGCATAACCCACCGGGGTGCGCCTGGGCCCCCAAGCGCGCCCTGGTGGGTTGACCTCCCCTCGGAGCTCCCCTCAGGTGCTTCCTTAGCCCACTGGATGTCTTGTGGTCCAAAAAAATCCACAAAAAGTTTCGCTGCGTTTGTACTACGTTTGGTATTGATTTCCTGCAATGTAAAAAAACATGCGGAAAACAGCAACTGGCACTAGGCACTATGCCAATAGGTTAGTAGCAAAAAATGATATAAAATGACTATAAAATGATTGTAAAACTTCCAAGAATGATAATATAACAACATGGAACAACAAAAAATTATAGATACATTGGAGACGTATCAGTGCGCAGGTTGCTAGTTCTATGCAAACATGTCTCACAAGCCAGCATCTGTGTTGAAGACTATTCTACTTGTCTGGCCTTTTGCCGTATGGGGATTGGACATGATTGGCCCACCTCAAGACTGGCAGAAGTGGTTTCACTCATCTTCTTGTAGCAGTCGACAAGTTCACCAATTGGATTGAGGCCAAGCCTATCAAAAGTTTAGACTCAAGCACAACCATCAGTTTCATAAGAAACCATCATCACAGAAAATGGCTCAAATTTTTAATTGCAAGAATTCAGAGCGTATTGCGCCTCCCAAGGGACTCGGGTGGACTAAGTATCTGTTGCGCACCCACAGTCGAACGGCCAAGCTGAAAGGGAAAACGATCTGATCGTCCAAGGTTTGAAACAACAACTCATGCGCGACCTCAAACACGCGGCTGGGGTTTGGGTGATCGAGCTACCATTTGTTCTGTGGGGATTGAGGACAACTCCCAACCGATCCACCAACCGAACCCCTTTCTTCATGGTATATGGAGCTGAAGCTATACTGCCGAGTGATCTGCTTCACAATGCACCCCGAGTGGAACTTTATTCAGAAGCTGAGGCAGAGCAAGAACGTCACGATGTAGTGGACCTCCTAGAAGAAGAACGGGAGATGGGTTTGATCCGATTGGCTATCTATCAACAATATCTTCGTTGATTCCTTGCCAGGAATGTCAAGGGTCGAGCATTTCAAGAAGGAGACCTGGTGCTCCGAGTGGATCAACAGCGATCGCACAAGCTCACCCCTACATGGGAAGGCCCCTTCGTTGTCACCATGGTGCTTCACAATAGAGCGTACCACCTTGACAACCTAGCTCAGAAGAAAGATGAACCACGCTCCTGGAACGCTGATCTTCTTCATTGTTTTTATACTTGACAGTCGAATTGTCGAGATTTAATAAAAGTACTTGGTCGATTGTTTATCAAGACATGATTTCTGCAGTCTCTTAATGATTGTTTTTCGCATAAGCATGTGTTGAAATCCCCCAGTGGATGGCTTAGCCGCGAAATCCGTTTTCTTTGAAGTTCAAAAAACAACTCCGAGTGGAGAGCAATCCTCCCACTAGGGGACTTAACCGCAAATTAGTTTCGCCTAAGTTAAAAAACTACTTTGAGTTGAGAGCAATCCTCCCACTCGGAGGCTTAGCCACGAACCAATTTCGCCTAATTAAAAAACAACTCCGAGTGGAGAGCAATCCTCCCAGTCGGGGGCTTAGCCGCGAACCAGTTTCACCTAAGTTAAAAAACTACTCCGAGTGGAGAGCCATCCTCCCACTCAGGGGCTTAGCTGCGAACCAGTTTCGCCTAAGTTAAAAAACTACTCCGAGGGGAGAGCAATCCTCCCACTCGGGGGCTTAGCCGTGAATCAGTTTTGCCTAAGTTAGAAAACTACTCTGAGTGGAGAGCAATCCTCCCACTTGGGGGCTAATCCATGAATCAGTTTCGCCTAAGTTAAAAAAACTACTCCGAGTGGAGCAATCCTCCCACTCAGGGGCTTAGCCACGAACCAATTTCACCTAAGTTCAAAAACTGATCCGAGTGGAGAGTAATCCTCACACTCGGGGGCTTAGCCGCGAACCAGTTTCACCTAAGTTAAAAAAAATACTCTGAGTGGAGAGCACTCCTACCACTCGGGGGCTTAGCCGCGAATCAGTTTCGCCTAAGTTAAAAGACTACTCCGAGTGGAGACCAATCCTCCCACTCGGAGGCTTTGCCGCAAATCAGCTTCACCTAAGTTAAAAAACGACTCCGAGTGGACAGCCATCCTCCCACTCGGCAGCTTAGCCGCAAATCAGCTTCGCCTAAGTTAAAAAAAACTACTCCAAGAGGAGAGTAATCCTCACACTCAGGGTTTATCCACGAACCAGTTTCGGCTAAGTTAAAAAACTACACCGAGTGGAGAGCAATCCTTCCACTCGAGGGCTTAGCCGCGAACTAGTTTTGCCTAAGTTAAAACACTACTCCGAGTGGACAGCAATCCTCCCACTTGGGGGCCTAGCCGCGAACTAGTTTTGCCTAAGTTTAAAAACTACTCCGAGAGGAGAGCACTCCTTCCACTCGGGGGATTAGCCACGAATCAATTTCGCCTAAGTTAAAAACTACTCCGAGTGGAGTGGAATCCTCCCACTCCGGGGCTTAGCCGTGAATCAGCTTTGCCTAAGTTAATAAACGACTCCAAGTCGAGAGCAATCCTCCCACTCGGGGGCTTATCCGTGAATAAGCTTTGCCTAAGTTAAAAAATGAATCCGAGTGGAGAGCAATCCTCCCACTCGGGGGCTTAGCCGCGAATCAGCTTCGCCTAAGTTAAAAAAAACTCTGAGTGGAGAGCAATCCTCCCAATCGTGGGATTAGCCGTGAACTAGCTTCACCTAAGTTAAAAAAATCATTCTTCAAACAGAAAGGCAATGATTGGATAAAACCAACAAGTTCAAATAGGACTGTCAAGTATGGAACCGCAAGCAAAAGCATTCAGACGTCAAGCCCGAAGCAGTTTAATGATTACATAATCACTCGGCATTCCGAGGCAAATAGATCAAATGTTTTTGTTCACTCGGTAGGAGGAGGGCTCGCTGGCTCGACAAAAGTGTCCCTGTCATTGTATTCAGCTATTTGAGTGGCTGCCTCAATGAAAGTCTCCACGGAGGATCGACATTGGAGCTTCTTTGTGTTCGCCACTTGGAGATCCTTTAGCTTCTCTTCTTTGGCATCCTTGGAATGGACTCTGACGAGTGAGAGGGCCATGTCGGCTCAGCAGCGAGCAAATGATTTCTTCCACACCTGCACTTGACTTGGGATATTATTGAGCCGCGTCATCACAGACTCGAGGTCATTCTGAAGATTGTCCTCTGGCCACAGCTCTTGATCTATCTTTGACAGTGCCACCTTCAGTCGAGCGATATAATCCAAGATGCTCTGGAGTCGAGCTTCGAGTCACACTACGTTCATGGCAGCTTCATCATTGACGAGTGACTTCATGGGGTCTACGCCTGTTTCAATCCGGTCGGTCTCCTGTTCAAAATTCTTGCAGAATTCTGTGTAAGAAGGAAAAGTATGAGCCAGCAGCAGCAGCATATGAGTCGGCAAAGTCATAGAATTCACTCGAGCGAGAAGAGTTACCTTCAAGCATAATGTACAGTTTCTTCGCAAGACTTCCCAAGTAAGCCTCAGGTCATCTCTCTTTCGAGTGAGCTGGTCCACTTTGTTTGTCAGGATGACCTTCTCCTCCTTCAGTTGGGTAGCTTCTTTCTTCTCCTCCTCAATAGAGGCTTTCAGAGTTTCATTCTCCTGTTCCAATTTGTCGACTGAAGCAAGCTTCTTCTCAGTCGCTTCAGTTTTCTCTCGCGCCACCTTCTGCGCTCCCGCGAGTTCAGTGTCTTTCCTCTCCAACGCCTGCTTCATGGTGTCCAAAGAGATAACATTCTTCAGTCATGCTTGGAGTTGACGATTTTCAATACCCACATCTGTTTGAGTGGAATCACTGGGTTCAAAGGACGGAGAAGAAGAAATTACAAAGCTTATAGTCAGCAGAATATTACCTCCCATGGTCTTCACTTTGGCCCGTGTGTCCTTCAGGCTCTTCTTGGCATACTCCAGTTCAAGATGGAGTTGGATCTTCTCCTTCTTCAAGGCAACATACTGAGTTCCAAGATCACAAGGTTTCTTGAATCAAGGAAAAAAGAACTCAGTCAGCAAAATGCAAAGACCCCCCCCCCTTCCGAGTGGAAAGGGTAAAATTCAGACTATCCTTATGAAAAAGAAGTGTTCTCAGACCCCCGCCAACTGCTTGCGGTTGACAGCGGTCTCGGGGACTACAGCCAGTGGGCGCACTCAGCGTCCGCCCACTGGACCAATTGACCACTCAGTATGGCCCGACTGAACCGAGGGGAGAAGTCAAAAAAATCTCCTTGCTCTTAGACCCCCACCGACTTCCCGCAGTCGACATCGATCTCAAGAACTACACCCAGTGGGTGCACTCTGCGTGCCCCCACTAGCTCAGTTACTCACTCGGCACGGTCTGACCACACCGAGTGAAAAGCAACAAACAAACACATTTTAAGACCCCCGCCGAATCTACCATTTGACACAGGTCTCGGGGTCTATACCCAGTGGGTGCACTCAGCGTGCCCCCACCGGACCAATACCCACTTGGTACAGCCCGATAGAACTGAGTGGAGCAAAAACTACAATGTAAATGAAAACACCCAGTGAGTGTACAAATTCAAGGCACAGACCCATGATAGATGCACATTAAAGGTTCCAAAACGCTCATCTACCGATATCTTGCGAGTAATAAAGCAGCAGTTGCAGATAGCATATCCTAACAGAGCAAGGTTCAAGGCGAAGACAAACTAATAGGAAATCAATTTACAATCGTACTTACTCGGTCATTGGCTTGCAGAGTAGAACTAGCGTCGTATGTGGCCTTGCTAGACTCGTACACCTCCTCCAGTCACTCCATCATCAGGCCAGCTTGGATCATTGCTTCCTTAGCAGCTCCTGTTTGATCCTCCGGGACATTGTGCAGAGTGAACTGAGTCGGCGCTGGAGTCGGTGACGCACTATTTGGATTGTGTCGGGTTTAGGGTTCCGGCAAAACCCTTCAGGTTCGAACACTGGGGTGTGCACGAAGATTTCCCCCTACCAAATCTCGCTCTCAGCCTCGCCGCGATCTCTAAGCTTAGCTCAATGAACTCACAACACAAGAGTCACAAGATTTATACTGGTTCGGGCCACCGTTGTGGTGTAATACCCTACTCCAGTGTGGTGGTCGTGGATTGCCTCTTGGGCTGATGATGAATAGTACAAGCAAAGAACAGCCTCCTGGGGAGAGGTGTTCTTGAGCTGGTGTGGTGTTCTACTTGTTTTGATTTCGGTTTTATTTTCAGTTGCCTCCTACTGTGGTGGCTAGTCCTATTTATAGAGGCCGTGGTCCTCTCCCCAAATATTGAGCGGGAAGGGATCCAACAATGGCCAATTTGAAAGGGGGCAGCTAGTACAAGCAATCCTGACTAAAGGTGGTCTTCGCATGTCAAAGGCACTGGTAGTGACGCCGTCTTGGGCTCCACGATGACCTCCGTCCTGCCGTCCTGCTGGTCTTGGTATTGTTGCACTGATATGGAAACCTTTGCCTGTTGCCTCGGTACTCCGCGCCTACGCTAGCCCCCTTAGCACCAAAGGGGAAACGAGGACACTCCGCATGCTGGCGCCCGCCTGGCGCCTGCCTGGCCTTGGTCGTCATGGCTTGCGTCATGAGAACCTCATGAGGTACCCCTTGCCTTGATCTCTCCGCCCCCTCGTGAGCCTGCCTGGTGAGGCCGCTCCTGAGGAGGCCTTGTGTCGTCCGCCTCGCGAGGCTTGGCCCCTTGCGAGGGTCTTGAGTGTTGGTTGACGAAGATGGGTCGTACTGGGCCACTGGTGGAGCCATGCCGCGGGTCGCGGGTAGGCAAGTCTGGGGACCCCCGTTCCCAGAACGCCGACAGTAGCCCTCGGGCCCAAGGCGCGCTTGGACTTGGCCTAGCGGCGAAGCCAAAGGGCAAGTGCGGAGCGCCGTGAGCCCAAACAGCCTGCAGCCTTGGTCGACGTGTGGCGACTGATTGGACGTGGGCGTCTCCGCTTCCCCATGCTGCCTCGGTAACTGCCCGACTTGACGAGTCCCTGCTACATGCAAAAACGGTTATCATTACCTGCGATCGTGGGGGTCGACGGTTGGCTTCCCTTGGGCTATAAATGAGGAGGGGTGAGAGCCCTCGTCTCCCATCTCGTCTTGCTCCGCCTCCTTCTTCTTCCCTGCTCCACCTCCAGTCTTGACACCAATGGCGCCGATCCGTAGATTCTCGTCCGAAGAGAAGGGGAAGGCTCCCCGGGATGGACCCGATCCGCTCCCGCAGAAGAAGATGCCAGTCCACCGCCGCGGCGAGGTCGTGAGGCTGGAGATGACGAGGCCTTGGTGCGAGCAGACACCTTCTGTGTACCCGCTACCCCAGTATGCCCAAGCCGGGGCTCCGGAGAAAAGGGCAGCGAGCGGCGCCGCCCGCGCCGCAACCACGGTCGCCGCACCGTGGTGGCGCGTGCCGTCGCCCCTACAGTCCATGCCGCGGACTCCTCTCGCGAGCTCGTGCTGCTGGCGGTGATGCCTCTCGAGCTTTGGCTGCAGCACGCCGATTGTGGCGCCCCGGGGACCGGAGCGGAGGTTGAAGTCGTTTCCCCGGGCAAGATCTTCATGACCCGAGGCTGGGGTGAGGTCGCCTCGGTCTGCCGAATGGGGTGCGCCCTAGAGATCCATTTCAAATACGATGGTCCCTCCATGTTGTCCTTCAAGGAATTCGACGCGGAAGGCCGCCGCCTGGAGTGCTTCCCCGGAGGGGGCAGTCCAAATATCAACGCGGCAGGGGATTGGCCTGCCGTCCTCTCCTTCGGCGGCTGATCTAGCAGCAGCATCAACGCTTGGGAGTTCGGCGACTCTCCCGAACCCTACGAGACTCCGAAGACGAGCGACGACAGCTATGCACCCCCGAGCTCTCGCCGCGCCCGGAGCAAGGCGGCAGCATCGGGCCGTCGCCACCGCTGATCTGGATGGGGTTGGCACTGGTCTCCCATGGCCCACTGTTGATGATGGCGTCAGCCACGAAAGTGCATGTAGTTAAAGCTCCTCAGAGTTCTTTTCTTTTGTTACTTGCGAGGAATCGAGAAATACCCCGCGAGGGCATGTAAAGGGTCTGCGATGTGTTTAGTTGATGTTATCCTTATTATGAAATCGTGTGAGTGCTTGTCCTGTCCCGGCTTGGTTCCCCCTTTCTAACCTCGCGACGACTTGGCGCTCTATGCTAACAGGTCCCGGTCCCCAGGCAGGCTGCAGCCGTCATTGGTATGCCAGGTCGCGATGCTGTGGTCAAGGCCAGGAGGTGAGTGGCCCGAGGTCTAGTAAGAGCCCCTGAGGCGCGATGCTCAGGAGGTCCCCTTTAGCGCGCAAGCAGCTGCTGAGAGGTAAGAAAGGAAGGCAACGTTGCCGCCACAGGGCCGCATCAAGTGAGAATTCTGCATTGTAATGATTAGTTGTTCCAAGCGCGAGACTTATCTCAGTAATCTGGAGTCGTTCCCTTGCATTGCACCAGACTTGTGCGTTGGCAGCCATGGCGCAGCTAGGTTAGGCCCGTGCGGGCCTCCCCCTTATTCCCCGCACTCTCCTTCGTGCTCTACCTCCTCAGGTCCCGGCCCTCGAGCGAGCTCAGCCACCGCTGGTATGCGAGGTCGCGATGCTGTGGTCAAGGCCGGGGGTGAGGGCTGGAGAGCCAGTAAGAGCTCCTGAGTCGCGATGCTCAGGAGCCCCCCTTTTAACGGGCAAGCAGATCGCATGGGAAAGAGAGGGAACTCGTGGTGCCGCCCGCTCTGGACCTCAGGAGGTTCCTGCAAATCAGCACGAGAAAAGCACGGGTGGCCATTATGATTGCCGGCCGGCCATTGGTTGCTCCGAGAGAAGGGTGAGGGCACTGAGGGCCTGGTGAGGTGACGCGCGCGGGGTATGCCGCAGGCCAGAGCTCGACCGCTCAGATTTGTTGGCGTTGCAGGGAAGGGCCCGTGCAAAAGCTCCGTGCCAGTGCGACCGGCTCCCGTGGTAGGCGGCAATCGAGCAGGCAATAATCACAGGTAGATTAGGCATTAAAGGAAAATCAGCTTAGGTAAATGCAGAATGGATACATGCCACTGGGTCAGACCCAAGCGGCTTGGGGATAATGCAGCCCAAGGGGCGCCCCTAGCAAGGTAAGCTAAAGACATAAAAAGAGATACATGTCGCAGGGACGGACCCACGTGGCCTGGGAATGATGCAGCCCTGAGGGTGCTCCCAGCTGAAATGAACTTGGGAGATGTCACCTGGTTCTATTGTAGAGGGGGTGTTAGGCAGCTGAAGATGCGCGGTGAAGGGGCCGACCCTCACGAGCCACAGGGGCCCTGAGCCTCAGGAGGGTCTGGGGGTCTAGGTGGTTCCTTGAGGACCGTCTCCATCTCTGCTAGGATCGCATGGTGCCTGGCCTCCTGAGCCGCCAGGATGCTCCACAGGTGACGCTGGTAGGTGGCAGCTGCGTTCGGCAGGCCGAAAGGCATGCGAACGTAGCTGTGCGGTGGACCCTCGCAGCGTCCCACACGTGAAGGCCAGAAGCGCTCCTGAGATGCGGCTCCATTGACCCCTGGGACGTCGATGCAGACGTGTAACCCACCATCCTCGCCTGGATGGGGAGCCACGCCAGGCGAGTGGTGGTCGCCACGCACGACCCTCGCTTCCTGAAGCTCCTGAGTGGTCTTGGCAATGAACTCCTGAACGTTGGGCTCTCCATGCCCTGTGCCTTCCTGAGGTAAACATGCTGCGAAGCACGCCACTGATTGGTGCCCGAGCGCTTCCCTCGTGATGTTGGCGAGGATTGAGGCCCTCCAGAAGAGAGCCCCCGAGCCCTGCCCGAGGAGGGTGCCAGGCGCGCCTTCCTATGCAATGGAAGGAGGCGCCCCAAGCACGGGCGCTGATCCTGACGCGGCACCACCCAAGATGCCGACATCCTGAGGACTTGCTCGGAGCGGTTGCTTCTTATTCTTGGGGATGGCCTCAGGAGGGTTTTCGCCCTTGCTGTCCGGGTCCTCGATTGCTGCAGCTTGGAAGGCACGCTCGAGGGAGCACACTGCATCTCTCTCTTCATAGGGGTTCGTGATAATCCTGCCGCTTCCTGGCATCTTGAGGACATTGTAGCCGTGGTGGGTCACTGCCATGAACTTGGCCTGGGTTGGATACCCGAGGATGGCGTTGGAAGGCAGGTGGATGTGGGTGATGTTGAAGTTGATCAGCTCGGTGCGGTAGTTTTCATGTTGTCTAAAGGTGACAGGGAGGCGGACCTGCCCTATCGGGGTGGTGGAACCGTCGGTAACTCCTGAGATGGGCTTGGTAGGCTGGAGCTGATCGTATGGCACTTAAAGGTTGTCGAACATCTCAACGGACAGGATGTTAAGCCCTGCGCCTCCATCGATGAGGGTCTTGGTGACTTGCACATTGTTGATGACTGGTGAACAGAGCATCGGGAGAACGCCAGCAGTAGCAGCGCACTTGAGTTGATCTGCTGAGCTGGAGGTGATGGTGCACTTGGACCACCTGAGCGGGCACGTGGCCTCGAGCCTGGGGAGGCACTACTAGGGAGAACCCTAAACACATAATCTTACCAGTAGCGCGTGTTAAAATGAGGCTCTACTGCTACTTAGCAGTAGCGCGTTGGCTTAAAGGGCGCCACTGTTATCCACTTAGCAGTAGTGCGGCAGGAACAAAATGCGCTACTACTATAATTGCCACACCGTTCCCGACAAGCTAGGTAGTAGAAGCGCACTTTTAGGGTAGGGCGCTACTGCTAAGTTTGAACACCCCATAGGACAGGCCCATCTTAGCAGTAGCGAGTTTGTGAGGGCGCCCTACTACTACAGATTTTAGCAGCAGTGCGTTTTCGCTCCCCACGCTACTGTTAAAGCTATTTTCACCTAACCCCCCGCGCGGGCTTCCCTATCCTCTGCTTCCTCCCCCAATTCCCCACTCTCTCTTCTTCCCCTCGTCGCCTCCGCTGGAGCCACTACCCTCGCCCTCGCCGGAGGCCCTGCCCTCGCTCTCCGCCGAGTTCGCCTCGACGCGTCAAATCCAGCCTCCCTCCTCCTCCTCGACCTCGACCTTGCCGGAGCCCCTGCCCTCGCTCTCCACCGCCGTCTCCCTCGACCGGCCTTGCTGCCGTCTCCCCGACCCCGCCTCGCCGCTGTCTCTCCCAACCCCGCCTCGCCGCGCATCGGGGCCGCCGTATCCCCCGACCCTATCTCTCTCCCCACCCTCTGTAAGCACTCTCCCCTTCCTTCTTCTCTGCTCTCTGTTAGTGTGAACCCTAGATATTTAGTGCTAGTTAGTATGAACCCTAGGCTATTTTTAGTGCTAGTTAGTTAACTACAATTAGTATTAACCCTATTTAATTAGGTAGTACGAACCCTAGTTATAAAATGGATACTTATATGGTAATTAGGGCAGTAGTTCCTAGGTACTAATTAGTTAGTAAGAACTAGGTACTAATTAGTGAGGTCTACTACACAACCTTCTTGTAAACGTTGTTGGGCCTGCAAGTGCACAGGTTTGTAGGACAGTAGCAAATTTCCCTCAAGTGGATGACCTAAGGTTTATCAATCCATGGGAGGCGTAGGATGAAGATGGTCTCTCTCAAGCAACCCTGCAACCAAATAACAAAGAGTCTCTTCTGTCCCCAACACACCCAATACAATGGTAAATTGTATAGGTGCACTAGTTCGGCGAAGAGATGGTGATACAAGTGCAAAATAGATAGTAGATAAAGGTTTTTTGTAATATGAAAATATAAAAACAGCAAGGTAACTAATGATAAAAGTGAGCGTAAACGGTATTGCAATGATAGGAAACAAGGCCTAGGGTTCATACTTTCACTAGTGCAAGTTCTCTCAACAATAATAACATAGATAGATCATATAACAAACCCTCAACATGCAACAAAGAGTCACTCTGAAACCACTAATAGCGGAGAACAAACGTAGAGATTATGGTAGGGTACCAAACCACCTCAAAGTTATTCTTTCGGATCAATCTATAAAAGAGTTCGTACTAGAATAACACCTTAAGACACAAATCAACCAAAACCCTAATTTCACCTAGATACTCCATTCTCACCTCAAGTATCCATGGGCATGATTATAAGATATGCATCACACAATCTTAGATTCATCCAACCAACACAAAGTACTTCAAAGAGTTCCCCAAACTTTCTATCGGAGAGTCAAGAACGTGTGCCAACCCCTATGCATAGGTTCCCAATGTCACGAAACCCGCAAGTTTATCACCAAAACATACATCAAGTGGCACATGATATCCCTTTGTCACCACAGATAATCACGGCAAGACATACATCAAGTGTTCTCATAAAAGACTCAATCCGATAAGATAACTTCAAAGAGGAAACTCAATTCATCACAAGAGAGTTGAGGGGGAGAAACATCATAAGATCCTACTACAATAGCGAAGCTCGGGATACATCAAGATCGTGTCATAGAGGGAACACGAGAGAGAACACGAGATAGACAGATCAAACACATAGCTACTGGTACATACCCTCAGCCCCGAGGGTGAACTACTCTCTCCTCGTCATGGATAGCGCCGGGATGATGAAGATGGCCACCGGTGATGGGTTCCCCCTCCGGCAGGGCGCCGGAACGGCGGAACTCCCGATCTATCTTCTGTTCTGGAAGTTTTACGATACGTAGGTATATATGGGTGCAGGGGGTACGTTGGTGGACCGAAGGGGGGCCACGAGGGGGGTGGGCGTGCCCCCCACGCTCGTGGGCACCTCCCTTCTTCCCTGACATGCACTCCAAGCCCATCCGATAGGTTTCCTTCCAAAAATAACTTCTCCAGTTGATTTCGTTCCGTTTTGACTCCGTCTGATATTCCTTTTCCTCGAAACACTGAAATAGGCATAAAACAGCAAATCTAGGCTGGGCCTCCGGTTAATAGGTTAGTCCCAAAAATAATATAAAAGTTGATAATAAAGCCCAATATTGTCGAAAACAGTAGATAATATAGCATGGAGCAATCAAAAATTATAGATACGTTGGAGACATATCAAGCATCCCCAAGCTTAATTCCCGCTCGCCCTCGAGTAGGTAAATGATAAAAAAGATAATTTTTGATGCGGAGTGCTACTTGGCATAATTTCAATGTAAATCTTCTTACTTGTGATATGAATATTCAGATCAGAAAGATTCAAGAAAAAAGTTCATATTGACATAAAAATAATAATACTTCAAGCATACTAATCAAAGTAATCATGTCTTCTCAAAATAGCATGGCAAAAGAAAGTTCATCCCTACAAAATCATATAGTTAGGCTATGCTTCATTTTCGTCACACAGAGATGTTCCCAACTTCTATACCCCCGATGACAAGCCAAGCAATTGTTTCATACTTAAATAATCTCAAACTTTTTCAACCTTCACGCAATACATGAGCGTGAGCCATGGATATAGCACTATGGGTGGAATAGAATATGATGATGGGGATTGTGTGGAGAAGACAAAAAAGGAGAAAGTCTCACATTGACGAGGATAATTAACGGGCTATGGAGATGCCCATCAATTGATGTCAACATGAGGAGTAGGGATTGCCATGCAACGGATGCACTAGAGCTATGAATGCTCAACAAAACAAAACTAGTGGGTGTGCATCCAACTCACTTGCTCATGAAGACCTAGGGCATTTGAGGAACACCATCGTAGGAATATACAAGCCAAGTTCTATAATGAAAAATTCCCACTAGCATAAAAAGACAACTTATGAGACTCACTACATGAACAACAAGGTGCTACTTTGAAGCGCAATATATGAGACTCACTATATGAAGAACAAGGTGCTACTTTGAAGCACAAGTGTGGAAAAAGAGATAGTAGCATTGCCCTTTTTATTTTTTTTATTTTTTTTCTTTTTTTTCTTTTTTTGGGCCTTTCCCTTTTTTCTTTTGGCCTTTCTTCTTATTTTTTCTTATTTTTTTCTTTTTAGGCAATGCTCTAATAATGATGATCAACACACTTCTATTGATTACAACATAAGGATTACAACTCGAAACATAAAACAAGAAATCGCTCTATATGAATGCCTCCGGTGGTGTACCGGAATGGTGCAATGAATCAAGAGTGACATGTATGAATTATGCATGGTGGCTATGCCACAAATACGATGTCAACTACATGATCATGCAATGGCAATATGACAAAAGTAAAGTATGTCATGATGATGATGAACGGAACGGTGGAAAGTTGCATGGCAATATATCTCGGAATGGCTATGGAAATGCCATAAATAGGTAGGTATGGTGGCTATTTTGAGGAAGATATAGGGAGCTTTATGTGTGATAGAGCGTATCGTATCATGGGGTTTGGATGCACCGGCGAAGTTTGCGCCAACTCTCAAGGTGAGAAAGGGCAATGCACGGTACCAAAGAGGCTAGCAAAGGCGGAAAGTTAAAAGTGCATATAATCCATGGACTCAACATTAGTCAAAAGAACTCATATACTTATTGCAAAAATTTAGAAGTCAACAAAAATCAAGGACTACGGGCATGCTCCTAGGGGGATAGATTGGTAGGAATAGACCATCGCTCGTCCCCGACCGCCACTCATAAGGATGCACAAGCTAGGTACACTTCATGTTTCAAATATGTTGCACAACTTTAACCATACGTGCATGCTACGGGACTTGCTAACTTCAACACAAGCATTCTTTAAATTCATAATCACCCAACTAGCATGACTTTAATATCGCTACCTCCATATCTCAAAAGAATTATCAAGTATCAAACTTCTCTTAGTATTCAAAACACTCATAAGAATTCTTACAAATCTTGTATGCTTAGCATATTAGAATATTGAAGAAAATTACCATGCTATTTAAGACTCTCAAAATGATATAAGTGAAGCATGAGAGTACATCTATTTCTTCAAAATAAAACCACCATTGTGCCCTAAAAGATATAAGTGATGCACTAGAGCAAATGACAAACTACTCCGAAAGATATAAGTAAAGATCAATGAGTAGTTGAATAATTGTGCAACTATGTGAAGACTCTCTAACATTAAAGAATTTCAGATCTTGGTATTGTATTCAAACAGCAAGCAAAGCAAAAGAAAACTACATTGCAAGGATAGCACAACTCAAGTGAAGAAGCAAAAAACTTAGGTTCAACCGATACTAACCGATAGTTGTTGAAGAAGAAAGGTGGGATGCCAACGGGGGCATCCCCAAGCTTAGATGCTTGAGACTTCTTGAAATAATATCTTGGGGTGCCTTGGGCATCCCCAAGCTTGAGCTTTTGTGTCTCCTTAATTCCTCCCATATCATGGTTTCTCTTTTTATCAAAAGCTTCATTCACAACAAACTCAACAAGAACTCATGAGATAGGTTAGTATAAACCAATGCAAAACCTTATCATTTCCTACTGTAAAAAATCACTAAAATTATTATTCAACATTGCAATCTAAATGCCTCTGCATATTTAATACTCCTATCCTCAAATAGAATCATTAAACAAGCAAACATATGCAAACAATGCAAACATAACAGCAATCTGCCAAAACAGTATAGTCTGTGAAGAATGCAAGAGTATCAATACTTCCCTCACTCAAAAAATTATGAACTAAAATTCCCACTGTAATAAATTTATCAGAGCTCAGTATGCAGAAAGATTCAACATTATACCACTCTCTGACTTTTCTAGTGAATTTTTGCAACAGCGGTAAACTTTCTGTTTTCAAACAGCAACATGCATACTTGAAAAATAAGCATGGCAAAAGCTATCCTTGACATTTTTATTCAAACTAGAGAGGCAAAACATTATTCTAAATAACAGTAATAAAATACTAACAAAATAAAAATGACACTCCAAGCAAAACACATATCATGTGGTGAATAAAAATATA
The DNA here is from genome assembly GCA_021437245.1 of Aegilops speltoides. NCBI lineage: Eukaryota > Viridiplantae > Streptophyta > Magnoliopsida > Poales > Poaceae > Aegilops > Aegilops speltoides. The sequence continues at coordinate 240,128,690 of CM038142.1, forward strand.
GCTCCAAGTAAGGCTACCGATGAACGAAGACGGAAGAGGGGATGCCTTCCGGGGCATCCCCAAGCTTAGGCTCTTGGTTGTCCTTGAATATTACCTTGGGGTGCCTTGGGCATCCCCAATCTTAGGCTCTTGCCACTCCTTATTCCATAGTCCATCGAATCTTTACCCAAAACTTGAAAACTCCACAACACAAAACACAACAGAAAACTCGTAAGCTCCGTTAGTATAAGAAAATAAAATCACCACTTAGGTACTGTAATGAACTCATTCTAAATTCATATTGGTGTAATATCTACTGTATTCCAACTTTTCTATGGTTCATACCACTTAATAATAGCCATAGATTCATCAAAATAAGCAAACAACACATAGAAAACAGAATCTGTCAAAAAACAGAACAGTCTATAGTAATCTGTATCAAACATATACTTCTGGAACTCCAAAAATCCTACCAAATTAGGAAGTCCTAATCTATTCGTGTGCCAATACATAGCAAAAAGAATAAGATCAGAAGCACGTTTCTGTGAATTAACAAAACTAATTTACTGGGTGCACAAGTTTCTGATTTTCAGCAGGATCAACACAACTATCACCGTAAGCTATCCTAGAGGTCTTACTTGGCACTTTATTGAAACAAAAGATATAAAACATGATTACTACAGTAGCATAATCATGTGGGCACACAAAAACAGTAAGGATAAATATTGGGTTGTCTCCCAACAAGCGCTTTTCTTTAATGCCTTTCTAGCTAGGCATGATGATGACAATGATGCTCACATAAAAGATAAGAATTGAAACATAACGGGAGCATCATGAAGCATATGACTAGCACATTTAAGTCTAACCCACTTTTTATGCATCAGGATTTTGTGAGAAAACAACTTATTGAAACAATAATCAAGCATAGGAAGGTAAAACAAGCATAGCTTCAAGATTTTAAGCACATAGAGAGGAAACTTGACATTATTGTGCAACTCCTACAAGCATATGTTCCTCCCTCATAATAATTTTGAGTAGCATCATGAATGAATTCAACAATATAACCAGCACCTAAAGCATTCTTTTCATGACCTACAAGCATAGAAAATTTACTACTCTCCACATAAGCAAAATTCTTCTCATGAATAGTAGTGGGAGCAAACACAACAAAATAACTATCATTTGATTGAAAATTAAGATCAAGATGACAAGTTTCATGGTTATCATTATTCTTTAGAGCATACGTGTCATCACAATAATCATCATAGATAGGAGGCATGCTTTCATCATAGTAAATTTGCTCATCAAAGCTTGGGGGACAAAAAATATCATCTTCATCAAACATAGCTTCCCCAAGCTTGTGGATTTGCATATCATTAGCATCATAGATATTCAAGGAATTCATACTAACAGCATTGCAATCATGCTCATCATTCAAAGATTTAGTGCCAAACATTTTAATGCATTCTTCTTCTAACACTTGGGCACAATTTTCCTTTCCATCATACTCATGAAAGATATTAAAAAGATGAAGCGTATGAGACAAATTCAATTCCATTTTTTTAGTTTTATTTTATAGACTAACTAGTGCTAAAACAAGAAACAAAAATATTCGATTTCAAGATCTAAAGATATACCTTCAAGCACTCACCTCCCCGGCAACGGCGCCAGAAAAGAGCTTGATGTCTACTACACAACCTTCTTCTTGTAGACGTTGTTAGCCCTGCAAGTGCACAGGTTTGTAGGACAGTAGCAAATTTCCCTCGAGTGGATGACCTAAGGTTTATCAATCTGTGGGAGGTGTAGGATGAAGATGGTCTCTCTCAAGCAACCCTGCAACCAAATAACAAAGAGTCTCTTGTGTCCCCAACACACCCAATACAATGGTAAATTGTATAGGTGCACTAGTTCGGCGAAGAGATGATGATACAAGTGCAAAATAGATAGTAGATAAAGGTTTTTGTAATCTGAAAATATAAAAACAGCAAGGTAACTAATGATAAAAGTGAGCGTAAACGGTATTGCAATGATAGGAAACAAGGCCTAGGGTTCATACTTTCACTAGTGCAAGTTCTCTCAACAATAATAACATAGATAGATCATATAACAAGCCCTCAACATGCAACAAAGAGTCACTCCAAAGCCACTAATAGCGGAGAACAAACGTAGAGATTATGGTAGGGTACGAAACCACCTCAAAGTTATTCTTTCGGATCAATCTATAAACGAGTTCATACTAGAATAACACCTTAAGACACAAATCAATCAAAACCATGATGTCACCTAGATACTACATTGTCACCTCAAGTATCCGTGGGCATGATTATACGATAGGCAGCACACAATCTCAGATTCATCCAACCAACACAAAGTACCTTAAAAAGTGCCCCAAAGTTTCTATCAGAGAGTCAAGAACGTGTGCCAACCCCTATGCATAGGTTCCCAATGTCACGAAACCCGCAAGTTGATCACCAAAACATACATCAAGTGGCACATGATATCCCATTGTCACCACAGATAATCACGGCAAGACATACATCAAGTGTTCTCATAAAAGACTCAATCCGATAAGATAACTTCAAAGGGGAAACTCGATTCATCACAAGAGAGTAGAGGGGGAGAAACATCATAAGATCCAACTACAATAGCAAAGCTCGGGATACATCAAGATCGTGCCATAGAGGGAACACGAGAGAGAACACGAGAGAGAGAGAGATCAAACACATAGCTACTGGTACATACCCTCAACCCCGAGGGTGAACTACTCCCTCCTCGTCATGGATAGCGCCGGGATGATGAAGATGGCCACTGGTAATGGGTTCCCCCTCTGACAGGGCGCCGGAATGGGCTCCCGAGAGGTTTTTGGTGGCTACAGAGGCTTGCGGCGGCGGAACTCCCGATCTATCTTCTGTTCTGGAAGTTTTACGATACGTTGGTATATATGGGTGCAGGGTTTACGTCGGTGGACTGAAGGGGGGCCCACGAGGCAGGGGGGCACGCCCCAGGGGGGGTGGGCGCGCCCCCACCCTCGTGGGCACCTCCCTTCTTCCCTAACGTGCACTCCAAGCCCATCCGGTAGGTTTCCTTTCAAAAATAACTTCTCGAGTTGATTTCGTTCCGTTTTGACTCCGTCTGATATTCCTTTTCCTCGAAACACTAAAATATGCATAAATCAGCAAATCTGGGCTGGGCCTCCGGTTAATAGGTTAGTCCCAAAAATAATATAAAAGTGGATAATAAAGCCCAATATTGCCCAAAACAGTAGATAATATAGCATGGAGCAATCAAAAATTATAGATACGTTGGAGACGTATCAATTAGGTACTAGTTTATTTTTATTTATAGTAAGTTTATATTTAGTAAGAACGAGTTGAATTAATAGAACTAGTTAGTAAGAACTTGTTGCTATTTTTTTAGTTAAAGCAATTTTTCCCGCATCGACGTGGACGATGCCTATCCCGCATCCTCGTCTCGAGTCGGCGGAGGACGACACCTGCTTGACCAGATGGGCCATGTCCGGGACTGGGCTCCGCCGGGGTGGTACTGGGAGGCGCTACCTACCGGGGGGTGCAGGTTGGTGAGGAGCCAGCCTGTCATTGACCCGAACCTTCTTTGGTGGCGGTCGCGTGGGCTAGTGATGGTCCAGAGGTTCGAGGACCCCGCGGAGATGGTGCGTCACCGTGTCAGTGAGGAGGACGCGCATGTCCGTTGCTACTTGTTTGCGTTGGAGCACGGGTTCTTTAATACCTGGAAGGTTCTCCAGGGATCTCACTGGAGCTATGATCCCGTGATGGTTCTTTCTCTGTGGGTGTCCACAGCCCGCGCCGATACCCGTCGTGTGCTAGGGTTTTAGTTGTATTAGTGATGTTATATGTATGATACTATTCGGGATGTATTAGTGATAATATTCGACGATGTACGGATGCATGAGATGATTTACTTTTGCTTATTGAATGCATGCTAATTTGAGTCCTATAAGATATTTTTGAAATGTATATCTTGTGTTGCTCAAATAGGATATGTGCTTGCCCAAGTGGCCGGTCATGTTTGCAGGTTACACCTCCGAGTGGCCTATGTTTTGCCGGAGTGTTGATTCGTTTCCGTTCTGGCAAATTTCAGGCGCTGGATATGTCCTATTTTAGCAAAGGTCATGCCAGATTTTTCCATGAATTTTGGCATGACTTGTGCCAGAATTTGTAGGAAATATCGAGTGCCCCGGATTTGTGTGTTGAGAATCCTGGTAGTTGTCTTCGATCAATTTTCAATTATTGTTTTAACTATGAACATAGGAAATGTCTGACGACGAAAAGGATTTCGGTATTTGCAAATACTGCGAAGACAAGCGCGGCCTGTGCGACGGAATCTTCCTAGATGATGATAGGCGCTTCAGCATCAAGCTGGACGAGAACTTCAAAGTGGATACAGTAAGTCACAACGACAAGTCTTTTTTTGTAATTAAGCATGACATCTGCTTCATTTGCTTCAACTTATAATTTTTTTTACTATTCTACTAGCGTATCCCCTGCCATGCAAGAGTTTTGGTATTGGATAAGATTGGTTTCAGTCGTACTATGGAGGTAAAGAAAGTTTACTTGAAGATCGAGCGTGGTTATATTTTCCATGCAAAATTATACAATTCAGACGACTACACCTATTTTGGATGCAAAACATGGCGAGCACTATGCAAGACTTTATGCATTTGAGCCTGATATGGTTATCACTTTTGATATTTGTCCGGAAAATGATATTGAAGGTAATACTGACATCTGGGTCGATGTGTAGACGCCTCCAGTTATACCATTATGTGAGTTTCTCAACCATATTTATGTCTTTGATATTATTTATTCAAAAATAGTTGACAACTAATTTCTATTGTCAGCTTATTTCCGTTCAAGCAAACATGTCCAGCGCTTGGTAGATAGGACCTACTACTGTACCGGGGCTGAACTAAACTGCGAGGAGCTAAGTCATTATGTTTCATGGCTTGCGGATCTTGATACTGTCAAGACAAATTTTCTTCCTGGATTTAGAAATGTTAGTACTAAAAACGTGGGACCAATAGTGTTCCTAATGAACTACGGTCACATATACTTAGGAAAGATGGTAATATTTTTACTATTTGTCCTCAATGCATCTTTTCCATAAATTATTTTTTAAGCTAAACTTCATTGCTAAGTATGTTACCATACGATGTTCTTCAACAGGGACTCCCGAAGAATGTTGTGCCTTATGGGATCGAGACTAAAGGTACCATGAGTATTGTTATCTTACGGCCAAGATATCCTACAAATCACTATAGTGCATTCAGGATTAGCGACGAATTCTTAATAGTGAAAGACTGGACCAAATCTGTGATGGAGGAGCGCAGACAAGTACTAGGGGGCAGCAATCAGAAGCGCAGCCCACGATTAAGAGACAGGTTCATCTGCATGCTCCAACATGATGAAGGAGGAGAGCTACACATGTTTTATGTTATTTCACCTAAGAGAGAGTAGCAGGAGTGATTAGCTAGCTAGAAATGAGTTTAAAGATGATGATGTGCTACACTATGACTATGATGATTAAATAGCTAGTGTTGGTAGTAATGACTATGATGATTATTATGAGATAGTGTTATTGGTGATTAAATAAATGTTGTTGGTGCTATTGACTATGATGATGATTAAATAGCTTGTGATGGTTGGAGGCAACATGTGGTGCACAACGAAAGTACTACTAGTCCAAACTAGGTCAGGTTTGGATTAGTAGTATACTTTTGACATGCACCACATATTGCCTCCACTTGAACCTAATCCATCTTCATTTGACACACTGTTATGGACATAATGATATAAACCTCATAATTGGTATTGTACCAAAATTTGTATAACAGCGGATAAATACACTAAAAAAAGAATATTAGTAGCAATGGACAGTAAACACGATGCAAGTAGCTAGATTAGCAGCAGCGCAGGTGTGAACAAGCGCTGCCGCTATGTCTCTTAGCAGTAGCGTGTGTCACACGCGCTACTGCTAAGTAATAGCTGTAGCGCCTTATTAGTAGCGTGGCACGCACGCGCTACTAGTGGGCTTTATACCCGCGCTACTACTAGGGTTTTACCTAGTAGTGAGGGCTGCGTTCACCTCGCGAGCAAACTGCTTCAAGATACGCTGAGAGGCTGGGGCCTGAGCTCTACCCAACATGCAAGCGATAGCACGTGGCTCCTTGAAGCCCCTAGCCCCCTTGTCCTAATGGTGGTCGTCATTCCTTCTTGGCGATGGTGGCAACAAAGGAAGGCCTGCATTACCCTGGGGGCGATCCTCGCGAGGTTGATCCCTCCAGGCGCCCTCGCGAGGCTGGTCCTGCCAGCGATCCTCAAGAGGTCGGTCACGCCACTCCTGGCAAGGGCCACGGTCGTCCCATCGTCCTTCGCCACATCCTCCTCCTCGGATGTAGCCTCGGCCATTGCGCTCAGGGCGTCGACCAAAGCGTCCTCCTCGAACGGCCCTAAGCTCCTGGCAATCATTGGTGTTATGGGTGTGGAGGCTGTGGTTGGCGCAAAACGGACGGCTGCCCTTGGACGACTCCGGCTGGTCCCTGCCGCGCTTCGTGTATGGTTTCGCCACGAGCACGGCCACTCCCTTGCACTTCACGTCCTTGGCCTTGGTCTTCTTTTCTTTTGGGTCGGCAGCCTGGAGCTCGAGGAGGGAGAGGCGTCCCTCCTCGGCTCTTGCGCACTTGGTCGCCAGGTTGAACAACTCCAGGGATGTGCATAACTCCTCGTGGATGGCAAGCTCCTCCTTCACCTTGACGTCACGGACGCCATCAGAGAATGCTGCCTTGTCCGTCACCTTGGGGATCTTGAGGCGGACGCTGTTGAAGTACTGGATGTATTTCTGCAGGATCTCCCCGGGCTGCTGCTTGATGCGGCGCAAGTCATCCACGGCTGGGGGGCGGTCGCGAGTGCCCTGGAAGTTCGCGATGAAGTGGCTGCGCATCTCATCCTAGGAGGAGATCGAGCCGGGAGGCAGGTTCAAGAGCCATGAGCAGGCACCGTCCTTGAGTGCCATGGGAAACCAATTCGCCATGACTTTCTCGTCGCCTTTGGCCGCGTCGATGCTCAGCTTGTAGATCTGCAAGAACTCCATGGGGTCGGGGGTGCCGTCATAGTGAGGAGGTAGGTCCGGCTTGAACTTGCCCGGCCAGGCGACGCTACGTAGCTCGGCTGTGAAGACGCGACAACCTGTTGTGGTCACCGGGGCCCTTTGCTGACGCGGAGCTTGCTCTTGATGGTACCCGCGCACCATTGCCATAGGCAGTGCGCGGTCTTGTCGTGCCGGTGCAGGGAGCACGAGGGCGCCTTCTTGAGGCCGAGGGATATCTTGACAGCTTCCTTCTCCTCGCGTGGGCGCCGGACGCGGTGGGTCACGCCCAGGGGTCGCGCGCCTTGGCGCCAGGGTGCGGTGTTGGGGCAGAGGTGGTGGAGGCACTACATGAGCTACATCGCCCGTACCTGGCGGAGGGCGAGACAACAAGAGGGACGGCGCTGGAGAGCCCCCTACGGCACTGACGAGCTCGGTGATGCGACCGAGCCATTCTTCGTAGAGGTCGTCGACGGGGCGGTAACGCAGGAGCTCGCACACCATAAGCAGCACGGCCTGCGCGTCCGTGGGGGCGTGATGAGTGTGGGACGACGAGCCGGCTGGGGTCAGCGACAGAGTGGCGGTGCGGCCGTCCCGCCGCACTGAGGGGTGCAGTGAGGATGCTTGCTACTCATTCCCCGCCGGGCCGGTGGCGGCATTGGCGGCAGGCGATGGAGAACGACGGGGAGGTCCACCGACAGGAGCTATTTGGGCGACGCGAGCGGCGAGAGCGGTCCGGCGCTCAACTCGGGCTCGGCAGGCGTTGGACATGGATGAGACGAAGCGATGGGACGCGGATCAGCGGAAGAAAGACTTCGGCGCACCCCTAACTGGGGCGCCAAATGTCGGACTTAGGGTTCCGGCAAAACCCTTGAGGTTCGAACACTAGGGTGCGCACGAAGATTTCCCCCTACCGAATCTCGCTCTCAGCCTCGCCGCGATCTCTAAGATTAGCTTGATGAACTCACAACACAAGAGACACAAAGATTTATACTGGTTCGGGCCATCATTGTGCTGTAATACCCTACTCCAGTGTGGTGGTGGTGGATTGCCTCTTGGGCTGATGATGAACAATACAAGGGAAGAACAGCCTCCTGAGGAGAGGTGTTCTTGAGCTGGTGTGGTGTTCTACTTGTTCTGGTTTTGGTTTTAGTTCCAGTTGCCTCCTACTGGGGTGGCTAGTCCTATTTATAGAGGCCATGGTCCTCTTGCCAAATATTGAGCGGGAATGGATCCAACAACGACCAATTTGAAAGGGGACAGCTAGTACAAGCTATCCTGACTAAAGGTGGTCTTCCCCTGTCAAAGGCGCTGGTGGTGACGCTGTCTTGGGATCCACGATGACCTCCGTCCTGCTGTCCTGCTAGTCTTGGTCTTGTTGCACTGATATGGAAACCTTTGTGTGATGCCTCAGTACTCCGCGCCTGTGCTTGCCCCCTTAGCAACAAAGGGGAAACGAGGACACTGCGCGCTGGCGCCCACCTGGCCTTGGTCGTCATGGCTTGCGTCATGGGATCCTCACGAGGTACCCCTTGCCTTGATCTCTCTGCCCCGTCGCGAGCCTACCTGGTGAGGCCACTCCTGAGGAGGCCTTGTGTCGTCCCCCTCGCGAGGCTTGGCCCCTCGCGAGGGTCTTGAGTGTTGGTTGACGAATATGGGCCGTACTGGGCCACTGGTGGAGCCACACCGCGGGCCGCAGGCAGGCAAGTCTAGGGACCCCCGTTCCCAGAACACCGACAGATTGGAAATTGGAACAGTCGATGCCGAAGCCTGTGTAGTTGACAAGGGGACGACAAAGGTTACTGCAGTCCACCACAAACCACCAAGATCTTAGACCACAGGTTCAGTTGACGAGTGTGACGTCCGACTTGAAGGCACTCTCTTGGCAAGGTTCCATTAGCTGGTCGAGCTCCTACCTCTTCCTCGTGTGTTCTTTGAAATTTACTCCTCATCGTCATCTGGGAGCTGAATAACATCCGTCGGTGCTGCAGTCACTCAACAATGAGATTCCAATCGACCACCAATACAGTTAACAAGGCATAAGCATATTCACAATGCCATACCTTCTTGAGAAGTGGCCATGTCCGCAGTATCCACGTTAGCTTGCTCATTGTCAACCTCCACATGGAACGCTGCAGAAGTTGCACCCCTGGAAGTCCAAGATCTCACTCGGTCAAAAACAAACGAAAGTCCACAACAGCAATGAAGAAAATAAAGAAACACTTACACCGAAGCAACATGCATGGAAACTTTGATTCTGGGCAGAGCCTTCCGGGGTTTAGGAGGAACAACCTCTGCCTACTTGGCAACCTTCTCACTCGGCTCAGGAGTGGTCGTCCGAGTGCACTTCTGGGTCTTCACACTCGACGTCGCAGCCTTGCCATGATCAGCCGCAGGGTCTTGTGTCTGTTGGATCGACGCTCAGAGCATGGTGGTAACTCGAGCACATCATCATCGTCTGAGTCATCACTAACATTGTCACTTCTGTCGTCTGCATACTCAATGTCGCCACTGCCCTCGCTCTCCGCTCCCCCATGGTGTGGTTCCCCGTTCAACACTGGCGAGTACATGTTTGTGAACGCCTGAAAGACACAGATTACATAGTCTAGTAAGATTCCAGTACAGGTACATATTGAAAGGCTGAAAGGAAAAAACACTCGACGGGTTAGGCTAGACCTCTCCGGGAGGATGTTTATCGGTGAATGGAAAGATCTGTTTTGCTCCGGGCGGGTTGTCTTTATTCTCAGTGATGCTCCAAAGCCACTATGCCACCATCTCCTCTCCGACCTCCTTTGTGTGGGTTCGAGCAGTGTCTTCTGGGCCTGAGTACATCAACATGGAGTGGTCGCGGACTTGCAAAGGCTGGATGTGTCGACTGAGAAACGTCTCCAACAGATCCATGCTAGTCACTCCGCTCCAGATTAGCTCCACAACTGCTTCAACCAAGATGGCCACCTCACCCTTCTCATGTTCTTATACAGTCATCGAGCGAGGGGCATGGAGCCTCTCTAGAGAAAAAGGAGGAAGACCAGTCGACTAACAAGGAGTCGGGATATCTTTACAATAAAACCAGGTCGACTGCCACCCTCTAACAAATTCGGGGAAAGTCATAGCGGGAAAAGAGCTCCTACCCCTCATCTGGATTCCTAACCCCCCCACCCACACACACACACACATTTCGATCATGTGTGTCCTTTCGTCAGTCGGATTCGCTTTCTTTACCAACTGAGATCGGCAAGTGAAAATATGCTTGAATAATCCCTAGTGTGGTTGACAACCCAAGAAATTCTCGCACATCGAAACATATGCAGAAAGATAGGAGATGGTGTTGGGAGGAAAATGATGGATCTGAGCACCAAGGAAGTTCAGGAAACCTCGGAAGAACGGGTGAGGAGGAAGAGAGAAACCTCGGTCGACGTGTGTTGTGAGTAGAACGCGCTCGCCCTCATGTGGTGCGGGCTCGATCTCCCCCTCTGGCAACCTCCAAGACCCCTCCACAATCAGGCCGTCGGATGTGAGATTCTCTAGATCCTCCCCTGAGATGGTGGAGGGGATCCGATCCCCCTGGATCCAACTATGTGGAAGAGCAGACCGCGATGTCGACCCCTTTGCTGCCTTATTTCCCTTCACCATCTTCTTTGTGCACTCTAGGGTTGCAGTCTTGTCCTTCACCATTGATGCGGAGCTCGAGAGGAAGTGGATGGAGAGCGTGGTATTTGGGGGAGACGAGGCGAAGAAGAAGAGGAGAAGGAAGGAAATGGCTAGCACTGTTCAAAGCAGCAGTGGCGTCGCCTTAAATGGATCCACGCCCAAGTGGCTGACTAGCGGACCTGCGCGATCTTATCGCATCCCGCAACAGGCGCTCGGTCGACATGTGGTGAAAATGGTGGCGCGAGGATCAAGGAGTCCATCGCCACCTGCCCCGCTTACTACACCATGCCCCAACCTGCGTGCTTCTCCAAAATTCAAATCCCGCAAAATCCGGATGTGGCAAATCAGTCGATCACACCAAAGATGCCCGAATCCAATACTGCAAAGTTCACTCGGAAATTCTAGAACCCAGAATCGATCAAGGCGACTGACGAAGGATTAAAACATCAAGCTTGTTGACAAGGACTCCTGAGAAAGTGTCTCCAGGACATTTAGTCAGACCAAAGACAGTAGCAACCCTTCTCACTCGACCCTCGACCCACTCGTGGGCTAATGATGATGACATGTACCTAGGGTAGGGTCCTAGGCCTGACCTCTATGCCCTTCCCAAGAAGAGGACACAAGAAGCCAAGGCCTATAAAGTTAAAAGGAAGATACCGACTGGAATCCTCAAGAAGTGCAATCCACTCGACATACGCTTCCACTCGGATACCCCAATTCCACTCGACGATTATTATGTCACTCGAAAGACAGGAATCCACTCGGAGGACATAATACCTAGAGTCACCCCAGGATGGCAATGGCCAGACATTCACTCTGTCGTCATAAAGACCATTTATTACGGGCGTTACTAGTCCCTTTCAGGACTTAACTCTCATTGAACCCCTATGTAATTGAGGGAAGCTAAGGGCCGGCGCACTCTATATAAGCCACCCTTCCCCTCTGGCATAAGGGTTCGCACCCCCTGTAACTTTTGCCACACTCCAGTCAACCGAGACGTAGGGCTATTACCTCCTTCGAGAGGGGCCTGAACTCGTAAACTTGTGTGTACAACCTCGCCGTAGCTAGGGTCTGGCCCTTATCCTACGTAGCCCCTACTTCTACTGTTAGACTCATTCCCACAACGGCCGTCTAGGCCATCGTCCATGCCTCGCGCGCTGACACCGCAAGGCGGTTGGCTGCTTTAAACAATAGTTCATGGCGTTTTCTCGAGGACACCGTTGGTGCCTTTGACGAACACTACGAGGTGTTTTCTCAGCGTGTTCGTGCTTACCTCAACTCGAGAACTAGTAGGTTGGTGTCCGGAGGGCTCAAGCAACTCACCACTACGACGAGGGCACCCATCATGTGGAGGCCTCGCCCTCTTCCATGTCCAACGAGCCAATCATCCTCAATATCTCTGACGATGAGGAGTAACTTGTATTATTTGCTCACCATAAGGACCTATGTTCAGTTTGTTAGCTACGCCGGTGAAGCATGCTCGGTTTACCAATTGCATGTGTTGCTCCTGCCTTTTCTTAACAAATTCTAGTGAATTGTCCTATCTACTTTTACCATACAATCTATTGCTCTAGTGTATATGTTCTATATGTCGTGCAAATTGGTGCTCACTTATTAATTGTTAGGTTAGTTAGTTGTCGTGTTCAGTTAACTGTTTGGTTCAATTCTGCAAATGTGATGTTCAATTCTTCAAGGTGCAATTTTATATTGTCTTCCACGTGAGAAATAAATTGAATTTATCTTTACAAAATACATGAGAAACTAATACAATTGCTTTATTTCCAAGTTGTGAAGCATGCTTTGTTTGGTTAACTATCTGATCTTCTAGTATGATATATATTGTGCAATGTGGTGCTCAGTGAGCGTTTGGTTCCTTTGTTGTTGTGTTTAGTTAACTGTTTGTTTCAATTCTGCAATGCGATGTTCAATTGTTGTGGGTGCATTTTGTTATTGTATACCATGTGAGAAATAAATCAAATTTGGTTGTACTAAATACATGAGAAACCAATACAATTGGTATATTTCCAAGTTATTAAGCATGCTTGGTTTGGTTAACTGTCTGGTCTTCTATTAGGGGTATGTTATATTGTGAAATGTGATGCTTAGTTAATGTTTGGTTCATTTGTTGTGGTGTTTAGTTAACTGCTTGGTTCAATTCTGCAATGCGATGTCCAATTGTCGTGGGTCGAATTTTGTATTGTTGTGCATGTGAGGAATAAACCGAATTTGGCTGCACTTAATACATGAGAAACATATACATATGCTATATTTCCTAGTTCTTAATCATGCTTGGTTTGGATAAATGGGTTTTCCATATGGCTCGAATTAATCTAATGAATCTGCAATGTGCTTATTTTTCATCAACATATTTTACTGATAGCATGCGAACCCTCGCTTAACCTGATCACTAACTACCTTATACATGTTGCAGGGAAAAAATGGGAAGCACTGAGGTTTACAATCGTGGTTCGCACATGCATGGTCCTTTGTCTAACAGCCCATTATTGTGCAATTGCAGGAACCATTCTAATATATAGGTTTTTAACAATTTGGTCTTGCACAGCAGAGGTTTTGACCCACTGTCCGACCCTTTTTGCATATGGGGGAATGAGTTGTTCATGAATATCAATCAATTCAAGAAACTCAGAAAGATTGTTAGTATAAAGAAATTAGCAACAAAAAACAACTAGATCTTTGTCTGCACAATGAAGAAGACATCAATTCACTATAGGATGGTACTTACTATTATGCCTTGGTTTTTTTATTCCTTTGCCCATTTCCAATCTAGAGAATATATTTATGCACATCCTTGTTTTCAGGTCTTTGCGAAGTAGTTCACTGATGATTACCTCCCAAACCACCTGTATGGTCAGAAGGCAAGGAAGGTATTCTTACAACACCCATGGTTCAATATTGAAGTGTTCCTGAAGAAGACGAAGGATGGACGATCAATCATCCACAGGCACTGGCCTAAAGTTGTAAAGACCTTTAACATCAATGAAGGTTCAATATTCGCCTTCGGCTTCAGTACTTTTCCACATGAGATTCATCTATCTATGTACTGTCTATGATGCTAATTTGGAAAGGTTATAGATGTTGGATGTGAAATTTGGTGCTGGTGCAGTTGTGTAATGGGGTAGCTGAGTGTTGAAGCTATATGATGTTGTACTCTGATGTATTTCAATTATGAAATCCTGCTTCCTTAATATGAAAATGAAACATATTTTGTGCTTAATATGAAATGTCAATTAGATTAATAAATGGATTAATAATAGGACAATTAGCCTGCTAATGGCCGATTAGCTTGCTAATTGGGTGTTTCTATTGCCCGGTTATTGAGAAAACACCGTGGGCGATGACCTCAGGCAACACACACCGTTTCTAGGAATCAACCGTGTTGGATCAATCAACAATCACACACGACTTCCTCTTCAAAACTGTTTGCGTTAGGCCACCTTACGCAAACGTTTACCACATAAAAACTGTGTGTGATAGATAGCCTAAGCCACATAGTTTCTTCTACCCACCGTGTGTGATGCATTCAATAACGCAAACGGTAAAATTGTTATTATCTTCTACAATGGCAATGCCATCACAAATGATTTAACGGGGAAAATTGTATGTGATGCACATGCAAATAGAAGCATTTTCCTTGGAGTGAATGTGTGGGATGTATATACAAACAGAAACGTACTTCTTGGATTGACTGTGTGGGATGTACATACTAACGGAAATGAAGTCCTTGGATTGACTTTGTGGAATGTACATACGAATAGAAACGTTTAGCTGGGATTGACTGTGTGGGATGTACTTACGACTAGAAACAATTTGACCTGTATAATTGCATTTTTCGAATACAACTGTACATATAATCATACTTGACCACTCGCTCGTCACACACGACCTCATTTTGCCGAGCATGTGTGGGCGGAGGGCCTATCCCCGTTGGTTTCTAGGTCGTGTGGGAAGGACACCCTATCGCCCCCACTCACTTGGCAAGGTTCCAAATGCCGTCGCGGAAAGGGGTTAAATATCGTTTGTATAGCACCTTGTTGTACCAGTGCATGACTCTACACGATCCAGTCTAAAGCAATTTTTGAACACATCTCAATGTGTGAATGAAACATAGAGAGAGAGTTTGTGAAGATGAGCAATGGTGGGAGACAGATCTGTGCCCTCAACACACAAGATATACACCCAATGGAAGAAAGTGACAGGGGCAGGAAAGATTGTATATATGTGGGCGAGAGAGTAGGAGAGAAAAATCACGAGTGAGAGAGAGAGGAATTGTGCGAGAGAGAGAGAGAGAGAGAGAGAGAGAGTAGGGAGGAAGAAGTTAGGTTTGTGAGAAAAGATGGAGATATGAAGTATAAGGAGTGATATGCTTATGCATCAAGATTTTTTACGTGTGGAAGGAGAAGAGACAAAAGTTTGATGAGAGAGCTAAAAAATGGACGATAGGGAAGGATCTTGTGGGCTGATGGATACTGTGCTGGGGGGTATGTGTGTGTGTGTCAGATTTTGAGAGAAATCAAACCTATGGAGAGAATGTGTGTGCATAGTGAGTAGGAGACAGAGGGGCGAGACAGATACATTGTGTGTGTTGATGTTTAAGCAATATAGAGAGATCATCTGCAGGATACAAAGAGAGGACTACGGGGAGTGTGTTTACGAGGCAAAGAAACATAGTGAGAGATAAATGTCTCTACATGGTACATGGTGTGTATGTGATGGAGAGGTACATGCCAAATAGGGTTTTCATGAAGAGATTGTGTGTGTGAGAGAGAGAGAGTGATGCAGGGGCCTTGAGGAGGGCAAGGGCTGAGTGAGGGTGTCAAAATTTATGCGTTGATGCATGTTACACATAGAAGACCATTCTCTCATGTATACACAACATCGCGACATATCTCTATGTCTCACTCATACATGAAAATTTGCACATTCACACCTCTCTATGACTCTATCACAAGCACACTGTCTCCACATTTTCCTTCCACCACAACATACATATAGACACATACACACGTTCTCTCTCTGTTACACACACATAATCTCTATTAAAAAATTCTAGGGGGGCACCATCATGCCATACCTCATGTCTCCTCTACCAGGGCGTGTACAAGAGACTGGCCAGGGAGGAGAAGCAAAAGTGAACTCTCAGGGAAGGCGACTAGGAGAGGCGACTAGGAGAGGCGACTAGGAGAGCTCTGCGCCGGTGGACACTCCGGCCCCGGCGGCCACCACTCCTACGCTAGTGTCCACTCCGGTGCCGGCGTCCAACTCCCCCACGTCGGTGGCCACTCCGGTGCCGTCGTCCACCACCTTCTCTTTTGTCCCTCGGTCGCTTCGGGCGTGCATGGTTGTGGATCATGTCGCCTATCAACCTCAACTTCAACCGTGGTAAGGAATTCCAGGCAAGTGTTCGCTCTAAGTTTGGCAATCCGATGGTTTTCTCTCCAGGATTTCGGCAAAGAGAATTTGTTTTGGTGGTCTCTTTTAGCCGAGCTGCTTTCAAGTTGGATATTCATATGGTTAGTGTAGCTCTCCATGCCACTTTTGGAGGTTACACGCAAGATTTTCGAGTTAGTTATCTCAAGGATAGATCTTACAAGTTCTCAGTTGCCTCTAAATCCGTTGGTTTCCAAATCTACAATGGTGGTAGAGTGTCTGAAAAAGATTTTCAGATGGTTTTCAGCCTTTGGGGTAATGGTGGTCCGCACTGGATTAGAGAAGAACAATTATTTTACAAAGAGGAAGATGCCGAATGGACACTGGTTGGCCGTAATGGACGGCCGGTTGTTGATTCCTCCGGCAATCGCCAGAGTAGATCACCAGGGCAAGTTACACAATCAATTTTCCAACGTCTCTCTGGCAGCATTCAAGGAGAGCATGATCCGCGCAGGCTACAAATTACTCAAGATGTTACGACTCACACTAATGACCCAGATTCCACGCTACGTGGACCGGGCAGTAATGTGCATGAGCGTATTTATGACCCACGTACGTGCTTTGCATGTGGCGACGTTGGTCATATTGCCAGGTTTTGTTCTCACTCAAACTCCCGTGGGCTATGGCTGTTTATTCGTTTCAATCCCTTCCCTAGCCCACCAGCTGCTGCTTGGGCCCCAGGGGAAGTGGAGTCCTAGTTTACCCAACAAGAGCCCATTATCCTCTTTAGGCAAGCCAAAACATTCAAAGAGCTGGTCACGGGATATTTTTCCAATTTCCAACCGAAACCAGTGCCGTACTGCTCGCATTCCTCTGCTCTCTCCTTTTGTGCCGCTCCGTCGACTTCTTCGCCACCTACCTCTGACACCTCCCTCCCTCACAGTGAGCTCCGCCAGTGCCCTGCTTCTCCAATGGCGAATATCCCCATAGACCCACAGCCCTTCGTCCCGCACGGATTTCAGATTCAGCACATTGAAGGCCGAACGGGGGTTTCTCGGGTGGTGCTTCCTGCCATTGCTACTATTCAGCCGCTGCCGGATGAGGTACTTTTTCCTAATGTCAGAGAGGTCCTTGAGGATTTCCTTCAGCATGATCCTGTGGCTCAAGTAGGGGTCAGAGACATTCAACCATGCCCGTTCGGGGAAGCTTATGTTCAGTTTCGGCATGTGTGAGACAGAGATTGTCTAGTTAGAGATAGTCCACATGCTTTTGGGGATGTTTTTATATCCTTCACTAGACACAACGAGGGCCACAACTGGAGGAGAGTCAATTTCAATAGAGTTTGTTGGTTGTTGATTGTGGGAATCCCGTTTGATAATTGCAACACTGAAGATGTTGCTGCAGCTATTGCAAGATTTGCAAAGATTATTAGTTGGGAGAAGGAGGATGCTCTGAAAGGGAAGGTTCTGGTTAAGGCTAGAGTTACAGACTTACTTGAGATCCCAAAAAGTTTAAGGTGGACTGAGGGTGAAATGTTTGAGGGGGAATCACTAACTAGCTCAATCGAAGTGCTCATGGAGGAAATGTTGGGAGGATGCCCACCTGACGAGGACCCTGTTCCACCTCCTGGTGTTGACCCGCACCCAGTTCCACTCAATGCAAATGATTTCCCAGGTTTTCATCATGCGCAGGTCAATAATGTGCAAGAGAATGAAGAAGAGTGGGATGACTGGTAGGAGCAGGGACATTGGGCTTTTTCTCAACCCATGCAAGTGCCTCTGATTGTGCAGCAAGAGGAAGTCCTGATGGATGAGAATGAGGCAGTTCCCAATAGTAGTATACTTACTACTGTATCTCTGTCAGATGGTCTTCTGTCACATAATGTGGTGGGAGGGGTTAACATTAATGAAGAGGTTAATCAAGTGTATGGTGAAGTTCAGGGCCTTCCTCTGGGTGTTGGTCTACAAAATTTGTTGCAGGCCTACCCGCCTGATTTGGAGGAGCAGCCTGTCATTGCTGGAGCAGTGGTTGGGGCTCAGGACAATGTCTTTCAACAATTGGTGCATCCCGAGCAGGCCTTGATGCCTGTAGAGATCCCTGAAGCTTCTGCACCACTTGGGTCAGCTGTGGCCTCTCAGCCCAAACACGAGGAGGCTGCTCAGGTGGATCAAGATGCCCAACTTCCTCTGCCAGTCCCTGTGTTGCAGCCTGGCACTTCTATTTCAGTTCAGTAGAAGCCCACAACTGAAATTATGGCTAACAATCAGGTTGGTCCTTCTTCCATGGATAATCTAGTTGCTGTTCAGGAACAGGTCAATGATTTTGACAATTCTGTCATCCCTGGTACTTCCAAAGGTAATAATCAGCAGGTTCACTCTTGTTCTTCATTTGATTACTGCAACTTAGTGCAAGAGCATGCTCTCTCAGTTATTAATGGGGATCACTTAATTTTTTAAGAAGATTTAAATCTATGGGCTAAGCACTTTTCTTCAGCTTCTCAGGAAGGCAATAATTCTACTACAGCAGAAATCCCTGTAAGTTGGTTCAATTTCATTCTGAACCTACTTCTTACTCCTGATAAGTTTGACTGGGTTATGAAACTGCTAAATTCCTCTTTATGGCACACTTTGACTGCTAACTGTGATGAGGAAGACACTATGACATTCATCATTCCTGATACTTGTGCTGTTAATCAGGCTCCAGTCTGCCAGCAGCTTATTTCTACCAATCAAGATAAGGAGAATGAAGGAGTTAGCCCAGCTGCTCATTCTTCCTCAGAAGCAAGCAGCCCTCTCAGGAGAATCTCCCCAAATAACATAATTCTGCTACCTGCTGGAGAGGCAATCTCTAGAAAAAGAAGAGGAAAGGGGCCCGTAGTGGAAACCCAGGTAAGAAGGAGTGGTAGAATTAGGGAGGAGAATATGGGGTTCAAAAGAAATTCATGTGCTAGCAAGGATTGTTTACCATGCAATGCTACTCCTCCATTCATTCAGGATAAGATAGTTAAGAACCTTACCAAATCCTTTTGCAAGGTTGCTGATGAGGAGCTCCATGAGAAGCTGGCCAAGAGGCCTAAGAACTAGGAGATGGAAAAGGAAGAATTGGCCAAGGTCTCCAAGGCCAAGGAGGACAACAAAGGAAATAGTTCTTAATGATTAGTTGTTATTGCACTAGGAGTGGACCTGTGGTGGTTGCATCTTTTGTTCTGTTCCTGTTAATTGTCTGGATCTGTCAGACTTTGATGCTTTGGGACTGTAATACTCTTATCATGGATGTCTGTATCTGCTGGCCTAGACTCTCACTTAATGACTCTTGCCTCCTTAAGGAGTTTGTTCTGCCTACCTTGATTCTGATTTGTGTTAAAATCTGGTTGTCTAATTATGTGGATTGGTTGATGTTTACTTGGATACCTGCTGGTGAGGGCCTTACCTGGTGGGCTTTTTTTCTATCTATGCTCCAAAGGCTTGCTACCAGTAGTCATTGCCCCCTTTTAACTTTTTGTCTCAAGGGCTGGACCTTGAGTGATGATCAAAAACCAAAAGTTTCCAATCATGAATAACAACAGATCTTGGAGTATTTTAAATTGGAACATCAGGGGTATTAACTCAGATAATACATGGCTGGCTATTAAGCAAAAAATTGAAGAGAGTGCTGCTGGTATCCTCTGCCTTCAAGAAACAAAAAGAGAAGTTTTTGATCTGCCTTACATCAGTAAGTTCTGTCCTAGGAGATTCAATAAATTTGAATTTCTTCCATCTATTGGGGCTTCGGGAGGGATTCTCATTGCTTGGAATGATGGTTTGTTCAAAGGGGAACTAATGTTTTCTAACAAATTCTCTTTATCTATTAAGTTTACTTGCAACAGTTCTGCTCAATCTTGGATCCTAACAAACATCTATGGACCTTGTGATCAAGCTGATAAGGTGGAATTCTTAAACTGGTTTAGCAATATTGAAATGCCCCCTGAGGAAGATTGGATTATTATGGGTGATTTTAATTTCATCAGATCTCCTGCTGACAGAAATAAACCTGGGGGTGATATCAACCAAATGCTTCTTTTCAATGAAGCTATCAGCAATCTAGGGCTAGTTGAACTACCATTAAAAGGCAGAAAATATAGTTGGAGTAATATGCAGGAAAATCCACTACTAGAAAAGTTGGATTGGTTTTTCACTTCTGCTGCTTGGATGACCTCATATCCTGACACTACTGCCCTGCCTCTTGCTAGGCCAATCTCTGACCATCTTCCATGCATGATTAAAGTGGGGACTACAATCCCAAAATCAAAAGTGTTCAGGTTTGAGAACTACTGGCTCAAACACTCTGCTTTCAAGGATATTGTTAAAAATGCTTGGGACATTCCTATGGGGTTTACTGAACCTGCAAAAATCATAAACGCAAAGTTAAAACACCTTAGAAGAAGCATAAAGCTATGGATCAAGGATCTGCCTTGTATGAGAAAGCAAATTGCTGAAATTAATGAATGTATTTATCTGCAAGACTTCTTTGAGGAATTTAGAATGCTCAGCACATTTGAGTGGAATTGCAGATAGATCTTGAAGGAACATTTACTGACCATTCTAAACAATCAAAAGATCTACTGGAAGCAGAGAGGAAAGATTAAGGGAGTTAAGTTTGGAGATGAGAACACAAAGTTCTTTCACACAAAAGCCTCAATCAACTTTAGACACAGCAAAATTGCAATTTTGAGGAATGCTGACAATATTGAAATCTCAGACCATGCTGGAAAAGCTGGAATTCTTTGGGAAGCCTTTAAGCATAGGTTAGGTAAATTAGAGGGCCACACCATGCACTTTGATCTTCATAGCTTATTCAATCAACAAAGCAATCCAGAAATTTTCCAAGATTTAGAAAAGCCTTTCTTTGATGAGGAGATCAATCAGATTGTGAAAGAGTTGCCACATGACAAGTCTCCTGGCCCAGATGGTTTCAATAATGAGTTCATTAAGTCTTGCTGGGATATTATAGGGCAAGATGTTAAGAATCTCATCCATGCTTTCCATGCTGGTAATATTTCTCTAGAAAGCATTAACACCTCTTTCATCACTTTGGTCCCAAAGAAAGAGGTGCCTATGACTCCCAATGATTTTAGACCTATATCTTTACTTAATGGTGTGTTCAAGATTATCACAAAGTTGTTGGCTAACAGACTACAGAAAGTTATTCTGCAACTAATCCACATTAATCAGTATGGGTTTTTAAAAGATAGGGTCATTCAAGATTCTTTGGGTTGGTCATATGAATATTTGCATCAGTGCTACAAGTCAAAGAAAGAGCTCCTGGTGCTCAAGTTGGATTTTGAAAAAGCATTTGATACTATTGAGCACCAAGCCATAATTGATATCTTGAGAGCAAAAGGATTTGGGGAGAGATGGATTTCTTGGATTCAAATGCTATTTAACTCTGCTTCTTCAGCTGTTATGTTAAATGGAGTTCCTGGTAAGAAATTTTACTGCAGGAGGGGAGTCAGGCAAGGAGATCCCCTGTCACCACTCTTGTTTGTCCTAGCTGCAGATCTACTTCAATCCATCTTAAATAAAGTAAGAGAGCTTGGGCTAATTTCTGCTCCCCTACAAATAAATTCATGCCCTGATTTTCCAATAGTGCAATATGCTGATGATACTTTGTTGGTTATGAAAGCTGATGCCAGAGAACTATTCTGCCTTAAAGCTCTCCTGAACACCTTTGCTACTGCCACTGGACTTAAGGTGAACTACCAGAAATTTATCATGGTTCCAATCAACATCAATGAGGAAAGGGTAGAGATTTTTACCAACACTTTAAACTGCCAAAGAGGAACCTTCCCCTTCACCTACTTGGGCCTTCCTTTGGGCTTATCTAAGCCAACTATTGAGCAGTGTATGCCAATGGTCCAAAGAATTGCAAAAAGACTAGCGGGCTTAGCCACTTTCATGACAAGTCTTTGGAAGAGTTTTATTGGTTAAGTGCATCTTGGCTTCCTTGCCAATCCTTTTTATGGCTTGTCTTGATGTCCCAGTTACAATCAAACATCAGGTTATTAAATACATGAGGCATTGTCTATGGAGAGGTTCAGACATGGAAGATCATAGGCCGGCCTCTGTAGCTTGGACTACAGCTTGCAGACCTAAGAACCAAGGAGGGTTAGGTATTTTGGACATTTTTGCACAGAATAAGGCTCTACTAATGAAGAACCTACACAAATTCTTTAACAGGCATGATGTTCCTTGGGTAAACCTCATTTGGGAAACTCACTACCATGACAATAAACTTCCAGGACAAGACTTGGTAGGGTCTTTCTGGTGGAAATCTATTCTGCAACTAACTGATCAATATAAAGCCATTGCAAGATGCCACATAGGAGATGGCAGAACTGCCCTTTTTTGGTCTGATTTGTGGGGTAATGTGGTTTTACAGCAAGAATTCCCTCATCTATTCTCCTTTGTGCAAAACAACACTATGACTATGCAGTAAGTGGTCAACACAGAATTCCTTGAAGATTTGTTCCACTTACCACTTTCCATTCAAGCACACCAACAGTTTCAGCTGGAGGACATATGTCATATGCTAAGACAATCTGAATTTCAAGGTATGACTGACACTTGGAGTTACATTTGGGGAGCAGTGTCTTCTCTGCCTCAAAAGCTTACAAGGTTATAATTGGAGTCAAACAAGTTCCACCTCATTTTTCTTGGATTTGGCAGTCCTCATGTCAACCTAAACATAAAATGTTCTTCTGGATGCTTCTGCATGATAGATTGAATACAAGAAACTTACTGAGAACGAAAACTTTTGTTTTGGAGGAATACAACTGTGTTGTGTTGAACTGCCAGCAAGAGGAGACACTACATCATCTTTTTTGGGGTTGTCAATTTTCTAGGATTTGCTGGGATTTCATTTCTCCACAAATAACCCAAGATCTGTCTGTTCTTGAAGCTTTCCAGGATTTAAAGAATAAGTTGAAAGTCCCCTTCTTCATGGAAATTATCATTCTGGGTTCATGGGAAATCTGGATTGTTAGGAACAATAAGATTTCTGAGAATATTCAACCTTCATTTCAAGGATGGAAGCAAATTTACTTTGAGGAAATGAAGCTCCTGTCACACAGAATTAAGAATAAGTATGCCAATGATTTCAACTCTTGGCTGGCAACTTTACTTTCCTCCTGAAAGTATATCATCTCTGTTCCTGTCTATATGTAATTTTAGTCTTTCTCTTTTTTGGGGCTTACCTCAAGCCCACTTTCTTTTTCTTTTTCTTTCTCTTTTTAGCTTCCTAGCTTAGTTCTTTTCTTTCTTTGTTTTTATACTATTTTTGTTTAGTGATACCTGTTTCTTTTCTTACTTTAATATAAAAGTTGCAGTGGGTTTTTCCCCTACTGTTCATAGTCAACAAAAAAAAGGAGAAGCAAAAGTAAAACCATTTGTGGGTTCCACCATGTACATCTTCATTCTATTCATATGGAAGTTTCTAGGCATCACTAGGCCACATGTGTTGTACCATGCTACCAATTAGTACTAAATTTCTCTTACTTAATTTCCGTGTGCATATGTAAGTACTCTGAATTCATTCGAAGTATTATTTGGTTTGTTTTTGTTTACTAGAATCATAGAAAAAAAATGTTAAGACGTGTGTTGCAGAAAAAAACCAAATAGATATAGATAAGCACGGCCGCGATGCATGCGCTTTCGCAGGATTACGTGTAGTACAATGTTCTTTTAAGTTTGACCAACCCTATATAAAACTAAACTAGGCTACCATGCGCGCACTCATCAATATGCCGCCGCCGGCGTTGCCCATATAGGTTACAATCCTATGCAATCCTGTATGGTGCCCATCATGTCATCTGCACCTTATGCTGGTGCCCGACTGCTCCGGCCGACCATTTCTCACCCATCACCGCCATGTCCCGGCCATCCTTGTGCCATGAAGTCGCAGGCTCGCCTGCTATGTCTTGAGCTTGCGTTGGTTTTCCTCGAAGAGGAGAGGGTGATGCAGCAAAGTGTAGCGTAAGTATTTCCCTCGGTTTTGAGAACCAAGGTATCAATCCAGTAGGAGGCTCCTCAAAAGTCCCACGCACCTACACAAACAAACTGAGAAGTCGCAACCAACACAATAAAGGGGTTGTCAATCCCTTCACGGCCACTTGTGAAAGTGAGATCTAATACAGATAGTATGATAAGATAAATATATTTTTGGTATTTTGTAATATAGATGCAAAAAGTAAAGATGCAAATAAAGTAGATTGAAAGCAAATATGATAAGAGATAGACCCGGAGGCCATAGGTTTCACTAGAGGCTTCTCTCAAGATAGCATAAGTATTACGGCGGGTGAACAAATTACTGTTGAGCAATTGATAGAAAAGCGCATAGTTATGAGATTATCTAGGCATGATCATGTATATAGGCATCACGTCCATAACAAGTAGACCGACTCTTGCCTGCATCTACCACTATTACTCCACACATCGACCGACTCTTGCCTGCATCTAGAGTATTAAGTTCATGAAAACAGAGTAACGCATTAAGCAAGATGACATGATGTAGAGGGATAAACACATGCAATATGATATAAACCCCATCTTGTTATCCTCGATGGCAACAATACAATACGTGTCTTGCAACCCTTTCTGTCACTAGGTAAGAACACCGCAAGATTGAACCCAAAGCTAAGCACTTCTCCCATGGCAAGAAAGACCAATCTAGTAGGCCAACCAAACTAATAATTCGAAGATACTTGCAAAGATAACTCAATCATACATAAAAGAATTCAGAGAAGATTCAAATATTATTCATAGATAAACTTGATCATAAACCCACAATTCATTAGATCTCGACAAACACACCGCAAAAAGAGTTTACATCGAATAGATCTCCACAAGAGAGGGGGAGAACATTGTATTGAGATCCAAAAATAGAGAAGAAGCCATCTAGCTAATAACTATGGACCCGTAGGTCTGTGGTAAACTACTCACAACTCATCGGAGGGGCAAGGATGTTGATGCAGAGGCCCTCCATGGTTGATTCCCCCTCCGGCAGAGTGCCGGTGAAGGCTCCAAGATGGGATCTTGCGGATACAGAAGGTTACGGCGGTGGAAATTGTGTTTCGTGGTGCTCATGGATGTTTTAGGGGTACGTAGGTATATATAGGAGGAAGAAGTACGTCGGTGGCCACCTGAGGGGCCCACGAGAGAGGGGGCGCGCCCTACAGGGGGGGGGCGCGGCCCCCTATCTCGTGGGGCCCTCGGGAGCTTATTGACTTGCACTCCAAGCTCTCCAGATCATGTTCGTTCCAAAAATCACGCTCCCGAAGGTTTCATTCCGTTTGGACTCCGTTTGATATTCCTTTTCTTCAAAATATTGAAATAGGCAAAAAAAACAGCAATATGGGCTGGGCCTCCAGTTAGTAGGTTAGTCCCAAAATGATATAAATGTGTAAAATAAAGCCCATAAACATCCAAAAGGGGTAATATAATAGCATGGAACAATCAAAAATTATAGATACGTTGGAGACATATCAAGCATCCCCAAGCTTAATTCCTGCTCGTCCTTGAGTAGGTAAATGATAAAAAAGAAATTTTTGATGTGGAATGCTACCTAGCATATTTCTCAATGGAATTTTTCTTTATTGTGGCATGAATGTTCATATCCAAATGAATACAAGATAAAAGTTCATATTAACATAAGAAATAGTAATACTTCAAGCATACTAATCAAAGTAATCATGTCTTCTCAAAATAACATGGCTAAAGAAAGTTATCCCTACAAAATCATATAGTCTGGCTTGCTCTATCTTCATCACACAAAGTATTTAATCATGCACAACCCCGATGACAAGCCAAGCAATTGTTCCATACTTCAATAATCTCAAACTTTTTCAACTTTCACGCAATACATGAGCGTGAGCCATGGACATAGCACTATATGTGGAATAGAATGGTGGTTTTGGAGAAGACAAAAAGGAGAAGATAGTCTCACATCAACTAGGCATATCAACGGGCTATGGAGATGCCCATTAATAGATATCAATGTGAGTGAGTAGGGATTGCCATGCAACGGATGCACTAGAGCTATAAATATATGAAAGCTCAATAAAAGAAACTAAGTGGGGTGCATCCAACTTGCTTGCTCACAAAGACCTAGGGCACTTTGAGGAAGCCCATCATTGGAATATACAAGCCAAGTTCTATAATGAAAAATTCCCTCTAGTATATGAAAGTGACAACATATGAGACTCTCTATCATGAAGATCATGGTGCTATTTTGAAGCACAAATGTCGAAAAAGAGATAGTAGCATTGTCCCTTCTCTCTTTTTCTCTCATTTTATTTTTTTTCTTTTCCTTTCTTTTTTTTCCTTTTTTTTATTTTCTTTGGCCTTCTTTTTTTTCTTTTTGGCCTTTCTCTTTTTTTTTTCTTTTTTTTCTTTTTGTAAAGTCCGAAGCCTCATCCCGACTTGTGGGGGAATCATAGTCTTCATCATCCTTTCCTCACTAGGACAATGCTCTAATAATGAAGATCATCACACTTTTATGGATTTACAACTCAAAGCTAGAACAAGATATGACTCTATATGAGTGCCTCCGGCGGTGTACCAGGATATGCAATGAATCAAGAGCGACATGTATGAAAATTATGAAAGTGGCCTTGCCACAAATACAATGTAAACTACATGATCATGCAAAAAGCAATATGACAAAAGTAACGCGTGTCAGATGAACGGAACGATGGAAAGTTGCATGGCAATTTATCTCGGAATGGCTACGGAAATGCCATAATAGGTAGGTATGGTGGCTGTTTTGAGGAAGGTAAATGGTGGGTGTATGGTACCGGCGAAAATTGCATGATACAAGAGAGGCTAGCAATGGTGGAAGGGTGAAAGAGTGCGTATAATCCATGGACTCAACATTAATCAAAGGAACTCATATACTTGTTGCAAAAATTTAGAAGTGATCAAAACCAAAGTACTACGCGCATGCTCCTAGGGGGATAGATTGGTAGGAAAAGACCATCGCTCGTCCCCGACTGCCACTCATAAGGAAGACAATCAATAAATAAAATTCTTCTCCAACTTCATCACAAAGCGGTTCACCATACGTGCATGCTACGGGAATCACAAACTTCAACACAAGCATTCTTTAAATTCATAAGCACCCAACTAGCATGATTTTAATATCACTACCTTCATATCTCAAAACAATTATCAAGCATCAAATTGATCATAGCATCCAATTCACTTTCTATGATAGTTTTTATTATACCCAACTTGGATGCTCATCATTCTAGGACCAACTTTATGATAATAGCAAATACCATGCTGTTCTAAAAGACTCTCAAAATAATATAAGTGAAGCATGAGAGACTAGCAATTTCTTGAAAATTAAGACACCACCGTCCTCTAAAAGATATAAGTGAAGCACTGGAGCAAAAACTATTAAGCTCAAAAGATATAAGTGAAGCACATAGAGTATTCTAGCAAATTCTAATCAAATAGGCTTCTCCCAAAAGGTGTGTACAGCAAGGATGATTGTGGTAAACTAAAAAGGCAAAGACTAATACAATACACGACGCTCCAAGCAAAACACATATCATGTAGCAAATAAAAATATAGCTCCAAGTAAAGTTACCAATGAACAAAGATGAAAGAGGGGATGCCTTCCCGGGGCATCCCCAAGCTTAGGCTTTTGGCTATCCTTGAATATCTTGGGGTGCCATAAGCATCACCAAGCTTAGGCTCTTGCCACTCCTTATTCCATCGTCCATAAAAGCTTTACCCAAAACTTGAAAACTTCGCAACACAAAACTCAACAGGAAATCTTATAAGCTCCGTTAGTGAAAGAAAACAAAACCACCACATAAGGTACTGCCATGAACTCATTCTTTATTTATTTTGGTGTTAAACCTACTGTATTCCAACTTATTTATGGTTCATAGACTGAATTACTAGCCATAGATGCATTGAAATAAGCAAACAACACACGAAAACAGAATCTGTCAAAAACAGAATAGTCTGTAGCAATCTGTAACTAACGCAAACTTCTGGAACTCTAAAAATCCTACCAAAATAGGAAGTCCTGGAAAATTTGTTTAGTGAACAGCAGCAAACATAATCAACGCAAAAGCATGTTCCTGTGATTTAACAAAATTATATTCGTGCGCATAAAGTTTCTGTTTTTCAGCAGAATCAAATCAACTATCATCGTAGGTTATCCTATAGGTTCTACTTGGCACAAACACTAATTAAAAGATAAAAACACATCTAACCAGAAGGTATATGCAAGATTTATTACTAAAAAGGAGCAAAAACAAAAAACATAAAGAAAATTGGGTTGCCTCCCAACTAGCGCTATTGTTTAACGTCCCTAGCTAGGCATAAAACCAAAGATAGATCTAACGAGTGCCATCTTTGGCACTAAATTCATAAGTAGCATGCATGATAGATTCATAAGGTAATTTGACTTTCTTTCTTGGAAAGTGCTCCATGCCTTTATTTAATGGGAATTGGAATCTAATATTCCCTTCCTTTATATCAATAATCGCACCAATTGTTCTAAGGAAAGGTCTACCAGGAATAATAGGGCAAGAAAGATGCAATCTATATCAAGAATGATAAAATCTACGGGCACCAAATTTCTATTTGCAATAATAAGAACATCATTGATCCTTCCCAGGCCTTTTAATGGTGGAATCCGCAAGGTGCAAATTTAAAGAACAATCATCAAGATCATGGAAACCTAGAATATCACATAAAGTTTTCGGAATCGTGGAAACACTAGCACCCAAATCACACAAAGCAAAACACTCATAATCTTTAATTCTAATCTTTATAGTAGGGTCCCACTCATCATTAAGTTTTCTAGGTATAGAAACTTCCAAATTAAGTTTTTCATCATAAGATTGCATCAAGGCATCAACAATATGTTTGGTAAAAGCTTTGTTTTGACTATAAGCATGAGGAGAATTAACAATGGATTGCAACAAGGAAATACAACCTTATAAAGAGCAATTATCATAATCAAATTCCTTGAAATCTGAGATAGTAGGTTCAATATTAGAAGTTGAGGATTCTCCAATCTCACTTTTACCAAATTTAGCATCAAGATCCGAATTTTTGGGACGCCTTCTAGGCAAAGTTGATTCAACATCACTCCCAAAATCATCAACATTCATATTGGAAAACATAGATATAATCGGAGACGTATCAATAACTTTAAGATCCTCATCATTATTTTCATAAGAAGAACACGCTATTATAAAGCTTTCTTTTTTATCACGCAATCTAGCGGTTCTTTCCTTGCACTCGTCAATGGAAATTCTCAATACTTTGAGAGACTCATCGATATCATGCTTAGGATAAGAAGATCCAAGTTTAAGAGAATTAACATCAAGCGAAAGTCTATTAACGTTCCTAGCCAAATCATCAACTTTGAGCAATTTTTCTTCAAGCAAAGCATTAAAATTCTTTTGGGAAATCATAAATTCTTTCACACTATTCTCAAAATCAGAGGGCATCTTATTAAAATTACCATAAGAATTATTGTAGGAATTTCCATAATTATTAGAGGGATTACTAGGGAACAGTCTAGCATTAAAATTTCCTCTATAAGCATTTTTTCAAAACTATTCCTACCAACAAAATTCACATCATAGATTCATTATTATTCTCAATCAAGGAAGACAAAGGCATATCATTGGGATCAAGAGGAGTATTTTTAGTAGCAAACATCTTCATAAGTTCATCCATCTTTCCACTCAAAACATTAATTTCTTCTACAACATGCACTTTTTTACTAGAAGATCTTTCGGTGCGCCATTGAGAATAATTAGCCATAATATTATCAAGCAATTTTGTAGCATCTCCTAACGTGATTTCCATAAAGGTGCCTCCCGCGGCCGAATCTAAGAGATTTCTAGAAGCAAAGTTCAAACCTGCATAAAAATTTTGTATGATCATCCATAAATTCAAACCATGAGTAGGGCAATTGCGAAGCATTAATTTCATTATTTCCCAAGATTGGGCAACATGCTCATGATCAAGTTGTTTAAAATTCATAATATCGTTCCTAAGAGTGATGATCTTAGCGGGTGGAAAATACTTAGAGATAAAAGCATCTTTGCACTTGTTCCAAGAATCAATACTATTTTTAAAGTCAAAGATGAAAACCAAACTTTAGCACGATCTCTAAGTGAAAACGGAAATAACTTCAATTTGACAATATTGTTATCTTTATCTTTCTTCTTTTGCATATCACACAAATCAACAAAATTGTTTAGATGAGTAGCGGCATCTTCACTAGGAAGGCCGGCAAATTGATCTTTCATAATAAGATTCAGCAAAGCAGTATTGATTTCACAAGACTCAACATCATTAAGAGGAGCAATCGGAGTACTAAGGAAATCATTACTATTGGTATTCGAGAGGTCACACAACTTGGTACTATCTTGCGCCATGGCAACAACTATTCCAACACACAAGCAAACAGAAAAAGGCAAGCGAAAAGAGAGGAGATTGGGAAAGAGAGGGCGAATAAAACGACAAGGGTGAAGTGGGGGAGAGGAAAACGAGAGGCAAATGGAAAATAATGTAAATGCGAGGGAGATGGGTTTGTGATGGATACTTGGTATGTCTTGACTTGAGTGAAGACCTCCCCGGCAACGGCGCCAGAAATCCTTCTTGCTACGTCTTGAGCTTGCGTTGGTTTTCCTCGAAGAGGAGAGGGTGATGCAGCAAAGTGTAAGTATTTCCCTCAGTTTGAGAACCAAGGTATCAATCCAATAGGAGGCTCCTCAAAAGTCCCACGCACCTACACAAACAAACTGAGAACTCGCAACCAACGCAATAAAGGGGTTGTCAATCCCTTCATGACCACTTGCGAAAGTGAGATCTAATAAAGATAGTATGATAAGATAAATATATTTTTGGTATTTTGTAATATAGATGCAAAAAAAGTAAAGATGCAAATAAAGTAGATTGAACGCAAATATGATAAGAAATAGAACCGGAGGCCATAGGTTTCACTAGAGGCTTCTCTCAAGATAGCATAAGTATTACGGTGGGTGAACAAATTACTGTCGAGCAATTGATAGAAAAGCGCATAGTTATGAGATTATCTAGGCATGATCATGTATATAGGCATCACGTCCATAACAAGTAGACCGACTCCTGCCTGCATCTACTACTATTACTCCACACATCGACCGACTCATGCCTGCATCTAGAGTATTAAGTTCATAAGAACAGAGTAACGCATTAAGCAAGATGACATGATGTAGAGGAATAAACACATGCAATATGATAAAAACCCCATCTTGTTATCCTCGATGGCAACAATACAATACGTGTCTTGCAACCCTTTACATCCTTTGGTAAGAACACCGCAAGATTGAACCCAAAGCTAAGCACTTCTCCCATGGCAAGAAAGACCAATCTAGTAGGCCAAACCAAACTGATAATTGAAGAGACTTGCAAAGATAACTCAATCATACATAAAAGAATTCAGAGAAGATTCAAATATTATTCATAGATAAACTTGATCATAAACCCACAATTCATCGATCTCGACAAACACACCGAAAAAGAGTTTACATCGAATAGATCTCCACAAGAGAGCGGAGAACATTGTATTGAGATCCAAAAGAGAGAAGAAGCCATCTAGCTAATAACTATGGACCCGTGGGTCTGTGGTAAACTACTCACAACTCATCGGAGGTGCAAGGATGTTGATGTAGAGGCCCTCCATGGTTGATTCCCCCTCGTGAGTGCCGCGAAGGCTCAAGATGGGATCTCGCGGATCTGAGCGTTACGGCGGTGGAAATTGTGTTTCGTGGTGCTCCTGGATGTTTTCGGGGTACGTAGGTATATATAGGAGGAAGAAGTACGTCGGTGGCCGCCCGAGGGGCCCACGAGAGAGGGGGGCGCACCCTACAGGGGGGTCCGGCCCCCTATCTCGTGGGGCCCTCGGGAGCTTCTTGACTTGCACTCCAAGCTCGCTGGATCATGTTCGTTCCAAAAATCATGCTCCCGAAGGTTTCATTCCGTTTGGACTCCGTTTGATATTCCTTTTCTTCGAAATACCGAAATAGGCAAAAAAACATCAATATGGGCTGGGCCTCCGGTTAGTAGGTTAGTCCCAAAAATTATATAAATGTATAAAATAAAGCCCATAAACATCCAAAAGGGGTAATATAATAGCATGGAACAATCAAAAATTATAGATACGTTGGAGACGTATCATCGCCCGCTCACATCATCTGTAGTTCCTCCTCACGATGCCACTGCGCTGCCAAGCACGCGAGCAGGTGGAGCCGCGTCTATGCACATAGCATACAAAGTGGAGGAGGACAAGTGCGTGCTCCAGCATGCCAGCGAGGAGGACCTAGCGAGTCATCGTCGTCTCCGCCCGTGCGGACGAGGCCAGCATGGTGGTTGTCGCTGCGGAAGTCGGTCGTGCCCGCTTCGAGCCCGCAAACCGGGTGCGGACGTGGATCTACCTACGAGACCTTGAAATCCACATGGACCCTGGAATCTGAAGGAACAATTTGGGTCAGTCGACTCTTGTGAGCTGTTAGATGCAACATGGATAGCTAGAAGGGCTTATTGAACCTCTGAAAATGATGCACTGTTCATATTCTCTCTCAACCTTCGAGCTACCAGCCCACCCCAGGCCTAATCACCTGCTGCCGCCACTCTGCCCTCCTCTGAACCGGCTCCCCCCGCCATGCACCCCCACCCCGCCATGCTCCCCCGACCCCGCCATCTGTTTAAGCCTGGACACGATCCATTTTGTCCGTCGAACCGCATCGCACATCCATCACTCATAAGATAGATCATGGGCACCCTGCCACCCTAATATAGATATTGGGGTAGCTTCTCTGTCATCTTCTTCCTTTGCTCCGACAAACTTCTTCTTTCACAAATCAACTGACCCAAATAATACTACTAGTACGTATTAAGTACATTAGGAACGCGAAGAAATGAGTAGTACTACCAACTACAAGATGAACTATAAGACATACTAGTACGTACTGAATAGTTCAAATGATGAGAAAGAATATAACATAGTTCTGCTGGGGGATCCACTAACAAAACAAGTTCTGTCGGGGGCTCAGCACAACACATCCCTGAAATAGAACTATGCGTACAAGATGATCTTCATCTATTGTCTTCGACTCCCATGCACAATGAAACTCATGGCCAGGCTTCTTCAGTTTACTGCACGAAGAATCAATCATGGCTCCTGTCAGGGTCAGCATCGAAGATTGGGAGGAGGACACTAGGCTTTCCTTTTTGAGATCCAAGGGCTGGCCTATAACAAGGCCTATCCGACCCAGGATTTCGTTGTCATTCCTAAAGTCTATAGTAACGAATTTCACTCTTTTGTGCTTGAGGAGGTCCTTCAAATTCTGACACCTAATGTCGGCATGGCATATATGGTAGACCAAGCAGACATTATGTACGCAAACCTGGATCATGGAGGGCTTCTTCTTCTCTTCCTCCTTTAGAAACTTCTCCTTTTCTAGGACTGTGGTGTACTCAACATCTGGCCCAGCTACCCACTCATCCATTGAACTTTCGAACATGTGTTGGAAGCGACCAAGGCATGCTTCCGCCACCGCAGGTCTACTGGTGTAGATGAAGTCGAACTCATCGGCGGTGATGATTTTAATCTTGAACTCACCGCCAAGCAGGGAAATTTGTGAGGCCATGGATTTTGGAGGAGGGTTAGGAGAAGTGGAACTACTGTAATGTGAAAGGACGGGACGACTAGGAGCGAAATGTTGTAAGGTAAAAGATGGGGATGAGTAGGAGCGAACTGCTAGCGGATTTCCGATTGTAAAAATGTTGAGTAAGATGTGGAAACGGCATTGGTTACTGGCTTTCCCCACAAGATAAATGGATTCATGCTTCCACAGAGTTCTCGAGTACTATGGGGGACCCACTAGATGTCATGTGTACTAATAGTAGACCAACTAGTAGACCTGATGGTATAGCGTCCGCATGTTTGCATGCCATGCTGGCGTGTTCATGCAACTTTGACTTAATTGCATCAAGCATTGATGACCCACAAGTATAGGGGACTAATCATAGTACTTTCGATAAGTAAGAGTGTTGAACCCAATGAGGAGCAGAAGGAAATGACAAGCGGTTTTCAACAAGGTAATGTCTGCAAGCACTGAAATTATAAGTAACGAGTAGTTTGATAGCAAGATAATTTGTAACGAGCGACTAACATCAATGGTAAAAAAAAGTGCAGCAATGTAGCCCAATCCTTTGGAGGCATAGGACACGCCAAAACAGTCTCTTATGATAAGCAAAGTGTTCTTGAGGGCACACGGGAATTTCACCTAGTCACTCTCATCATGTTGGTTTGATTTGTGTTCTCTACTTTGATAATTTGATATGTGGGTGGACCGGTGCTTAGGTTCTGTTCTTACTTGAACAAACCTCCTACTTATGATAACCCCCTCGCAAGCATCCGAAACTACGAGAAAAGTTTTAAGAATAAATCTAACCATAGCTTTAAACTTTTGGATCCAAATCAGTCCCTTACAGAATAGCGCATAGACTAGGGTTTAAGCTTCTGTCACTCTCGCAACCCATCATCTAATAACTAATCCACAATGCATTCCCTTAGGCCCAAATATGGTGGAGTTTCATGTAGTAGACATTCACATGACACCATTAAGGGAATCACAACATACATACCGTCAAAATATCGAACACATATAAAATTCACATGATTGCTTGCAACAAGATTTCTCCCATGACCTCAAGAACAAAAGTAACTACTCACAAATGATAATCATGCTCAAGATCAGAGGGGTATTAAATAGCATAATGGATCTGAACATATAATATTCCACCAAATAAACCATATAGTAATCAACTACAAGATGTAATCAACACT
Organism: Aegilops speltoides; assembly: GCA_021437245.1. Taxonomy (NCBI): domain Eukaryota; kingdom Viridiplantae; phylum Streptophyta; class Magnoliopsida; order Poales; family Poaceae; genus Aegilops; species Aegilops speltoides. Next base: position 240,163,736 of record CM038142.1, read on the forward strand.
ACTAGTCACCCACAAGCACCAATCTATAGTTCCGGTACAAAGATTGAACACAAGAGATGAACTAGGTTTTGAGAGGACATGGTGTTGTTGAAGATGTTGATGGAGATTTCCCTCCCCAAGATGGGAGAGTTGTTGGTGACGATGATGACGATGATTTCCCCCCTCCGGGAGGGAAGTTCCCTCGGCGGAATCGCTCCACCGGTGGGAAAAAGTGCTCCTGCCCAAGTTCCGCCTCGAGACGGCGGCGCTCCGTCCCTAAAGTCCTCTCTTTATTTTTTTTCTAGGTCAAAATGACTTATATACCAGAAGATGGGCACCGGAGGTGGGCTCGGCTGAGCACAACCCACCAGGGCACACCTGGGGGTCTGGCGCACCCTGGTATCTTGTGCTCACCAGGTGGCCCCCTCTGGTATTTATTTGCTCCCTTATTTCTTATTTATTCCATAAAAATCCCTCGTGAAGTTTTAGCTCATTTGGAGTTGTGCAGAATAGGTGGCCTGGCGTAGCCTTTTCAGGTTCAGATTTCCAGCTGCCGGAATTCTCCCTCTTTGTGTGAACCTTGCATATTATGAGACAAAAGGCATTAGAATTACTCCAAAAAGCATTATTATGCACAAAAATATTATAAATAATAGTAGGTAAACATGATGCAAAATGGACGTATCAACTCCCCCAAGCTTAGACCTCGCTTGTCCTCAAGCGAAAACCGAAATCGCAAAACATGTCCACATGCTTAGAGAGAGAGAGGTGTCGATAAAAACAAAATACAGACATAGAAGGATCATGTAAATTATTATAACAGAAACAACTTTAACATAAAACTTTTATCATAGACCTCTCATGAACAAGTAACAATTCATCACAACATCGAAGTAGCATAAACTCTATCAAAAACCAACAAACTATGTTCTCAGTCAACTTTGCAACTACAATTCATCATCTTTTCAGGAAGGGTCGCGTATCGGAGCCTTTTTGGCAACTCCACATACTAAACCATCATATAGTCTTCTATGATTGCTAACACTCACCGCATACACATGAGGAAAACATTTCAACTGGACACATAGAAAGATAGGGGCTTATAGTTTTGCCTCCTAGCATACTCACCTCGAGGGTGATGTTAACAATAATAACTCATGCTACCCATATCCAACTAGATATATGTGCCTAGATCTTTCCTCACCACATGATGCTTGTCAAAAGAGAAAAATAGAAAGGAATAGAGAGAAAAACTTTGACTCTTGCATGAAAGTAAACACATAAAAGTAAAAGATAGGCCCTTTGCAGAGGGAAGCAGAGGTTGCCATGTGCTTTTTGTTTGTATGCTCAATCCCTTAGTGCAAAAGAACGTCATGTTATATTGCCCCTTGTGATAGCAACCTTTATTACTCATTTTGTCACTTCTATTCTTCGCCATCACAAGTTCGTACAATGCTCAATTTACTCTTACACTAAATGATCTAACACTTTTAGAAGCATTTTTATTGCCTTATTGCACCAATGAGAACTTACTTGAAGGATCTTACTCAATCCTTAGGTAGGTATGGTGGACTCTTGAAAATAAGATTTGGGTTTAAGGTTTTTGGATGCACAAGTAGTATCTCTACCTGGTGCGGAATTTTTGGCTAGCAAAGATGGGGGGCATGAAGGAAATATGCCCTAGAGGCAATAATAAAGTTATTATTTATTTCCTCATATCATGATAAATGTTTATTATTCATGCTAGAATTGTATTAACCGGAAACATGATACATGTGTGAATACATAGACAAACATAACGTCACTAGTATGCCTCTACTTGACTAGCTCATTAGTCAAAGATGGTTATCTTTCCTAACCATAGACATGTGTTGTCATTTGATTAACGGGATCACATCATTAGGAGAATGATGTGATTGACATGACCCATTCCGTTAGCCTAGCACTTGATCGTTTAGTATATTGCTATTGCTTTCTTCATGACTTATACATGTTCCTGTAACTATGAGAGTATGCAACTCCGTTTACGGAGGAACACTTTGTGTGCTACCAAACGTCTAACGTAATGGGTGATTATAAAGGAGCTCTGAGTGTCTCCAAAGGTACATGTTGGGTTGGCGTATTTCGAGATTAGGTTTTGTCACTCCGATTATCGGCGAGGTATCTCTGGGCCCTCTCGGTAATGCACGTCACTATAAGCCTTGCAAGCAATGTAGATAATGAGTTAGTTACGGAATGATGCATTATGTAACGAGTAAAGAGACTTGCCGGTAACGAGATTGAACTAGGTATTGGATACCGACGATCGAATCTCGGGCAAAGTAACATACCGATGACAAAGGGAACAACGTATGTTGTTATGCGGTTTGACCAATAAAGATCTTCGTAGAATATGTAGGAGCCAATATGAGCATCCAGGACCCACTATTGGTTATTGACCGAGAATAGTTCTAGGTCATGTCTACATAGTTCTCGAACCCGTAGGGTCCGCACGCTTAACGTTACGATGACAGTTTTATTATGAGTTTATAAGTTTTGATGTACCGAAGGTTGATCGGAGTCCCGGATGTGATCACGGACATGACGAGGAGTCTCAAAATGTTCGAGACATAAAGATTGATATATTGGACGACTATATTCGGACACCGGAAGTGTTCCGGGTGTTTTCGGAGAAAACGGAGTCTTGGAGGTTACCGAACCCCGGAGAAGTAATGGGCCTTATGGGCTTTAGTGGAGAGAGAGGGCAGCCAGGATGGGCGCGCGCCCTCCCCTCTGGTCCGAATTGGACTAGGAGAGGCGGCGCCCCCTCTTCCCTCCTCTCCCCTTCCTTTCCCCCTCCTAGTAGGAGTAAGAGGGAGTCCTACTCCTACTAGGAGGAGGACTCCTCCTCCTTGGCGCGCCCCTAGGGTCGGCCGACCTCCCCCCTTGCTCCTTTATATACGGGGGCAAGGGGGCACCCTAGGACACACAAGTTGATCTTCGTGATCGTTCTTTAGCCGTGTGAGGTGTCCCCTCCACCATATTCCACCTCGGTCATATCGTTGCGATGCTTAGGCGAAGCCCTGCGTCGGTAAAACATCATCATCATCACCACGCCGTCGTGCTGACAGAACTCATCCCCGACACCCTGCTGGATCGGAGTCCGGCAATCGTCATCGAGCTGAACGTGTGCTGAACTCGGAGGTGCCATACGTTCGGTACTTGGATCGGTCGGATCGTGAAGACGTACGACTACATCAACCGCGTTGTCATAACGCTTCCGCTTACGGTCTACAAGGGTACATGGACAACACTCTCCCCTCTCGTTGCTATGCATCACCATGATCTTGCGTGTGCATAGGAATTTTTTTTAAATTACTACGTTCCCCAACAGTTGCATCCGAGCCAGGTTTTATGCGTAGATGTCATATGCACGAGTAGAACACAAGTGAGTTGTGGGCGATACAAGTCGTACTACTTACCAGCATGTCATACTTTGGTTCAGCGGTATTGTGAGATGAAGCGGCCCGGACCGACATTACGCGTACGCTTACGCGAGACTGGTTTCACCGTTACGAGCACTCGTGCTTAAAGGTGACTGGCGGGTGTCTGTCTCTCTCACTTTAGTTGAACCGAGTGTGGCTATGCCCGGTCCTTGCGAAGGTTAAAACATCACTAACTTGACAAACTATCGTTGTGGTTTTGATGCGTAGGTAAGAACGGTTCTTGCTAAGCCCATAGCAGCCACGTAAAATTTGCAACAACAAAGTAGAGGACGTCTAACTTGTTTTTGCAGGGCATGTTGTGATGTGATATGGTCAAGACGTGATGCTATATTTTATTGTATGAGATGATCATGTTTTGTAACCAAAGTTATCGGCAACTGGCAGGAGCCATATGGTTGTCGCTTTATTGTATGAAATGCAAATGCCCTGTAATTGCTTTACTTTATCACTAAGCGGTAGCGATAGTCGTAGAAGCAATACATGGCGTAACGACAACGATGCTATGATGGAGATCAAGGTGTCTCGCCGGTGACGATGGTGATCATGACGGTGCTTCAAAGATGGAGATCACAAGCACAAGATGATGATGGCCATATCATATCACTTATATTGATTGCATGTGATGTTTATCCTTTATGCATCTTATCTTGCTTTGTTTGACGGTAGCATTTTAAGATGATCTCTCACTAAAATTATCAAGAAGTGTTCTCCCTGAGTATGCACCGTTGCGAAAGTTCTTCATGCTGAGACACCACGTGACGATCGGGTGTGATAGGCTCTACGTTCAAATACAACAGGTGCAAAACAGTTGCACACGCGGAATACTTAGCTTAAACTTGACGAGCCTAGCATATAATAGATATGGCCTCGGAACACGGAGACCGAAAGGTTGAACATGAATCATATAGTAGATATGATCAACATAGTGATGTTCACCATTGAAACTACTCCATCTCACGTGACGATCGGACATGGTTTAGTTGATTTGGATCACGTGATCACTTAGATGACTAGAGAGATGTCTGTCTAAGTGGGAGTTCTTAAGTATTATGATTAATTGAACTTAAATTTATCATGAACTTAGTACCTGATAGTATTTTTCTTGTCTATGTTTGTTGTAGATAGATGGCTCGTCTTTGTTGTTCCGTTGCATTTTAATGCGTTCCTTGAAAAGCAAAGTTGAAAGATGATGGTAGCAATTACACGGATGGGTCCGTAACTGAGATTATCCTCATTGTTGCATAGAAGAATTACATCCTGGAAGCACCGCTGGGTGCCGAACTGCTCTTGATGCAACCGACGGCGGCGTTAAGAAAGTGCAGCGAGCAAAGTTGATGACTACTCGATAGTTCGATGTGCCATGCTTTACGGCTTAGAACCGGGTCTTCAACGGCGTTTTGAGCGTCATGGAGCATATGAGATGTTCCAGAGTTGAAGTTAATATTTCAAGCAAATGCCCGGATTGAGAGATATGAAGTCTCCAATAAGTTCTATAGCTGCAAGATGGAGGATAATAGTTACGTCGGTGAACACATACTCAAAATGTGCGGGTATAATAATCACTTGATTCAACTGGGAGTTAATCTTCACGATGATAGTGTCATTGATGAAATTCTTCAATCACGCCACCAAGCTACAAGAGCTGCGTGATGAACTATAATATGCAAGGGATGGACAAGACTATTCGAGCTCTTCGCAATGCTAAAAGCAGCGGAGGTAGAAATCAAGAAGGAGCATCAAGTGTTGATGGTCAACAAGACCACCGATTACAAGAAAATGGGCAAAGGGAAGAAGAAAGGAACTTCAAGAAGAACAGCAAACAAGTTGCTGCTCAAGAGAAGAAACCCAAGTTTGGACCTAAGCACGAGGCCGAGTGCTTCTCTGCAAGCGGTCGGACCTTTGGAAGCGGAACTGCCCCAAGTATTTGGCGGATAAGTAGGATGGCAAAGTGAACAAAGGTATATGTGATATACATGTTATTGATGTGTACCTTACTAATACTCGTAGTAGTACACGGTATTTGATCTTGGTTACATTGCTAATATTTGCAACTTGAAGCAGGGACTATGGATTAGCGAAGATTGGCTAAGGACGAGGTGACGATCTTGCGTGGGAAATGGTTCCAAAGTCGATGTGATCGCGGTCGGCACGCTACCTCTACATCTACCATCGGGATTAGTTTTAGACCTAAATAATTGTTATTTGGTGCGAGCGTTGAGCATGAACATTATATATGGATCTTGTTTGATGCGAGATGGTTATTCATTTAAATCAGAGAATAATGGTTGTTCTATTTATATGAGTAATATCTTTTATGGTCATGCACCCTTGAAGAGTGGTCTATTTTTATTAAATCTCGATAGTAGTGATACACATATTCATAGTGTTGAAGCCAAAAGATGCAGAGTTGATAATGATAGTGCAACTTATTTGTGGCACTGCCGTTTAGGTCATATCGGTATAAAGCGCATGAAGAAACTCCATACTATGGACTTTTGGAATCACTTGATTATGAATCACTTGGTACTTGCGAACCGTGCCTCATGGGCAAAATGACTAAAACGCCGTTCTCCGGAACTATGGAGCGAGCAACTGATTTGTTGGAAATCATACATACTGATATTTGTGGTCCAATGAATGTTGAGGCTCGCGGCGGGTATCGTTATTTTCTCACCTTCACAGATGATTTGAGCAGATATGGGTATATCTACTTAATGAAACACAAATTTGAAACATTTGAAAAGTTCAAAGAATATCAGAGTGAAGTGGAAAATCATCGTAACGAGAAAATAAAATTTCTACGATCCGATCGTGGAGGAGAATATTTGAGTTACGAGTTTGGTTTACATATGAAACAATGCGGAATAGTTTCGCAACTCACGCCACCTGGAACACCACAACGAAATGGTGTGTCGAGCGTCGTGTCGTGCTTTACTAGATATGGTGCGATCTATGATGTCTCTTACTGATTTACCGCTATTGCTTTGGGGATATGCTTTAGAGACGGCCGCATTCACGTTAAATAGGGCACCATCAAAATCCGTTGAGACGACGCCTCATGAACTATGGTTTGGCAAGAAACCAAAGTTGTCGTTTTTTAAAGTTTGGGGCTGCGATGCTTATGTGAAGAAACTTCAACCAGATAAGCTCGAACCAAAATCGAATGTGTCTTCATAGGATACCCAAAAGAGACTGTTGGGTACACCTTCTATCACAGATCCGAGGCAAGATTTTTGTTGCTAAATTCGGATCCTTTCTAGAGAAGGACTTTCTCTCGAAAGAAGTGAGTGGGAGGAAAGTAGAACTTGATGAGGTAATCTGTACTGCTCCCTTATTGGAAAGTAGTTCATCACAAGAACCGCCTTCTGTGACAACTACACCAATTGGTGAGGAAGCTAATGATATTGATCATGAAACTTCAGATCAAGTTTCTACTGAACCTCGTAGGTCTACCAGAGTAAGATCCGCACTAGAGTGGTACGGTAATCCTATTATGGAAGTCATGTTACTTGACCATGACGAACCTACGAACTATGAGGAAGTGATGATGAGCCCAGATTCCGCAAAATGGCTGGAAGCCATGAGATCTGAGATGGGATCCATGTATGAGAACAAAGTATGGACTTTGGTTGACTTGCCCGATGATCGGCAAGCCATTGAGAATAAATGGATCTTTAAGAAGTAGACTGACGCTGATGGTAATGTAACTGTCTATAAAGCTCGACTTGTTGCGAAAGGTTTTCGACAAGTTCAAGGGGTTGACTACGATGAGACTTTCTCACCCGTAGCGATGCTTAAGTTTGTCCGAATCATGTTAGTAATTGCCGCATTTTATGATTATGAAATTTGGCAAATGGATGTCAAAACTGCATTCTTGAATGGATTTCTGGAAGAAGAGTTGTATATGATGGAACCAGAAGGTTTTGTTGATCCAAAAGGTGCTAACAAAGTGTGCAATCTCCAGCGATCCATTTATGGACTGGTGCAAGCATCTCGGAGTTGGAATAAACGCTTTGATAGTGTGATCAAAGCATATGGTTTTATACAGACTTTTGGAGAAGCCTGTATTTACAAGAAAGTGAGTGGGAGCTCTGTAGCATTTCTGATATTATATGTAGATGACATATTTTTAATTGGAAATGATATAGAATTTCTGGATAGCATAAAGGGATACTTGAATAAAAGTTTTTCTATGAAAGACCTCGGTGAAGCTGCTTACATATTGGGTATCAAGATTTATAGAGATAGATCAAGACGCTTAATAGGACTTTCACAAAGCACATACCTTGAAAAAGTTTTGAAAAAGTTCAAAATGGATCAGGCAAAGAAAGGGTTCTTGCCCGTACTACAAGGTGTGAAGTTGAGTCAGACTCAATGCCCGACCACAGTAGAAGATAGAGAGAAAATAAAAGATGTTCCCTATGCTTCAGCCATAGGCTCTATCATGTATGCAATGATGTGTACCAGAACTGACGTGTGCTTAGCAATAAGCTTGGCAGGAAGGTACCAAAGTAATCCAGGAGTGCATAATTATTTCTAGGATTTTATGAATGGTTTAATATTTATTTTAAACCAGAACAGAAAAACAGAAATTAGAAAATGTAACAGAAATAAAAGAGAGAGAGAGAGAGAGAGAGAGAGGAGTTACCTGGGCTTACCTGACGCCCCAACCATCCCACCACTGTAGCAGCCCAGTTGAGCAAAGCCAACCCAGCCCACCAGGGGCAGCACTGTCTTCTTCCTCTTGCTCAGAGGAGAAGCAGTTGCGTGCCCGCGCGCACGCGAGCCGCGCCAGCTCCTCCCTGCCTGCCTCACGCCCCTGGGGTCTTCCCCTAGCGCCACGGAGACAGCCACGAGCCCCTCGGCCTGTCCTTCAAGCTCTCCCCCTCCTCTGACTCTCTCCCTCACCTCTGCACCTCGGACCCGAACACGTCCGTCACTGCCGCTCACTGCCACCGCGCTCACCGCCCGTCCCTCGACCAACCACTGTGTTCATCAGCTCCGCCTCATTGTCTGCATCATCCCGGATGAGACACGCATCCTTGGGCGCTCTACAACGTTGCCACCATCGTCGTCTTCGTCCTCGGCCACCACGGTTCGTCGCCGTCGATATGCCTTGACCCAAGGGCCCCTGAGCCCACTGACCTTCCCAACAGACTCGCGGTGAGCCCCCGTTGTCGACCGCGTCCCCTAGCTAGCTTAGCCGCCGGAGTCGAGAGCTCCCGAACTCCGCCAATGTCGCCGTCGCGGCCCCAGCTGCTTCCGCTCACATTCGAGCGTGTCATCGCACTCACAGTGCTCCTAGGAGTCGAGAATGCCCACCAACTCTTCCTCCCGTACACCACAACACCGTCCCGACCAACTCCGTCCGGGCGCCGCCGTGGATGTGCTCGTTGCCGCCATCTTCGGCGACTACGTGACCAACTAGTGGCACCGTTGGACGCGGCACATCCCCAGGGTCCCGTAGAACCCACCCGCGCGACGAATGGTCGCCAGAACAGAGATTCCACCGTGCCTCCGCCGTCAGTTGAGGTATCTGGTGGCCTAACCCCGGCCGGCTGACATGTCAAATATGGCGAAAACTAATTAGGTCACTAACTACCCTACCTAGTCACTGACCTATGGGCCCATGCACTAACTAACTTCAGTTAAGTTTAGTTAAACCAGTTTAATGCCTGTGTCACTGACATGCGGGGCCCACTTTGAGATTTGACTTGGACCGACCCAGTTGACGTCACCCTTACGTAGTGCTGCCGCAGTAAGTCATTTTCTGGATTAAAACAATTCAGGAAATTTCAGAAATGCTATAAACTTCTAAAATTCATAGAAATTCAACCAAAACTCCAAATGAAATAATTTATATATGAAAAATGATCAGAAAAATCCAATCTATCCATCTGTACCATTTTCATGCATGATAGAACAACTTATAGCTACTGTTTAGGACAAATCATGTAAATGTCATTTGAATATCCACATATGGGATTTGAATTTGAATCAACATATTCAAACCAACTCCATTTAACTTGCTGCTAGTTGAATTAGCTCAAACCACAACATATTGCCATATCACATTCATGCATCATATTGTGCATTGCATTGATTGTGTTCTTCCTTGTTTGCCGGTATTTGTCCCCTCTCAGTAGACGACGTTCCGACGATGAGTTCGATGACACCTATGAAGAACTGTATCATGTTCAGGAGTGCCAGGCATGCAAAACCCCCTTGTTCATTCTGATACAATCCCAGTCCCTCGCTCCTGCTCTCTTTTACTGCATTAGGACAACAACGTTTCAACTGTTATGTGCTGCGGTAGTTGAACTCCTTTCCTCTACATGACCTGTCATTGCCACAGTAAATAGATGAAACCCACTAGCATGAGTAGGAGTTGTTTGATCCCTGATGTGCCTACTCATTCATGCTTGTTTGTCATGCCTTCTATTGCTTAGAGTTGTGTCAGGTCTGATTCATCGGGGATGAATTGGAAAGATGTGAACATGTCCTACTGTTGAGAGCTAAGTGTGTGAACACGATTTGGTAAAGGTAGCGGTGAGAGGCCATGTAGGAGTACATGGTGGGTTGTCTCATTGAAACCATCCTTAGGAACTGAGTTATGTGTTTGTGATCCATGAACAGTTACTATCACACATTGGGCTCCGGACACTCCAAGCTCTCTCGACTTATTAATCAACAGGATCTCTGTCCAGGAGTTGCAACTAGTTTCTGGTGTTTGTATGTAGTGTTAGTAGTCTACCAAGTGGCACCCTGTAGAGGTGGGCTTGGGACAGACTAGGCATAGTGGCACGGTGTACCAAGTGGCACCCAGATGGTGGGCTTGGGAACCCTGCTCACATCGTGCAGGGCCGTGGCGACACCTGGCGGATCTCCTTGCGGATGGAACCCGAATAGGCGATAAACCTGGACGAGAGACTTGTGTGGTTAGTCAGGTCATGGCCGACACCCTCGCCAGGCTTCCACTTGAAGGTTGTCGAGATACATGACGTGTACATGGCGGTAAGTGGTGAGAGCGTGTGTGAAGAAGTACACCCCTGCAGGGTTAATATGATCTATTCGAATAGCCGTGTCCGCGGAAAAGGACTTCTGGGTTGCATGTACAGTTCATAGACAAGTGAAAGTGGATACTCTAAAATACGCAAGATAAGCGTGAGTGCTATGGATGGCGTTCTCATAGGGAGATGGGAGGATCCATGGTGGTGTACTGATATGGTGAATATGTGGACTTGTGTGCGCCACCTCAAAAGAGTTACATGCAGTCATAGTTCAGGATAGCCACCGAGTCAAAGCTGGCTTGTTGCAGTTAAACCCCACCAACCCTTTGTTGATAATGATGCATATGTAGTTAGTTCTGACGTAAGTCTTGCTGGGTACATTTGTACTCACTTTTGCCTATTTTATGTTTTTGCAGAGAGACTTCAGTCTCGCTAGTAGTTCCATGTGAACTTCCACTTGAATTCAGCCCAAACACCAGCCGGCACCACGTCGCTGAACAAAAAACACAACAACTCGGGGATACACACACGACCTGCGGTATGACTTGAAGAATAGAGCAGGCCAGACCAGATCGATCTATGGATCGCGGGGGTGCGCCCCAATGCGTAGCAACGACCACCACACCGGTTATAACAAATATACAACTGTCCGGGCCGAATACCGCGGACCGGCTCCATTTGAGCTGCGTCGCGACGTAGCCAGACACAGAGGCGCCACACACCCCCTATGCTTCACCGATGAAGTAATGGAACATGAAATCCCAGAATGGTTCAAACCCGTAAACATTGAATCATATGATGGAACAACAGACCCCGTGGTATGTATCGAGGACTTCCTTCTCCATATACATATGGCCCGCGGTGATGATCTCCATGCCATCAAGTACCTCCCGCTGAAACTAAAGGGACCAGCTAGGCACTGGTTGAACAGTCTACCCAAAAACTCCATTGGCAGTTGGGAGAACTTGGAAGATGCATTCCTTGACAACTTCCAGGGCACTTACGTCCGACCTCCGGATGCCGATGACTTAAGTCATATAATCCAACAACCAGAAGAGTCAGCCAGGAAATTATGGACTCGGTTTTAACTAAAACGAACCAAATCGTCGACTGTCCGGATGCCGAAGCCCTACCGGCCATTAAGCATAACATCCGCGACGAGTGGCTTGCCCAACACCTCGGCCAAGAGAAGTCGAAGTCCATGGCAGCCCTTATGATGCTCATGACCCGCTTTTCTGTGGGCGAGGATAGCTGGCTAGCTCGTAGCAACATCACCTCAAGTAAACATGGCACTTCTGAAGCAAGAGATAGCAACGGCAAGCCACGACGCAATAGACACAAGCGTCGAAATAATGGCGATAATGCCGAAGACGCGGCCGTCAATGTCGGATTCAGTGGTTCTAAGTCCGGTCAGCGGAAAAAGCCATTTAAAAGAAACAATCCGGGCCCGTCCAGTCTGGACCGCATACTCGATCATCCATGTCAAATCCACAGCACCCCCGATAAACCAACCAATCACACCAACAGAGAGTGTTGGGTCTTTAAACATGCCAGCAAGTTAAATGTTGAAAACAAGTATAAGGGATCGCAAAGTGACGACGACGAGGAACCCCGGCCGCCGAACACAGCGGGACAGAAGAAGTTTCCTTCCCCAAGTGAAAACGGTGAATATGATATATGCTACCCATATCCCCAAAAGGGAGCGGAAGCGCGCACTAAGGGACGTCTATGTGATGGAGGAAGTCGCCCCAAAATACATCCCGTGGTCCATCCGACCAGTATCCATCATGGCGGTTCAGCCGCACTGGTGCTTGACCCTATCATTGAAGGATTCCACTGTTAGAAATATGCCCTAGAGGCAATAATAAAATGGTTATTATTATATTTCTTTGTTCATGATAATTGTCTATTATTCATGCTATAACTGTGTTATCCGCAAATCGTAATACATGTGTGAATACATAGACCACAACAAGTCCCTAGTGAGCCTCTCGTTGACTAGCTCGTTGATCAACAGATAGTCATGGTTTCCTCACTATTGACATTGGATGTCATTGGTAACGGGATCACATCATTAGGAGAATGATGTGATGGATAAGACCCAATCCTAAGAATAGCACGTTTGTTTCGCTAGAGCTTTTCCAAATGTCAAGTATCATTTCCTTAGACCATGAGATTGTTCAACTCCCGGATACCGTAGGAGTGCTTTGGGTGTGCCGAACGTCAAAACGTGACTGGGTGACTATAAAGGTGCACTATGGGTATCTTCGAAAGTGTCTGTTGGGTTGGCACGAATCGAGACTGGGATTTGTCACTCCATATGACGGAGAGGTATCTCTGGGCCCACTCGCTAATGCATTCTCATAATGAGCTCAATGTGACCAAGTGTTTGGTCACGGGATCATGCATTACTGTACGAGTAAAGTGACTTGCCGGTAACGAGATTAAACGAGGTATTGGGATACCGACGATCGAATCTCGGGCAAGTAACATACTGATTGACAAAGGGAATTGTATACGAGATTGATTGAATCCTCGACATCGTGGTTCATCCGATGAGATCATCGAGGAGCATGTGGGAGCCAACATGGGTATCCAGATCCTGCTGTTGGTTATTGACTGGAGAGGCGTCTCGGTCATGTCTGCATGTCTCCCGAACCCGTAGGTTCTACACACTTAAGGTTCGGTGACGCTAGGGTTGAAGAGATATTAGTATGCGGTGACCCGAAAGTTGTTCAGAGTCCCAGATGAGATCCTGGACGTCACGAGGAGTTCCGGAATGGTCCGAAGGTAAAGATTCATATATAGGAAGTCAAGTTTCGGCCATCGGGAAAGTTTTGGGGGTCACCGGTATTGTACCGGGACCACCGGAAGGGTCCCAGTGGTCCACCGGGTGGGACCACCTATCCCGGAGGCCCCCATGGGCTGAAGTGGGGAGGGGAACCAACCCCTGCTGGGCTGGTGCGCCCCCCTAGGGCCTCCTCCTACGCCTAGGGCAGGAAACCCTAGGGGTGGGGGGCGCCCCCCTTGGCTTGGGGGGCAAGCCACACCTTGGCCGCCGCCCTCCCTTGGAGATCCCATCTCCTAGGGCCGGCGCCCCGCCCAGGGGGCCTATATAAAGAGGGGGGAGGGAGGGGAGCTGCACCCCAAGTCTCTGGTGCCTCCCTCTCCCCTGCAACACCTCTCCCTCTCGCAAGTGCTTGGCGAAGCCCTACCGAGATCGCTGTTGCATCCACCACCACGCCATCGTGCTGCTGGATCTGCATCAACCTCTCCTTCCCCCTTGCTGGATCAAGAAGGAGGAGATGTCTTTCCCAACCGTACGTGTGTTGAACGCGGAGGTGCCGTCCGTTCGGCGCTAGTATCTCCGGTGATTTGGATCATGACGAGTACGACTCCCTCAACCCCGTTCTCTTGAACGCTTCCGCACGCGATCTTCAAGGGTATGTAGATGCACTCCTCTCTCTCGTTGCTAGATGACTCCATAGATTGATCTTGGTGAAGCGTAGAATTTTTTTATTTTCTGCAACATTCCCCAACAGTGGAATCAGAGCTAGGTCTATGCGTAGTTACTATGCACGAGTAGAACACCCACTTGTTGTGGGCGTAGATGTTGTCTATTTTCTTGCCACTACTAGTCTTATCTTGCTTCGGCGGCATCGTGGGATGAAGCGGCCCGGACCGACCTTACACGTACGCTTACGTGAGACAGGTTCCACCGACTGACATGCACTAGTTGCATAAGGTGGCTAGCGGGTGTCTGTCTCTCCCACTTTAGTTGGAGCGGATTCGATGAAAAGGGTCCTTATGAATGGTAAATAGAAATTGGCATATCGTTGTGGTTTTACGTAGGTAAGAAACGTTCTTGCTGGAAACCTATAGAAGCCACGTAAAAACTTGCAACAATAATTAGAGGACGTCTAACTTGTTTTTGCAGCATGTGTCGTGTGATGTGATATGGCCAAAGGATGTGATGAATGATATATGTGATGTATGAGATGATCATGTTCTTGTAATAGGAATCACGACTTGCATGTCGATGAGTATGGCAACCGGCAGGAGCCATAGGAGTTGTCTTTATTTTTTTGTATGACCCGCTTTTCATTGAGTAACGCCATATAAATTACTTTACTTTATTGCTAAACGCGTTAGCCATAGAAGTAGAAGTAGTCGTTGGCGTGACAACTTCATGAAGACACGATGATGGAGATCATGATGATGGGGATCATGGTGTCATGCCGGTGACGAAGATGATCATGGCGCGCCGAAGATGGAGAACAAAGGAGCAATATGATATTGGCCATATCATGTCACTATTTGATTGCATGTGATGTTTATCATGTTTTACATCTTATTTTCTTAGAACGACGGTAGCTTAAATAAGATGATCCCTCTTAATAATTTCAAGAAAGTGTTCCCCCTAACTGTGCACCGTTGCGAAGGTTTGTTGTTTCGACGCACCACGTGATGATCGGGTGTGATAGATCCTAACGTTCGAATACAATGGGTGTAAGCCAGATTTACACACGCAATACACTTAGGTTGACTTGACGAGCCTAGCATGTACAGACATGGCCTCGGAACACGGAAGACCGAAAGGTCGACCATGAGTCGTATAGAAGATACGATCAACATGAAGATGTTCACCGATGATGACTAGTCCGTCTCACGTGATGATCGGACATGGCCTAGTTGACTCGGATCATGTTTCACTTAGATGTCTAGAGGGATGTCTGTCTGAGTGGGAGTTCATTAAATAATTTGATTAGATGAACTTAATTATCATGAACTTAGTCTAAAATCCTTTGCAAAATGTCTTGTAGATCAAATGGCCCACGCTCATGTCAACCTCAACTTCAACGCGTTCCAAGAGAAAACCAAGCTGAAAGATGATGGCAGCAACTATACGGACTGGGTCCGGAACCTGAGGATCATCCTCATAGCTGCAAAGAAAGATTATGTCCTAGAAGCACCACTAGGTGAAGCACCCATCCAAGAGAACCAAGACGTTATGAACGCTTGGCAGTCTCGTGCTGATGATTACTCCCTCGTTCAAGCGGCATGCTTTACTGACTTAGAACCGGGGCTCCAAAAGCGTTTTGAGCAACACGGAGCATATGAGATATTCAAGAGCTGAAAATGGTTTTCCAAGCTCATGCCCGGTCGAGAGATATGAAGTCTCCGACAAGTTCTTCATTTGTAAGATGGAGGAAAATAGTTCTCGTCGGTGAGCACATACTCAAGATGTCAGGTTGCACAACCGCTTTGACTCACCGGGAGTTAATCTCCCGGATGACACGATCGTGTGAGAATCCTTTAGTCGCTTCCATCGAGCTACAAGAGCTTTGTGATGAAATTCAATATGCAGGGGATGGAAAAGACCATTCCTGAGGTATATGCAATGCTGAAATCAGCGGAGGTAGAGATCAAAAAGGAACATCAAGTGTTGATGGTGAATAAAACCACTAAGTTCAAGAAAGGCAAGGGTAAGAAGAACTTCAAAAAGGACGGCAAGGGAGTTGCCGCGCCCGGTAAGCCAGTTGCCGGGAAGAAGTCAAAGAATGGACCCAAGCCTGAAAATGAGTGCTTTTATTGCAAGGGAAATGGTCACTGGAAGCGGAACTGCCCCAAGTACTTAGCGGACAAGAAGGCCGGCAACACCAAAGGTATATATGATATACATGTTATTGATGTGTACCTTACCAGCACTCGTAGTAGCTCCTGGGTATTTGACACCGGTGCGGTTGCTCATATTTGTTACTCAAAGCAGGAGTTGCGGAATAAGCGGAGACTGGCGAAGGACGAGGTGACGATGCGCGTCGTGAATGGTTCCAAGGTCGATGTGATTGCCATCGGCACGCTACCTCTACATTTACCTACGGGATTAGTTTTAAACCTCAATAATTGTTATTTAGTGACAGCTTTGAGCATGAACATTGTATCTGGATCTCGTTTAATGCGATATGGCTACTCATTTAAATCCGAGAATAATGGTTGTTCTATTTATATGAGAGATATGTTTTATGGTCATGCCCCGCTGGTCAATGGTTTATTCTTAATGAATCTCGAACGTGATGTTACACATATTCATAGTGTGAATACCAAAAAATATAAAGTTGATAACGATAGTCCCACATACTTGTGGCACTTTCGCCTTGGTCACATTGGTGTCAAGCGCATGAAGAAGCTCCATGCTGATGGACATTTAGAGTCTCTAGATTATGAATCATTTGACACATGCGAACCATGCCTCATGGGCAAAATGACCAAGACTCCATTCTCCGAAACAATAGAGCGAGCAACCAACTTATTGGAAATTATACATACTGATGTGTGCGGTCCAATGAGCGTTGAGGCTCGTGGAGGATATCATTATGTTCTCACTCTCACTGATGACTTGAGTAGATATGGGTATGTCTACTTGATGAAACACAAGTCTGAGACCTTTGAAAAGTTCAAGGAATTTCAGAATGAGGTAGAGAATCAACGTGACCAAAAGATAAAGTTCTTACGATCAGGTCGTGGGGGAGAATATTTAAGTCACGAATTTGGTACGCACTTAAGGAAATGTGGAATCGTTTCACAACTCATGCCGCCTGGAACACCTCAGCGTAATGGTGTGTCCGAACGTCGTAATCGCACTCTATTGGATATGGTGCAATCTATGATGTCACTTACCGATTTACCGCTATCATTTTGGGGATACGCTCTAGAGACAGATACATTCACTTTAAATAGGGCACCGTCTAAATCCGTTGAGACGAAACCGTATGAATTATGGTTTGGGAAGAAACCTAAGCTATCGTTTCAAAAAGTTTGGGGATGCGATGCTTATGTCAAGAAACTTCAACCTGAAAAGCTCGAACCTAAGTCGGAAAAATGCGTCTTCATAGGATACCCTAAGGAAACCATTGGGTATACCTTCTACTTAAGATCCGAGGGCAAGATCGTTGTGGCCAAGAACGGGTCCTTTCTGGAGAAAGAGTTTCTCTCGAGAGAAGTAAGTGGGAGGAAAGTGGAACTTGATGAAGTACTACCTCTTGAACCGATAAGTAGCGCATCTCAGGAAGATGTTCCTGTGGTGCCTGCACCAACTAGAGGGGAAACTAATGATGATGATCAAGGTACCTCGGATCAAGTTACTACTGAACTTCATAGGTCCATGAGGACACGTTCCACACCAGAGTGGTATGGCAACCCTGTCCTGGAAATCATGTTGTTAGACAACGGTGAACCTTCGAACTTTGAAGAAGCAATGGCGGGCCCAGATTCCAACAAATGGCTTGAAGCCATGCAATCCGAGATAGGATCCATGTATGAAAACGAAGTATGGACTTTGACAGACTTGCCCGATGATCGGCGAGCGATAGAAAACAGATGGATCTTTAAGAAGAAGACGGACGCGGATGGTAATGTTACCATCTATAAAGCTCGACTTGTCGCTAAGAGTTATCGACAAGTTCAAGGGGTTGACTACGATGAGACTTTCTCACCCGTAGCGAAGCTGATGTCCGTCCGAATCATGTTAGCAATTGCCGCATACTATGATTATGAGATATGGCAAATGGACGTCAAAACGGCATTCCTTAACGGCCATCTTAAGGAAGAGCTGTATATGATGCAGCCGGAAGGTTTTGTCGATCCTAAGAATGCTAACAAGGTGTGCAACCTCCAGCGCTCCATCTATGGGCTGGTGCAAGCATCTCGGAGTTGGAACATTCACTTTAATGAAATGATCAAAGCGTTTGGGTTCACGCAGACTTATGGAGAAGCCTGCGTTTACAAGAAGGTGAGTGGGAGCATTTCTCATATTATATGTGGATGACATACTTTTGATGGGAAATGATATAGAACTTTTGGACAGCATTAAGGCCTACTTGAATAAGTGTTTTTCAATGAAGGACCTTGGAGAAGCTGCTTACATATTAGGCATCAAGATTTATAGAGATAGATCGAGACGCCTCATAGGTCTTTCACAAAGCACATACCTTGATAAGATATTGAAGAAGTTCAATATGGATCAGTCCAAGAAGGGGTTCTTGCCTGTGTTGCAAGGTGTAAAATTGAGCTCGGCTCAATGCCCGACCACGGAAGAAGATAGAGAAAAGATGAGTGTCGTCCACTATGCCTCAGCCATAGGGTCTATCATGTATGCCATGACATGTACCAGACCTGATATAAACCTTGCCGTAAGTTTGGTAG
Source organism: Aegilops speltoides (assembly GCA_021437245.1). Classification (NCBI taxonomy): domain Eukaryota; kingdom Viridiplantae; phylum Streptophyta; class Magnoliopsida; order Poales; family Poaceae; genus Aegilops; species Aegilops speltoides. The sequence goes on from CM038142.1 coordinate 240,182,412, forward strand.
GAAGGTACCAAAGTAATCCCGGCATGGAACACTGGACAGCGGTCAAGATCATCCTTAAGTACCTGAAAAGGACTAAGGATATGTGTCTCGTATATGGAGGTGATGAAGAGCTCATCGTAAATGGTTTCGTCAACGCTAGCTTCGACACAGATCTGGATGACTCTAAGTCACAAACAGGATACGTGTATATTTTGAATGGTGGGGCAGTAAGCTGGTGCAGTTGCAAGCACAGCGTCCTGGCGGGATCTGTCGTGGAATAGTCACGTCAGATGTCCTCGTGAAAGGACTTAGTTGTGGATCCATCGCAACTAGGAAGCTTGAAGGGGTTAAATCGGGACAAGGGACACGAGAGAGTTTATACTAGTTTGGCCCCTTATGGTGAAGGTAAGGCCTATGTCTAGTTGAGTTGGTATTGATGTCTCGATGACCAGGGAGCGAGATACGCTATGCCCGGCTCTCGATGAGTTGTTTCTTGCCCTAAGCCGCCAGCAGGTCGTCCCCTTATATACATAGGTTGGCATACAGCAACTTCTCGAGTCCCGCCGCTTATAAACAGTGTCCGGCTCGGTGACTAGTTAAATCTACCTTATGTTACAAGTCATACCATCATGGCGGTTTACTACAACGGGCCTTAAGCCGCTTCTGGGCCTTAAGCCCTTTATTGAATCGCCACCTTCATGCTTGGTCTTGGGCTTTCGCGGGGGAGCGAGCACCTATGGGGGGGGGCCCTTCAGTCCGCAAGGAGCGGGCGCGCCGCAGAGCGATTGAGGCGAATGCAGCGGGAGGCAGGCGATTTTACCCAGCTTCGGAGCTCTCCGGAGAGATAAAACTCCTACTGCTGCTTTGTGTTTGTATTTGCTCTTATCTGAGAGCGTGAGTATGATGTGGTCTCGAATATCCGAGCTGCGGAACCCCTTCTCGTGCGCATGGGCCTCCTTTATAGTCCAAAGAGGGTCACCGACGGTGGCAGCGTAGAGAGGGGGTAGAAAGGTAAAACGCGTGGGTTGGTACAACTGCGTGCAGTGTCCCCTACCTAATTCGACGGCGGGGACAAGAGCATTTAATGCCGTGCGGTCGTTCCACGGTGTAAGGAGCGACCGTTAGGTGTGCCACCGATCGCCACGATGGCTCCTTGTCAGCTCCGCTCGCCACCTCGCCCTTCAGCTGCACAGCCTGCACGCCCGCGTGCTCGAGGAGTGATCCGTGATGACACGTCGTTGGGTGAGCTGGGCGCTTGGTATGATGGCGATTCTGCATGTGCAAGTGCCTTGGCTGGCCTTCGGCAAGCTCCCCTTGCCGGGGTCTTGCTCTTCCGGCAAGCCTCTCTTGCAGGGGCCTTGTTCTTCGGCAAGCTCCTCTTGCCGGGGCTTTCTTCTCAACTAACACTTTGTTCTTGAATGGCGATAGAATAAGAATGACGGAGGGTCTTGGCGGCGGATCTTGGTGGGCCTTGGCAAGCCTTGCCGCTGGTGTCTGCTGTTGCCCATGCACAAGTTCGGGTACTAAGGTACCCCTACTTTAGCTCTACCAGCAGAGCCCCCCGGGCTGGGCCGCCTACAGTGCCAAGCGCTGTTGGGCGAGCCCTGGCAGGCTGAGGCACGCGGCACAGGGCCACGATAAATCGAGACTCCGTACCCTTGCGCGCCCTCCCAGCGGCGCGCGTCGATTCTTGGCGTCGTGGGAGAGATCGTGGGCTATATTTTAATCCGGGAAAGGCATAACGTTCACCTCCCTATTTATAAGCGGAGAAGCGGAACTGTTCCCCACCTTCGCCACTTGCAGTTCCTTCCTCCGAAAGCTCCGCCGCTCCCTCCGCTCCCCAAGTCGAAAAGAGCAGCGCTCTGTCCGCCTTGCCGCCATCACCGCCCGTCGCCGCTTTCCCCCTTCCGCCATGGCTCCGAAGACCGGAAGGCTGCGAAGGCTGCAGTCGGCAGCGGCTGGAGCTCGGCGCTGCGCATAAGCGAGTGCTTTTCCTCCCGAGCTCACCGGGAGGCTGCGGGTGGAGTTTACCTCTTCCAGTCGGCCTTGAGGCAGGCGCATCCAGCGCCGCCGTGCTTTCTGCTGAAGCTTCCAAATCGAAGAAGTGCCCCAGAGGTTACTACTTCTTTCCCGTGTTCTTCTATTGCGGGCTCTGCCCACCTTTTTCCGATTTTCTCTGCGACATCATGAACACCTATGGGTTTCATCTTCTTGACTTCACCCCCAGCGCCGTTCGACAATGGCGGTCTTCGCGACCTCTCTGCGAGAACTTTGTTGGCATCCTCCCCAATGTCGCTCTTTTTAGTCACTATTTCTCTCGGGCGAAAGGGGAGCCACCGCTGGCGGAATCGCTGGACCTCCCGGATGGGCATGAAGGAGGTGTACATGACGGGCGAGCTCCGCAGTAAGTGGGACGAGTGGAGGGCGGAGTGGTGCTGGATCTGTGATGCCAATCCGCTGCTATTCACCAAACTGCGCCAGACCCAAGTGGCGCGTGGCGCCGATTGGAGCGCCCTGTCGCCGGACGACGCTAAGCTGTGGATTGCCACCACTCGAATCCTCCGGCTCAGGCATGCCGGGCTCATAACAGGGGCGGTCGGCGCGGATTTCCTTTAGTCGTGTCGCCCTCTGCAAAGGAGGCCCTTTGGCTGTTTGGCGGCCGGCGGATATCATGAGGCTGCGCCCAGGCCTCCTTCAACATCACCGTTACGGGCTTGCGGGATGTTGAGGAGATGTTCAAGCATGGCGCCAACCATCGAATGGTTCCGGTTGCCGCGAGCGTCGTCCCCTTGTCTGACAGCTCCCATCGCAGCTATGCAATGATGCGGTGCGACTCGCGAGGATAAGTGCAACTTGGATAGAGCCCGGCGTCGAGTCGTGCAGCAATTCGTCGATAACCAGCGGAGGTAGCGATCAACTCCGACGGCGAAGCTCCTCACCAGCGCCACCACCGACAAAGAGATGGCGTACGCCGCCACCGGGGCGAAGAGGCGGCGGCGGCTGCCGCCACTCGGTCGAGTTTGGCTTCACGTTGGATGAGATGGAAGCGGCGAGCGGCAAGTCTTGCCGACCGGGAAGACTTGGCGAAGAAGTCACCGGCGAGGGCGAGCCTGAGGCGAAGCGGCGAGCCCGTCGAGGCACGAGCGGCCAGCCGTCTTCGAGCAGCTTGCGCAAAGCGAGCCCCAGCGCAGCCCCATTCCGACCAAGAAGGCGCCTCCGTCGAGTTGGAGGGATGGCGGAGGAGTAGGCCGACCAGCAGCCGCCGCGCCGTGGGACACGCTCCACAGCAGCAAGAAATCCGTTGCAGGAGGGGTCAGGCAGCGCCGATGGTAGGCGGGGTCTTCCCGGGCCGCCACGCCTGATCCTGCCACAGCCTCCGGCAAACGCCGAAGGGAGCCTACTCCTCCTCCACACCGCGCTGAGATGGTACCGGAGTTCGACCTCTCCGCGCTGAGCTCCGATGACGATGAGGAGGAGGAGGAGGAGGAGTAAGGCTTTCTTCTTACTGCACTTGTCTTTCTTTGTTTTTGTTTATCTCGCGTCTGATCTGCCTCTCCCTAAACCTTGTTCCTTTTCAGGACTCTGTCCGAGAGGGCGGCAAAGAGGGCCAAGATCCCCGTGGTCGACGTCGAGGACGATCCTGCTGTGACGACGGAGGATACGTCCGAGACCACCTTGACGGACCCAATCCCTTCTCCTCGCGGCAGCCCCCAGCATAGCCCCCAGCGTAAGTGCCTAGTTCACTCCCTGTTGTGGGGCGCGCATGTGTGCTTTTCCCTTTGCTGACATCTTGATTGTTGATTTATTTGTGTAGGAGCAGGAGAGGCCCACCACGAGCAACGAAGCCGCCCGGAGGTATCGTCGGCCGACTCATAAGGGCGATTCCCGATATGGGAGCACTCCCGACAAGGGAGGATCTCCGGCAAGGCGGAACAGTGAGCCCCAGTGGTGGAGCCCATGATCCAGAGCCCAGCACCTGGTGACCCTCCTTGTTGGAAACTTTCCCTTGGGTTCTTGATCTTCTTTTCTTCCTTTTGGATATTTGCTTGACTTTTCCTTCCTCTTCTGTCTTGAGATCCCCTCTTGGGGACCCAATGGCGAGGCCACCGATGAGGAGGCGCGCGTGGCAACAGGGGCGGCGCGCGGAGCGAGGAAGAGGCGGTGATGATGAGCCCGCCCGGCGAAGAAGCCGCCAAGGCTCTTGGTGCGAGAGCCGGCGAGGGATTCAGCCTGCACAGACCGAGGACCTTGAGGACGCAGGCGCTGCAGACGACCGCCGACCCTCACTTGGCCAGCGGCAACGCCAGGCTCAGGGAGCCCCAGCCAGCGCTGCTTGATGGCGGTGAGGCGTGTATATCAAGCTTCCCAAGGCGTCGAGCTCGAGGCGCCAATTGAAGAGAGGAGTTTGACGGGAAGTACCGCCTCTGCCGGGCTGGCAAGGTGGTTAGCCACGGCAGCAGCGATGGCGAGTCGGAGGAGGCGATTGCCGGAGCTGGTGTCACTCTACCCGCCCGCAAGCAAAGCTCGAGTCGAGCGCTTCGTCAGCATGGCGAAGTTGACATAGAGAAACATGCGCAAAACTCGGGACCGCAACGAGAGCCCTCCGGTCCATTGCGAGAGGAGAGGGCGCAGCTTGGCGAGCAAAGGAGGCATTCATCTGGAGAAAGTTGAAGCCGAGGAGCAGCAGAGGCTCGCCGCCGAGGAGATGTCCAGCGGGAAGGCGAAATGACACGAAAAAGCTAATCCAGACAGCCACGAGGAGGAGCTCGAGGCACGAGCGATCACTTGGCGAGGCGCTCAAGGAGGCAAGGGCCTTGACCCGCCGCCGAGGCCGCCAAGAAGGGGTTGGAGGAGAGAGTGGGCATGTTGGGCGGATATGGGAAAGAAGAATGAAGAGCTTGCAGCGCTCCAGTGGCGAAAGGATGCACTTGCCCATGGCGGTCTGCAGCTCAACTTACCGAGAGGATCAAGGAGCTGAACGCCGCCAAGGACTCGAGTCTTGATCTGGGCTGAAGCTGACCACCTCGGCGGAGGCGTTGGGCGCCGCCAAGAAGCGAAGATGACTTGAGGGAGGAGCTCAAGAGGCAGCAGGCTGGCGACGAGGGCAGCCGAGACCAGAACACCTTCAAGACCACGGTGGAGCTCGGGCCGGAGGGCCTCGTCAACATCGCTGCATCCATTGGCGAGGAGTGGCGGGCTGGACTTGGCGGGCTTGGTACCCCATTGAGGAAAATCTCAGCCAGTGCCAAGCTCACGCTTTTCTTCAAGGGTGTGGTGAAGGCTCTCCAGCAGCTCAGGAAAGGATCCGAAGCAGCTGGCCAACGAATCATGTGATCTGCACAAGGTCTGGAGAAGGTGTTGGTGAAGATACTCTTCATAACCGAGCATCGACCTCACCCGTGTCACCAAGAAGCTGCGGCGGTGCCGATCTTGAAGAGCTCAAAGCGTCGTCGCACCCATTGTGGACAAGATCAACGAAGTTAGGAGGGTCGACGGCAATGCGTGTGATAAACGCCCTTCTTTTCCCTTTTTCTTGCTGCCGCCATTTCAGTTATGAGAACAACCTAGTCAGTGCCACAATAAGTCATTCTTGTAATATAACTTTATTCTGGGTACTACTTGCTATGTCATTTCCTTTACTCTGCTACATCCCTTGTATGCTTTTACCCTACGCTTTGAGGAACTTGCCGGCGCAAGCACACTTGCTAGTCTTGAACATCAGCAACCAGTGGCGGTGCTGCCTCCGACAAAAATCTTATCGGGACTAGTTGCAGCTCGCTTGTATTTGTTGGCGGACTCAAAAACAAATCAAAGGCGCAACTTAGCCGTAAGTCGATTCCTCCGCGCACAGAGTTTTCCATTCAAAACACGAACGTTCAAGGAATATAACTTAAAAATTTAAAATTGACTAAGCTCAAACTTTGGTAACTTAGCTTTACGTAAATGCGTATCCGGCAAGGTTAGATTCCTTTGAGCGGCCTGGTCCACACCTTTATCTTCCCTTCCCCGGTGAACTTGTGGGCGGAGGAATCTTCTTTTGAGAAGAAAGAAGAAAATAATGATCTGGAACCTTAAGGTTCGCTATTATACCGGGGTAAGTGCTGCACAAAGTGTCGGATATAGATGCAAAAAGAGATGCATTAAATTTGACAAGATGTGCAGGGCACATAAACTTTATTCATGCGGGAGCTTAGCAGCTTTGTACAAAGGTTTACATGCAACAGCTGCAAGGCTTATACAAAAGATGGTTGCGGGCAGGGCCGGCAACCACGCCTCATGGGTAAAACTTGCGAAGATGCTCTATGTTCCAGGAGTTGCTCATCGGAATGCCATCTTTGGTCTCAAGGCGGACAGCGCTGGGCCTAGTGACTCGTTTCACCCGATAAGGGCCTTCCCACTTCGGCGTCAACTTGTTGGAATTCTTGGCGGATTGAACACGCCCGAAGAACAAGTCGCCTTCCTTGAAGCTTCGGCATTAACTGCGGCTATGATAGCGGCGCGAGAGCTTGCTGGTAGCGAGCAGCTTCGCCTGAACAGCGAAGGCGATTCTCCTCGAGGAAGCAGCGCGTCATCTTGCCGCTTGTTGCTCTTGCTCAAGCTCATCATAGCGAGCACTCGAGGCGATCCATATCTGAGTTCCGTGGGGAAGCGCCTCTGCTCCGTGACAAGAGCAAAGGGTGTCCGGCGGTGGCTCGATTTGGTGTCGTTCGATTGACCAAGAACCAGGCAGTTGCTCGATCCAATTTCTTCCGCTTGCGCACTGTGAAAGTTACGGTCTTGAGCCGCGCAGCGCCTTCAGCGTTGCCCTCTCCGCTAGGCCGTTGCTTCTCGGGTGAGCAGCGAGCGAAGCGAGATCTTGGTGCCAAGATCTTGGGCGTCTTGCATGAAGGTGCGGCTTGTGAATTGTGTGCCATTGTCGGTGATGATCCTGTTAGGGATTCGAAGCGGCAAACAATTGACTGAAGAACTTGATGCCGATTGTGCTATCACCTTCCTCCTTTGGTTCCACTTCAGGCCACTTTGTGAACTTATCGATTACAGCGTACAAGTACTCAAAGCCCCAACAACTTCGGGGAAGGGGCCGAGGATGTTGAGCCCCGGACCGAAAATGGCGAGGATAAAGGGATTGTTTGGAGAGCTTGAGCTGGTTGATGAATCTGTTTGGAGTGGGCGGCACACTTCACACTTGGTTACTTGTGCGATTGCATCTGGAGGCTGTCGGCGAAGAAACCTTGCGGAAATCCTTGCGGCAAGTGCTCTTCGCCTATGTGGTGACCACATATGCCTCCATGTATCTCCGCCAACAGCTCCTGTCCATCTTCCCGGGAAATGCACTTCAATTTCACTCCGTTGAATCTTCTTCTGTACAGTATGTCATCGACAAACTGGTACATACTTGATTGTCGGGCTACTTTCTCCGCTGCTTCTTGCTCCTCGGGAAGTTCTCCTGTCTGAAAGAAAATGGACTATCTGTTGTGCCCATGTCGAGCTTGTGGCTCGGCGACAAGGACTAAAGGCGCAAATCTTGCTCTTGGGAACATCGCTTCTCGGCAAAATCGGGATCTGCGGGCGTGATGCTCCCGGCAAGCGTGTCGGGACACGACTTGTCGGGCGTCTGCTTGCAGAAACAAACCACAGGGCTTGTCGGGCAGACAGCCCCTCGGCGCTCTCTGTGTTCATCACAGAGACCTTCTTGGCGGTGGCTCGGGGGCTCTGCGGGAAAGTAGTCGCCCGGATGACCAACTTTCTCTTTTGCTCTGTCCGATTGATGGTGTTACGAGATGGTTGAGTTAGCTTGAGCATGAAAATCCCTGGTTCCACAGGTAATTTGAGCGCAGCACACTTTGATAGGCCATCTGCAATGTCATTCTGAGCTCTCGGAACATGTTCCATCTGCAGGCCGTCAAAATGTTCTTCTAGCTTCCTCATTTCATCAATGTATGCTTCCATCAACGGACTCTGATAATCTTTGTTAACTTGGCGGATGACAAGCTGTGAGTCTCCCCTGACAATGAGCTTCTTGATCCCAAGTTCGGCTGCTATTCTGAGTCCGGCAAGCAAGCCTTCATACTCTGCAGTATTGTTTGTTGCTTGCTCCTTGGGAAAGTGCATTTGGATCACGTACTTGAGGTGCTCTCCGGTGGGGGCGACTAATAGCTGCGCCCTTGGCGCCTTCTGACGAGAAGGCACCATCAAAGTACATGATCCATTCTTTGCTCGCTTCCTTGTGAGGGGATGCTCCTTTCCGGAGTTTCTTCATCTGGTGTTGGCGTCCACTCTGCTATGAATTCTGCCAATGCTCGGCTTTGAATAGTTGAAGTACTTTCAAACTTGAGGCCGAAGCTTGACAGTTCCAGCGCCCATTCAACAATCCTGCTGTTGCTACGGATTCTGCGTTATCCTCTTCAGCGAAGCGAGTGACAAGCTGTGATCTCATGTGCTTGAAAGTAATGGCGCAGCTTCCTTGAGGCCATGAGAAGGCGAAAAGCAACCATGACACCGAATACCTTGATCTAGCCCCCTGCAAAAGGGAACCGACAAAAAACTGGTATTTGCACCATCTTCTTCTGTTTTCCTCCCAGCATCGTGCTGCAGATCCATCCTTGCGGAGCCAGATTTGTCGGGAAGCCCCCGCTTGTTGATGGACTCACTTGCATGACGCTGGCTCATCATCCGCTTCCTCTCCAAGAACTAACGCAGCACTAACCACTTGATTGGTTGCCGCCAGATATAGCAGCAACTTCTCTTGTGGCTTAGGTGCGACAAGTGTTAGAGTAGAGGATAGGTATCTCTTCAAGTCCTGCAGCCCAGCCTCCGCTTCCGGAGTCCATTTCATTGGACCTGCCTTTTTCAAAATCTTGAAAAATGGCAGGGCGTGCTCAGCAGACTTAGAGATGAACCTACTGAGAGCAGCAACACAGCCGGCAAGCTTCGACGCCCTTGACTTGCTTGGTGCTTGATCTGCTCAATGGCTTTGATCTTGTCGGGATTGGCTTCGATCCCCTCGACACAACACAAAGAACCCGAGAAGCTTGCCGGAAGGAACTCAAACACACACTTCTTGGGGTTCAACTTGAGATTGACCTTGCGCAGATTTGCAAAAGTCTCATCAAATCTTGGATCAAAGTTGCTCATCTCTGCTCTTGACCACTATATCATCCATGTAAGCCTCTACATTTACAAAGCAGTTGTGGCTCAAAAGCATGATTGACTACTCTTGCAAATGTTGAACCGGCATTCTTTAGTCCGAAGGCATCCGTACAAAGCGATGCGTGCCACATGGAGTAATGAATGCAGTTTTCTTCATCCTCTTACGCCATGAAGATCCGATGATATCCGAGTATGCATCAAGGAATGAAAGCAGATCACATCCTGCCGTGGAGTCGACAATCTGGTCAATGCGGCGGCAAATGGATCCTAGGACAGGCTTTATTAACAACAGTGAAGTCGATACAAAGCCTCCACTTCCCGTTTGCCTTGCGCACGACTCTTTGGATTGGCTAACCACATTGGATGGAGTACTCCTCGGACCAGGCCTCGCTTCCAATTTCTTGATCTCCTATGCAATGAACTCTTGATGCTCCATTGCTTGTTTCGACTCGACTGACGGGCTGCGTGAGGACAGTAGCGGCAAGGTGGTGCTCAATTACTTCCACAGGAACACGGGGATGTCGATGGTTGCCATGCAAACACATCGACATTCGCCCGCGAGACAAAGCAACGAGCGCTTTCCTATTTAGGATCAAGCATTGCACGATGGTGAAGGTACCAACAAGGCCGTCCTCCTTATGCCACTTTCTTGGTCTCGTGAAGTTGTCTTCGCCTTCTTGCACTTGCTTGGTGGAGCTCGATGGTGCGTCCTCGGCGGTAGCGCAGCACTCGAAGAGGTGCGCTTGCCGAGTGGGCATCGAGCTACTCTTGCCGGACTTGGTCTTCTTCTTCTTCCCAGGAGCTTCAAATGACAAGTGGGTTACGCTTTCTGCTGCACTGCTTTGCTTCCTAGTAGATCTTGTCGGTGCAGATAAGTGCATCTTTCTTTTCGCCGTGGACGAAATGACACTTATCGGACCAGCATCTTCAGCACGCGCTAGGCATAATGAGAGGCTGCCATGAACTTGGCAAGCGCCGACGGCCGAGTATCCCATTGTAGGGCAATGGGAATCAGCAACGCCGAACGTGACTCTCTCTCTCACCTGAAATTCAGCTCGCTACCAACGCCATCGGGCGAGGTGATTTTCCCTTTGGCTTGCTCCTTCCGGATTGATTCCTTGAAAAGTACCAGTTTCTTGAGCTCGTTTGTCGGGGATCTGGAGCTTGTTGAGCATCATGAGGAGATGAGATTCAGCCGCCCCATCACCAACCAACATCTTTGTGACCTTGAGGTTGCGGATAGTTGGTGAAACCAACATCGGCAAGCACCCGACCGCAGATGATGCGATCGGTGGTCCTCAACGCCAAAGACGATGGGCGTCTTGGACCACTTCAGGATTGGCGCGATTCGACCGTGATGGCTCACTGCATTCACCTCCCGCACTCCATTGTTTGAGTTGACGGTGCGAGGTGTGCCGAAGCAAGCACCGGCCAACGCACAAAGCCTCCTCGCCTTTCCGAAACTCTTGATCGTCACCTCATCCTCATCCATCTCATCATCCTCATCTTCTTCTTCGTCCTTGTCACGCCCACGGAGGCTTCATCTCCTGTCCGCCTTTGGCTTGCCGGCGCCCTCCCGGGCGGAAGCTTTGCCGGATCCTCCGCCACCTTTCTTGGCCTTCTCCTTGTCGCGCGCCATATTCAGCTTTCAGAGTCTCCCCATCTGCTCAACCTTCTTGCATGCTTGGAGGTCATGGCCCTTGGTGCGATGGATCTTGCAATATCTGCTGTCGGAGTCACCCCGCTTCGTCGACGGCCACCACAGCCTCACCGAGTCGCCACTTTGGCCTTGTAGGAGCCATCCGCTGCCGGGACTGCTCAACAACTAGCACATCCTTAGCCTTTCTTTTTTCGTTATTCCGCCTGGTTCCCCTTGCCGAGGGGCATCCTCACTGCCGATCCTTCGCCTCCTGCAGCTCTCTCCGGATTTTCCTCCTCCTCAGCCCGCAGGCACACTTGTCGGCCAGCATATAGCTCGCCGACATCTTCGATCTTGTACATCGCCATCTGCGCCTCATCTCTGCGTTACGACGCGTTCGATGGAACGCTACCGATAACCGCCATGGCGGTGGACGCCTGGATGTTGTGCTACACCGGCTGAATCTTCAGATATACTTGCTAGGATTCTCCTTCCTTCTGGGCAAGCAAATGAAGATCGCTTTCCTGGCCATGGGGCTTGTGGCCACCTGTGAATGCACCGACAAACTGATGGCACAGGTCCGCCCACGAAGAAATGGAGCTGTCCGGCAAGTGCATGAGCCAAGATCTTGACGTTGGGCTTGAGCACCAGCGGGAAGTAATGGCGAGATCTTCTCATCACGCCCGCAGCCGCACGCGATGGTGTAGACGCCGAGGAACTCGACGGATGTATCCTGCCGCCGCATTTCTGCACGCGTCGCTTGAAGTTCTTGGTGCTGGGCCATCGATTTGCCGCAGCTCACGAGTGATCGCGGGACAGCCCATCGCAGACTGAAGTCGCTGGTTCCTCGGGCGCATGCATATCGACAGGCTCGGGCCCAGCGCTGGTCGGATTGACGCCGCTTCTCTTCTCTCGCGATGGCGCGAAAATGGCGCCTTCGTGTCGCCGTTATTGGAGAACGTGGTCATTGATCGCGCGGGCTCGCGGGTCCGGACGACGCGGTGGAGTCGGTGTCGAGGTTGGCCCAGCTGGTCGGCGATCTTGGCCTTGGGCGGGGAGTGCGCGTGGTGGCACCCAGCGTCTTGTCGGCGTCGGCTTGCGCCAGCGCTTTGCCGGGCTTCGATGTGCTTTCGTTTGGGGCTTATCAGCGGCCACGCGGCCGACGAGGCTCTGAATGGTCATCCTCTAGTCGCCGATCTTGTTCTGGCGCGCCGAGGATAGTCCGTATAAGCCGAGCTCGCCGATGCTTCCTCCGAGTCTTGGGCGGCGGTGGCGAGCGATGCGAGGTGCGGGACATGCTCGGACTCCCAACCGGGTTGGAGGAGCAAGATACCCGCCCAGCGATCGCGACTTTCGCCGTGCCGAGATGTCTGGCGTGCACGCTGGTCCTCGAACGCCTCGCGATCCACCGCTTGGCCTTGTTCCACGCGAGCACGGTGCTAGGGGCACCGTGGCGTTGTCGATCTTGCACCTCCCGAGAGGGCGCGGTGGATATCCGGATGTCAAGCTTGCGGGCCTTGTCTTTGGACCTCGTGACAATGTGAGTCCCACCGCCGGCGCTTCGCTTCCTCCGCCGGGCGCCCGCCCCACCGCCTGCTTGCTCGTGGCGATGGGGACAACAGAGGCGGGCGGCTACCTCGAAGCCTTCTTCTTCGTGGCATGTTGACGAAGATGTTGATGTAGCGCCAGACACGCCAATCGAGATCGATGACCTCGACGCTCCCCTACCTGGCACGCCAAAGATGTCGCGGGGGAGCGAGCACCTATGGGGCAGGGGGGCCCCTTCTGGTCCGGCAAGGGAGCGGGGCGCGCACGCAGAGCAGATTGAGGTGAATGCACGCGGGGGAGACAGGCGATTTTTACCCAGCTTTGGAGCTCTCCGGAGAGATAAAACTCCTACTGCTGCTTTGTGTTTGTATTTGCTCTTATCTGAGAGCGTGAGTATGATGTGGTCTCGAATCTCCGAGCTGCGGAGCCCCTTCTACGCATGCATGGGCCTCCCTTTATATAGTCCAAAGGGGTCACCGGCAGTGGCAGTAGAGAGGGGTAGAAAGGTAAAACGGGTTGGTACATCGTGTTGCACGTTGTCCCCTACCTACTTCGACGGCAGGGACAAGAGCATTTAATGCGTCGGGTCGTCGCTCCACGTTGTAAGGAAACGACCGCTAGGTGTGCCACCGATCGCCACGATGGCCTCCTTCTCAGCTCTCGCTTCGCCACCTCGCCCGCTAAGTCAAGATAACTGCACGCCACGTGGCTCCAGAGTGATCCCGTGACGACACGCCGCTGGGTGAGCCGGAGCCAGCGAGTGGCGGTTCTGGCCGCGGCAAGTGCCTTTGAGCTGGCCTTCCCGGCAAGCCCTCTTGCCGGGTTCTTGCTCTTCCCTAAGAAGCCTCTCTTGCCGGGGCCTTGTTCTTCCCGGCAAGCTCCTCTTGCCGGGCTTTGTCTTCTCAACTAACACTTTGTTCTTGAATGGCGAGAATAAGAATGACTGATGGTCTTGGCGGCGGATCTTGGACGCCTTGCAAGCCTTGCAAGCTGGTGTCTTCTTCGTGTGCACAAGTTCGGGGTACTAAGGTACCCCTACTTTAGTACACCGACAGGCTTCCTCTGATGAGTCCTCTTTGTATAACCCGGCCCCTCCTGGGCAGCTTACACAAATAGTCATATCCCCAACATTAGGCCCCAGATTGATTTGAACCTGTTCATGTTAATCTTGCAAATATACTTAAAGAAAACTCTTCGCCTTATTCCGATCAGAGAGTTTTCTTTAACCCGCCGTGACGTCATCTTCTGGATCCATCTTAACCCGTTGTGATGTCATCCTTTCTTTAATTCATTTTCTATTCTATCGTATCCTTCAACGGATCTCTGCGTTCACTGATTGTCCTGAAAATCGAGGCGTCGGGGCCGCTGGATAGTAATTCTTATCTCCTCGTTTCTCGCGCCGCCGCAGTTATCCTCTCCCTATAAATAGGCGCGACCTTAAGTCTTTCATTCTTCTCCTTCCAGTCGTCTTCTTCCTCTCCTCTCTACAGCTCGAGCTCTGCCGCCGCCGCCGTCGACCCCCTTGTCTTCATCGACTCAGGCCGCTGCATCAACCTGACTTTGACCAGAAAACGTCGGCGAATCTCCGCAGCTCATCCTCATCCATGAGTTCCTCTCCTCCTCTCTCTTAGATCTGTATTGGAACTCCACTGAGTTTGTCGGCATTCATCACTGCGCGACGCAAACCCTCGCTAGTGTTCATCTCCAATGCCCCGTTTAGATCATAAAACTGTGCAGAACTGCTGCGGTAGTTGTTTGTGTTGATCTTGCATAGAAATAGATCTCCTTTTCCTCGTTTAGAAACCCTCTTCAAGTGTATGAACTTATCTGTCTTGTTTTTAGGTCTAGAAAATTTTACTTTCAGAGCAATCCATTGATCCAGAATAATAGCCGTTGTCTGTGAAACTTGTTTCTATCACCCGGAAAGCTTTCTTCTGGAAAATGCCTCTAAAATACCACTGTCCAGATGTCCGGTTTAAATGATACTGAACTGTAAACCTTGCCTTCTTCTCTTGGCCTTTAAGAATTCTTGAATTGCTCTTGACACTGGTAGCGGCTTAAATATTTCGGCGCAATCACCCTTATATCATTAGGCCCCTTTCTTAAGCCGCCACTTTAAATAATAAATATTTGTCCCGGGTTAAAGTTGAACCGGAGCTTTCTTATTTTGTTATAGGCCAACTGTTGTCATGGCTCCTAAGGCGGCCAAAGCCCCTGTGACTTGCAATTGGGTTCCATCCACAGTAACCAAAAGCAAACTTGCCGAGTTTGTGAAGTCTGGCCATCTGCAAAAGAAGGAGGCCATGTCTTATCGTGCCCCCCACCCGTCTTAGGAGTTACCTCAACCCAAAGATGGGGAGGTAGTAGTTTTCACAGATCATATGAACCGGGGATTTGCCCCTCCCGGCTCAAAATTCTTCAGGCAAGTTTAGGATATCTTTGATCTGAAGCCTCAAGATATTGGACCCAATTCCGTGTCAAATCTGTGTAATTTCCAAGTCTTTTGCGAGGTATACCTAGGAGAGGAACCAAATCAACTACTGTTCAGAGAACTTTTTTACTTGAACCGACAGAATGAACGTGCCAATGGGCCTAGTCTTGAGCTTGGCGGCATCTCAATCCAGCGGCGGAGAGATTGCCTTTTTCCTTACGCTGAGCTGCCGAGTCACCCAAAAGATTGGAACCAGACGTGGTTCTACTATCAAGACACCTCTCCGGACAATGAGAAGCCTCTGCCCGGCTTTCGTGCCCTGCGTCTTGAGTCCAAACATCATCTGGCGGACAAGTTGACTTCTGTTGAGCGCCTGCCTCTTAATCCCACCATCAAGAAGATCAAAGCCCTTTTAGGCAACCGGTTAAGTGGCATCGATTTGGCCCGGGTCTAGGTCACCTGGCGGATACTAACATTAAGCCGCCGCTCCGGCTTAATGTGTACTTACACAGGCGAGAAAGAAGACCCAATGGGTGATAGCCCTGACGACTTACCAGATGATGTGGTAGATGCTACAGTCCAGTCACTATTGAAGGAGGGCATCAGAATCAAGAATACCTTCGGTTTACTTCCCTTCACGAAGAAGAACCCGGCTCTCGTAAGTTACTAATCTTCACAAATACTCTTTAATATGTTACCTTCTTGTACTTATGATTCTTTATCTTTTCCACAGGCCGGTGATAATTTCTGGAAGGTCAAGTATGACCATGAGGCTGCCAAACAGGCCAAGGCGGCCAAGAAGACTGAAAGGAAAACTTCCAGGACGGGCACCTCTAAGAAGAAGAAACCCAGCGCCTCTGATATGCTCAAATTGGATGAATCTTCTTCAGATGAGGAAGAGGTAATCTTTTGATTTTCTTAACTCCTTATTATTTTACTGACATTTCTTATCCTTTCGGGAGGACACAGGGAACAGTCAAGCAGTTGATGAAGAGGTAACTATAATCTCCTCCGACTCAGAGCCATTGCCAAAGCAAAAATCCGAAGGGTGACCCGGAAAGTAAGTTTTCACATCCTCAAGCTTACCAAGATCCTCAATATCTTTTGAAGCAACAACAGCTTGAGAACCGGAGGCAGGCTCGGGCCAACCAAGACGCAGAACTCTCTTCCGGCTTACCCAACGTAACCAGGAAGCGTCGGACCGAGGTTACCTCCGATTTACATTCCGCTTTACCTTTGGCGGGTTTAATTGCCAACCTCTCAACTGAACTGACTCCAATTATCAGGACAACTCTCCTTCCTCTGACGAGTCGATGCAATCAAACATGCCGGCTTTCAAAACGGCTCCCAGGTAATATAACCTTTCTTACTTTAAGTTTTTCCATACTTATACTTTGATGCTTATCCTTCCACTTTGATTGACAGCTTGCAAGTAAAACCCAGCAAGAGGGCAAAGAAGAATAAGCCGTCCCAAGACCTGGTGGTCACTGAACCGGTGCTTGACTCATCCGTTCCTGACAGCTCCACTCATCAGCCACCACCTGAACCGGCTTCTGACATTCCGGTGCCAACCTATGACCCGCCCACAGAAGACGTTATCCACAACTCGGATGAACCGGAAATTCCTAGCCCGGTCAAGATGACTGACCCAGAGGTTGCAATTGTGAAGAGCCAATATGTTGAAACGGGCCGGCCTACTGTTCTTGCCCAATGCACTGCCAAGGAGGAGTTTGCCCAGCGTTGGAAAGCCAAACATGACATCACTGAGTACTCTCACCTAAGTATTGGTGATATAGTCTCGGGCTATCTGAACCAAGTACACAATAGTCGTGACCTGGAAATTGACATGGTGAAGCAAATACAGCACAAATCTGAGGTGAAACTTTATACTTTTACTCTGAACCTTACTTACTGTACCAGCCCCCAAGTCTATTGCCTATGAATGAATATGCTGTAGACTTAGAAATCTACTTACTGTTAGTTTATCCGGCTTAAAGTGAATACATTTAACCCGGTGATAGCATGAAACTTTGAATTTGTGTTACACAATAGCCCCCTAAGTGTCAAGTATCTTTACTTGTAAAGTGCTTGAGACTTAATATGTATGACTTGGTAGGATAAGTTAAAAAATTCTTTAAGCATACATTAGCCCCCAAGTACCAAGTATCTTTACGTGTAAAGTGTTTGGGACTTGAATGTTATCTTAGCATGATTCTTACCATAACCTGATGCCAATGCAGGCCACCATAAGTCAAATTGAGGCGGAGATTGCTGATCTGACGAGCCAGTTGAAAACCCAAGAGCTTGAAACTCAGAAAGCCAACTCCAAGTTTGAATTCAGTGTCTCTGAACAAGAGAAGCTGAAGAAATTTTTTGAATCGGAGAAGAAAACTTGGGTTGATGAGAGGGCTTCACTGGTGACTCGGGCCGAAACAACAGAAGCATCTCTTGGCGAGGCAACAACCGAGCTGTCCGACTTAAAAGGGCAGATATCCCAAATGGTCTCAGCCATCTTCGGTAAGCCACTCTAAAAAAAACCTTAAATATTGTAATCTTCCAAGACTCATTGTAATAGTCACCTCCGGCTTACTGATATACCTGTGAACATACAGGCCCCAGGAGCACCAATCTGAAGGAAAATATGCTGATCAAGCTTAAGGCGGTGTACACCCTAGTGGAGCAGCTGTACTCCGGGTCACAACGTGCTTTGGCCGTTGTGGCCTTATCAAATACTACTCCTCGCCTCCTATAAGATGTGCTAAGGCATCTCTCAGTACTACCCCAACGAATTCAGGATTTAAGGCATTAAGCCGGGCAAGATCATGGGTGCCAGAACTTGACCTTGCTGATCTCTCTCTCAGATATCCAAGCCTGAAGGAGGACGGCACTGCCTTTGACGACCAAGACTTCACTGCTTGTGTCAAAGTCGTACGTCCCCTGGCGACTCTCATTGGGAACGATACTGATCTTACTAAGTATTCATCGGGCTATGATAGTGAGAACCGGAGAATCCCAAACGTCCCATATGACCAAGTCAGCCTGATCCCTCCAACGCGTAAGCATACCTTTGCCCCTGAAGTGGACCCGGCTAGTTTAATAGATGATTAGGATGAATTTGAAGCCTTGAGCGGCATTGACTAGGCCTCATCCACCTTCCAGGACAAAACAACCGAAGGAGAGGAGGGGAAGGATAACCCGGAGTTGTCAAGCCAGCCGGAGGAATGAACCGCCACGCGTGTTACAACCTTTGCAAAAACAATGCTTCACTTTGTTTAGACTCGGGGAGTCTTGTAATAGGAAAGAAAAACTCCTTAATGCTGGTCATGCCCTTGCGCATGTTTATGGTGCTTATTACTTTTGTAAGCCGCCATCACTATATTTTGCTGGCTTATGTGAACCATGTATTTCCTTGATGTTTTAACTTGCTTTACCTTACCCTGCACATAAACAACTAAAGATTTCCTGGGCGGTTTACTGTGCCAGGAGGTTATAGAGTATTGATAACCCGGAATATGACCAAAAGATATCATAGATAGGCCGGTTCATGATTATCGAAAATATAATCACAACAGCATACCTGTAACCCTTCTGATAGTTTTCCCGGCTCAGTCGAGGTCTTAGCTGACACTTTTAGAATCTGAGATAACCAATAGCAAACCGGAAGAATCAAGAACCATCTCCTCAATAAGGTTTCAATGATAGTTAAAGTATTTATATTTATAAGCAATGCTCATAGGCTCCTGATTCGAATACGATCAGAGAACCGTCCCAAAGGGGTTAAGCTAAGATTCGGATACGATCATATAGCCCCCAGTGGCTTTGGCGATGCCGATCAAGTGGGTATCGACAGCTATGTTCTCTTTGGTTCGAATAAGACCTATGTTTGAACAGGAAGCCCCCAAGTGAACATAAGAGTTGTTTAATGACGCTGATTCGAATACGATCCACGTCAGACCCAAAGGGGTTAAGCTATGATTCAAATATGATCAAGAAGCCCCCAAGTAGGTTTGGCAGTATGCCGATCAAGTGGGTATCGACAGCTATGTTCTCTTTGGTTCGAATACGACCTATGTTTGAACAGGAAGCCCCCAAGTGACCATGGCTAGATTCAGATATAATCATAAGACGGACCAAAGGGAAAGCCAGATTCAGATATGATCCGTCCCCTGTTGGTAGTGTCCATCACCTGATAAAGAAAACATGAAACATTCTTTATGGGAAAAAAAACAGAGGTCCTGCTTTATTGCTTTATATAATATGTACATCATCAAAAGTATATACATCTTAAGAAATGGTGACTTAAGTATAGTAAGGCCGGAGATGAGCTATATTCCACGGTCGGCGGGTCTCCTCCTCCGATTTAAGTAAGTCCTTGTGCTCTCGAATATCGATGTGATAATATGACCCGTTGTGTAGATTCTTGCTGACCACAAAGGTCCCTTCCCAAGGCGGGGATAGCTTGTGCATGTTAGACTGATCCTGGATGAGCCGGAGCACCAAGTCGCCTTCCTGAAAGGTTCTGCTCTTAACCCGGCGGCTGTGATAGTGGCGCAGGTCTTGCTGGTAAATCGCCGAACGGGCTATTGCCAAGTCTCGCTCCTCGTCCAACAAGTCAAGTGCATCTTGACGAGCCTTTTCATTATCTGCCTCAACGTAAGCTGCCACACGGGGTGAATCGTGCCGGATGTCACTTGGGAGGACTGCCTCTGCTCCATAAACCATGAAGAAAGGTGTGTATCCCGTAGATCTGTTAGGCGTAGTGTTGATGCTCCACAACACGGAGGGTAACTCCTCCACCCAACAACCCGGAGTCCGCTGTAAGGGGACTAAGAGCCGGGGTTTGATACCTTTCAGGATCTCTTGGTTAGCTCTCTCTGCTTGACCATTGGATTGAGGATGAGCAACGGCCGAAACATCAAGTCGTATATGTTCTCTTTGACCGAACTCTTCCATGGCACCCTTAGAGAGATTAGTGCCATTATCAGTTATGATGCTATGTGGAAAACCAAAACGAAAGATCACCTTTTTCATGAACTGAACCGCCATGGCTGCATCACACTTACTGACTGGCTCTGCCTCAATCCACTTGGTAAACTTGTCCACTGCCACCAGTAGATGTGTCTTTTTATCTTTAGATCTTTTGAAAGGTCCAACCATGTCAAGCCCCCAGACTGCCAACGGCCAAGTGATTGGGATCATCCTCAATTCTTGAGCCAGCACATGAGCTCGTCGTGAGAACTTTTGACAGCCATCACATTTACTGACCAGATCCTACGCATCAGCATGAGCCGTCAGCCAATAGAAACCATGACGAAAAGCCTTGGCTACGAGCGATTTTTGACCTGGCATGATGGCCAAAATCCCCTTCATGGATCTCACGAAGTATTTCTTGGCCTTCTATAGGTGATACACAGCGTTGAAATGCCCCCGTGACGCTTAGGTGATGTAACTCGCTGTTAACAATTGTCATGGATTTGGAGCGCCTGATAATTTGTCTCACCAAGGTCTCGTCCTCCGGCAACTCACCCCGGGTCATATAAGTCAAGTAGGGCACTGTCCAATCCGGGATAACGTGAAGAGCCGCCACCAACTGTGCGTCCGGGTCTGGCACTGCTAGCTCCTCCTCGGTAGGCACCTTGACAGAAGGGTTATGTAACAAATCCAGAAAGGTATTGAGCGGCACCGGCTTACGTTGAGATCCCAACTTAAAGCACCAGCCGCCTCATTCTTCCATCGATCGATGTGCTCCACTTGATAACCCATGAAGTGACCAGCCACAACATCTACCTCACGATGATAAGCCGCCATAAGGGGGTCCTTGGAATCCCACTTGCCTGAAACTTGTTGAGCCACAAGATCTGAGTCGCCCAAGCATCGTACCCGACTTAAATTCATCTCCTTAGCCATCCGGAGACCGTGGAGTAAGGCCTCGTATTCAGCTGCATTGTTAGTACATGGAAACATAAGCCGGAGTACATAACAAAATTTGTCACCTCGAGGGGAAGTTAACACCACTCCAGCCCCCGAGCCTTCTAGCTGCCTGGACCCATCAAAGTGAATCGTCCAATATGTGTTATCTGGCTTCTCCTTAGGGGCCTGTAACTCTGTCCGATCGTTGATAAAGTCCACCAAAGCCTGATACTTAATACCAGTACGTGGCATGTACTTCAAATCGTGAGGCCCAAGCTCAATGGCCCACTTGGTGACTCGTCCTATGGCCTCCCTGTTCTGAATGATGTCTCCCAAAGGGACAGAACTTACCACAGTTATAGGGTGGCTATGAAAGTACTGCTTCAACTTCCGGTTGGCCATGAACACCCCGTAAACAAGCTTCTGCAAATGTGGGTACCTTTGCTTGGATTAAATGAGCACCTCACTGATGTAGTAAACCGGCCGTTGAACCGGATGCTCCTTGCCAGCTTCCTTACGTTCCACCACGATGGCAACGCTGACGGCTCATGAATTGGCAGCCACATACAACAGCAAAGGCTCCTTATCAATTGGAGCCGCGAGAACTGGTGGTTCAGACAATTGTCTCTTCAAGTCCTCAAAAGTAGCATCAGCGGCCTCGCTCCAGACAAAAGTGTCAGTTTTCTTCATCATCTGATACAATGGGAGGGCCTTCTCACCTAGCCGACTTATGAACCGACTTAAGGCGGCAACGCGACCCGCCAGTCGCTGAACATCATTGATGCACGCCGGTTTAGACAGAGAGGTAATCGCTTTAATCTTCTCCGGGTTAGCTTTGATGCCTCTGTTGGACACCAGAAAGCCCAAGAGCTTGCCCGCTGGAACGCCAAACACACACTTGGCCGGGTTAAGCATCATCTTGTAAACCCGGAGATTATCAAAGGTCTCCTTCAAGTCAGATATCAAGGTCTCCTTTTCTCTGGACTTCACCACAATGTCATCCACGTAAGCATGAACATTACGCCCAATTTAATCGTGCAAACAGTTCTACACACACAGTTGATAAGTCGCCTGGGGCACTCTTGAGCCATATAGCTCTTCCGTCTCGTGATCCTCCTGGCTCCGGAAGTGCTTAATGGCATCGGCCGCACTCGCAGCTAAGTCCATATACGGATCCTCCGGACTCCACAACCGCCAAATTGAGCATACTTTCCATCCATAAACCGGCGACGCGAGAAAAGGCTTGCCAGCCACGATATCTCCTACCGGCGCAGCTCCTCCTTCATAGCCCGTGATAGCAGAGCGGGCATCCTTGGCTTCGGCGGTGGCCTTCTTCAGGTCTTGCCGCTCGATAAGCGCCTTTTCAAGAGCCTCATTGCGATCGGCAAGATCCTTTACTTTCATGGCCAATTGGCCACCTCGCCTTTTAGGGCGCAGCCTTTCGCTTTCAACTCCTCGCCGCCCTCGGGGCACTCTTTAGGCTTGCTGGACGGTGATGGGTTGGATGAGATTTACCATGTAATCAAGTTAGTTTTGTTAGGTTTGATCCCTAGTATCCACTATGTTCTGAGATTGATGTTGCTATGACTTTTCTATGCTTAATGCTTGTCACTAGGGCCCGAGTGCCATGATTTTAGATCTGAACCTATTATGTTTTCATGAATATATGTGGGTTCTTGATCCTATCTTGCAAGTCTATAATCACCTATTATGTGTTATGATACGACAACCCCGAGGTGACAATAATCGGGATACTTCTCGGTGATGACCGTAGTTTGAGGAGTTCATGTATTCACTGTGTGTTAATGCTTTGTTCCGGTTCTCTATTAAAAGGAGGCCTTAATATCCCTTAGTTTCCGCTAGGATACCGCTGCCACGGGAGGGTAGGACAAAAGATGTGTCATGCAAGTTCTTTTCCATAAGCACGTATGACTATATACGGAATACATGCCTACATTACATTGATGAACTGGAGCTTGTTCTGTGTCACCCTATGTTATAGCTATTACATGAGGAATCGCATCCGACATAATTATCCATCACTGATCCTATGCCTACAAGCTTTTCACATATTGTTCTTCGCTTATTCACTTTTTCGTTGCTACTATTACAATTCCTACAAAACTATTATCTTTACTTTTGCCACTGTTACCTTTATTATCATACTACTTTGGTACTAAAAACTTTTCTCCAGATACTAAGTTATCCAGGTGTGGTTGAATTGTCAACTCAACTGGTAATACTCAATAATATTCTTTGGCTCCCCTTGTGTCGAATCAATAAATTTGGGTTGAATACTTTACCCTCGAAAGATGTTGCGATCCCCTACACTTGTGGGTTATCATCTACAAGGTGATATTCTTTTACAACTATATTACTTACCTCAAAGCCTGTTAGAAGGCTAATGCAGGTTTCGGTCAATCTGCTTTTGGCGGATTGGACTTTCTCAATCACCGTACTCATAAGAGCACGGTGTTCTTCCGTAATTTAAGTGCCTTGTAGCGCTTCCAGCAACCTGTCCGGTGCCTCTTGATGGACAGAGGTCACTGGCGGAGGTGGCTTTCCCCCCTGGTTCGGCAGAGGCTGCCTGCCTGAATCCGGAGCCACTCGGGGCTCTGGAGCGGTATCCGGCTAAGGGCCGAACTGGACTCGGCCCCCATCGTCGGGGCCTGTAGGGGTCTTTCCGCCCATGTGCCCGACAACCGGACTTCTTTCCTCCGGCATCACCAGAACAGCCTCCCCACGTCCCGGTATCCTTGGGGACAACACCTCGGTGTTGTCCGCGGCCTTATGGGAAGTGGCCATTGGAAGGGACTCGCTGTTCATCGCCAACGGATCCAACGACCCCTTCGATGAGGAGGAGAGCTCGATGTTGGATTGGGCCAGACTGCACATGCATGGTCTAACACACTAAAAAATGATAAAGTGAAAAAATCGGAAATATTACCTCGTGCGGATACTTACGACTTGGTCAGGGGCTTGGGGCCCCCACTCCTCACTGCTGTTGGTGGCTGCGGCGGAGTAGTCCGGAAGGGAGATTTTTCCCTTCTTGGGCGCCTCGGCCTCCCCGCGTGTGGAGGCCTTCCTCTTCTTTTCCCCCAATAGGTGGTGAACAGGTGAGGGAGTCCTGGACTAGGGGGTGTCCGGACAGCCGGACTATCATTATCCGCCGGACTACAAGACTACGAAGATAGAAGATTGAAGACTCCGGCTCGTGTCCGGATGGGACTTTCCTTGGCGTGGAAAGGCAAGCTTGGCAATACGGATATGTAGATCTCCTACCATTGTAACCGACTGTAACCCTAGCCTCCTCCGTGCGATATAAACCGGAGGGCTTTAGTCCGTAGGGACAACATACATTACAACAATCATACCATAGGCTAGCTTCTAGGGTTTAGCCTCCTTGATCTCGTGGTAGATCTACTCTTGTACTACCCATATCATCAATATTAATCAAGCAGGACGTAGGGTTTTACCTCCATCGAGAGGGCCCGAACTCGGGTAAAACATCGTGTCCTCGCTCCTGTTACCATCCGCCTAGACGCACAGTTCGGGACCCCCTACCCGAGATCCGCCGGTTTTGACATCGACATTGGTGCTTTCATTGAGAGTTCCTCTGTGTCGTCACCGATAGGCTTGATGGAATCTTCAACCAACGACGCTGTCCAGGGTGAGACTTTTCTCCCTGGACAGATCTTCGTATTCGGCGGCTTTGCGCTGCGGGCCAATTCACTTGGCCATCTGGAGCAGATCGAAAGCTACGCCCCTGGCCGTCAGGTCAGATTTGGAAGCTTGAACTTCACGGCCGATGTCCGCGGAGACTTGATCTTCGACGGACTCGAGCCACAGCCAAGCGCGCCAAGACCGTGGATTTATGGGCATGATCTAGCTCGCCGCCGAATCAGGCCTTGGTGGCCGCGACACGGATCCGCTTCGCCATTAGCCCGAGCCCATCGCCAGACGAGGGCCGGTGGATAGACGCCGCCGGGGCTTCAACATCCACGGCGATGGAGCCAACTCGATCTTGTCCCTTGCGAACTCGTGATTCCGAGGCGCCGACTCTCGCCGGACTCAACCTCCCGCGCCTGTACCAATCGATCCGGATTGGGCACCGTTATGGAATTCACCGCCGACATCTTTTCAATACTCGCTTTCCGGGCGATATACTGAATTCACTAAAACATCTCTTGTTATCAGGAGAGTCCTGGCCGGACTATGGCCAGGATGGTTGGAGTATGGACGACGAAGAAATTCAGAGCCCACCCACCACCCACTTTGTAGCCACTGTCGACAACCTAACCGACATGCTAGATTACGACTCCGAAGACATCGACGGAATGGACGACGATGCCGGAGACGAACAAAAAACAGAGCATATAAAGCACGGGAGGACCACCTTGTCACATGATATATATATGGTGGACACCCCAAAGGAGAGCGATAACGAGGACCAACGGGCCGCGGCAGAAGATGACCCCGCCGATAAACGACCAAAACGGCGGCGCAGACGTCGCCCTAAATCCCGCCTCGACGACAACAATGCTCCCAAGGATCCCGCAATAAGGCAGGGCTCACAAGTGGACGACAAACATGCAAATAAGCAACCGTCCGAACACGACGAGTCAGATAATCAGTCCAGGCCCGGTGAAAATAACAGTCCGGACGACCTCATGCCGGACACGCCACGGAGAGCAAGAACCTTCGAAAAGACTCACAAGACTGCAAGAAGCCTCAAGAAGGAAAACGGAGGCTCAAAACAGCGAAGACACACTCGTAATGAGATGGAGCAAAGTGCTCAAAACCGCAGATAAGTATGGCAATGGCCACCAATCAAAGAGCTACCCAAGCGCAAGTCGCTATCGAATCGACGAGGAGGCCATAGAGCCTCCACCGCCCTAAAATAAAGGGGCCGCCTGGTTGGATAGACGGCCGATGACAGCCAAATTATGACAGCGCGCCACACATAAATCCACCAACGAACTCGAAAGATAGATGGCCCAGCCAGTCCATTTACGGCCAAAGGAGAAGGCCCCAAGAAGCAAGGCAACACGTCAAGTGTCCGGCGATAGCGGCACACACAACATAGGGCGCCAGACACCCACTATGTTTCACCGATGAGGTGCCGGACCATGAATTCCCAGCAGGATTTAAACCCATCAACATAGAGGCCTACGATGGAACAACAGCACTCGGAGTCTGGATAGAAGATTATATACTACATATACATATGGCCGTGAGGAGACGATCTCCGCCATAAAATACCTACCCTCCAGCTCAAAGGGCCAGCCCGTCATTGGCTTAAAAGCCTCCCGAAAACACATTGGAAGTTGGGAAGAGCTCGAGGACGCGTTTAGAGCAAATTTTCAAGGGACTTATGTCCGCCCTCCGGATGCGATGATCTAAGTCATATAACTCAACAGCCCGGAGAGTCACAGAATTTCGAACAGGTTCCTTACCAAAAGAACCAAATAGTCGATCGTCTCGGATGCCAAGCCTTAGCAGCTTTCAAGCACAATGTCCGAGACGAATGCTCGCCAGCACCTCGGTCAAGAGAAACCGAGGACAATGTCCGCACTAACAAGCCTCATGACCCGCTTCAGGCGGAGAGGATAGCTGGTTAGCAAGATGCAGCACCAGCACCCAAGTACATCCGAGATAAGAGATGGAACGGAACATCACGGCGCAGAAAAGAGCAACAAGGAATTAAGAGAAAAGCCCAAAGAGCACGGCAATCAACGCCGGATTCAAAAGCTCGCGCCCAATAATAAAATACAGCCTCTAAAGGATGACAAGGATTTAATTGTCCAACTTAAACAAGATTTTGGGTCGGATATGCCAAATCCACAAGACTTCGGAAGGCCTCGCAAATCACACCCACAGGATTGTTGTTTTAAACAGTCCGCCGACTAAATGCCGAACACAAGGCTCGACGCGTCAGCGAAGAAGATAAACCCCACCAGCAGAAAGCACCGAAAACAAAAGACGCTCCCACAAGGGGTCAAAGCAAGAAACTCACTTCATGTGATAATACGGAAAAATAGTGCGACACTTTCTAAAAGAGCTTCATGTCCAACCCAAAGAGATCGTAGAGATTGGATATCAAAACCAATCACTTTCACCACCGGACTATTCCGTTGCGTCAAATGCGGACGGACTTCGATATTGAATCCCATAATAGACGGATTAAAATTTACTAATGTCCTAATGGACGGAGGCAGCGACTTAAACTCGTCAGATTAAAAAACAATCCGCAGGATGGGGATAAACCTCGCTAGAATCCGACACAGCCGCACTTCCTTCAAAGGAATGACGCCAGTTCTTACGCCAAGTGCACAGCTTCAGACATTAGAAGTCCTGTTCGATCGCCGAACAATTTTCGACGAGAAAATTGATTTTTCATATCGTCCCCGCTTTGAAAGTGAATATCAAGCACTCTTGGGACGAAGGCTTTTGTCCGCTTCAACGCCATACCGCATTACGCGTCTCTTACACTCAAGATGCCCGGTCCGCGTGGCGTCATTTTAGTGCGAGGGTCACTTAAAGACCCCGGACTCGGATAGATGAATCCGGCATCAGTAGGCTAGGGGATCAGAGCCGCATACCCCTTCACAGGGGGCTGCGCGGACAAATAACCGCGGGTTCATACAAACCCTGCTTTAATTATTTATATTTCTTATTTTACAAATTTTTCGCACGAATTGTTATTAAAACTAAACTTTCCTCTCTTTCTACAGATGAACAACGTGCATACCCATCCAGATAACGGCGAACGGAGACACAGCGCAGACGCAAGAGGGACCCGCTAGAGGATTATTTTCAGATTAAGACCTGCGTAAACCTTTTTACCGCTCTTGTTGTTATTCTCCTTGGTTTCTTCCTATAGCCAAAGCGGAGCTCGACGCTTTAGCATCGGCCGTCGAAGACCACGCCCGCACGGACACTAGGGCTTAGGGCATCGTTCTTCCCATTATTATAAAGACCAACACCTTAGGGAGTGTTCGCGCCTCGAAAGTTAGGCATTATATGCATCAGCTCCAATCATGTCTTTGGTCAAATGTTGGGTTTGCCCGCCTCGTGTTTTGCTGCCTTACATTCCGCACCATCGCTAACGCGCACCAGGAGAACTATCGCGATTGTGCCCCGCTTAATTTGGGCGAAAGCAGCTCAAGAGAGAAAGCCGAAAACCGATCGTCATGATATAGCGAGAGATGGTCAACCACTTGATCGACTATCGGAATGTTTAGAATTTCGCTGACGAAGGACCGCTTTCCGGTCAGCACATACGCGCCCGACTTCGAGAAGGGCGATGCCACCAGGCCTATATCGTAGCCCCACCCTCAAGCTCCACCGCTAAGTGAAAGTGATAAAGCATTATAGTCCGGATTGCCTCGTTACTACGCTACCACCTCCTTATAACAGACCGAGACGCCGGATTAAAGTGTGAAAACGCGATATTTTTGCGAACACCCCGCACCTTGTGCGTGGGGCTGAGTCAAGACTACCATCTTTCAAGTTATACAAAAGTATACGAACGGTCAAGACAGAGAAGTTTTACTACTTGGGACGCACAAGTATTAAAAAGTAGTTATAACATAATCATCGATTTATAAGCTAATACGCTCATTTGAACGTGATATTTTTCGAGCATCGCGACTTATTACACGAGCGCCATGCATAACTTCCCAGTAGTGCTCGGCAGGAGCCGGCTTTCATCCGAACCTGGGCGGCAACGGCGATGGCATCCATCTTCGACAATGCGCTTCACACGGGCAAGAGCCATCCGCGCCCTCGATGCAGGCCGACCGCTTATCTCCTTTATATGCGGCACCGCTCCAAGGAATTGCTGCAGAAGTCAAGTAGCTCGTCGCTTGGACCTCTCGCCATACATGGGCCACGGCGTCGGTCATGGCAAGTCCGGACAATCTATTTAGCTCGCCCATTCGCCAGCCGGTCACCAACGGAAGTGAGCGATCCGGACCGTGGAATTGAGACCAATATAGCTCTTCCGCCTCGTGATCCTCCTGGCTCCGGAAGTGCTTAATGGCATCGGCCGCACTCGCAGCTAAGTCCATATACGGATCCTCCGGACTCCACAACCGCTCAAATTGAGCATACTTTCCATCCATAAACCGGCGACGCAGCAGAAAAGGCTTGCCACCACGATATCTCCGCCCGGCGCGCCCTCCTTCATAGCCCGTGATAGCGAGCGGGCATCCTTGGCTTCGGCGGTGGCCTTCTTCAGTCTTGCCGCTCCGATAAGCGCCTTTTCAAGAGCCTCATTGCAGTCGGCAGATCCTTTACTTTCATGGCCAATTCGCCACCTCGCCTCGCTTAGGCAAGTCGCAGCCCTTTCGCTTTCAACTCCTCGGCGCCCTCGAGGCAGCCAGATCACTCCTTCGGGCTTGCTCCTTAGCTCGAGCAAGTTCGGCAAGGCTCTCCACAAAGAGCAGCACCGCCTATACAACAGATATAATTTATCGAGGAGGGCTTCAATTTTAATAAAGCGATCATGAGAACTTTTTACCTTGCGACTCGTCAAGTCGCTTTGTTGACAAGTGCGATGTCCGCATCTCGCCAAGTCAAGTTGCCGATTTAATTCGGCAAACTCACTAGTCCGGCTAGCCCCCGGATTATCCGCCACCTGCATAGGAACAACGGAATTCATTACTTTAGATTTCGATCCTCGGTACGTTGTCGTTTCCGACAACCCATCGAGTCTCGAGGGCTACTATCTATACAGGCGATTTTTATGTGCGAACTGTTAAAAGACAAAAGGGTGCGCTATTCTCAAGATACCTCAAATCCCGCCAAAGAAACTCATGGCGGCATTGCGCATCCGCTCTCGGCGGACGAAATCCTTCCAATCACCATACGCATCAATGCACGGTGATCTTCAAACGACGCCTCTCAAGAAGATTCTTCAGCCTCCGCCGGATACTAGTGGGTGCCGAACTCTCGCCCTCCGGACTCGGGATACCCTCCGTGATTTATACTTCAGCACTACTAGGAAAAGCCTAGCAGCAGCGCTGGTTTGGGCCTATCAAGAGCGCGAACAAGCGCCATCGATAAGGCGCCATAGCTAATGCTTAGCAATAGCGCTGCTTGACGACGCCATCGCTAAATTGACTTACTAGCAGCGGTTCTTTATAACATCGCTACTATTAATTAGTAGTAGCGCTTCTCCTAACCCGCGCTACTACTACTATTTAGTATTTTATTTCTTTTCTATTTCATGTTGTATCCATACACCTTTACACAAGTTTTCATACAACAGGAATTTAGAGATTGTTTTTACATCATAATGAGTTATTACATCATGGGTGAAAGAACCGTGGACTAGTTTCAAGTGGATGTCCATCCACTTGAAACTAATCCGCGGTTCTTTCACCCAATGATATAATAATATCATCATCATCATCATATCACTAACAACTTAGCATCATAATACATCATTGTCATATAACACCTCCTCAATATCATCGCTTTCATCATTGACATCACATAACACCTCCTCAAGATCATCATTATCAACTCTAACACATTACCACATAATAAACATATTGTATCTCATAGGACCTATTACATTCGATTAAGACCTACTACATTTTCTCGAGGTAAAATAACAAAAACAAGATAGCCCCGACTCTCCATTATGGAGAATGGAGATTAGCCTGCTCCCATTCTTACCTTTCACTGAATGTTACTTCCAAGAACCTCCTTGCGAATGTCCATACATTTCTTCCATTCTCTCGATGATCATGTGTTCACGGTTTTAGAACCGATATGCACAGTGAGCTCCCTAGATTTACTCGGCAAGATGTTCAAAACGAGAGGCTACCATGCAGACACATCGATGAGGCACACAATCCATCGGGAGTTTCTGTTGAAAACATAATAATAACTTTGTAGTTAGCAATGATGTACTAGTTTTAGAAGTATGCAAAAAATGCACGAATGTCGTAATAGTAAAAAATCTTACCAGGGTATCTCCAGAGAAGTTATCGTTGTTCAACACATGCACTAGTGGCACGATTCACCATAATTTGGAGGAGTTCGATAATAGGCATTGTAATTCTCAAGAAGAGTACAAAATGCGATCGATGATTTTTCTCCTTATATGTTAATTGGGTGCCTTGATTGTAGTGGGTTTTATCTACCATCTTCCGCACACTTTTGAAGAATCAAAATAAGCTGTCAATGGAAATAAGCTATCAACTATTTTGAAATAAAGAACATAAATTAGTTAATAACTATGTTTGATAAACTCACATAGCGGTATAATCGGCAACAGATCAACAAGGACCCAAATGTCCATATTGTCTTCCTCATTGTCGGGATCACCAAGATCCATGGTGATAATCATACCCTCATCAAAACCATACATTTTGCAAAGTGCTTCCCAATTTTGGCAACCAAAATGGGTTACGCTCTAAGCATTATACAGATTTACTTCAAAATCCATATCATGATGGGTCCTTAGGTGTATTTTCTTTGTTTCAAAATTTTCATGGTCTTCAAACCCATCCTCTCCAAGACATAGCGCCTTGCATGGCATGGGATAAGCTAGTCGAATTGTAAAATATGAAAATTAGACGTTGAAATAGTTGAAGTCATGCTTAATGGAGAAAAAAACTATTGTCGCTGCTATGCATCAGTATGAACATCGCAGGTCTCCTCGAGCTTAATGCTTGAAGCGGCGATCGTCGTCCAAATTAACGAACTCTGTCGCACATACCTCGATCGTCGTGGCACCAGCTACACTCCCTCGGGAGACCGCTGCCGTCGTCCGAGTACGACATTTCCTACAATCATAATTCAAAGATTAAACTTGTACATATTCTAGCACAAGTCATGTCAGAATTCACGACAAAATCCGCATGACCTTTGCTAAAAAGGACATATCGAGCGCTGAAATTTGCTGGAACGGAAATTAATCAACACTCCGACAAAACATAGGCCACTCGGAGATGTAAACTGAACATGAACGGCCACTTGGGCAACCACATATCCTATTTGAGCAACAACACAAAATATACAAGGATATTTGGCTGGTCTCACCTCGATGTCGGAGGGGGTACGCCGGTGGGATGACGGCGGGTTGTTTGGAGGGTCGGTGACGGGACGACGGAGGTCACCAAACCATATAAGTTATCACTAGCAACAAAACATGTTCAACTAGTTTTATTAATTCAACTAGTTCTTACTAAATATAAACTTACTATAAATAGAAAAAAACTAGTTCTTTCTAAAAATAAAGTAGTTCAACTAGTTATATTAATTATCTTACTAAAAATAGATTAGTTCTGTTAATTCAACTAGTTCAACTAGTTTATTAATTTACTTACTAAACTAGTTCAACTACAACTAAAGTAGTTCAACTACCACTACTACTACTAAAAATCTAGTACTAACTAAGCTAAATTAACATCTACTACTACTAAATTAACATCTAGTACTAGCTAACCCTAAATTAACATCTACTACTAAATCTAGTACTAACTAGTGGCAGGGGTGGGGCGACGGAGAGGTAGCTAGGGGCGGCGAGGTCGAGGGCGGTGGGAGGCGGGCTGCGGAGGAGGAGGAGGGCGGTCAGAAGTGATGGAGGAGGGCGGCAAGGAGGAGGGAGGGCGGCAGAGTGAGGGGAGGATTTATGAGGAGGATGGAGGAGGGACGAATGGAGGAGTACCTCGGCGGCGATTTAACGGCAAGGCGGCGGCGATTTTACGGCATTTACGGTTGTCGTGGCGAGTGAGAGTGTGAGTGAGGGCCGGTCCTCCGTGGGGATAAGGTAGGGATAGTTGTAGCGCGTTTGGCAAAAGCGCTACAGCTAACGCAAGTAGCAGAGCGCTCACAAGATAACGCCTCTTCGCTATAGCTAGCGGGGGCCAAGGTCATGGCAACTATAGCGAGAAGGCCAGATGCCTCAAACGCGCATCGCTACTTCTAAGTCAAGAGCGATTTGGCAGACACGCTTGCTGCTAAGTAGCAGATAGCGTGGTATTTTGAAGCGCGCTGCAGATAAGATTCTGTGTATAGGCTTTTCCCTAGTAGTGCAGGCTCGCCCGCCTTATCTGACGGCGCTGCAGACGGAGGCGTTTCGCTCTCCATCATCTCTGGAAGAAGGTCCCCCGAAGATGAATTCATCTGAGAAGGCTGCAGATCCGAACTGCAGTATAAATATTTTGGTTACCCATAGAAGCACAAATGAAGGTATTTCCTTACTAATTAACTCCTCTTTCATACTCACGGCTCATTTGGAGGGCTGGTCCTTTGATTAATGATTGTGCGCCTGATTCTCTCGGGACGCTTGGACCCCCAGTGAAGATCTCTTCCCAAGCTTAGGGCTTTGGCCTCCAGATCTTCGGAGGCGGTCCTCTTCTCCCCCTGAAGGGAGGGGTTCTTGGTTCCCCCCTCTTCAGTCGCCCCTTTGGGCGAAATATTAGCTCCTCTATTTTCCCCGTCGCGCCCTTCTGTGGGCACGACCTCCAACATTCTGACCAGCACGGGCTGCAGTGCGGTCTCTGGGAGGGGGGCCGGAGACCTTATCAGCCTTGATCGCGCCACCCATTCCTGTAAAGAACAAGGGGTCAGGAGGCGATCTCTAGGAAGGCATATAAATAGAATGTCCGGAATTTGAGCTATTTACCTGAGTATCCGGGCGATCGCGGCTTAGGCATGCGTCCTCGGCTAAATCCGGACACGCCACCTGCGGTCCGAAGAACAACTTATACATCTCCACGGGTGTCGCACCCATAAAGTGTTGGAGAATCCGAGGTCCCTCCGGGTTGAACTCCCATAGACAGAGAGGACGACGCTTGCGAGGCGTAAGATGCCCGATTAGCATAACTCGCATCACCTTGATCAGGTCGATCTCCCTCGCTTGAGGTCTCGAATCCGGCCCTGCAGTGAGGGCACGTCTTCGAATGGCCCCCAATAGAGCCCTTGGTTGACCCACGACATTAGCTGGCGTGGAGGTCTGGGGCGGAATGAAGGCGGCGGCTTTTTGCTGCCGCCTTCTGAGCGTGATGTAGAACCACCTCGCTGCCAAAGTCCGAGTTCCTCTTGGAAGGAACCATCGGGCCACGGGGCATCAGCCTTTTTGCTTATGGCCGCCCCGCCACACTCCGCTTGACACCCTCCGATCATCTTCGGCTCCACCTTGAAGGTCTTCAGCCACAGGCCGAAGTGGGGAGTAACGCGAAGGAAGGCTTCGCAGATGATAATGAATGCGGAGATATGGAGGATGGACTCCGGAGCCAAGTCGTGAAAGTCCAGCCCATAGTAGAACAGGAGCCCTCTCACAAAGGGGTCCGTTGGGAAGCCTAAACCCCGACGGAGGTGGGATACAAAGACGACGTATTCGCCGGGCTCGGGGGCGGGCACGGCCTGCCCTTGGGCAGGCAACCTGTGCGAAACCTCGTAGGCCAGGTACTTGGCCTCACGCAACTTCAATATGTCCTCCTCCGTGACGGAGGAGGGCATCCACCGGCCCTGGAGGTCGGAGCCGGACATGGTTGAGAATCCAAAGCGCCCGAATCTGAGGCTCTGGGTGTTGGAACTGGGAGCGAAGAAGAGATTCGATGCGAGATTGAAGAACAAGGACAGGCCTTGGTCCTCTAATAAAGAGGAAAAAAATACCAAGAGCCGTCTCCGTGACCGTTCGAGATTCACCTTCGATAGAGGAGGCGTGGCGACATGAACGGTTGGGTTACCCATGCACGTATTGATGAGAATCCCGGGATAAGGGGGACACAATCTCTGCTTCGACAAGACATGCCAAGGAAACCGCTTCGCTAAACGTGCTGAGGTGGTATAGTAAAAAACGATTCAAACAAAGGCTTGGTGGCGGTGTGACGTCACGCCACATAATACGTCAGCAGATTGAGCTAGTGTATATTGTATTCTCTCTACGGTGGAATGTGAAATTTATTTTGCAGAGCCGGACACTATCCTGGTGTTCATGATCTTCTCTGGATTATTCAAGGGAGGAACCCGCCTTGCAATGCCGAACATTATCTTGCTACGGACTTATCGTCATTGAAGACTGGTTCAGGGCTACCGAGGAGTCCTGGACTAGGGGTGTCCAGACACCGGACTATCATTATCCGCCGGACTCCAAGACTACGAAGATAGAAGATTGAAGACTCCGGCTCGTGTCCGGATGGGACTTTCCTTGGCGTGGAAGGCAAGCTTGGCAATACGGATGTAGATCTCCTACCATTGTAACCGACTGTAACCCTAGCCTCCTCCTGTCTATATAAACCGGAGGGCTTTAGTCCGTAGGACAACATACATTACAACAATCATACCATAGGCTAGCTTCTAGGGTTTAGCCTCCTTGATCTCGTGGTAGATCTACTCTTGTACTACCCATATCATCAATATTAATCAAGCAGGACGTAGGGTTTTACCTCCATCGAGAGGGCCCGAACCTGGGTAAAAACATCGTGTCCCTCGTTTCCTGTTACCATCCGCCTAGACGCACAGTTCAGGACCCCCTACCCAAGATCCGCCGGTTTTGACACCGACAAGGGGCCTCCTCCTCCTCCTCCTCGTCTCCGGCGAAGGAAGGCGTCTCGGCGTCTTCGGACGTCACGTCCGAGACACCCTTACGGTGGAGAACCCCTCTGGTCCCCTTAGCCGCCTTCTTTGTCTTCTTTTCCAGCACCTCATAAGGCGCCGGAAACAGCATCTTCGTCAAAAGAGGCGTTTCTAGATCTTCGGGCAGCGGAGCCGGACAATCGATCTGCTCCGCTATTGTTACCCAGGCCTGAAAGATTGGCATTGCATCTTCGGATCCTCCCGCAGATATGCCGGCAAAGGATATACCTTGCAAGCATAAAAGAACTTTGTGGATTAGCCCGGCGTTTTACTCTGAGCCCGCGATCTTTGGACGTGGGCGGTGGTACCTCGTCGGCCTTAAAAAGCACCTTCCAGATGTCTTCGTGTGTCATATCGAAGAGCTCCAGCAGCGTTTGGTGCTTGGCCGGGTCAAACTCCCACAGGTTACAAGTCCAGATCTGGAACGGAAGAATCAGGTGGAAGAGCATGACCCAGACCACGTTGACAAGCTTGATTTTCTTCAATCATGTTCTGGACACATGTCTGGAGCCCGGTCACTTCTTCCACTGAGCCCCAGGCTAAACCCTTCTCTTGCCAGGAGGTGAGCCGCATGGGAACTCCGGATCAGAATTCAAGGGTCGCCGCCCAGTTGGCCCTGCGCGGCTCGGTGATGTAGAACCACCCCGATTGCCACCCCTTTACGGTCTCCACAAAGGAGCCCTTGGGCCAGGTGACATTGGGCATCTTGCCCACCATAGCGCCTCCGCACTCCGCTTGTTCGCCGCTCACGACC
Source organism: Aegilops speltoides (assembly GCA_021437245.1). NCBI lineage: Eukaryota > Viridiplantae > Streptophyta > Magnoliopsida > Poales > Poaceae > Aegilops > Aegilops speltoides. The sequence goes on from CM038142.1 coordinate 240,218,424, forward strand.
TTGGGCTTCACATTGAAGGTCTTTAGCCATAGGCCAAAGTGAGGTGGGATGCGGAAGAAAGCCTCACACATGACAATGAATGCCGAAATGTTGATGATGGAGTTGGGGGACAATTCGTGGAAGTCCAGCCCGTAGTAGAACATCAGTCCGCGGACGAATGGGTGGAGGACAAACTCCAGCCCGCGGACGAAGTGGGAGATAAATACCACCCTTTCCTAGGGCTCCGGGGTGGGGATGATCTGCCCCTTGGCCGGAAGCCGATGAGCGATGTCTTCGGACAAGTACCCGGCCTCCCGAAGCTTCTTGATGTCCTCCTTCTTGACGGAGGAGGCCATCCACTTGCCTCCAGCTCTAGATCTGGACATGATTGGATTGCTTTTTGGTCGGAAGAGATGGGCGCTTGGGCATTGGAGCTCGAGGATGAATGAGCAGAGGAAGAAGAGGGCGTGGGTGAAAGAGGGGAATCCTTATCCCTTTATAAAGGCGGTAAAAATCGTGCACTTCCCGTTTGCCCTAAAACTCGCTTATTTTCCAAGCACCGTACTGATGGCATGGTTGGGTTACCCATGCCCGTATTGATGAGAATCTCGTGATAAGGGAACACGATCTCTGCTTTGACAAGACGTGCCAATGAAACCGCGCCTCAAAATATGGAGGGGTAGGATAAAAAACGGTTTGAATAGAGACCGGGCCGTGGCGTGATGTCACGCTATCAGTTGTCAGCAGATTGGACTCGTGGGATATTATACTCTCTACAGTGGTATGTGGAATTTGTTTTGCAGAGCCAGACACGATTCTTGTGTTCAAGATCTACTTTGGAGTATTTGGAACCCGCCTTGCAATGCCGAAGACAATCTGCGCGCCAGACTCATTGCCATTGAAGCCTAGTTCAGGGGCTACTGATCGAGTCCTAGATTAGGGGGTCCCCGGACAGCCGGACTACATGGGCATGCCGGACTGTTGGACTATGAAGATACAAGATAGAGGACTTCGTCTGGTGTTCGGATGGGACTCTCCTTTGCATGGAAGGCAAGCTTGGTAGTTAGGATATGAATATTCCTTTCTCTATAACCGACTCTATGTAACCCTAGCCCCCTCCGATGTCTATATAAACCGGAGGGGTTAGTCCATACGACAACAACAATCATAACCATAGGCTAGCTTCTAGGGTTTAGCTTCAATAATCTCGTGGTAGATCAACTGTTGTAATTCTCATATCATCAAGATCAATCAAGCAGGAAGTAGGGTATTACCTCAATCGAGAGGGCCCAAACCTGGGTAAACATTGTCTCCCCGCCTCTTGTTACCATTAGCCTTAGACGCACAGTTCAGGACCCCCTACCCGAGATCCGCCGGTTTTGACACCGACAGTCGCGTCCTACAGTCAGCGTGTGCTTTGATACCATCTTGTAGCGACCACGATCCCAATAGACCAAAGTCTCTATTCTTAAGTGTCATCCCTGGATCGGTATACTAACACACACAGTACTCGAGGAATTATAACAGAGTTCAAACACACACTTATTACATCGAGGTACTCATAAAGAGTATCTGTTACCCAAATAATATGGCTGGAGGCCATCTAAGCAAAATAACTGCGGAAGCTTCAAAGATAAATGAGTCCATCAACTCCAACGGCATAGCTGAGTGCATGACAAAACACGTTATGTGAAACTTTTTTAAAAAAATCCAGAGACAAAACACGCTAAATAAATATAAAAAACCCTAAAAGTACCAGAAAAATTCACGTAGCTAAATGGCCTTATTAGTGACCTAGTGAACATTTTTCTGGGCCTAAATGCCTAACCTAAAAACAAACATTATAGTACTAATTACTTAGCTAACAAATAAACAAACTAGCAAATAAAATCCAATAAACTTCCAAAAATTCGAAACTAAATTTCCAATATTATTCTCCTGATTTTGAAAAGTCATATTATCTTCTCTATTTATTTTAAAATATTTGGAAAAAGAATTTTGATAACAGTTTGATCCAATTACCAAATTTTGATAAATAAAAATTGGATTTTTGTGAAACCTCCAACTCTCTCACATTGGTCCTTGATTTGCTTAAGGCCTCTTGGATCAAAGTGCAACTAAACAAAACAACAAAAAAGGCATAAAACATGGATGCATATGAATGATCTATGTATAACATCCAAATTGAAAATTGGGATGTTACAAGTATCCAACTAGATCAAACAATGAGCCCTTTGGATACCACAATCCTAGTGTTGGGGTGTGAGCCAAATATCGAAGAATTCGCATCACAACAAGGTAATGTGATTCCTTTAGTGCCGCTTGGAATCGGGCACACATGCACACGCTAAGCATAATATCAGGCCGAGATGCACATAAGTTTAGCAAAGAACCAATCATGGAGCGGTATACCTTTTGACCGAACTCTTTACCATTTTCGTCAGGGCCAAGATGAATTTTGATTGGCATTGGCATCGTGTACCCTTTGCAGTCTTGCATTCCAGACTTTTTCAGGCAATCTTTGAGGTACTTTTTTTGTGATATGAAGATGCCATTGCGCTGTTGACGTATTTGAAGACCAAGGAAGAACTTCATCTCTCCCATCATGGACATCTGATTTGCTGTTGCATCATGTATCCAAACGCATCAATTTATCTCTTACCCGTGCAGCCGGAGATGATGTCATCCACATATATTTGACACACAAACAGTTCACCATCATATGTCTTCGTGAATAGAGTGGGATGTAGAGAACTAGGTTTGAAGCCTTTGCTCTTCAGGAATTCTTTGAGTGTGTCATACCAAGCGCGAGGTGCTTGTTTGAGGCCATACAGTGCCTTGTTGAGCTTGTGCAGCATATCAGGATGCTTAGGATCTTCAAAACAAGGCAGTTAAGTGACATACACTTCTTTGATTTTGCCATTGAGAAAGGCACTGTTCACATCCATTCGGTACACAAGAATGTTGTGATGGTTAGCATAGGCCAGCAGTATGCGAATGGCTTCAAGCCTAGCCACGGGAGCAAAGGTTTCATCAAAGTCGATTCCTTCCACTTGTGTGTAACCTTGAGTGACGAGGCAAGCCTTGTTTCTGACCACTTGTATGAGTTCATCTTGCTTGTTGCTTTCGTGCCAACGAAGTTGTGCTTGCGAGGATCAGGACGTTTCACAAGCTCCCAGACATTACTCAGCTCAAATTGTTGAAGCTATTCTTGCATAGCCTGAATCCATTTAGGTTCCATGAAGTCTTCTTCGACTTTCTTAGGTTCACATATAGAGACAAAGGCAAAGTGACCCCATAAGTTTGCTAGTTGTGTAGCTCTTGATCGAGTGAGAGGACCAGAAGCATTGATGCTATCAATAATCTTCTCAATCTGGACTTCATTGGCGACTCGAGCATGAGCTGGACGAAGATTTTGATCAGACTGATTATTGTCTTCATCTTTAGCATTGGCGGCAGACTGAGCATTTTCTTCATGTTGATTAGTTGCAGAAATGATGATCTCATCCTCAGCCAGTTCCTCGGTGGGTATGATTTGTCCGGTACCAATCAGCCTGCAGATAGCTTCACCTAGGGTAGCTTCATCTAGCACATTTGGCAGGTGCACTCAGTCAGAAGTTCGTAAGACGTTTTCTTGAGGAACTTATGTAAATATACTCTGTTGATGATGTGGCATGCAGTATCAATGGCTTCGGGCTAGAATTTTCTTGGAGTCTTGTATTCATCGAGCATCATCTATGCCATCTAAATGAGTGTTTTGTTCTTGTGCTCAATGATGCCATTCTGCTGAGGTGTGTAAGGAGAAGAGAACTCATGTGTGATGCCCAAAGTATCAAGATAAGTGTCGAGGCCAAAGTTCTTGAACTCAGTGCCATTGTCACACCGGATGTGCTTGATCTTGATGCCATAATTCGTCATGGCCCGATTTGCGAAGCGTCTGAAGACATCCTCCACTTCAGTCTTAAAGAGAATTATGTGTACCTAGGTGTATCTCGAGTAATCATCAACAATAATGAAGCCATAGAGATGTGCAGTAGTAGTAAGGGTAGAGTAGTGAGAAGGGCCAAATAGGTCCATGTGAAGCAACTCGAAGGGGCACGAGGTAGTTATGATTGTCTTCGAGGGATGCTTGGCTCTAGTCATCTTTCCTGCTTCACAGGCACCACATAGATGATCCTTCTTGAACTTGATGCCCTTGATGCCAATGATGTGCTTTTTCTTTGCGAGAGTGTACATGTTCTTCATGCCTGCATGTCCTAACCGTTGATGCCATAGCCAGCATTCTGAAGCCTTTGCTAGAAGACATATGGCAATCTGTGGTCCTGCTGAGAAATCTACCATATACAGATCACCTCTTCGCTTGGCTTCGAAGACTAGAGATTTGTCAGATTCCAATACTACAAGACAACGATATTTTCCAAATATCACAATCATGTTCAGATCACAGAGCATTGACATAGACATTAAGTTGCATCCAAGGGATTCAACAAGCATCAATGTGATAATCCTTTGAGATAGCAAATCTACCAAGACCCAATACCTTGCTTTTACCAGTGTCAGTGAATGTGATGTGACTCTTAGTAGATGGACGTAGGGTTGAATCCATAAGAATACATCGATCCGCAGTCATGTGGTTGGTGAAGCCGCTGTCCATGATCCATTCAGTGGCTTTCAGAGTTGTACCCTATAGTGCAGTTAGCGGGATATGCTTCACCAAGAGTATTGTGAAGCAGAAACATGTAGCGAACAAGCATATTATCAAAGTTTAAATTTTGGTTAGGCATGATAGGATGCTCGTCAAGGAACCCTTGGACGAAATACATGATAAGACCATTGGGGCATTTTATCTTGTGTCCGACAAGATGTTTTAGGTCTCCAGCATTGGCGTCAGAAGATTTTGCTTTCTGGCTGGAGACCTTTCCCTACAAGAGAAGTTAATTCTTCTTTACCACCCACATCTTCAGGGGTGGCTTAGAAGCAAGGAGTCTAAGTGCAGTATCTGAGAACTTTGGCTTGGCAGCCCTAGCAAGTAGCTTCGCAGGAGGAGAATAGTACTCATATGAATATGCAGAAAAGTTCTTGGTTTTGTGAACATAGTGGTTAGAGGAAACATGCTCATATTCATGAGTCTCATAACGGTTCTCCTGCAAAACATTGGCGTTAGGGTGGCCATGAGTGGTCCTCTGTCTGTATGAAGCCTTTGGGCCATATGACGCCTTTGGTCTGGGGTTTATCTTCTTCACAGGTGGTGTCATGACGACATTCACGGTAAGCTTCTCAAGACAGCTTTTGGGCACCCAGATCTTCTTCTAGGGTGACCCATTCCTGTAGTTAGTACCAGTGTACCTGGCAAACACTTCAGCATTTTAATTTTTAAACAATTTATAAATGGCATCAAAGGATTCATCAATGACAATTGGGTTAGCACAAGGGAAGCCAGATAAAGTGGATGGGTCCTCTGAAGGATCCTTAGCAGCAACCCAGATGGTTTTGGGGTACTGTTCAGGCGTCCAATATGAACCATCAACGCTCCTTTTCCTCTCGAACCCAACACCCTCTTTCCTAGGGTTTTGGTTCAGAATCTGTTTCTTGAGGACATCGCACAAGGTTTGATGCCCTTTGAGGCTTTTGTACATGCCAGTCTCAAGCAATGTCTTTAGCCTAGCATTCTCATCAGCAATAGTAGTGGCATCCTCAGTAGAGGGGTTAGTTACAACATCAGCAGTTGAAGATATTGCAACATCAGAAGTAGTAGAACTTCCAACAATAGAGATAACATTATCACGCTCAAGACGCTTTAAGCATGGTGGAACAAATTCTACATAGCGGAACTGATACATTGGGCAAATAGTGAATCGTTCTCTTTTTGAAGATGTTCAAGAGACACTCTCCATTTCTCAAGATCCTGCTTCCTTTGAACATAATAATAGGAAAGCTTCTCATGAGAGGCTGAGAGAGTTTCATGAAGACTTTCAAGTTCTTCATACTTAAGGTGAAGACTTCTAATATCTTTGATTAAGGTCTGAGTTCGATTCATTTCCGCGTCCAACAGGTCATCGCATTTGTCTAGCAGCATTTAAATATGTTCCATAGAAGTTTGTTGCTCAGTTGCAATTTTCGGAAGTGTCTTCTAGCTAGGTTTGGATTCGTGTGAGGTTACCTTGGCACCACGTGCCATGAAGCAGTAGGTTGGATCAGATGGCTCGGGTTCGAAAGTCATCATTTTAAGACACTCCTTGAATTCAGAGAACCACGGGCCTTGACGGGTTCGATGACCTTCATAGACATCAGAAATAGGGTCCCATATAAGCTTCGCATTGCAGAGATGCATGATTTGCCTGAACTCGTCATTAGAGAGACAGGATCATATGATATCCTTAGTCGTGATATCCAGTTGAGTGTACTTTCGAATGTTGTCAACAAGCGCCATCTTGAATAGATCGGTGAGGCCAATCTCCATGACGGTCCACAACTCACTGTTAATTGCAAGGAGGCGCTTCCTCATCATTGCCTTCCATTTGGGATAATCATAACGATCAAAAATAGGACACACAGCGGAGACCTTGATAATCCATGCAGTCGACATAGCTAAAACTCCATGTGGTTAAATCGAATCACACAGAACAAGGGAGTACGTTGCTCTGGTACCAATTGAAAGTTCTAGTTATCGACTAGGGGAGGGGGGTGAATAGGTGATTTTTATGAAAGTCTTCAAAACACGGTGGCTTTGAAGACAAACAAGTAAACTAAACATATATAGTAAGCAGCGGAATGAAAACTACACTAGGCAAGCATTAGTCAAGCATACAATGCAGTGAAAGCACGAAGACTAACTGCAACTAGGTAGACAAGGTCAGAATGAAAGATAGTAAGAAGCCAAACAAATATAAGTCTTCACACAATGAAGTCAAACGAATCAGGTAGGCAAGTAATGACTTCGCAAAGACAAACGGAAAGGTAAGCGGAGTAGGGGGTAGAACCAGTTGCTTAGTGAAGACAATGATTTGGTAGACCAGTTCTAGTTGATGTGACAATTGTACAAGTAGTTAGGGAGGCTGAGGACAGCCAGTCCTCGCCAAATCACTCAAGTAAGTATACAAGGTAGACTTCCAAACCTTCACAGACTTCGTTCACCCACAATCCACAACGACTCTTGGACGCTCAGAACGTGACGCCTAACCGGCTGGAGTATTCACAGTCCTCAAGTGTAACAAGTCTTCAGGTCACGCAGACAGAAAGACTTCAGTGATGCCTAACACTCTTTGGCTCTGGGTGTTTTGGGCTTAGTCCTCGCAAGGATCTCTCTCAAATAATTCGGAGGTGGGTTGCTCTCAAACGAGAAAAGCCGTGCACTAACTCTGAGCAGCCACCAATTTATGGTGTAGGGGTGGGCAACCAGGAGGCAACCCCACCTGATATGTCTGAAATGACCCTCGGTCACTAAGGAACCGACACGTGTCCAACGGTCGGATTCAAACACACACGACAGCTTGGCTTGGGCTACAAGCAAAGCTAACTCATCCAGCTTTAGATAAGGTTTGCTCTCATTGTCTTCGCTCGAAGACATAGGATTTGGTTGAGCATCACTTCAGTCACTCTGACTTTGTTCACTTGGACCCCACTTAATAGTATGGTGGTTCCTATGAACCAATAAAGAAGTATGGAAACTATGACACAACTATGTCTTCACACTCCATAGTCTTCAAGTGAATATCTTCACACGTCATAATCCTCATCGTGAATGTCTTCACGAACAACCATTGTCTTCACACATTTTTAGGGGTCATCTCTGGTAGGTAAACCGAATCAATGGGGGACTACTAATTGTGTTGTCCTGTAATTCTCACAAACACATTACTCCCTTAACCACATTTGTCTTCAATACTCCAAAACCAACTAGGGGTGGCACTAGATGCACTTACACTTACATTAAAGTAGTGCTCGTCAACATCCTGCATCAATGAGTTCTGAAAAGCGATTTTTTATTCAATTTTCTTGTGGGTTCGACTTGACAAGAAAATGCAATTAAGAAAAAGGAAGGAAAAAAATAAGGCAGGGACTGATGGCGTTCTTCCGGCGAAACCGGCATCCAAGGTGCTTTCTCTAGCTTGGCAGTGTGATATTGTCTTGCATGTTGCATACAGTGTCTCACTTGTATTGCTTGTAATTTGATTAAATTACTTCTGCTTAGTTTACACAATTAGTTGTGAATATGCAATGCCATCCTATTTTTCGTACATATTCCATCCTCATATCATACCCGTTCCTGTTTCTAGAACATACAATATCTGTCTATCACACCATGTTCTTACATCAAAGTACTACTATTGTGTAATCTGCAACAATCACTTTTCACAAGACATGTTTAACTTGGGAGTCTGATATAGTTTACATCTCGCATTATTTTCTAGCTTCTACTACTAATTGACTGAAATGACACTAATGACAAAGACAGTCTTAACTTGGTAGAGTGATATTCGTTGCGTCTTCCATATGGTGTATAGCTTTCATTGCTTCTAATTTGTTGAAATGTCTTCTGCTTAGTTTACACATCATAAGCTGTGAATATGAAATGGTGTGAATATGCAATGGCACTAATGACGAGAAACCTTTAACTTGGTAGTGTGATGTTGTTTGCATCTTGCATATGATTTATTTCTTGTACTGCTTCACATTTGTTTAAACTCCAGTTGTGACGAGACACTGTTAACTTGGCATAGCAATATTTGTAGAACCTTTCATATGGTGTCTACCTTCCACTGCATTGCTTCTAATTTATTGAAATGCCTTTTTCTTAGTTTACTCATCATAGTTCTAATTATCTCATGACATTCTATTTTTCGTACATATTACATCCTCCTATCATGTGGTTGTTTAAGATCAAAGTTCAGTTCGTCTGTATCACACATCAATTTGTTCTAAAGAACTAATTTTTTGTTCATTTTTATTGTCGGCATGACTTAACATGGCACAGAGAAATAAGAAGGAAGACGAAATGACTGGGATGGTGTTAGTACTAAGGACACACGGAAACAAAAGTAGCCGAATAATGCAGTGTCTGCTAGTACTGATGGCGCAATAGAAGGTCAAAATCCAGTGGAAACTTGTACAAACGCAGTATCGCATGCTACACTAGCTGCAAAACTAGCCTAACAGAAACAAATAGCTGCCACCAAACAACCCGAGACAGCCCTAGTTGTAGCAACACCTTCCACAGTACCACTAGCTGCACGAGTTACTCGTGCGTCAACTGAGCTAGTAGCACGTTCCCAAGTTCCCTTGCCACCTGACACTACTTCCCAAGCACTTTTGACACAGTACGAGCTGGCAAGATCAGATGAACCTTGTGAGCTTCAACAGCTAGAAGGTAGTTGCTGGAGTCAAGTTACAGTTGCATGCTTCTTTATATGTTGTCTCACAGTATGATGTGCACTAACACTTCCTATGTTCGTTGTTGGACGAGCACCTAGTCGCAAGAGGAAATAAACATCAGGGGTAATTCTCGATAGGTTAACTAAATCTAGAGGAGGAAGAATGGAGATCCGTTTTGAGGCAGGTTTAAAAAGGCCACGTGATGCTACAGAGTCAGCCAAGTTAGTATCAGAGGCAGCAGTTGCCGTTAGGTGTCATGCACCTATCCTCCAAACATGGATTCAGTACATGAATGACAAAGATGAAACCCAGTTCAACACCTTCCTTGACCTTCCTTGACAATTTATCTGTAAGTATGGTTATGTATGGAAACTAGTAATATCGTCTTGTCTGTTCCATACTTTCTAGGTTGCTGATAATGCGACTCCCATAATTTTCAACAGATGAGGTTCAAGTTGGATAACCAAGATGATGCAACCAGACAAGCTTGCACCCGTGTTTTCAAGTCTGCTCTATGACAATATAGGTATAACTTGAGGAAAACTCATTTTTAAGGCAAGGCTAATAGTGAACTTGCCCAAATATCTCCAGTGGAAAATATATCAGATGAAGACTGGAGAGGCCTCGTTAAACACTGGTCTGACCCAAAGTATCAAGTACGTTATATGTATGTGATCAGATCACATGTTCAACTCCTATTTACACATGTTCCTCACAAATCTATCTTCTTGTAGGTGAACTGTTCAAAGAACAAGGCCAACTGTACGAAAGTGAAATTCCAATAGACAACAGGATCTTGTAGCTATATTACACACTGCGAGGCTCTTGTAATTAGCTGTTGTTGCACTCTTTTCGCTATGCCATATTATCAAATCTATATTGACTTGTTCCTAATGCAGAGGAAAGCCACAAGGACCAAAAAGTACCTGAACCAAATGTTTTGGATATCTTCAAGGACTATCACACCAGCAAGACGAAGGGCATGACTACACCAATCAAAGCCGCTGTTGTAAGTCCTTAATCCTCATGCCTATTAACTACTACTTACTCTGACTCGTCCGTTGAACTACATCGTTTGTAGCCAATGTCTATTACTCTTTTTAATTTTATACACAATTATCTTAGCGTATCATTGCACCTGACAAGGTTTAAAAGAGAGGAGTGATGTTCCTTTGATCTTGATCTGTAATCTAGTTCCATGCTGGACTTGCCCACACAACGTTACAATTACATGTTTGTATGTTCTCAGTTGTTTTGTGATATGAATGATGTCATACTATGCTTACCGTATTATAAATTTTGTCTCTTTATCCTTAGATGTCAATCCAATATGATGAAATACACATTACATTAGCCATGGTACATAGTCATATGTTTGGAACCTGGTTTTATTATGTACTTTGTAGTAAAATACAACTAATATTTTACACATGTTCACCAAATTAAGTTTTGTATATAGACCAAAGCTATTTTGTTCGATTTTGCTGCCTCCTTAATATCTTCTATTCTGGTAGTACTAATGTAAAAACTCAACTTTTTAGCAAGCTATGGAAAAATGGTGGAACCACCACCTTCTGAAGGTGACGAGGAAACTATAACCACAATGTCACCTATTGCTGCAGTGGGTCAGTACCTATCCACTAACGGTGCCAAAAGAACGTTCCTATGTAATTCTAGGTTGGTTGTTAAGGCAATCTCGTCCAAACTGCCTCATGATCAAGATATGCAAGCTCAAAGCAATGGTATATCTACGCTCCAGAGACAAGTCCATTCCCTAACAGAGGCCCTTTGTGAAACAAGGACAGCCATTGTTCGATGTCGTCAAGATATGCATGGTTTTGAAACCAGACTATCAGACATTTCTTATGTTGTTCAGGAGCATAGGAGAAATGAAGGCGAAGGTAATGGTGCTCCATTAGACAGTACAACAAGAAAATGTATCTGTCAGGTCAAATGAACTGAGCTTCTCAACTTCTGGTGGTGCATTTATCTTCCACACTGTTAACTTTCATGCCAACCTTCCTTTTTTTATGGTTGTAATTTGTTTTGTTGCGATACAAAATTGTTCTTAACGTGTAGCCACCGGCTGAAGAAAACACCAAGCCATGTTTGTATAGTGTAGGGTGTTCCCTATATTTTTCACTGGTGGCAAACTTTGATGCCTAGTGGATGTTATCTGTGCAATCGCCTTAATAGCCCAGCGTTAGTTTCGGGCTTATTTATTTCCTAGTCTACTTTTTCCCTGGTTTGCTAGTGGCCGCAACAACCATGGGCCATATACGGACCGTGGTAACCCTGAGCCTGCTACAGGCTGTAGGATCCATGGGCCTCCTATGGGCCATTGTATCAATGGGCCTCCAGCGGGCCGTTGGAAAAATGGGCCTCCAACGAGCCGCAGAATGAGTGGGCCTCGGGCCGTCAAATAAATGGGTCCACATGGGCCGTAAACGGGCGTAATTGGTATCGGGCCAGCATGGTAACAGGCCGTTAATAGGCCGGAAGACAGCAAACGCTTAATTCTGTCACAGGCATAACGGGTCGTTAATGGGCCAGAATATAGGACGGGCTGGAAAAGGCGCAATGGGTTAACATGCCACAAATAGGCCAATTATAACCACAGGCCGAATTTGGCCCATTAGGGGAACATGCCACTAACGGGCTGGAGTAATCGAGGGCCGGAAAGGAGCCCAAGAACTTATGGGCCATTAGTAGGCCGAATGCTAACACAGGCCGGAAGCGGCCAATGGAAATCATGGGTCGTTAATGGGTACAACGAAATTTACTATTCATAACAGGCCAGAGTCACCGAGGGCCACTGAAGGGCCTAAAGATACGGAAGGCCTCATATGGGCCGAAAGATGTCGTGGGCCATGCATGGGCTGAAAGTGAAACAGGCTGGTGTTATATTCGACAGCCCACATGACGCTATTGGGCCGATTTCGGGAAGGCCCTAACGGGCCGTGAGTTACCGGGACATAAAATGGGCTATGTGCGAATAGACCGTTAACAGGCTTTTCATGGTCCGGCCCGCTAACTTTTGACCAAGTCAAACGGGCTAGCCTTTGTAAGCTAAATGGGCCAGTGTTGGGCGTTTGCACGTGTAGACATATCATAAGCACCTATCTGATCCAATGACGAGCTGAATGTGTTTCCTTCGGCGAATGAGAATTTTACATTTGGAAAATCGCCATTGGTCTGGGCTGTTAACGGGTTATCGGCTCAAAAACCAGACCCGATAGCTTAACGACGACCCGTTATGATGGATGCCACGTGACGATCACCCTTTAACGAAAGCACTTATATGACGCACGATTTATCGTCATGGAAGTGGACACTTCCGTGATGATAATTTTGGTTATGTCATGGAACACTTCTACGACAGCACGGGTATTACTATCTTGATTCTTTCATAAAATCGTCATGGATGTACATGGATGACAAAAAAGTGACCTACTGTGACAAAAACATATCATCACGGAAGTGTATTTTTTTGTAGTGATGGCTCACGCTCATGTATTGCGTGAGAGTTGAAAAGGCTTTAAAACGTTAAAAGTATGAAACAATTTCTTGGCTTGTCATCGGGGTTGTGCATGATAAATACTTTGTGTGATGAAGATAGAGCATGACAAGACTATATGATTTTGTAGGGATAACTTTCTTTAGCCATGATATTTCAAAAAGCCATGATTGCCTTATCGGTATGCTTGAAGTATTATTGTTTTTATGTCAATATTAAACTTTTGTTTTGAATCTTATGGATCTAAATATTCATGCCACAATAAGAAAGATTACTCGATAAACATGTTAGGTAGCATTCCACATCAAATTCTGTTTTTGTAATTTACCTACTCAAGGACGAGAGGAATTAAGCTGGGAGATGCTTGATACGTCTCCCAGTATCTATAATTTTTTATTGTTCCATGCTATTATACTATCCATCTTGGATGTTTTATATGCATTAATATGCTATTTTATATCATTTTTTGGGACTAACCTATTAACCTAGTGCCCAGTGTCAGTTGCTATTTTTTCCTTGTTTTTGTCTTCTATAGAAAATCAATACCAAACGGAGTCTAAATGGAACGAAAATTTTAGAGGATTTTCTTGGACCAAAAGACAACCACGCAGCTTTGGGAGGAGGCAAGATGAGCTAAGAGAGGGCCACAAGCCCTAGAGGCACGCCCTAGGGGGGCACCCACCGGGCTTGTGGGCCCCTCGGGACTCCCCTAACTTTAACTCCAGCTCTATAAATACCCAAATATGCCCCATATACAAGAGGGTACACCAAAAATTATTTTCCGCCGCCACAGGCTTGTGTTCTCATGAGATCCCATCTTGGGGCCTTTTTTGGCACTCTGCCGTAGGGGGATTCGATCACGGAGGGCATCTACACCAACCTTGCTACCCTTCCGATGATGTGTTAGTAGTTTACCACAGACCTATAGGCCCATCGCTAGTAGCTAGAGGGTTTCTTCTCTCTCTTTGATCTTCAATACAATGTTCTCCTCAATGTTCTTGGATATCTATTCAATGTAATCTTCTTTTGTGTTGTGTTTGTTGAGATCCGATGAATTGTGGGTTTGTGATCAGATTATCTATGAATATATTTGAGTCTTCTCCGAACTCTTTTATGCATGATTATTATAGCTTTGTATTTATCTCCAGTATATTGGTTTGGTTTGGCCAACTTGATCGATCTTTCTTGTAATGGGAGAGGTGCTTTGTGATGGGCTCAATCTTGTGGTGTCCTCATCTAGATAGTAGGGGTAGTGAGGCACGTATTTGTATTGTTGCCATTAAGGATAAAAAGATGTGGTTTTTACCATATTGCCTGGATCTATCCCTCTACATCATGTCATCTTGCTTAAGGCGTTACTCCATTCTTGTTAACTTAATACACTAGATGCATGCTAGATAGCGGTCGATGTGTGGACTAATAGTAGTAGATGCAGGCAGGAGTCAGACTACTTGTCACAGACGTGATGCCTATATTCATGATAATTGCCTTAGATATCGTCCTAACTATGTGTCGTGGGAAACGAGCACCTATGGGGCAGGGCCCCTTTTCGGTCCGGCAGGGAGCGGAGGGCGCACGAAGAGCAGATCGAGGCGAAACACGCGGGGGATTTTACCCAGCTTCGGAGCTCTCCGGAGAGATAAAACTCCTACTGCTGCTTTGTGTATGTATTGTGTTCTTGCTCGAAAGCGTGAGCGTGGTGTAGTTTCGAATCCCTCGAACCCCTTCTACGTGTGCATGGGCCTCCTTTTATAAGCTAAAGGGGTCACCGACAGGTGGCAACGTAGAGAGGGGTAAAAAAGTAAAAAGAGGGGTTGGTACAACCGCTATCATAGTGCCCCCTACCTAACTCTGACGGCAGGGGACAAGGGAATTTAATGCCTGTCCGGTCGCCTAAACAGTGCAGGAAACGACCGTTAGGGGCGCCACCGATCGCCACGATGGCCTTCTCGTCATCTCCACTTGCCACCTCGCACCGCTTGGCTGCACAGCCGCCCGACACGTGCGCCAGGAACGATCTTGGGGCGACACGTCGTCGGATGAGCTGGAGTGTGGGCGCAGAGTAGTGGCTTCGCCGCGGCAAGCGCCTTGCCGCGGTCGTTGTCTGGTCACACCAGAAAGCTTGTCGCTCGCCGGGTCTTGCCGGGACGCGCGGCGCGTCGCGGCAAGTTTCTTGGCTGGTCCTCCCGACAAGCTCTTCTTGCCGGGGCCTTGTCCTTCCCGGCAAGCTCCTCTTGCCGGGGTCTTGTCTCCTTAGCTTAAACACTTTGTTCTAGAATGGCATCAATAGGAATAGCGGAGGATCTTGGCGGATGCCCGGCAAGCCTTGCCGCGGGACGCTGCGACTGCCCGTGCACAAGTTCGGGATACTAAGGTACCCCTACTTTAGTACACCGACAGGAGCCCCCGGGCCTGGGCCACACACGGTGCCAAGCGCTGTTGGGCCAGGCCCAAAACAGGGCACGGGCACACGCGGCCTGAGTCCACAACAAATCTAACTCCGTATCCACCGCGCCCTCCCGTAACGGCACGCGTCAAACACGGCGTCGTTGGAGAGATCGTGGGCAATTCTTAAATCAAGAAAGGCGTAACGTTCGCCTCTCCTCTTTATAAGCAGAGGAGACAGGGGCCGTTCCCCCACCTTCGCCACTTGCGGTTTCTTCCTCAGAAAGCTCCGCCGCTCCCCTCCGCTTCCCAAGCCGAAAGAGAGCGGTGCTCTGCCGCCCGTCGCTGCCGTCGCCACCAACGCCTCCGCGCTCCCCCACCGCCTCTGCCATGGCCCCGAAGACCAGGAAGGGTGCGAAGTCGAGCGAGGCGCTGCGGCTCGAGGCGCTGCGCAAGGAGCGAGCACTTTTCCCCCCCGAGCTCACCCCGAAGGCGCTGCGGGAGGAGTTCTATCTCTTCTGGTCGATGGAGACGCGGGCGCATCCGCGCACGCCGGTGCTCTCCGCCGAAGCTTCTACTTCGAAGCGGTGCCCAAAAGGGTATCATTTCTTTCAAGTGTTCTTCTATTGAGGGCTCTGCCCGCCCTTTTCCGATTTCTTCTGCGACGTCATGAATACATACGGGCTCCATCTCCTTGACTTCACCCCCAACGCCGTTCTGACAATGGCGGTTTTCGCGCACCTTTGCGAGAACTTCGTCGGAGTCCACCCCAATGTTGCCCTTTTCCGCCATTAGTTCATTCCCTGGGTCGAGAAAGGAGAGCCCTTGTCGGGCGGGGTCTCCTGGATCTCAAGGGTCGGCAAGAAGGAGGTGTATCTGGAGGGGGAGCTCCGCAGCAAATGGGACGAGTGGAGGGCTGAATGGTGTTGGATTGTTGACGCAGATCCGCAGCCATTCACCAATTTGTGCCAGACTCGAGTAGTGCGCGGCAGCGACTGGAGCGCTCTGGGGGCGGACGATGCCAAGCTAAAGATCGCCACCACCAGGATTCTGCGGCTCAGGCTTGCCGGGCTCACAGTAGGGGCCGTTGGCGCGGATTTTCTTCGTCGCCGCATCGCCCCTCTCCAGGAGAGGAGGAGGCCTGCCTGGCTGTTTGGCGGCCCAGCGGATATCATGAGGCTGCGTCCAGGCCTCAACTTCAACTTCACAGTTCTGGAGTTGGACGGGATGCTCAAGGAGCTGTTCAAGCATGGCGCCAACCATCCGAGTGGTTCAGCTGCCGCAGGCGCCATCCCATCAGGTAACAACTCCGGCTTGATCGCATCCGTGCAATGATGCCGGTGCGACTCGCATGGGATTATCCCAACTTGGAAGGAGCCCGCCCGGCGGCGTAGTCGCGGCAATTCTTCGACAGCTTGGTGGAGGTAGCAGTCCGTGCCGACGAGCAGAGGCTCCTCACCCGCGACACCACCGACGACGAGATGCGGTACATTGCCACCAGGCTGAAGAAGAGGCAGCCGCCGCCATGATGAGTTTTGCTTCACGTTGGAGGAGGCAGAGGCGGCCGAGGCGGCAAGCCTTGCCGACCGAGAGGACCTTGGCGAGGAGGTTCTGGCGAGGAGGAGCCCAAGCCGAGGCAAGCGAGACTGCCGGGCGCAAGTGGCCAACCATCTTCAAGCAGCTTGCATGAGACGGGCCCTCAGCGCAGCCCCCAGCTCAAACAAGGAGGCGTCTTCGCAGCGCCGGAGACACAGCAGGGCGGCAGACGGGCCAACAGCCGCAGCGCCGCGGGACACGCTCCACCGCGGCAAGTACTGTTGTTGCGGGAGCACCTCGTGCTGCGCCGGCAACTGGGGCTGGGTCTTCTCGAGCCGCCACGTCTGATCCCGCCGCAGCTTCCGGCAAGCGCCCAAGGGAGCCTACTCCTCCGCCTCACCGTGCAGAAAGGGTACCAGACTTCGACCTCTCTGCGCTAAGCTCCGACAAGGAGGAAGAAGAGGAGGAGGAGTAAGACTTTCCCCTTGTTGTACTTGTATTTCTTCGATCTTTGTTGTTTCTTATCTTGCATCTGATCTGCTTCCCTCTGAATCCTTGTTCCATTTCAGGACTCTAGCCGAGAGAGCGGTGAAGAGGCCCAAGGTCCCCGTGGTTGTCATCAAGGACGATCCTGCTGTGATGGCAGAGGACACGTCCGAGACCACCTTGACGGACCCGGCACCCTCTCCACGAAGCAGCCCCCAACACAGCCCCCAGCGTAAGTATTTGTTCACTTCCTGTTGTGGGGCGTGCATGGGTGCTCTTTCTTTGCTGTTATTTTGATTGTTGACTTGCTTGTGTAGGAGCAGAGCAGGCCCATCAGGAGCAACCAGAAGCCGCTCCAGAGGTGCTGTCTGCTTCGACTACGCCGCCAAGGGGCGATTCCCCGACAAGGGAGTGTTCCCCGGCAAGGGAGGGGTCCCCGGCAAGGGGCGGGACCAGCGAGCCTTCGGTGGTGGAGCCCATGGTCACAGAGCCTAGCACAGGTGACCCTCCTTGCCGGAAATTTTCCCTTGGGTTCTTCTTCTTCTGGTCTTCTTTTTGGATATTTGCTTGACTTTTTCTTCCTCTTCCTATCTTCAGATCCCCCTCCCACAGACCCGATGGAGACTGAGGCCACCGGCGAGGAGGACGCAAGTGGCAATACTGAAAATGCCGCCGCCGCCGAGGAAGAGGCCGGCGCTGACGATCCCGCCGGCGAAGAGGCCGCCAAGGCTGCTGGCGCAGGAGCTGCCGAGGGCTCCGGCGATCGTACTGACGACCCGGAGGGTGCAGGAGCGCAAGGCGCTACACCGACCGCCGACCCTTCTACCGCTGACGCAGCACCAGGCTCCGAGGAGCCCCAGCCCGGCGCCTACTTGAAGGCCGGCGAGGGTGTCTTCATCCATCTTCCTTGGGCGTCGAGCTCCAGCGCGCCGATCGAGGGAGAGTCTTTTGACGGAGAGGTGCTCGCCTCCGCCCGGCTGTCGATGGTTGACGCGCAAGCAAGCAGCGCGGCGAAGTCCGAGGAGGAGCAACTGCTCCGGAAGCTGGTGTCACTCTACCGTGCCCGGCAAGCGAAGTTGGAGTCCCGGGAAGCGCTTGTCGCACGGGCGGGAGTTGACATAGAGAAACATGCGGTGGAGCTCCAGAGCCGAAACCAAGAGGCCCTCCGGTCCATCGCGGAGGAGAGGGCGCAACTTGTCGAGGCGCGGAAGGCCTTCATCCTTGAGAAGGCAGAGGCTGAGGAGCAACAGAGGCTTGCCGCTGAGGAGGTGTCCACCCGGGAAGGTGAACTGACGCAGCGGAAAGTCAATCTGGATAGCTACGAGGAGGAGCTCGCCGCACGCGAGCAATCACTTGGCGGGGCGCTCAAGGAGGCGAAGGACGCTGCCGCGGCTGCCGAGGCCGCCAAGAAGGAATTGGAGGTGAAGGTGACGCAGCTGGAAGCTGATCTGAAAGGGAAGAATGAGGAACTTGCCGCACTCCAGCGAGAACGCGAGAAGGATGCCCTTGCTCATGTTGATCTGCAAGTCAACTCGCCGACAAGGGCAAGGAACTGAACGCCGTCAAGGACTGAAATGCCGACTTGGAGCTGAAGCTGGCCACATTGACGGAGATGCTAGACGGTGCCAAGAAGAGGGAGGAGGACTTGAAGCAAGAGATCAAGGGCAACGAGGAGTTGCTAACGAGGGCCGCCGAGACTCAAAACACCTTCAGGGCCACGGTGGAGCTCTAGACGGAGGGCCTCGTCAACATTGCCGCAACCATAGACGAAGAGCTGGCGGAACTGGACTTGGCGGGCTTCGGGTACTCCTCCGACGAGAACCTCCAGCCCAGCGCCAAGCTTACTCTTTTCTTCAAGGGTGTGGCGACGGCTCTCCAGCAGCTCCGGGAAAGGATCCCAAAGAAGTTGGCTGACGAGTCGCGTGCAATCTGCGCCAAGGTCTTGGAGAAGGTGTTGGTGAAGATACTCTTCCGCAACCTGGGCCTCGACCTCACCCGCGTCCTCAAGAAGCTGCCGGCGGGTGCTGATCTTGAAGAGCTCAAAGCCATTGTCGCACCCATTGTGGACAAGGTGAATGAAGTCAGGAGGATCGATGGCGAGCGCGTGGATTAGGCCACCCTTCTTCTCCCTTCCTTGTCGCTGTTATTTAAGTTATGAGAACAATTTAGTCAGTGCCGCAACAAGTTACTTTTGTAATATAACTTTATTCTGGGCAAGGCTTGCTATGTTATCTCCTTTACTTGATTCCCTCCCTTGTATGTTTTTACCCTACGCTTTTAGGGAACTTGCCGGCGCAGGCACCCTTGCCGCGAGCGCTGAGTGTGGAACATCAGCAGCCTGCTGGCGGTGTTGCCTCCGGCAAGAAACCTTGTCGGGACTAGTCGCAGCACACTTACGTTGTTGAGCGGACTCGAAACAAAGTAAGGGCGCAACTAGCCACGAGCCGGTTCCTCCCCGCACGGGTTTTCCATACAAAGCACGGTCGTTCAAGGAATATAACTTGAGAAACTTTAAAACTGATTATGCTCAAACTTTGGCAACTTAGCTTTTCTGTCGTCTGCGTCCTGGCAAAGCTATACTTTTTTGAACGACGCCTAGTCCACACCACCATCTTCTCTTCCCCCCCGGTGAACTTGTGGGCGGATGAACCTTCTCTTTTGAGAGAAAGAAAGAAGAGAAAATAAAGATATGGAGCCTTAAGGCTCGTTATTGCTTACCGGGAGCAAGTGCTGCACAAGGTGTCAGATTATACATGCGAAAAAGAAAAATGCATGAAATTTGACGACTTTTGCATAGCATATGATCTTTGTTTATGCACGGGATCTGCGCCCGACTTTGTACAAAGAGTTACATGCAACAGCGGCAAGGCTTGTACAAAAGGTGGTTGCCGGGACAACGGGTTCCGGCAACCGCGCCTTATGGGTAAAACTTACGAAGATGCTCTATGTTCCAGGAGTTGCTCACCGGAAAGCCATCTTCGGTCTCAAGGCGGACAGCGCCAGACCTAGTGACTCGCTTTACCCGATAAGGGCCTTCCCACTTAGGCGTCAACTTGTTGGAATTCTTGGCAGATTGAACGCGCCGAAGAACAAGGTCGCCTTCCTCTAAGCTTCTGGCATTAACTTTGCGGCTATGGTAGCGACGCAAAGCTTGCTGGTAGCGAGCAGCTCGTACAACAGCGTGAAGACGATCTTCCTCGAGGAGTAGCGCGTCATCTTGCCGCAGCTGCTCTTGCTCAAGCTCATCATAAGCGAGCACTCGAGGTGATCCGTATACGAGTTCCGTGGGGAGAACTGCTTCTGCTCCGTAGACAAGAGCAAAAGGTGTCTGGCCAATGGCTCGATTTGGTGTCGTCCTGATCGACCAAAGAACCACTGGCAGCTCCTCGATCCAATTCCTTCCGCACTTGTGTAGCCTGTCGAAAGTTCTGGTCTTGAGCCTGCGCAGCACTTCAGCATTTGCCCTCTCTGCTTGACCGTTGCTTCTCGGGTGAGCAACAGAAGCGAAGCAGATCTTGGCGCCAAGATCTTGGACGTACTGCATGAAGGTGCGGCTTGTGAATTGTGTGTCGTTGTCGGTGATGATCCAGTTAGGGACTCTGAAGCGGCAAACAATTGACCTGAAGAACTTGACTGCTGACTGTGTTGTGACCTTCCTCACTGCTTCCACCTCCGGCCACTTCGTGAACTTGTCGATCGCCACGTACAAGTACTCGAAGCCCCCAACAGCTCGGGGAAAGGGGCCGAGGATGTCGAGCCCCCAGCCCGAAAATGGCCAGGACAAAGGGATTGTTTGGAGAGCTTGAGCTGGTTGATGTATCTGCTTGGAGTGGAACTGGCACGCTTCACACTTGGTTACTTGTGCAGTTGCATCCTGGAGGGTTGTTGGCCAGAAGAAACCTTGCCGGAAAGCCTTGCCGGCAAGTTCTCTTGCGCCAATGTGGTGACCACATATGCCTCCATGTATCTCCGCCAACAGCTCTTGTCCTTCTTCCCGGGAAATGCATTTCAATTTCACTCCATTGAATCTTCTTCTGTACAGTATGTCATCGACAAACTGATACATACTTGATTGCCGGGCTACTTTATCTACTTCCTCTTGCTCTTCGGGAAGTTCTCCTGTTTGGAGGAAACGGACGATCTGTTGTGCCCATGTCGGAGCTTGTGGCTCGACGACAAGTACTAAAGGCGCAAACGCTGCTGCGGGAACACCTGCTTCTACGGCAAGAATTT
Source organism: Aegilops speltoides (assembly GCA_021437245.1). Taxonomy (NCBI): domain Eukaryota; kingdom Viridiplantae; phylum Streptophyta; class Magnoliopsida; order Poales; family Poaceae; genus Aegilops; species Aegilops speltoides. The sequence goes on from CM038142.1 coordinate 240,239,932, forward strand.
GTGATTCAGCCGAGCTTGGTGTTCCCGGCAAGATTGCCGAGCAAAACTTGTCGGGCGCGTCGCTTCAACGAAACAAACCCTAGGGTTTGTCGGAGCAGATCGCTCCTCAAAGACTCTTTGTGTTGATCTTGGGGACCTTCTTGACGGCGGCTTCGGGGAGCTCGGCCGGAAAGTAGTCACCAGAAACTAACTTCCTCTTCTTGCTCTGTCCAGTTGATGGTGTTACAGATGGTTGAGTCAGCTTGAGCACAAAGATCCCTGGTTCCACAGGCAACTTGAGTGCGGTGCATTTTGACAGGCCATCTGCAATGTCGTTCTGAGTTCTTGGAACATGTTCCATTTGCAGGCCGTCAAAATACTCTTCCAACTTCCTCACTTCATCAATGTAGGCCTCCATCAACGGACTCTGATAATCTTTGTTCACTTGGCGGACGACAAGCTGTGAGTCACCCCTGACAATAAGTTTCTTGATCCCAAGGTCTGCCGCGATCCTGAGTCCGGCAAGCAGGCCTTCATACTCTGTAGTATTGTTTGTTGCTTGCTCCTTGGGAAAGTGCATCTGGATCACGTACTTGAGGTGCTCTCCAGTGGGTGCGACGAGTAACACGCCTACACCGGCGCCTTGCAGCGAGAAGGCACCATCAAAGTACATGATCCATTCTTTGTTTGCTTCCTTGACAGGGATCCTCGTCTCCGGAGTTTCTTCATCGGGTGTTGGCGTCCATTCTGCTATGAATTCTGCCAATGCTCGGCTCTGGATAGTTGAAGTACTTTCAAACTTGAGGCCAAAGCTCGACAGCCCAAAGGCCCACTCGACAATCCTGCTGTTGCTTCGGATTCGCAATATCCTCTTCAACGGAAAGCGAGTGACAACTGTGATCTCATGTGCCTGAAAATAATGGCGCAGCTTCCTCGAGGCCATGAGAAGGCCGAAAAGCAACTTCTGCACACCAGAGTACCTTGACCTAGCCCCCTGCAGAAGGGAACTGACAAAATAAACTGGGCGCTGCACCATCTTCTTCTGTTTCTCTTCTTGTGGCTGCGCAGATCCATCCTTGCCGGACCGAACTTGTCGGGAAGCCCCAGCTTGTCGCTGGACTCACTTGCATGATCGCTGGCTCATCATCCGCCTCCCTCTCCGCTACTAACGCAGCACTAACCACTTGATTGGTTGCCGCTAGATATAGCAGCAACTTCTCTTGTGGCTTAGGTGCGACAAGTATTGGAGTGGAGGATAGGTATCTCTTCAAGTCCTACAGCGCAGCCTCCGCTTCCGGAGTCCATTTCATTGGACCTGCCTTTTTCAAAATTTTGAAAAATGGCGGTAGCCGCCAGCAGACTTAGAGATGAACCTACTGAGAGCAGCAACACAGCCGGCAAGCCTTCACACATCCTTGATGCGCTTCGGTGCTTCGATCTGTTCAATGGCCTTGATCTTGTCGGGATTGGCTTCGATCCCCCGCTGAGATACAAAGAATCCGAGAAGCTTGCCGGAAGGAACTCCAAACACGCACTTCTTGGGATTCAACTTGAGATTGATCTTGCGCAGATTTGCAAAAGTCTCGTCTAAATCTTGGATCAAAGTTTCTTTGTCCTTGCTCTTGACCACTATGTCATCCATGTAAGCTTCTACATTTCTGTGCAACTGTGGCTCAAAAGCATGACTGACTACTCTTGCAAACGTTGAACCAGCATTCTTTAGTCCGAAAGGCATCCGTACAAAGCAGTACATGCCACATGGAGTAATGAATGCGGTCTTCTCTTCATCTTCTTCTGCCATGAAGATCTGATGATATCCTGAGTATGCGTCAAGAAATGAAAGCAAATCACATCCTGCCATGGAGTCGACAATCTGGTCAATGCGCGGCAAGGGAAATGGATCCTTGGGACAAGCTTTATTAACATCAGTGAAGTCAATACAAAGCCTCCACTTCCCGTTCGCCTTGCACACGACTACAGGATTGGCTAACCATGTTGGATGGAGTACTCCTCGGACAAGGCCAGCTGCTTCCAACTTCTTGATCTCCTCTGCAATGAACTCTTGGCGTTCCACTGCTTGTTTCCTGACTCTCTGCTTGACGGGCCGCGCGTGAGGGCAGACGGTAAGGTGGTGCTCAATTACTTTCCTAGGAACACCAGGGATGTCAGATGGTTGCCATGCAAACACATCGACATTCGCCCGCAGGAAAGCAACGAGCGCGCTTTCCTATTTAGCGTCAAGCGTGGCACTAATGGTGAAGGTACCACCAGTGCCGTCCTCCTTGGCGGCCACTTTCTTGGTCTCTGGTGAAGCTGTCTTTGCCTTCTTGCACTTGCCGGTGGAGCTCGATGGTGCGTCCTCGACGGTAGCGCAGCACTCCGAAGAGGTGCGCTTGCCGGAGTGGGCATCAGAGCTACTCTTGCCGGACTTGGTCTTCTTCTTTCCCCGACAAAGATGTCGTGGGAAACGAGCACCTATGGGGCAGGGCCCCTTTTCGGTCCGGCAGGGAGCGGAGGGCGCACGAAGAGCAGATCGAGGCGAAGCACGCGGGGGATTTTACCCAGCTTCGGAGCTCCCCGGAGAGATAAAACTCCTACTCCTGCTTTGTGTATGTATTGTGTTCTTGCTCGAAAGCGTGAGCGTGGTGCAGTTTCGAATCCCTCGAACCCCTTCTACGTGCGCATGGGCCTCCTTTTATAAGCTAAAGGGGTCACCGACAGTGGCAACCTGAGGGGTAAAAGTAAAAGAGGGGTTGGTACAACCGCTATCAACAGTGCCCCCTACCTAACTCTGACGGCAGGGGACAAGGGCATTTGATGCCCATCCGGTCGCCTAAACAGTGCAGGAAACGACCGTTAGGGGCGCCACCGATCGCCACGATGGCCTTGTCGTCATCTCCACTTTCCACCTCGCACCACTTGGCTGCACAGCCGCCCGACACGTGCGCCAGGAACGATCTTGGGGCGACACGTCGTCGGATGAGCTGGAGTGTGGGCGCAGAGTAGTGGATTCACCGCGGCAAGCGCCTTGCCGCGGTCGTTATCTTGTCACACCCGAAAGCTTGTCGCTCGCCGGATCTTGCCGGGACACGCGGCGCATCGCGGCAAGTTTCTTGGCTGGTCCTCCCGACAAGCTCCTCTTGCCGGGGCCTTGTCCTTCCCGGCAAGCTCCTCTTGCCGGGGTCTTGTCTCCTTAGCTTAAACACTTTGTTCTTGAATGGCATCAATAGGAATAGCGGAGGATCTTGGCGGACGCTGCGACTGCCCGTGCACAAGTTCGGGATACTAAGGTACCCCTACTTTAGTACACCGACACTATGCGCTTTTCTAACAATTTCTCAACAATAATTTGTTTATCCACCGTATGCTTTCTTCAAGGGAGAAGCCTCTAGTGAAACCTATGGCCCCCGGGTCTATTTTTATCATATTATTTTCAGATCTATAAAACCAAAAACCCAAAAATACCTTGCTGTCAATTTATTGATCTTTACTTTCTTTTACACTTTTACTTATCTTTTATACCTATCTCTATCAGATCTCACCCTTGCTAGTGACCGTGAATGGATTGGCAACCCTTTTTTTTTGCGTTGTGTGCAAGTGTTTCTTAGTTTGTGCATGCACATCTATTGGGGACTTGTGTGTTCCTCCTACCGTATTGATACCTTGGTTCTTAACTGTGGGAAATACTTATCTCTACTTTGCTGCATCACCCTCTCCACTTTAAGGGAAAAATCAATGCAAGCTCAAGAGGTAGCAGTGCCAGCTCCCAAGGCAGGGGAGAGAGTAGTTTTGTCCCCCACCTTGTCCAACGGCTGGGGTTCCCGCTGCGCCCTTTTGTGCGTGGGGTGATGTTCTATTACGAGCTTGATTTTCATCATTTGTCCCCGAACTCCATCCTCCATCTCGCCTCTTTCATCACGGTTTGTGAGGCCTTCCTATGCTACGAGCCACACTTCGGCCTATGGCGGAAGATCTTCGGGATCAAGCCAAAGTCCAGTGGCTCCCATGAGCTTGGGGGAGGCTTCTCGAATTACTTAATGCTTTGCCTAATATCTTTTATAATGGACTAACTGATTCTTCTAGGGACCACCTAGATAGTTGTGTTCGTTTTGTTTTCAGGGAATGAACTGTTGAACAAGGTGGAGAACTATTGAATAATATATCAAGTAACGATAATGATTGGACTCTTCCTGAGCCACCGCCCAAACCAACTCCAAAGAAGAGAGGTATTCTATTTCTCAGTCCTGAAGATATGCAAGAGGCAAAGTAATCTATGGAAGAAAAAGATATTAAGGTTGAAAATATTAAGAATTTACCACCTACTGAAGAAATACATGGTCTTAATACCCCGACACAGGTAGTAGAGGTAAATTCTCTCTATAGATTTGATGAAGGTGATATTCCTTATACTAAATCTGCTAGTCAATGCTTGGATGAATTTAATAACCTCATTGTTAAACAAAAAAACTGCAATACATATGTTAGTGGACAATTGAAACGAAATGCTTATATGAATGAATGCTTGAGTGACTATATGCTCAGAACTGTTAGTGATCTCAATGTTGTTCGTAAACATGTATCCATGATAAAACTCAAGAAGAACAAGTTCTCAAGGCACAAAACGATTTGCTTAAAGATACGAACTATAAGATGAATGATCATGATGTTAGAGTTATGACTAGGGGTGGTAAAATGACTCAAGAACCTTTGTATCCTGAAGGCCATCCTAAAAGAATTGAACAAGACTCTCAAAGAATTAATATTGATGCACCCAGACCATATAAAAATAAAAAGAAAGATGACAGGCCTTTCCATGCCTCTAGTGAACCTACTTTAGATACACATGAGAATCCAAATGACGTTTATACTTCTGATGATGAAACACAGGCTGGTGATGAACTTGAACCTAGTAATAATGATAATGATGTTCTTCACATTGATGCTGACCCTAGTAATGATAATGATGTGGAGATAGAACCTGTTGTTGATCTTGATAACCCACAACCTAAGAATAAAAGGTACGATAAGAGAGACTTCATTGCTAGGAAACATGGTAAAGAAAGAGAACCATGGGTTTAGAAATCCATGCCTTTTCCTCCTAAAGCTTCAAAGAATAAGGATGAAAGAATTTGATTGCTTTTTTGAAATGCTTAGACCTGTCTTTTTGCGCTTGTGTTTGACTGATATTCTGAAAATGTCTTCTTATGCTAAGTATATGAAAGATATTCTTACAAATAAAAAAAGATATCAGAAGCTGAAATTTCCACCATGCTTGCTAATTATATATTTAAGGGAGGAATACCAAAGAAACTAGGAGACCGAGGAGTACCAACTATACCATGCTCCATTAAAATAAAATATGTTAAAACTACTTTGTTTGATTTAGGAGCCAGTGTTAGTGTTATGCCCTTCTCTTTATATTGTAGGCTTGATTTGAATAAGCTCACACCAACTGAAATGTTTTTGCAAATGGCTGATAAATCAACTGCTATACCCATCAGTATTTGTGAGGACGTGCCTGTCGTAGTTGCAAATATTACTATGTTAAAGGACTTTGTTATTCTTGATATAGCCGAGGAAGACAATATGTCGATCATCCTTGGTAGACCCTTTTTGAACAATGCAAGGGCTATTATTGATTGCAACAAAGGCAATGTCACTTTTAATGTTAATGGTAATGAGCATACGGCACACTTTTTGAAGTAACAGCATCAAGTGAATAGTATCAATTCTATTGGAAAATTTTAACTATTGCTATTGGAGGTTTTGAATTCCCAATTCCTATTGCCAAAAAGAACTATGAAATTCTTACTGTTGGGTACATGCATATCCCCATTGAGGTAACCTAGTGTTATACGAAGCTTATCTGGTTTCATGGCATTCGGAAGAAGTTTGTTAATATGTCACACCATGATTTCCATGACACAACATTTAGGATTAATTAAGCAAAAAAAATGGATCCTGCAAAAACTTTTGTGTTGATTTCGTCTCTACTTTGATTTGGATTTCCGTTTGTTGTTTGCAAGTGCTCTAAATCAAATGAATCCTCCAACTCTTATACTCCTTCTCGTTGATCCAAAAGTTTTCCCAATGATCATGCCATGTGTATGGGACAGAATAGTATTTTCTTGCAAAAATAGTTTTGCCAAAAAGTATTTTCTAAATTAGGTTTTCCAAAAAAACCTGAGTTACGGCTTGAACTACAAGTACTTAATTTGTGATGTGAAAAATCTTTCAAAAGTTATATTTAAACCCTATTAGATATAGGACTCCCTAAAACCACAAAAATATTATTTAGAAGTTAAATTCCATATTATCTAAAGAATTTTTCATCAGGCCAGAAATGTTCTTTAATAGGTTAACATTATCTTATTGTTTCAAAAATATTTGAGAACACTTAGGGAAGCGTGCATATATATGAGTTTCAACACTGTCGGATTTAGGGATCCGGCAACCCTTGAGAGGTTTTAACTCTGGGGTGCGTGCGGAGATCACAACCTGCCTAGCTTGCCTACTCATGATCCTCCCTAGCCTAGCGCGTAGAGCTCGAAGAGACACAAAGACATAGAGATTTATACTGGTTCGGGCCACCGTTGTGGTGTAATACCCTAATCCAGTGTGGTGTGGTGGATTGCCTCGTGGGGCTATGGATGAACTAGTACAAAGGATGAACAAGCCTTAGGAGGTGAGGTGTTCTTGAGCTGGTGCGGTGCTCGGGTCAGAATGGATCTCCCCGCTCTAGTGGCAGCTAAGTCCTATATATAGTGGCCTTGGTCCTCTTCCCAAATACGAGTTGGAAGGGATTCCACAACAGCAGGATTTGATAGGGCACAAGTAGTACAGTCTCCTGACAAAAGTAGTCTTCGCCTGCGAAAAGCCTCTGGTCGTGACACTGTGATGGACTCGGTGATGACCTCCGTCCTGCCATCCTGGCAGTCTTGGTCTTGTTGCACCAGAATGGGAACCTTTGGCTGATTCCTCGGGACTCCGCGCCTGTGGCTTGCCTCTCTTGCACCGAAGAGGAAACCTGCGCTCTGCGCCCGCCTAGCCTTGGTCGTCATGGCTCACATCAGCTGAGCCTCATGAGGTAGCTGCACAGAACTCTCTGCCCCTCAGGAGCCCTCCCGAGGAGGCCAACTACTTTGGGTGGCATCGTCCACCTCGCGAGGCTTGGCCCCTCACGAGGATCTTGCTGTGTTGGTGTTGAAGCTAGGACATACCAGGCCATCGATGGAGTCACGCGGTGGGTCGCAGGCAGGCAGGACTGGATATGCCCAAGTCCAGGACGCCGACAGTATCCCCCAACCCAAGGCACGCTTGGACTTGGCTTCTAGTGGAAGCCAAAGGGCAAGTGCAGAGCACCGCGGGCCCCAACCACCTGCGACCTTGATGACGCGTGGCGATTGATTGGACGTGGGCGACTCCGTTTCCCCTTGCTGCTTTGGCAACTACTCCTGTCTGACAAAAAGGGGTGCCGCCTGCCGCTAGGCTTTCATTGCTTCTTCTTCGTCTTGCTCCAGATCCCCTTCTCCCAACAACAGAAGGACTCGCCATATCTGCCGATTTTCCACCAAATCTCCTACCTGATGGCCGCAGAGAAGACCCCGGCTTCTTCCTCGTCTACCGGCTCCGCCTGGTATGAGCCAGGGCTGCTGATTATCTGCATGACCGGGGAGATGCTCCAGACAACGCTCCTCCTGATGGCGAGCGGCGACAATGAGTGGAAGAAGACTGTGCTCTGGGTCGCCACCGCTACCCCGGAGCCCGCTGGCAGCAACTTCTTCCCCTTCTTCATGCACAACATCTTCTCCAGGCCGGTACCTCCGTTCTCCCCCTTCTTCTTCGCCATCCTTCACCACTATGGTCTCCAAGCGCTCCACATCCATGCCAACTCCATCCTCCTTCTGTCCCTCTTCGCCTTCTATTGTGAGGCGTTCATGGGGGTATTGCCCTCCGTTGCCCTATTCTGCCGTTTCTTCTGTCTTCGCAAGACCAGCGACAATCCGGTCGGGTGCATCGGTTTTGTCGCGGCACGGGGTGGTAACACAATCTCCCACGCCTGGAAGAACGTGGAGGATGCCGTGAAGAGGTGGGTGTTGATGGATGCCAAGTGCACCCAGAACTCGCTGGAGCTACCAACCACATTCCTCGTCTCCGATAAGTGGTGGAAATCTGAGAAGATCACCGACCCTTCCCTGGCGCCGTTCGATGCATCAGGAGCTGAAGAACGTGAAGCTGACAGGGGCCATGATCATCAGGGAGTTCCTGAAGCAGCGCGTCGCGCCACTTCATGACCGCCCCCGTCCCTTTTGGAAGCTTGGTGGTGATGACGACAAGATCCGCCTGCACCGAGATTCCCTTCCCGAGGAGGAGCTGAACAAGGTGTTGCTCTAACTGACGGGAAAGGACCCAAGCGATCCTCCGGAGGGCTGGCTTCCACTGTACTGCTGTGACGACGCTGAGGAGGATGTCTCGGCCATGCGTGTCTTCGACGAGCTCGGGGTTGTGCGGCTGGGGTCTTCCTTGCCGCCTGCTACATTGGTGCTTCTCTCCTCTGACGGCCAATCCTCCGAGGCCATCGAGGATGAGGTTGTGGACAAATCCTCTGCCCCAGAGCAAAGGGAGCTCCTACGCGATCTTTTGGATGACGATGATGATGACAAGCCCCCGGTGGTGGAGGTGTCGCGCCCTCCAGGAGTCACCACGAGGTATGGGGTGGCCTCCTTGAAGCAGCACAAGCGAGCGGTTGTGAAGAAAAGCAGGACCACGGTGATTTCTCCGGGCAGCAGCCCACCTTCATTGATGTTGTCTCTGGCAGCACCAACTATGAGTTCTCCTGCTCCCAAGAGCTCGGTGCCTGCTGCTCCGCCCCAGTGCCCGCTGCTGAGCATGACGAGGCTCTACGCCTTCGTCGACCAGTAAGTTTCTCCCTTAACTTTGCTCGTTGGTTCTTGAAGTGGTGCTGAGTGTATTCTCCTGTCGTTAGGCAGCAGCCGCCGAAGATGCAGAAGGAGGGCACGGAGGTCGCCGTGGCTGCAAACGATGGAGCGGCCTCCGCAGCCCTAGTGAAGAAGAATGTCGCGTCCCCCGCAGCCCCAGACGTGTGGCTATCTCCGGAGGACGTGAATGCACGTCCTCAGGAGGTGCCGGTGCCTTCGGCAGGCCTGACTCCTCTGGCACCCAACCTTGCCGCGGCTGCTGAGGACAACCAGCCTTCGGAGCCCCTGGTCCTTCATGAGGCTGAGGTTTCTTCTGCCTTGGCGCCGAGGGCGTCTCCTCCCTTGCCTAGCGCGTGGCCGAGTCATGGTGTTCCTGCTCCCTCTAATATCCTGGAAGAGGCAAGGGCGGTGCTGAACGATCTCTAGGGCGAGCTTCAGGGCCCGGATTGTCGTTCGGCGCAAGGATGCCTGGGGCTGATCTCTGGTTGGCTCAAGGCTGACATGTCCGTCTGCGCGGCCTGGGGCTTTGTGGAGGAGGCCCAAAAGGTGCTTGGGGTGGCCACCACAGTGCGCGACCTGGCGCGGAAGGAGGCCACAGAAGCTGAAACCGGTGCCGTGTGGCGGAGGCTGATCTGAAGACTCTCCAGGACCAGCAGGCTACCCTGGCCAGCGAGCTCTGGGAGTGTGAAGAGAAGCTAAAGGCCAAGGAAGCCACCGTCGCCTGCCGGGACACCGAGGTGAAGAAGACGACCTTAGAGCAGGCTGGAGAGCGCAACCGCCTGACGAAGCTGAGGGAGGAGGCGGAGGCAGCCCAAGCGACGCTGACCGAGGCCAAGAAGGTGGCCGCCATGGAGCGCGATACCCTCTCCTCTCTCGAGGCGCGCTTCCACAAGGCCCAAAAGGCACTATTTGGAGATGATCTCTCGGGAAAGGCGATGGTGACAACCTTGAGGAAGAGCCCGGCTGCTTTGCTTCCTGCAGTCGTGGCAGTGCTCGAAGATGCTGTCGACGGGTTCACATCCTTGGTGGAAAGCGAGGCACGCTCACTTTCTTCCTCGGCTCTCACGTGCATCTTCAGCCATCTTTACCTGCAGGATGCCAGCTTCAACCTCTCCTCCTTCCTCACTCTGGTGGACACCAACTCCCGGGATGGTGTTGGTGCCGCCGTGAAGAGCTCTGTGGATGCCATGCTGAGCAAGTACCTGGTGGTTGATCCTCCGAATGAAGTCAGTGGAACGGGTGACGCGCTCGGTGATGAAGCTCTGCTGGAGGGCAGCGGTGATGCCCAGTTCTGAGGAGGTGGCCCGGAGATTCTGCTTTTGCCTATTTATCCTGCACCATGCGACATGCCTCGGGGAGGCGTTTAAAACTATTTGCTTGGAACAATATGTCTTGTAATAACTAGATTATGCTCCTTCAGCTTTTCCGTTTTCTTTGTTGTTCTGCGTCGGCAAAGCTCGGCCCCGCGCGTACCTCAGCCGTCGTTGGGTCATCCGGGTCACCAGGACAAGCCCAAGAGGTGAGGGGCTATGTGACCAGTTAGGCTCCTGAGTTGTGATGCTGAGGAGTCCTCCTTGACGTGCGAAAAGCTTAGGAAAAGTTGCACGGGGAAGCCTCGGTGTTCTGCATTGGCAGGTCCCGGCCCCGTGCATGCCTCAGCCGTCGTTGAGTCGTTCGGATCACCAGGACGAGCCCAAGAGGTGAGGGGCTACGCGACCAGTTAGGCCCTTGAGACAAAATGCTCAAGAGTCCCCCTTGACGTATGAACGGCTTGAAAAAGAAGGGTGACAGCCGGGTCTTGGCGTTTGGTGTCGGCAGGGCCCGGCCCCACGCATGCCTCAGCCGTCGTTAAGTCGTCCGGATCACTAGGACGAACCCAAGGGGTGAGGGGCTACGTGACCAGTTATGCTCCAAAGAGGTGATGCGCGGGAGTCCCCCTTGACGTACGAGAAAACCCTGCTACGTTATCCTCGCCGAGCTCTTGCTTGGGAAGGGTGCGCGAAGACCAGGCCCGTGAGGGCTGGCGAGGTGGGGCATGCCAGGTGAGGGAGTCCTAGACTAGGGGGCGTCCGGACAGCCGGACTATCATCGTCAGCCGGACTCCAAGACTATGAAGATACAAGATTGAAGACTTCGTCCCGTGTCCGGATGGGACTTTCCTTGGCGTGGAAGGCAAGCTTGGCCATACGGATATGTAGATCTCCTACCATTGTAACCGACTCTGTGTAACCCTAGCCCTCCCCGGTGTCTATATAAACTAGAGGGTTTTACTCCGTAGGACAACACAACCATTACAACAATCATACCATAGGCTAGCTTCTAGGGTTTAGCCTCCTTGATCTCGTGGTAGATCCACTCTTGTACTACCCATATCATCAATATCAATCAAGCAGGAGTAGGGTTTTACCTCCATCGAGAGGGCCCGAACCTGGGTAAAAACATCGTGTCCCTTGTATCCTGTTACCATCCGCCTAGACACACAGTTCGGGACCCCCTACCTGAGATCCGCCGGTTTTGACACCGACATTGGTGCTTTCATTGAGAGTTCCTCTATGTCGTCACCGATAGGCTTGATGGCTTCTTCAATCAACACCAACGCCGTCCAGGGTGAAACTTTTCTCCCCGGACAGATCTTCGTGTTCGGCGGCTTCGCACTGCGGGCCAATTTACGTGGCCATCCGAGCGGATCGAAGCTACGCCCGCCATCGTGTCAGGTTTGGAAGCCTAAACTTCACGGCTGACATCCGCGGGGACTTGATCTTCGACGGAGTCGAGCCACAGCCGAGCGTGCCGCCTTTGTCACGATGGGCATGATCTAGCTCTGCCGCCGACAAGACTCGATGCCACACACGAATCCGCTCCGACCCATAGTTCGGAGCCGATCGCGCAGATCGAGGATGGGTGGCTAGACACCGCCTCGGGGGCCGCAACTTCTACGGCGATAGAGCCGAATACTGATCTTGTCTCTTATAAAGCTCGTGACTCCGAGGCGCGGACTCCTTGCGGACTCAACCTCCTGCGCCCCCTGCCAATCGAATCCGATTGGGCGCCCGATTATGGAGTTCACCGCCGCGGACATCTTTCAGCACTCACCCTTTGGCGACATCCTGAATTCACTAAAGCATCTCTCGTTATAAGGAGAACCCTGGCTAGACTACGGTCAGGACGGTTGGGATGCAGACGACGAAGAAATTCAAAGCCCACCCACCACCCACTTTGTAGCCACTGTTGATGATTTAACCGACATGCTAGACTATGACTACGAAGACATCGACGGTATGGACGATGATGCCGGAGACTAACAAGAACCAGCGCCTACAGGGCACTGGAAGACCACCTCGTCATATGACATATACATGGTGGACACCCCAAATGATGGGGATGGCGAAGAAGCAGCGGAGGCAGATTCCTCTAAGAAACAGCCCAAGCGCCCGGCGTCGTGGCGCCGCTCTAAATCCGCCACAGCAAGAATGGAGATTCGGCACCGAGATAATAACGCCCAGAGAGTGCGAAGACAACCCTCCAAAGACAATTCAGCACAGGGAGGGGCGGGAAGCGAGCCCTCGAGAGAGAGCGGTAGACGAGGAGTTAGAGGATGACAATTACATGCCTCCCTCCGGAGACGAGGCAAGCCTCAACGATGACGAATTTGTCGTACCCGAGGATCCCGTCGAACAAGAGCATTTTAAACGCAGGCTAATGGCCACGGCGAATAGCCTAAAGAAAAAGCACCAACAGCTTCAAGCTGATCAAGACCTGCTAGCCGACAGATGGACCGAGGTCCTCGCGGCCGAAGAGTATGAACTCGAACACCCCTCCAAAAGCTACCCAAAACGCAAGTTGCTCCCCCGACTAGAGGAGGAAGCATACAAACCTTCATCACCAGCGCACAATACGGCAGACCGACCACCCCGTGGTCGCGACAGAGAGGCATCTAGGCCCTCCATCAGGACCGTACCCCGGCACCACTCAAAAAGTACGAAGCCATGAGGGAATGCGCCAGACTTGCGGGACATATTGGAGGACAAGGCAAGACAATCCAGATCCATCTACGGATCACGTGGGCGCCCCACGACCCACGACGACTACCGTCGCGCCGGATACAACAACTCCGGCCGGGCCAAACACAGTAGACAACACTCTCTTGAGCTACGTTGTGATATTGCTCAATATAGAGGCGCCGCACACCCACCATGCTTCACAGACGATGTAATGGATCATCAAATCCCTGAAGGGTTTAAACCTATGAACATTGAATCCTACGATGGCACAACAGACCCCGCGGTTTGGATCGAAGATTATCTCCTTCATATCCATAGGGCCCGCGGTGACGATCTTCACACCATCAAGTATCTCCCACTCAAGCTTAAAGGACCAGCACGGCATTGGCTTAACAGCTTGCCCGCAGAGTCAATTGGGTGTTGGGAAGACCTGGAAGTCGCATTTCTCGACAACTTCCAGGGCACATACGTGCGACCACCAGACGCCGATGACCTAAGCCACATAACTCAGCAGCCAGATTTAATCGGCGGACAGTTCTGGACACGGTTCTTAACAAAGAAAAATCAAATTGTCGACTGTCCGGATGCAGAGGCCCTCGCAGCCTTCAAACATAACATCCGCGACGAGTGGCTGGCCCGACACCTAGGACAGGAAAAGCCGAAATCCATGGCAGCCCTCACATCACTCATGACCTGCTTCTGTGCGAGAGAGGACAGCGGGCTAGCTCGCAGCAACAACCTCAGCAAAAATGCTGGCAGTCCGGATACTAAGGACCACAATGGCAGGTCGCGTCGAAACAAAAATAAGCGCCGCGTTAACGGCAATAACAATGAGGATACGGCAGTCAACGCCGGATTCATAGGCTCTAAACCCGGTCAACGGAAGAAGCCATTCAAAAGAACTACTCCGGGTCCGTCCAATTTGGACCGAATACTCGACCGCTCTTGCGGATACATGGCACCCCAAAAGCCAGCTAACCACACCAGCAGGATAGTTGGGTATTCAAGCGGCAGAGCAAGTTAATTGCGAAAACAACGACAAGGGCTGCTGCTGACGACGAGGAAGAAACCCGCCGCCCGAGCGATAGAGGACGAAGGTTTCCCCCACAAGTGCGGACGGTAAATATGATATCGCAACCCACATACCCAAGAGGGAGCGGCGTGCGCCGGGATGTATATGCGATGGAGCCTGTCGCCCAGTTCAATCCATGGTCCTCTGTCCGATCACTTTTGATCGAAGGGACCACCCCACCAGTATCCACCATGGCGGATTTGCCGCATTGGTTTTGGACCCAATCGTCGATGGATTTCACCTCACTAGAGTCCTCATGGACGGCGGCAACTGAACCTGCTTTATCGGGATACGGTCGCATAAGATGGGCATAGACCCCTCAAGGATTAAACCTACAAAGACGACCTTCAAAGGCGTCATACCAGGTGTCGAGGCCAATTGTACAGGCTTGGTCACACTGGAAGTGGTCTTTGGATCCCCGGATAATTTCTGAAGCGAGGAGTTAATCTTCGACATAGTCTCGTTCTGCAGTGGCTATCACGCCCTGCTCGGACGAACCGCGTTTGCAAAGTTCAACGCGGTGCCGCATTATCGTACCTCAAGCTCAAGATGCGGGCCCTCGCGAGTCATCACGGTCAGCGGAAATCTTGAGCGCTCTCTCGAGCGGAGAACACACAGCGGCTCTCACGGCGAAATCTGAGCAGCCTCTTAAGGCAATTTTGAGTCCGGCCGTTAAAAGACGGACATGATTAAACGCGCCCGGAGCAACATACATCAAGACCACCTGGCACGTTCCGAGCACGCGTAGCAATGCGGCCCCAACCCTAGCCCTTGCATGATTGCAAGACAAGCTCCCCGCGTCCATCACTACGCTCTGGAGATACCTTGAGCATAGGGGGAGGGGCACGAACACGACAGGCCCAGAGTGCGGCTCAACCACACCAGGGGCTCCTAAGTGTGTCGCTTTTTTCTTTTCCTTTTTTATCTTATCTACAGGACTCCGTCTACAAGAGGTCCTGTCCGGCAGTAGATCGGCCGAACTCACGATGCAACAGCTAGGGAGGAACAAGGGCTACGACAAACACTCAGGTGGTCTCCATTACGAGCATTAAATCTGTTTATTACAACATCCCGCAGCCCACCCCTGGAGGGGGACATGTTTAAAATAGTCCACTCCCTTGCTTTCCGCACCATTTGTATCGTTCTGCACTCATAGCAGAATTCCTTGAATAAACAATGCAGCACTTTTTGCCTATAATTGCATTACCTTTTTTTACATATATCTTCATTAATGACATCTTGCACCCGTTACATTTTAGTGCGGCCGAATACCGAGGGCTTATGTTCCCCGCATTATGGTGTGATAAGTCCGAACACTTTCACAAGTGTGGCACCCCGAACTTATAGCATTATATGCATCGGCTCCGAATCATGTCTTGGGTCAATAGTTGGGTTTGCCCGGCTCCCATGTTTTGGTACCTTACGTTCCGTTACATCGGCTAAGGTAGCACTGGGAGAACCACTGCGATTGCGCCTGGTTGAGCTTGGGCGGCGCCTCGATGGAGAAAGCTAAAACTGACTGTCATGATAAGGCGAGAGACTGGTCGCTGTTCGAGAGGTCTTTTGGAGTCCCTAAAGACTTACGCCGCTTAGAGCGAGGAACCCAATAGTGTCCGGCCCAGGCGTGGATAGCGCCCCGAACTCGGTCTTCCGACAATAGGGGCTTCGCCGAAATTTAAAATTATAGAATTCTATGGCTAAGTGAGAGTGTTCAAGCATTATAAGTCCGGTAGCCTTGTTCATTGTGTTGAGCGCCTCCCTAGATGGACCCAAAAATGGGAACAAGAGCGCTCAAGTTTATCCCGAACACCCCAGCACTCGTGGCATGGGGGCTGAAGCCGACGACTTGCCATCTCTCAGATTTGATATACGACCACACAGAAGGTAATATTTTAAATCAAATAAGCGTTGCTTAGCGCATATGAACAATGTTTTCAGCGCACAGGATAACACATGGCGAACCTACTCAATAATTACATCTCTGGGCACTCATCCGCAATCTTGCGGGCACCCATCAGGACAGTCTTATAGTACATCTCGGGCGTACGATACTCTTTGCCCGGCGGCAGCGCGTCCGTTAGGAGCCTCTCCGCATCCAGCCTGCCCCAATGCACCTTTGCGCGGGCAAGGGCCCGACGGGCACCTTCAATGCAGGCGGAGCGCTTGATGACCTCCACCCAGGGGCACGCATCCACCAGCCGCCGCCTGAGGCAAGTAGCTCCCGGGCATGGCCTCTCCGAGCCCACAATGGACTATGAGGCCCTTCATGGCCTGCTCGGCTACCTTGTGGAGATCGACCACCTGCTTCAGCTGGTCGCTAGGGGGCACCGGATGTCCGGCCTCAGCGTACTGAGACCAGAAGACCTTCTCCGTTGAGCTCCCCTCCTCAGCCCGGTAGAATGCAGCGGCATCGGACACGCTGCGAGGCAGATCTGCAAATGCCCCTCGAGAGCTCCGAATTCGGGTAGGTAACAGGTAATTTACATTCACATGCTTGCTTTGCATGAAAAATGCCTTACCCGCCGCTATCTTCTTCGTCGCCTCAATCTCCTGGAGGGCCTTATGGGCCTCGGCCTCAGCGGCTTTGGCACTTTCAAGAGCCGAGGCAAGCTCGGACTCTCGAGTCTTCGAGTCACGCTCCAAACTCTCATGCTTTTCCATGAGAGCCTGGAACTATTGCAACACCTCCGCCACCCGCGCCTCCTGCCTCTCTCGCTCCGCTCGTTCCGCGGCCACATTGCGTTCGGCCGCGGACACGGCGTCCTTCAGGGCCGCCACCTCGTTCATGGCCCCTGTAGTACCCACGTTATCCTGGTTATTCCAATTGCAACAAAAATCCATTTCTGTAAGGTACAAATTTCAAAGTGGTGTTACTCACCTTCTTTGTCCTCGAGCTGCTTCTTGGCAAGGCTGAGCTCTTGCTCGGCCCGCTCGAGGTCCTGCTTCAAAGCACCGACCTCCGCAGTCAGTGCGGCAGAGGTCAGCAGCGTAGCCTGCAAACCCATATTGACATATTTTTACCACTCCTGCGTATATCTTTTATAGATCCTCAGTCCGGTTCTTCTTTCCGAACACCGAACCGAGCATCAGGGGCTACTGTCTATGCGGTATTACATTATGTATTTTAAAGCTTCTTACCTCAAAGCCTGTTAGAAGGCTGCTGCAAGCTTCGACCAGCCCGCTCTTGGCGACCTGAACCTTCTGAATCACCGCACTCATAATAGTGCGGTGTTCTTCCTCGATGGAAGCGCCGTTGAGCGCTTCCAACAAGTTGTTTGGCGCCCTCGGTTGGACGGAGGCTGCCGGTGTCACGGTCTTGCCCTTCTTGCGAAGGGGCCGCCTGCCGGACTCCGGAACCATTACGGGTTTCGGCGCGGAGTCCGGCACGAAGTCCGGGAGGTTGCCTTGTGGCACCTCCGAAGCCTCCCCCTCCTGGCGGGTCCCCTCCTGGTATCCCACCTCGGCGTCCTCAGCACCACGAGGGGTGGAGGCAGTCGGAATGGAATCCACATCCGACGGCGCCAAGGACCCGCTGGATGAAGCGGGAAGATCCTCCTCGGCCGGGCTATAGACAGTATGCGGCATTAGAAGGACACTATGTGACATGAAAAAGAAATTACAAATCACTCAGGAATCCGGATACTTACGATCTGGCCAGGGGCTTGGCCCTTGAGGGCCACTCTTCGTCGCCAATATTGGTGTTGGCGGAGCTGTCCGGGGGAAGGGTCCTTCCCCTCTTGGACCCTTCGGCCTCCCCAATTGGGGAAGCCTTCCTCTTCCTCTCTCCCTCCTCTGGGAGAGGGTCCTCTTTCTCCTCCTCGTCTTCGGGGGAGGAGTCCGCCTCGGAGCCATCGGACGATGAGTCCAATATCACCTGGCGCCGGGAACTTCTTCAAGTTCCCGTGGCCTTCTTCTTGGCCTTCTTCTCCGGCACCACATAAAGTGCGGGACCAGCAACCCGTTAAGCAGGCGTCCGCTGGAGTCTTCGGGAAGGGCAGGACAGTCTACCTGTCCGGGCGTCCTCTGCCAGTCCTGTCAAAGGCATTGGGAGTTTTTTAAAATCCCACATAGAGTCAAACTATGAAAGATAATAAGTGTCCCATAGAGGATAACAAAGCTTACCTCACCGGCCAGGCGCTTGGTGCTGAATCCGCGGTCTTCCGTTGCGGATGCGGGGGCTTCTCTGCCCTTGAACAGCACCCTCCAGGCAGCTTCGTACGTTGTGTCAAAGAGCCCTCTCAGGGACCGGTGCTGTGCCGGATCGAACTCCCACAAATTGAAGGCCCGTTGTTGGCAGGGGAGAATTCGGCGGACGAGCATGATCTGGATCACATTGACAAGCCTAAGCTTCTTGTTCACCAAGGTCTGGAGACAGGACTGGAGTCCTGTCAGATCCTCCAAACTACCACATAGCAAGCCCTTCTCTTTCCAGGAGGTGAGCTACATAGGGATACCAGATCTAAACTCGGGGGCCGCTGCCCATTTAGGGTCACGCGGCTCGGTGATGTAGAACCACCCCGATTGCCATCCCTTGATGGCCTCCACGAAGGCCCCCTCGAGCCAGAGGACGTTGGGCATCTTGCCCACCATGGTGCCTCCGCACTCCGCTTGGATGCCCTTCACTACCTTCGGCTTGACGTTGAAGGTCTTGAGCCACAAGCCAAAGTGGGGCTGGATGCAGAGAAAGGCCTCGCACATGACGATAAACGCCGAGATGTTGAGGATGAAGTTTGGCGCCAGATCGTGGAAGTCCAGGCCGTAGTAGAACATGAGCCCCCGGACGAAGGGATGAAGTGGGAAGCCCAGTCCGCGGAGGAAGTGGGGAAGAATCGACCCTCTCATGGCGCTTGGGGGTGGGGATGAGCTGCCCTCGTCGGGCGGCCGGTCTGTGATGTCGCGGAAAGGTATCCGGCGCCGCGCAGCTTTGCGATGTGCTCCTCCGTAACGGAGGAAGCCAACCACTTGCCTCCCGCTCCGGACATGGCTGGAGAAGGTTGAGACGAGATGTGCGGGCTTGGTATTTGGAGCTCGTCTTGTGAGATGGATAAGCAAAGGAGGAAGAAGGCGTAGGTAAAAAAGGTGGATCCTTATCCCCTTATATATGGGCGGACGAAGACTATGCGTCCCCACCGGATTGGTAAAACTCGCTTATATCCCAAGTGCCACCATCAATGGCGCGGTTGGGTTACCCACGTCTGTATTGATGAGAATCCCCGAATAAGGGGAACACGATCTCTGCTTCGACAAGACGTGCCAAGGAAACCGCTAAGCGCACGAGGTGGGATAATAAAAAACGATTCAAGTAAAGGCTTGGTAGTGGTGTGACGTCATGCCACAAAATACGTCAGCAGATTGAACTTGTGTACATATTATTCTCTCTACGGTGGAATGAGGAATTTATTTTGCAGAGCCGAACACTATCCTAGTGTTCACAATCTTCTATGAATTATTCGGAGGAGGAATCCGCCTTGCAATGTCGAACAATATGCGTGCCGGACTCATCGTCATTGAAGCCTGGTTCGGGAGCTCTTGAGGAGTCTGGACTAGGGGTGTCGGACAACCGGACTATCATCGTCGGCCGGACTCCAAGACTATGAAGATACAAGATTGAAGACTTAGTCCCGTGTCCGGATGGGACTTTCCTTGGCGTGGAAGGCACGCTTAGCGTCTGGATATGTAGATCTCCTACCATTGTAACCGACTCTGTGTAACCCTAGCCCTCCCCGGTGTCTATATAAACTGGATGGTTTTAGTCCGTAGGACAACACAACCATTACAACAATCATACCATAGGCTAGCTTCTAGGGTTTAGCCTCCTTGATCTCGTGGTAGATCCACTCTTGTACTACCCATATCATCAATATCAATCAAGCAGGAGTAGGGTTTTACCTCCATCGAGAGGGCCCAAACCTGGGTAAAAACATCGTGTCCCTTGTCTCCTGTTACCATCCGCCTAGACGCACAGTTCGGGACCCCCTACCCGAGATCCGCCGGTTTTGACACTGACACCAGGTGTGACCTGAGCATAGCCCCCATGCCCAACCCCCTTGTGCTACCTTCTTGAGGGAGAGCAGTGCGGTGAGGCTAGTCACTTAGCTCAGAGGCTCCCTGAGGTTAATGCGGCCGTGAGGCCACCCCCAGTTGTTTATCACCAGAGGGGAGCATAGCGCTTCCACTCTTGCATGGGCATAGCCGCTTCTCGGCAGTGTCGACGGCCAGCATGGAGCATGGTGCTTCCACTGGTGCGTGGGAGGGGGCTCCCTCTAAATAGAGCCCCCGAGGCATGTACAGCTCCGCCCTAACACGTGGCTTGCACGACAGGGCTGGAGGACGTGTATATGGGCACCCGTGAGCTAGCGCGGGACTCACGAGGCCCTACCTCAAGGCGGGTTGCGCCTGGTCTTGATTAGGGATGCTTGGATTGGTCCTGCGAGATGGTTAGGCAGCCTGCATCGAATGAGTTTCCTGAGGTTATTGCATGAGAAGGCCAGACACCAACGACCCCAGGAGGTGACGTGAATGGGACCGGCCTGTCAGACAGAGCTCAGCCGCTAGATTTATCGAAGCTGCAGGGATAGACCCGAGCACAGACGCCGTGCCCGGTCTTCTCATGCAAAGATCCTGAAGAAAAACAACCGGCGCGCGGTTCCCGTAGCTGCGACGGCACCAGGTAGCGCGCCCTCACTCATCCACTCACTGCTAGCTCATGCGAGAACAAGGCACCAAGAGCCATGGGAGGTGATATACAGGGGGCTGGCCCGTGATCCAGAGCTCAACTACTTGGGTTTAGCGATGCTGTAGGGATGGACCCAAGCATAGACGCCGTGCCAGTCCTTAATCATGAGGCGGTCGTGGGAGGGCTTGCGAGGGCACGAGACGTTCCTAGCGACGAGACGTTCCTAGTTTGCAAAGGATTGTAACTTGCTCTGATAAAATGCAAAAGGGGATACATGTCATAGGGACGGACCCACACGGCCTGGGGATAGTGCAGCCCGTGGGGCGCCCCCAAATTGAACGAACTAGGGAGATGTCACCTGGCACCGTTGCTGAAGAGTTGTTGAAGTAGCAAAAAACGCGCGCAGCAGAAGCCGTTCCTCAGGAGCCGCTCCGGTGCCGAGCCTCAGGAGGCTCAGAGGGACTGGAAGGCTCCTGAGGGTGCTCCTCCATCTCCACCAGGAGCGCCTGAGCATCCCTCACGCAGCGCTGGAACACCTCAGCCCCGCCCGCCCGGCCAAAAGGCATGCGGACGTAGCTGTCAGGCGGACCCTCGCATCGTACGACATGAGACAGCCACATGAGCTGCCGAGATGCGGCCCTGTTGAGCCCGGGGATGTCGATGCAGAGACGGATCTCTTTAACCTCACTAGGTCAGTGAGCTCCGCCTCGCAGCAGGCGACGATTGCCTTGCAGAACCCTTCCTTCCTCAATCTCCTCTATTGCCTTGCTGATGAACCCCTGGACGCCTAGTGCCTCACGCTTGCCGCTTTCTCCTAGGAAGCGTGCTCTGATGAGCGCCTCCACATGGTGCCCAAGCGCCACTATCGTGACATTGGCTAGATCTGAGGCCCTCCAAAGGAGAGCCCCCGAGCCCAGCCTGAGAGGAGCGTCAGGTGCGCCTCCCTATGCGATTGGTGAAGGCGCCGCGTCCGAAGACGCGAGACTCAGCACCGCATCCTCGAGTGATGCTCCCTCATGGGACCCCTGGCTCAGTTGTAGCTTCTTCGTCTAGGGGGCGACCTCAGGAGGGAGGGCGCCGTCTGCGTCTTCTGGGTTCTCAACTGCTGCAGCCTGGAAAGCGTGCTGGCATCTTGAGGACGTTGTAGTCGTGGTGCGTGGCCGCCATGAACTTGGCCAGTGCTAGGTACCCTAGGATGGCGTTGTAGGGAAGACGAATGTCGGCGATGTCGAAATCGATGAGCTCGGTGCGGTAGTTGTTGCGCTCGCCAAAGGTGACGAGGAGGCGAACATGCCCGATTGGGTGTGTTGATCCATCGGTCAGTCCTGAGAAAGGCTTGGTGGGGTGCAGCTGGTAGTATGGCACCTGCAGTCTGTCGAATGTCTAAACAGAGAGAACATTGAGCCCTGCTCCACCATCGATGAGGGTCTTAGTGACGGTCACATTGCTGATAACGGGGGAGCAGAGCATGGGGAGCGCACCAGCGGCGGCCGCCCACTTGAGCTAGTCTGAGGAGTCAAAGGTGATGGCGCACTTGGAACACTTGAGAGGGCGAGTTTCTTCAAGCTTGGGGAGCGCTGCTTTCACCTCGTGTGCAAACTGCTTGAAGACACGGTGGGAAGCCGGGGCCTGTGAGCCGCCCAAGATGCAGGAAATGGACCGAGGCTCCTGGACGCCCCCAACCCCCTCGTCCTGGTGGTCATCTTCGTTCCTTCTTGGCGGTGGAGGCAGAGGAGGCAAAACTGCCTTGCCCTGAGGGCGGTCCTCATGAGGCTGCTCCCTCCAGTTGCCATCGCGAGACTGGTCCTGCCAGCAGTCCTCACAAGGCTGGTCGCGCCACTCCTGACGGCGATCGAGTCCATCCCGGCGTCCTCCTTCTCGGTCGCCTCGGCGACTGTAGCCTCGATCATTGCGCTCGGGGCGTTGATCGAGGCTCCCGTCGCGGAGGGCCCTGAGCTCCTGGCAGTCGCTGGTGTTGTGGCTATAGACGTTGTGGAAGGCGCGAAACGTCCGCTTGCCCTTGGACGACTTGGGGTGGTCGCAGCCGCGCTTGGTCTCTCGCTCTGTCGCCAGCACTGCTGGCCCCTTGCGCTTTGTGTCCTTAGCCTTGGTCTTCTTGTCTTCTGGGTTAGCATCAAATCTTGAGCTCGAGGAGGGAGATGCGTCCCTCCTCAGCTCTCACACACTTGTTCGCCATGCTGAACGTCTCCAGAGCGGTATAGAAGTCCTCGTGGATGGCTAGCTCCTCCTTCATCTTGACATCGCGGACGCCATCTGTGAACGCGGAGACGATTGCTTCGTCAAACACCTTGGGAATCTTGAGGCGGACGTTGTTGAAGCGCTGGATATACTTGTGTAGGGTCTCTCTAGGCTGTTGCTTGACGCGGCACAGGTCGCCCGTGGCCGGCGGACGGTTGCGAGTGCCCTGGAAGTTGGCAATGAAGCGGCTGCGCACCTCCTCCCAAGAAGAAACCGACCCCTCAGTGGAGCCAAGAACGCGCGCCATCCTTGACGGCCATCAGGAACCAGTTTGCCATGATCTTCTCGTCACCGTTGGCCGCCTCGATGCTCAGTTCGTAGAGCTATAGGAACTCGACAGGGTCTGCGGTGCCGTCCTAGCATGGAGGCAGGTCAGGCTTGAACTTTCTCGACCAAACGACGTTGCGGAGCTCTGCAGTGAATGCACGACACCCTGCCATGGCCACCGGAGGTCGTCGAGGGGGTGGAATGTAGTCCTGGTGCACGCGCGCGGCGCCACCTCCTGTGGAGGCTCGCGAGCCTGGTGCTGGGGTGCTGGAAGCACGCGCGCTTCTCCTTGGGGACGCTGCACCACCTGGCAGCTCACGTCATCCCGAGCCGGCAACGGGCGCTGCGGGTCGCGCTGTGGAGCCATAGGCCCTGGCTCGATGCTGGCGCCTCGGGCCGGAGGCGGAGGAGGAGCCCCGTGCGCGACGTCGCCCGCTATAGGTGGTTGTTGAGGCAGGCTCGCGAGGCGGCCCGTCGGAGTCCCCCGTGCGCGACGCTGATGAGCTCGGTGATCCGCTCGAGCCACTCCTTGTAGAGATCACCCACCGGACGATAGCAAAGAAGCTCACACACCATGAGCAGAGCGGCCTGCACGTCCACCTGGCCGCGGTGCGCATGGGATGAGGAAGCTGCTGGGGTCAGGGACGGAGTAGCGGTTCGGCAGTCACGGCGCACCAACGGGTTCAGCGATTAAGCTTGTTGCTCGTGGCCGGCAGGGCCTGTGGCGGTGTTGGCCACTAGAGAAGGATCACGGCGGGCACAACCTTCACCAGCCGGAGACATCAGAGCGACGCGGGCGGCGACTACAGCCCAACGCTCAGCACGAGCCCTGCACACGTCGGCCATGGATGTGTCGGAGCACTAGCGGATCGAACGACGGAGGAAAGGATCTGACGCACCCCTACCTAGCGCGCCAAATGTCGGATTTAGGGATCCGGCAACCCTTGAGAAGTTTGAACTCTGGGGTGCGTGTGGAGATCTCAACCTGCCTAGCCTGCCTACTCGCGATCCTCCCTAGCCTAGCGCGTAGAGCTCGAGGAGATAGAAATACACAGAGATTTATACTGGTTCGGGCCACCGTTGTGGTGTAATACCCTAATCTAGTGTGGTGTGGTGGATTGCCTAGTGGGGCTATGGATGAACTAGTACAAAGGATGAACAAGCCTCAGGAGGTGAGGTGTTCTTGGGCTGGTGACGTGCTCGGGTCAGAATGGATCTCCCCCCTATGGTGGTAGCTAAGTCCTATATATAGTGGCCTTGGTCCTCTTCCCCAATTCGAGTGGGAAGGGATTCCACAAGGGCAGGATTTGAAAGGGGACAAGTAATACAGTCTATCCTGACAAAAGTAGTCTTCGCCTGCAAAAAGCCTCTGGTCGTGACGCTGCTGTGGGCTCAGTGATGACCTCCGTCCTGCCGTCCTGGCAGTCTTGGTCTTGTTGCACCAGAATGGAAACCTTTGGCTGATTCCTCGGGACTCCATGCCTGTGGCTTGTCTCCCTTGCACTAAATAGGAAACTTGCGCTATGCGCCCAACTGGCGCCCTCCTGGCCTTGCTCGTCATGGCTCATGTCAGCTGAGCCTCATGAGGTAGCTACATAGAACTCTCCGCCCCTCAGGAGCCCTCCTGAGGAGGCAAACTCCTTCGGGGGTCTTGGCATCGTACGCCTCGCGAGGCTTGGCCCCTCGCGATGATCTTGTTGTGTTGGTGTTGAAGTTGGTCCGTACCAGGCCGTCGATGGAGTCACGCGGTGGGCCGCTGGTAGGCAGTACTAGATACCCCCTGAGGGAGTCCCTGACTAGGGGGTGTCCGCATAGCCGAACTATCATCTTTGGCCGGACTCCAAGACAATGAAGATACAAGATTGAAGACTCCGTCCCGTGTCCGGATGAAACTTTCCTTGGCGTGGAAGGCAAGCTTGGCGATATGGATATGTAGATCTCCTACCATTGTAACCGACTCTGTTTAACCCTAACCCTCTCCAGTGTCCATATAAACCGGAGGGTTTTAGTCCGTAGGACGAACAACAATCATACCATAGGGTAGCTTCTAGGGTTTATCCTCTCTGATCTCGTGGTAGATCTACTCTTGTACTACCCATATCATCAATATTAATCAAGCAGGAGTAGGGTTTTACCTCCACCGAGAGGGCCCAAACCTGGGTAAAAACATCGTGTCCCTTGTCTCCTGTTACCATCCGCCTAGACGCATAGTTCGGGACCCCCTACCCGAGATCCCCCGGTTTTGACACCGACATTGGTGCTTTTATTGAGAGTTCCTCTGTGCCGTCGCCATCAGGAAGGATACCTCGTCCCGTCTTTAAAGACGACACCATTGCTAAAGGAGCTTTGGCCATCAACCAAACTCTCCGGCTAGGCGGTTTTCTTATGACCGCCTGTTCGGCCGCCGCGACGACGATGACTTCTCGGGTCATCCAAAGCGATCTTCACGTCAACTCGGAACTCGCCGAGCAACTAGATCCGATGGAGCTCTCCTCCTTAAATGAGCTCTTGGATCGCATCGCCGCCCTGGGAGTCGCTACAGACTACGATCAGATCGGGCCTAAAACCGATCTGAGAGAGATCAACTCTCCCCAGGCTACCCACCACGTCGCTGTGTTTGAGGAACAGTACGACGACTCTTCTTCTACATTAACGACCAGTTATGTCCGGATTCCCGACCCGTTCATGCCGGATTCCCGCGGAGGGACGGACGTCGATCAAGTCAAGAACCTAAGGTCAGGCAGCGGGTTGGATTCATTGGACAATATCCAAAAACCCAAGCTTCCAAGTTCGGAAACTTTTCGGGCCTTGAGTCTTAGATTGGACGGGGTTCCGAATTTAATTCCACCCCCACCCAAACATAAGCGATCTATCCTGAATCTGGCAAGAGCCCGGTGAAACGGTACACCATTACTGGGCCAGATTCCTCCTGGTTATGGACAGGATAAAGGACTGCCGTGAGGAAGACGCTATTTCAATTTTCTGCAATAATTGCACGGACAAGGAAATCATAAACGCCATAAGTCGCCGTGAAATTACACGCTTTGCCGACTTGGCATCCATAGTACGAAAGTACTGTGCGATGGAGAGCGCCTGGAAAACCGAGACCAAAATTTGGGATAATCCGGCTCCGAATACAACCCTAGTCCGAAATAAAAGGGTGCATCATCGCCAGGCACCCGGGTTAAATACCAAAAAGCAAAAAACCCCTAGAGGGCACAGAACCGTACTGGAGGGATGGCTCAATGGACCCTGCAAAATTCATAGTACAGAGGGCGCCAGTCCAACTCATAGCCTTCGAAAATGTTAGATACTGCGGCAGTTGGCCAAAAGTGGCGAAGAGCTTCTAGCTCCAGAGAAACAGCCCAGCAACACCAGTACGGTATTAACAGTCTTCGAGACTTTCGCATCAAATAATATGCGGAAACAAACACTCCGCAGCCTTGCCGAAGTCTACCAAGTAGCAACAATAGACCCATGGAATGGCACGGCTATTACCTTTAATGCCAATGACGAACCTAAATTCTGAACAGCCCGAGCACCAGCCGCATTGGTCCTCAGTCCAATAGTGGACGGCTTTCGCCTTACTAAGGTACTCATGGACGGCGGCAGCGGATTAAACCTCATCTACGAGGAAACCCTTCGAAAAATGGAAATAGACTATAGCCGCATTGAGCGAAGTAGCAAAACCTTTAGAGGAATAATCCCTAGTCGAGAAGCACGCTGCACAGGAAAAATCACACTGGATGTGGTGTTCGGGTCGCCGGACAATTACAGGTCCGAGGAGGTCACGTTCCAAGTGGCCACATTCAGCAGCGGATATCACGCTCTATTAGGGCGAGAGGCATTCACTATTTTTCAAGCTATACCCCATTACGGGTACATGAAGCTCAAAATGCCCGACCCAACAGAATCATCACTCTCGCCAGTGATCCGGACATAGCACTCCGCGCCGAAAATAAGACAGCTGCACTAGCCCTAGAGGCACTGTCCGAAGCCCTAGCGGCCGAGGAACTCACCGCGCTGCGCTCCACGGTGAACAGGGACGATGTGATACTCGATAAGAGATCCAAGTCCACCTCTTTTAAGCCAGCAAACGAAATATTCAAATTCCAA
This sequence comes from Aegilops speltoides, assembly GCA_021437245.1. Taxonomy (NCBI): domain Eukaryota; kingdom Viridiplantae; phylum Streptophyta; class Magnoliopsida; order Poales; family Poaceae; genus Aegilops; species Aegilops speltoides. Next base: position 240,267,241 of record CM038142.1, read on the forward strand.
GTCCATGCAACGGACCCTACAAAGACGGCCTCCATTGGGGCACAGTTAAACCCTGATGTAGACGCTGCACTAAGAGAATTCCTACAGGAAAACTGGGACATTTTTGCCTAGCACCCTTCAGACATGCCAGGAATCCCACGCCGGCTGGCCGAGCACAGCCTAAGTATGCTAAAAGGATTCAAGCCAGTCAAACAGGCTCTTCGGCGATTTTCCGAACCGAAGAGACAGGCAATGGGAGAGGAGCTAGCCAAATTATTGGAAGCCGGATTCATCAGAGATATAAAACATCCGGACTGGCTAGCAAACCTGGTGATGGTACCAAAGAAGGATAAATCCTGGCGCCTATGTGTCGACTTCAAGGACCTTAACAAGGCTTGCCCAAAGGATCCATGCCCCCTCCCCCGAATCGATCAAATCATCAACGCTACCGCAGGGCACGATTCATTGTGCTTCCTCGACGCATACTTCGGCTACCACCAAATCAAGATGGTGGAGCTAGACCAAGCCGCAACGGCATTCATCACTCCATACGGACCATTCTGCTTCAACACAATGCCCTTCGGGCTCAAAAATGCCGGCGCAACAAATCAGGGCATGATTCAGACATGTCTGGCAAACCAGATAGGCAAAACAGTGGAGGCATACGTAGACGATGTGGTCGTCAAATCCAAGCATGTCGAAACCCTAGTAGATGACTTGAGGCTCACATTCGACAATCTCCGAGCATATGACATTAAGCTCAACCCAGAAAAATGCGGTTTTTGGGGTACCAGCCGGAAAGCTTTTGGGCTTCATTGTATCCGGTAGAGGAATTTAAGCAAACCCAGCCAAGATCCGAGCTCTATCACAATTGGATATCCCAAAAGACCTCAAGAAAATACAAAAATTGACTGGATGCGTGGCGGCTCTAAGCCGCTTTATCTCCCGCTTAGGAGAAAAGGCATTACCCCTTTATCCCCTCCTCCGGCGCACCGAGCACTTTGAGTAAACGGATGCCGCCACGGCCGGACTCGAAGAAATCAAAGCCATATTGGCAACAAATCCAGTCCTGGCCACGCCCAACTTGGGCGAACCAATGTTATTATATATCGCGGAAACACATCAAGCTGTAAGCGCGGTGCTCATCGTCGAACAAGAAACAGACGGACACAAGTTCCCCCTTCAAAAACCAGTTTACTACATGTCCACTGTCCTAACTCCATGCAAGTCCCGGTATCCACATTATCAAAAGATAGCATACGCGGTGTTCATGGCATCCCGGAAGCTGCGACATTACTTTCAAGAGTGTTCGATAATAGTAGCCACCAAAGTACCCCTTAATGACATTATAAACAACCGCGAAGCGACTGGCCGGATTGCAAAATGGGCCATTGAGCTCCTCCCATTCGACATAACCTATAAGCCATGGCGAGCTATCAAGTCACAAGTTTTGGCTGACTTCATCACCGAATGGACTGAAGCCGAACTCCCTAAAGAGTACGGCGCATATTCCAATTGGATCATGCGCTTCGACGGCTCCAAAATGTTGGCCGGCCTGGGGGCTGGCATCATCCTGATGTCCCCAACCGGAGACACAGTCCAATACGTACTCTAGATAATGTACACGGACTCCAACAACGCAGCCGAATACGAAGCCCTTCTACATGGTCTCCGGATGGCAGTCTGTCACACCCTGATTTTCATGGCACAACACTTAAGATGATAAAATCATGATAAAATGTGGTTTGACAAAAACTTTTGTGTGTTTTGGTCCTTGCTTGATTTGATTTTTGTCTGTTGTTTGCAAGTGCTCTAAAAATCAAATAAATCCCCCAACACCTATACTTCATCTCCTTGATCCAAAACCTTTTCCCAATGATCATGCCATGTGTATAGAGCAATATAGTATTTTCTTACAAAAATAATTTGGCCAAAAAGTATTTTTCAAAAATTAGTTTTCAGAAACCCCATGAATTGAGGTTTGCACTGCAAGTACTTAATTAAGGGAAGCAAAAATATTTCTAAAAATATTTTTGACTCCTATTAGATATAGGATACCAAGAAACCACAAAAATATAATTTTAAAAGTTATTTTACTATTTTATTTAAAAGCTTTTTCTTAAGGCTAGAAATGGTCTTTAATAGGGAAAAATTATTTTATTGTTTTAAAAATATTTTACAAAAATCAGGGAAACTCAGTGGACACATATTGTCCATATATAAGAGTTTCAACACATGGTCATGTTCAAAGTATTGGTCAAATCCCTCAAAAACCCTTTCTGGATATTTCAAGCTTTTGAAATATTTACAAAGGAAATATTCTCGAATATTTCCAAGAAAATTCTAGCATGTCACATATGACATGTTTGATGATCTTGCTAAGTCTCATGTCTTGGAGAACAAGATAACATCATCAAATCCCCTCAAAACCATGTCTGTCCATTTGAAAGTTTGAGCAACTTTACATTGCCAAACATGTCCAAATGTTCTCAAACCTTGTGAACATGCTCAAATGGTCTAATAATTCATATAGACCAAGTGGCACAAGTTGTAGAACAAGTTAACTTGATCAAAGTGCCCCAAAACCCTTCCTGTCCAGAACCAAATTTGGACAACATGTAATGCCCCGGATCCGATGCGCCAGGTGTCCGCCAGTTATTCGCCATCTTTGCCATGTCATCATCTGCATTTTATCATGTCATCATGTGCATTTCATTTTGCATACATGTTCCTCTCATGCATCCGGGCATTTTCCCCGTTGTCCGTTTTCCAATCCGGCACTCCTATGTCCTCCGGCGTCCCCTTTTGTCTTCTGTTGTGAGCGGGTATTAAACTTTCTCGGAATGGACCGAGGTTTGCCAAGCGGCCTTGGTATAGCACCGGTAGACCGCCTGTCAAGTTTCGTGCCATTTGGAGGTCGTTTGGTACTCCAACGGTTAACCGGGTAACCGCAAAGCCCTCTTTTGTTGCAGCCCAACACCCCTTCCAAAGTGGCCCAAAACCCACCAAACTCCCATCCATGCCCTCGGTCGTTCGATCACGATTGCGTGGCCGAAAACCGCTCCTCATTTGGACACTCCTAGCTCCCTCTAACTATAAATAACCCCTCCCCCCGAAATTCGCGGATCAAATCGCAGACGAAACCCTAGCCTCTTCCCCCGTCGCCGCCGGACATGTCCGCCCGCGCCGGACACGTCCGCCGGCCACGTCGCCCCGGCGAATCACGCGCCCGCCACGTCACCCGCCGCCCTCTCCTCCAACGCGCCTGCCACGTAGCCACCCGGCCACCAGCAGCTGCCGCCCGCCTTAGCGAGCCCAGCCAGAGCCGCATGAGGCCGTCGCGCCGCCGCCCGTTCGCGCCGCGCTCCGCGCCCTCGCGCCTTCCCCGCCGTCGGTGCGCCGTCCGCCGCCGCCAGCTCGCCAGGCGCCGCCATAACCGCCCGGTCGCCCGCTTCGCCCGTCCTCGCCTCGCTTTCGCCCGGCAGGTCGGGAAGAGCCCACCCGCCGCCCGCTCCTCATGCGGCGCTCCCCCAAGCAGAGCTCGGCGCCGCCCTCGCCGCCGCCTCACCACGCCCGGTGAGCTCCTCCGCCGCCCGCGCGCTCCTCCGTGGCCGCCGGCACCCTCTCCTCCGGCCAGATACGGCCGCGGGAGCCCCGGATCCGCCTCCCGCGCCTCCCCGAGCCTCCGGTGACCTCTTCTCCAACTCCGGCGGCCTGCTCCGCTTTGAAATCCGTGCAAGGTTGCCCCCGTTTCTCTAAGTCCCTGTTACTTTTGCATAAACATGACATCTTCATCGCATCGCATCTCTGCATCCGTAGCTCCGTTTCGTGCGTATAATATGTCAAATTGTTCGCCTCGACGAGTACTTCATTTCATTCCATTGCATCATTTTCATTTGAGCTCATCTTGATGCCCGAAATGCTGTTGGAAGAGTGCATGTTGATGTTAATCTGCTGAAACTGTTATAACTTGCTGTTTTATCATTTTTGCCATGATTGATGTGTGCATCCTATGAGGTTGATGTCTACATGAATGTTGAACTATGCCAAGCCATCTTTCCAGGGGTGTTGACCATGTATTTTTGTGAGTTGTGTGCTGAGTGTATCAAGCTTGTAAAGTAGGGTAGTTGCTGTTGCTGTTTTCCTGACAGATTCTGTTATAATTTGTTGCTATGTTAACATGCTTCCACTAATCATTCTATGCATAATCTGGAGATGCTCTATAAACATGTTTTGCTATACATGTTTTGCTCTATCCATTCATGACCTTGGTTGCAATTATAGCCTGCTGGAACATGTTGTAATCTTGCTCTAAAGTTGCTTGAAAATGTTGCTGTCAGCCTGTTAACATTAAGTTCACTTGTTCCCATGTGTTTTCCTAGTGATCCATGCACCCTATGACCTTGCTCTTGCCATGCTTAGATTCATAAACATACCTTCTTACTGTTGGTTGCCTTGCCATGCCATGTATTGCTCTGTGGTGAGTGGTTCAAGCTCACGAACATGCCTACTTATTGTTGTTCCTGCCATGTATAAATCTGTAATATAACTTGCCATGTTTACATGGGTGCCATCATATTTTCCGTGCCTTTTTGGCTCATGGTCAGTAAGGGTATTTTGATCAATGCTATTAGTAGATTCATGCCATGCCTTTGTTTGCCATGATAAGTTCATGTAACATGTTGTTTGCTTGCTCTAAACATTGCAGCCTGATGTTATTTCTGCTAAAGTCTGAAACTGTTATTATTTGCAATATATCCATGTGTTTTTGAGCATGTTCTAGTTATTTCTGGAGATAGCTCAGTGTTCATGTTTTGTTATGCTTTACGTGTACTTCATGACCATGCCTTTTGTTATTATGTTGGGGTGCTGTAGCTTGTTGTTTTGATGCTTGCAAGATGCCTAGTTGCTGTTTTGGACAGATTGTTGCTATGACTTGTATAGTGTGCATGTGTTGCCCCGTTGCTCCGTTTTGAGTGTGCTCTATATGAAACTTGCTTGATTTTGCATGTAGCTTCATATTACCATGTTGCATCCTTGTTTTGGTGTGTTTGCTGGATGTTTGGGTGCATTTTGCATCAATGCCATGCTTAACTTGTTTTGCTCATATCTTCTAGGCCGTAGCTCCAAATCTAATGAACTTTATATGTAACTTGACTAGATTTTCGTGTAGATCATCTTGGTGCATCTTAACTTGTTGTTTAACAACTTCAACTTAATGTTTATTCAGTTCTGGACCAATTTCGAAATATGCATATGAGGACTTACCGGAATTGTTATATTTTGTTTCCGGCCTCATTTAAACTTGCATTGATGTGTTGTTCTTGTTTGCTTCATCTCTTGCCATGAGTAGCTTCATGTAGCTTTGTCATGCATCATGCTTGTTGTGCATAATGTCTTGTCTATGTGTGGTGTGTTTACCTATGTTGTGTGCTTTTTCTTGTTAGTTCCTGTTTCGTTGCGATCGTGAGGATTCGTTCGTCTACGATTGGTTCCGCTTCATCCGTTCATCTTCTTCTTGGACTCGTTCTTCTTCCTAGCGGGATTTCAGGCAAGATGACCGCTACCCTGGATCTCACTACTATCATTGCTGTGCTAGTTGCTTCGTTCTATCGCTATGCTGCGCTATCTATTACCTGTTTATCAAGCCATCCCATATTGCCATGAACCTCTAATCCTTTGACACCTTTCCTAGGCAAACCGTTGTTTGGCTATGTTACCGCTTTGCTCAGCCCTTCTTATAGCGTTGCTAGTTGCAGGTGAAGTTGAAGATTGCTCCATGGTGGAGAGGGTTTATGTTGGGATATCACAATATCTCTTATATTATTAATGCATCTATATATTTGGTAAAGGGTGGAAGGCTCGGCCTTATGCCTGGTGTTTTGTTCCACTCTTGCCGCCCTAGTTTCCGTCATGCCAGTGTTATGTTCCCAGATTTTTGCGTTCCTAACGCGGTTGGGTGATTTATGGGACCCCCCTGACAGTTCACTTTGAATAAAACTTGTCCAGCAAGGCCCAACATTGACTTTTACCATTTGCCTCACCACCACCTACTTTTTCCCTTGGGAGTCGCTCTCTCGAGGGTCATCTTTATTCAGCCCCCCCGGGCCAATGCTTGTCTAAGTGTTGGTCCAAACTAGAGCGCTTTGCAGCGCCACCTCAAGAAACTTGAGGTCTGGTTTTAGTTATACGGACTGCTCATCCGGTCGTGGCACGAGGCGAGATCTGCAGCTATTATCGGGATGTCGGCACGCCGGGAGGTCTTGCTGGTCTTGTTTTACCATAGTCGAAATGTCTTGATGTACTGGGATCTGAGCCTGATCGGAGTGTCTCGGGTGAAGGTCTATTCGCCGATGATCGCGAGAGCTTGTCATGGGCTAAGTTGGGACACCTGGAGGTATAAACTTTCGAGAGCCGTGCCAGCGGTTATGTGGCAGATGGGAATTTTTTAATGTCGGTTGTAGATAACTTGACACGGATCCGAACTAAAACACATCAACGGCGTGTGTAGCCGTGATGGTCTCTTCTCGGCGGAGTCCGGGAAGTGAACACGGTTTCTGTGTTATGTTTGACGTAAGTAGGTGTTTAGGATCACCTCTTGATCATTGCTAGTTTCACGACCGTTCTGCTTGTTCACTTCTCGCTCTTCTTTGCGTATGTTAGCCACCATATCATGCTTAGTCGCTGCTGCAACCTCACCACTTTACCCCTTCCTTTCCCATTAAGCTTTGCTAGTCTTGATACCCATGGTAATGGGATTCTTTGAGTCCTCGTGGCTCACGGATACTTCAAAACCAGTTTGCGGTGCCTATGTTACCGGCGGTGGCGCAACCAAGCTCGAGGAGGAGCTCGATGAATATCTTGCCCTTTGTGTTGTTTCGTTCTAGTTGATCAGTAGTGGAGCCCAGTTGGGGTCGATCGAGGACCTTTTGTCGCATTTGGGGTTCTTCTTTTATTTTGGTTCCGTAGTCGGACCTTGATTGTATCTGGATGATGTAATGCTTTATTCATGTAATTGTGTGAAGTGGCGATTGTAAGCCAACTATGTATCTCTTTCCCTTATGTATTATTTGGGTTGTGTGAAGATTACCTCACTTGCGACATTGCTTTCAATGCGGTTATGCCTCTAAGTCGTGCTTCGACACGTGGGTGATATAGCCGCATCGAGGGCGTTACAAGTTGGTAATCAGAGCCTTCCCCGACCTTAGGAGCCCCACTGCTTGATCGTTTTTAGCGGCCGAGTTGTGTCTAGAAAAATGTTTGAGTCATTTAGGATTATATATATCGGAGAGTTAGGAATTCTTTTTACTCCCCAGTCTCTTCATCGCTGTGGTAAGGCATCCTGACTTAGAGTTTTGACTCTTCTCTTCTCAAATTTCACTAAATTTTTTTTAGGATCACGCGGGTATCTTAGAATCGTTCCGATGGTTTTATGATGACAACATTGTCTTGATGCCTCCTGTCAGCAGGGTTTTTTTTAGTGGAGGTGTCCCGGGGAGTTGAGCTCTGAGGTGTTGTTGTCATAATTTTATCATTGCAGTTCTGGGATACCTGAGTTTAGTACGCCGACATTGAAAATCTCTTTTATGCATGTTGGTGAGATAACCCCGCTAACCCAGTACTGAGGTGAGTACGGGAGTATTACCATGACTCGTATAACGGATGCTTTTCGAAGGTTGAGGTAGACGATTTCCGAAGGTTTCTTGGTTATGTGTTGACGGATGGATACAGCTTGGATGTAGGTATTGTTAGTTTGGGTGAGATATATTGCTTCCCCTGTATCCCCAACACCAGATTGCATAACCAGAAAGTTTCGGGAGTTTTATAGGTGGGAATTCAAGTAGCTCCTAGAATATCTTTCCGACAAATGCATGATATGGGATTGGGTAAGTCTCTATCATATGTTTGTTTCCAGCTTATTCTGCAAGCCAAATCCTTTGTTTTGTTTTATTTGTGGTATTCGAGTTGCTTCAAAGTCAAATGTTGAATCCATACCTTCCCTAACGGTGTTCTCACATTGCTATGTGAATACTAATCCTTTTGATCATTGAGGTTGTCATGGTAATTCCTTTTCCAACCGGTGCGTTTCTCTTCGAGATGATCCCATCATTCTCCCCATCCGCAAGATCAATTCTAAGTTTTCTCAACGGTGTTTGTTTCATCCATCCCAAGTTGTCTTTGTTTTCCCGCCCTCCCACCCTTTTTCCTCAAGGACTAAGATTTCTTTACCAAGTATCCATTTATTCATGTGAAGTCTCATCATTCTTTCCAATCAATGTTCTTATCCGGTGATTTCCCATGAAGATGCTCAACAGTTTCAAGTTCATCATCCTTCATTGTTGTTTCTTCTCCGGTGGATCCTATTCAAGCTTTCGACATTCATCATATTCCTTTCCTCGTCTCTAATGCTTTCTCATACCGATGCACCTCTTAACCATTCACTTCCTATTCATTTGTTCTGGAGTGCTGAAGATATCTCACAAGACTTGTGTTTCCATTCTCAATCCCTTCAAGATATTTCGAGGTTGTTATCTCATTCAAGCCATTTAATTCAACCGGTGCAATTTCTCTTTGAAATCATTTCCAACGGTGTTTTCTTGTGAGTGGGCCCTTATCCACAGGTCTTTTCCCAGGATCTTACCTGACTCTTCTAATTTCCCCGGAGCATTCATAATTCTTTTCAAGTGTGATGTAAGAATGAATTTTCATCAGTCACATGCCTTCTCTAAGATATTTCAAATTATTTTTCATTGTTGGCTCAACAACCTTGTTTTTTTTCATTCTCCCGGAGTATCTCATACAATTCATGGTGGTTCTCATCTTCATTCTCAACATGTGAAGACCGAAGAAGGATATTCTCTTAAATCTTGGTCCATTCTCTTGAAGGTTCATGGTGCTAGCTTGTTGACATCCTCTCATAATTGTTTTCGATTGTGAGAATCTTTTTTCACCCATCAGGAGATATTCAAGAGTCTTCTCAGTTTGTCATCCGGAGTCCATCAATTTAGGTTTATTCATTCTCAGCTGTAAGTTATCATTCTCCTATCTTGCCGGTGCATCAATCGAATATCCTCTAATCAATTCATGATCTCTTCGTTCTCTTGTATCTAAATCCCCTCAAGTATCTTCATTCGTTTTCCAATTCTTCCCGGTGAATTGTGCCTTTACTACTTTCATTTTCAATTCTTACGGTGGTTCGTTCAAGATTTCACTTCCTTCGTTATCATATCAATTCATTTGTTGTTCCAATCCTACCGGTGGTTCGTTGAAGACCTTCTCAAGTTTTGATATATCTCTTTTAATCCTTTCTACGAGAATAAGTAATATGCCAAATCCATTGTGGGTCATCAATTTAATTGGTGAAGGATAAGCATAACATAATTCTTATTCTTGTTCATCCAAGTAAATTCAATTCCTTATTCCGGAGGTTCATCAAAAATTCTTGGTTTCAATTGCTCATACTTCTTTTTCGGAGTTCCAAGTTCTCTCGGTTATGTAATCGCAAAGCTCCATCTAAATCATTGCAAGGCTTCACCTTGTGTTTTCAACTTCTCTTTCTTTTCGTCATCCTTCTATTACCGGAGTGGTGGTTCGTCAAGGATTCTTTTCACTCTTCAATTGTTCGTCAAGATTTCTCTTGAAGTTATGATCCGCCAAGCTATACTCAAAAATAAACATGGTGCTCAACACATGTTTTGTTTTGAGGTGCTCAAGTATTCTTCATCTTGCATTCCAAAGTGAAATTCTCTCTACCTTATCCTTTTAGATGGTGTTATGTCATTCTTGACAATTTCCCTTCGCGTTTCATGATTCACAAGTTTTCAAGAGTGACATAGTTAAATCCATCATTTTCTCTTTGTTCAAGAGATCTTTTCAACCATCAACTTCTTCGTTAGAGTTATCTTGTGTCAGATTTCACCTAAAGCTCTTCCTTAAGGGTTGTTGCTATTTGTGGTGATTATGCATGACCCAAGCTTGCTCTTTATCCTCTTGGTGGAAGAAGTTTTTGATGGGGAACGTAGTAATTTCAAAAAATTTCCTACGCACACGCAAGATCATGGTGATGCATAGCAACGAGAGGGGAGAGTGTTGTCTCGTACCCTCGTGACCGCGAAGCGATCACAACGTAGAGGAAGTAGTCGTCGTTCTCCTTGCGATCCGACCGATCCGGCGCCGTTACTCCGGCGCCCCGAGTTCTTGACACACCTACAGCTCGATGGCGCTCCTCGGGCCCCAATCCATGAGAGCTTGGGGAGAGTTTCGTCAAGACGACGGCGTGGTGGCGATCTTAATGTTCTACGGCGCGAGGCTTCGCCTAAGCTTTGCGGCGATATGACCGAGGTGGAATATGGTGGAGGGGGCACCGACACGGCTAAAGGAATGATCCGTAGATCAACTTGTGCATCTAGGGTGCCCCCTGCCTCAGATATAAAGGAGCAAGGGGTGCGGCCGGCCCTAGAGGAGGCGCGCCGAGGAGTCCTACTCCCACCGGAGTAGGACTCCCCCCTAGTTGGAGTAGGATTGGGGGAGGAAGAGGGAAGGGCGCCCCCCTCTCCTTGTCCTATTCGGACTGGGGGGGAGGGGGCGCGCCGCCTGCCATGGCCGGCCCTTCCTCTTCTCCCTCATGGCCCACTAAGGCCCAATAGCCCCGGGAGGTTCCAGTAACCCCGGTGTTCGGTAAAATCCCGATTTCACGGAACCATTCAACTCAAATATAGGCTTCAATATATCAATCTTTATGTCTCGACCATTTGAGACTCCTCGTCATGTCCGTGATCACATCCGGGACTCCAAACTTCTTCGGTACATCAAAATACATAAACTCATAATATAACCGTCATCGAAACCTTAAGCGTCACGGACCCTACGGTTCGAGAACAATGTAGACATGACCGAGACACGTCTCGGTCAATAACCAATAGCGGGACCTGGATGCCCATATTGGCTCCTACATATTCTCTGAAGATCTTTATCGGTCGGACCGCATAACAACATCGTTGTTCCCTTTGTCATCGGTATGTTACTTACCGAGATTCGATCGTCGGTATCAATACCTTGTTCAATCTCGTTACGGCAAGTCTCTTTACTCGTTCCGTAATACATCATCTCACAGCTAACTCATTAGTTGTAATGCTTGCAAGGCTTGATGATGTGTATTACCGAGAGGGCCCAGAGATACCTCTCCGACAATCGGTGTGACAAAACCTAATCTCAAATCGCCAACCCAACATCGCCTTTGGAGACACACAGTAGTACTCCTTTATAATCACCCGATTCGTTGTGGCGTTTGGTAGCACCAAAGTGTTCCTCCGGTAAACAGGAGTTGCATAATCTCATAGTTACAGGAACATGTATATGTCATGGATAAAAGCAGTAGCAACATACTAAACGATCGTGTGCTAAGCTAGTGGAATGGGTCATGTCAATTAGATCATTCAACTAATGATGTGACCTTGTTAATCAAATAACAACTCTTTGTTGATGGTTAGGAAACATAACCATCTTTGATTAACAAGCTAGTCTAGTAGAGGCATACTAGTGACATCTTGTTTGTCTATGCATTCACACATGTATCATGTTTCCGGTTAATACAATTCTAGCATGAATGATAAACATTTATCATGAAATAAGGAAATAAATAATAACTTTATTATTGCCTCTAGGGCATATTTCCTTGATCTCCCACTTGCACTAGAGTCGATAATCTAGATTACATAGTAATGATTCTAACACCCATGGAGTCTTGGTGTTGATCATGTTTTGCTCGTGGAAGAGGCTTAGTCAACGATGCCTACATTCAGATCCGTATGTATCTTGCAAATCTCTATGTCTCCCACGGACTAGATCCGGATGGAATTGAAGCGTCTCTTGATGTGCTTGGTCCTCTTGTGAAATCTGGATTCTTTTGCTAAGGCAATTGCTCGATATTGTCACGAAGATTTTCATTGGACCCGATGCACTAGGTATGACACCTAGATCGGATATGAACTCCTTCATCCGACTCCTTCATTAGCTGCTTCGAAGCTCCTATGTACTCCGCTTCACATGTAGATCCCTTCGACGCTTTGTTTAGAACTGCACCAACCGACACTCCTCCGTTTAGTGTAAATCGTATCCGGTTTGCGATTTAGAATCGTCCGGATCGGTGTCAAACTTGCATCAACGTAACCGTTTACGATGAGCTCTTTGCCACCTCCATATCGAGAAACATATCCTTAGTCCTTTTCGGTATTTCAGATGTTCTTGACCATCTGTCGATGATCCACTCTGGATTACTTTGGTACCTCCTGCTAAGCTTATAGCAAGGCACACATCAGTGCAGTACACAGCATTGCATACATGATAGAGCCTATGGCTGAAGCATAGGAACATCTTTCATTTTCTCTCTATCTTCTGCGTTGGTGGGGCATTGAGTCTTACTCAACTTCACACCTTGTAACACAGGCAAGAACCCTTTCTTTGCTTGATCCATTTTGAACTTCTTCAAAATTTTGTCAAGGTATGTGCTTTGTGAAAGTCAATTTAGCGTCTTGATCTATCTGTATAGATTTTGATGCCCAATATGTAAGCAGCTTCACGAGGTCTTTCGTTGAAAAACTCTTATTCAAGTATCCTTTTATGCTATCAGAAATTCTATATCATTTCCGATCGGTAATATGTCATCTACATATAATATCGTAAATGCTCTGAGCTCCCACTCACTTTCTTGTAAATACAGGCTTCTCCAAAAGTCTGATGAACCCAAATACTTTGATCACACTATCAAAGCGTTTATTCTAACTCGAGATGCTTGCACCAGTCCATAAATGGATCATTGGAGCTTTCACACTTTGTTAGCTCCTTTGGATCGATAAAACCTTCGGTTGCATCATATACAACTCTTCTTCCGAAATCCATTCAGAATGCGGTCTTTACATCCATTTGCCAAATTTCATAATCATAAAATCGGCAATTGCTAACATGATTCGGACGGACTTAAGCATCGCTTCTGGTGAGAAGGTCTCATCGTAGTCAACCCCTTGAACTTGTCGAAAACCCTTTGTGACAAGTCGAGCTTTGTAAACGATAACATTACCGTCGTCGTCGGTCTTCTTCTTGAAGATCCACTTGTTTTCTATTGCTTGCCTACCCTCGGGCAAGTCAGCCAAAGTCTATACTTTGTTTTCATACATGGATCCCATCTCAGATTTCATGGCCTCAAGCCATTTTGCGAATCTGGGCTCACCATCGCTTCTTCATAGTTCGTGGGTTCATCATGATCTAGTAGCATGATTTCGAGCAGGATTACCGTACCACTCAGTGCGGATCTTACTCTGGTTGATCTACGAGGTTACAGTAGTAACTTGATCTGAAGTTTCATGATCAACATCATCAACTTCCTCACTATTTGGTGTAGATGTCTCAGAAACCGGTTTCTGCGATAAACTACTTTCAAGTAAGGGAGAAGGTACGATTACCTCATCAAGTTCTACTTTCCTCCCACTCACTTCTTTCGAGAGAAACTCCTTCTCTAGAAAGGATCCATTCTTAGCAACGAATATCTGGCCTTCGGATCTGTGATAGAAGGTGTACCCAACAATTTCCTTTGGGTATTCTATGAAGACGCACTTCTCCGATTTGGGTTCGAGCTTATCAGGATGAAAACTTTTTTCACATAAGCATTGCAGCCCCAAACTTTAAGAAACAACAACTTTGGTTTCTTGCTAAACCATAGTTCATAAGGTGTCGTCTCAACGGATTTTGACGGTGTTCTATTCTGTGTGAATGCGGCCGTCTCTAGAGCGTAACCCCAAAACGATAGCGGTAAATCTGTAAGAGACATCATAGATCGCACCATATCTAGTAAAGTGCGATTCATGACGTTCGGACACACCATTACTGTTGTGGTGTTCGGGTGGCGTGAGTTGCTGAAACTATTCCGCATTGTTTCAAATGTAGACCAAACTCGTAACTCAAAATTCACCTCCACGATCAGATCGTAGAAATTTAATTTTCTTATTACGATGATTTTCAACTTCACTCTGAAATTCTTTGAACTTTTCAAATGTTTCAGACTTATGTTTCATTAAGTAGATATACCCATATCTGCTTAAATCATCTGTGAAGGTGAGAAAATAACGATATCCTCCACGAGCCTCAACATTCATCGGACCACATACATACATATGTATGATTTCCAACAAATCTGTTGCTCTCTCCATAGTACCGAGAACGGGGTTTTAGTCATCTCGCCCATGAGGCACGGTTCATAAGTGCCAAGTGATTAATAATCAAGTGACTCCAAAAGTCCATCGAGATGGAGTTTCTTCATGCTTTACACGATATGACCTAAACGGCGGTTGCCACAAATAAGTTGCACTATCATTATCAACTCTGCATCTTTTGGCTTCAACATTACGAATATGTGTATCACTACTATCGAGATTCATCAAAAATAGACCACTCTTGAAGGGTGCATGACCATAAAAGATATTACTCATATAAATAGAACAACCATTATTCTCTGATTTAAATGAATAACCGTCTCGCATCAAACAAGATCCAGATATAATGTTCATGCTCAACGCAGGCACCAAATAACAATTATTTAGGTCTAAAACTAATCTCGAAGGTAGATGTAGAGGTAGCGTGCCGACCGCGATCACATCGACTTTGGAACCGTTTCCCACGCGCATCGTCACCTCGTCCTTTGCGGTGTTAAGCAATCCGTAGTCCTGTTTGAGTTGCAAATATTAGCAATGAACCAGTATCAAATACCAGTGTGCTCTGCGAGCTCTAGTAAGGTACACATCAATAACATGTATATCACATATACCTTTGTTCACCTTGCCATCCTTCTTATCCGCCAAATACTTGGGGCAGTTCCGCTTCCGATGACGATCCTTGCGGTAGAAGCACTCGATTTCAGGTTTAGGTCAGACTTGGGTTTCTTCTCTGAGCAGCAACTTGCTTGCTGTTCTTCTTGAAGTTCCTTCTTCTTCCCTTTGCCTTTCTTCTTGAAACTAGTGGTCTTATTGACCATCAACACTTGATGCTCCTTCTTGATTTCTACTTCGCAGCCTTTAGCATTGCGAAGAGCACAGTATAGTCTTTACTAACCCTTGCATATTATAGTTCATCACGAAGCCTTTGTAGCTTGGTGGCGTGATTGAAGAATTACATCAATGACACAATCATCCGGAAGATTAACTCCCGGTTGAGTCAAGTGATTGTAATACCGGACATTTTGAGTATGTGCTCACCGACGAACTATTCTCCTCCATCTTGCAGCTATAGAACTTATTGGAACTTCATATCTCTCAATCCGGGCATTACATTTGGAATATCAACTTCAACTCTGGAACATCTCATATGCTCCATGACGTTCAAAACGTCGTTGAAGTCCCGGTTCTAAGCCGTAAAGCATGGCACACTTGAACTATAGAGTAGTCATCAGCTTTGCTCGCGAGACGTTCTTAACGTCGTCGGTTGCATTAGCAGCAGAGCACTGGCACCTAGCGGTGCATCTGGGGCGTAACTCTTACGTGCAGCAATGAGGATAATCCTCGAGTTACGGACCCGATCCGTGTAATTGCTACCATCATCTTTCAACTTTGCTTTCTCAAGGAACGCATTAAAATTCAACGGAACAACAGCACGAGCCATCTATCTACAATCAAACATAGATAAGCAAGATACTATCAGGTACTAAGTTCATGATAAATTTTAGTTCAATTAATCATATTACTTAAGAACTCCCACTAAGATAGACATCCCTCTAGTCATCTAAGTGATCACGTGATCCAAATCAACTAAACCATAACCGATCATCACGTGAAACGGAGTAGTTTTCAATGGTGAACATCTTATGTTGATCATATCTACTATATGATTCACGCTCGACCTTTCGGTCTCCGTGTTCCGAGGCCATATCTGCATATGCTAGGCTCGTCAAGTATAACCTGAGTATTCTGCGTGTGCAAAAACTGGCTTGCACCCGTTGTAGATGGACGTAGATCTTATCACACCCGATCATCACGTGGTGTCTGGGCACGACGAACTTTGGTAACGGTGCATACTCAGGGAGAACACTTCTTGATAATTTAGTGAGAGATCATCTTATAATGCTACCGTCAATCAAAGCAAGATAAGATGCATAAAAGATAAACATCACATGCAAATCAATATAAGTGATATGATATGGTCATCATCGTCTTGTGCTTCGTGATCTCCATCTCCGCAGCACCATCATGATCACCATCGTCACCGGCGCGACACCTTGATCTTCATCGTAGCATCGTTGTCGTCTCGCCAATCTTATGCTTCTACGACTAACGCTACCGCTTAGTGATAAAGTAAAGCATTACATGGCAATTGCATTTCATACAATAAATCAACAACCATATGGCTCCTGCCAGTTGCCGATAACTTCGGTTACAAAACATGATCATCTCATACAATAAAATATAGCATCACGTCTTGACCATATCACATCACAACATGCCCTGCAAAAACAAGTTAGACGTCCTCTACTTTGTTGTTGCAAATTTTACGTGGCTGCTACGGGCTTAAGCAAGAACCAATCTCACCTCGCATCAAAACCACAACGATACTTCGTCAAATAGACTCCGTTTAACCTTCTCAAGGACCGGCGTAGCCACACTCAGTTCAACTAAAGTGAGAGAGACAGACACCGCCAGGTCACCTTTAAGCAACAAGTGCTCGTGGCGGTGAAACCAGTCTCGCGTAAGCGTCTGGCGTAATGTCGGTCGGGCCGCTTCATCTCACAATACCGCTGAACCAAAGTATGACATCTTTGGTAGGTAGTATGACTTGTATCGCCCACAACTCACTTGTGTTCTACTCGTGCAAAACATCAAACCATAAAAACTAGGCTCGGATGCCACTGATGGGGAGCGTAGTAATTTCAAAAATTCCTACGCACACGCAAGATCATGGTGATGCATAGCAACGAGAGGGAGAGTGTTGTCTCGTACCCTCGTGAGACCAAGCGAAGCGATCTGGCGTAGAGGAAGTAGTCATCGTTCTCCTTGCGATCCGACCGATCCGGCGCCGTTACTCCGGCGCCCCGAGTTCTTGACACACGTACAGCTCGATGGCGCTCCTCGGGCTCCAATCCAGTAGAGCCGGGGGGGAGAGTTTCGTCGGACGACGGCGTGGTGGCGATCTTGATGTTCTACGGCGCGAGGCTTCGCCTAAGCTTTGCGACGATATGACCGAGGTGGAATATGGTGGAGGGGGCACCACACGGCTAAAGGAACGATCCGTAGATCAACTTGTGTGTCCTAGGGTGCCCCCTGCCTCAGATATAAAGGAGCAAGGGGTGCGGCCGGCCCTAGAGGAGGCGCGGAGGAGTCCTACTCCCACCGGAGTAGGACTCCCCCTTTCTAGTTGGAGTAGGATTGGGGGAGGAGAAGAGGGAAGGGGCGCCCCCACTCCTTGTCCTATTCGTCTTGGGGGGGGGCGCCTGCCTGCCTGGCCGCCCTTCCTCTTCTCCCTCATGGCCCACTAAGGCCCAATAGCCCCGGGAGGTTCCGTAACCCCGGTGTTTGATAAATCCGATTTCACCCGAACCATTCGAACTCAAATATAGGCTTCAATATATCAATCTTTATGTCTCGACCATTTGAGACTCCTCATCATGTCCGTGATCACATCCGGGACTCGAACTTCTTCGGTACATCAAAATACATAAACTCATAATATAACCGTCATCGAAACCTTAAGCGTGCGGACCCTACGGTTCGAGAACAATGTAGACATGACCGAGACACGTCTCGGTCAATAACCAATAGCGGGACCTGGATGCCCATATTGGCTCCTACATATTCTCTGAAGATCTTTATCGGTCGGACCGCATAACAACATCGTTGTTCCCTTTGTCATCGGTATGTTACTTACCCGAGATTCGATCGTCGGTATCCAATACCTAGTTCAATCTCGTTACCGGCAAGTCTCTTTACTCGTTCCGTAATACATCATCTCACAGCTAACTCATTAGTTGTAATGCTTGCAAGGCTTGATGATGTGTATTACCGAGAGGGCCCAGAGATACATCTCCGACAATCGGAGTGACAAAACCTAATCTCGAAATCGCCAACCCAACATCGCCTTTGGAGACACCTGTAGTACTCCTTTATAATCACCCGATTCGTTGTGGCGTTTGGTAGCACCAAAGTGTTCCTCCGTAAACGGAGTTGCATAATCTCATAGTTACGAGGAACATGTATATGTCATGGATAAAAGCGGTAGCAACATACTAAGCGATCGTGTGCTAAGCTAGTGGAATGGGTCATGTCAATCGATCATTCAACTAATGATGTGACCTTGTTAATCAAATAACAACTCTTTGTTCATGGTTAGGAAACATAACCATCTTTGATTAACAAGCTAGTCTAGTAGAGGCATACTAGTGACATACTGTTTGTCTATGCATTCACACATGTATCATGTTTCCGGTTAATACAATTCTAGCATGAATGATAAACATTTATCATGAAATAAGGAAATAAATAATAACTTTATTATTGCCTCTAGGGCATATTTCCTTCAGTTTTCATCTCTTCGTTGATCTTAAACAAGCAATTGTTTTTCGTTAGTGGCAGAATTTCGCCTCAAGTGTTGAGATGTTTCCATAAGCCCACTACAAGCTTGTTCTTTTCGTTGTTGGTTTTCCAACAACTTCATTCTAAACTTCTAGGAAGGGTGCTTTCCGAGCCCATCTGTGGCAGAAGTTGGCATTTTCCGCTCCGTTCTTTTATTCCAATGATCTATCTTCTTTTCGTTCTTCCGGAGGCATGGTGATGTTGCTCTCTTCACTAATCATCTCGAATTGTGAGGATCATGTTTTTTTCTTGCTTATCCATTTAACCGGAGTGTTGTATCATCTCTTCAATATCTTTTCATCTCATCAAGTTTTCTTCTCTTTTCTACCGGAGTGTTGTCCAAATTCTGCCATTCTTGTTCCTTGGCTATCTCATTATACCGATGTGGTCATATTCTTTTCGTTCGTGAAGCTCTTATTTCCATGTCTTTCAACCTTCAAATTCTCGTAATACTCCTTGTTCATCTTTTCTACCAGTTTGCTTGCAATCTCGTTCATCTCTGTTGTACCCTTTCTTTTAAATTGCTCAACCTCTCAAGGTTCGTGGTTTCACTCGTTCGTCAAAGAAGCAACTTAGTTTTACCTCTCCTCTTCCTCTTCCTTTTCCCTCCGGTGCCATCCTAGATCTCGGGACGAGATCCTCTCGTAGTGGTGGAGTGTTGTAACGCCCCGGATCCGATGCACCAGGTGTCCGCCAGTTATTCACCGTCTTTTCCATGTCATCATCTGCAATTTATCATGTCATCATGTGCATTTCATTTTGCATACATGTTCGTCTCATGCATCCGAGCATTTTCCCCGTTGTCCGTTTTGCAATCCGCACTCCTATGTCCTCCGGCGTCCCCTTTTGTCTTCTGTTGTGAGCGGGTATTAAACTTTCTCGGAATGGACCGAGGTTTGCCAAGCGGCCTTGGTATAGCACCGGTAGACCACCTGTCATGTTTCGTGCCATTTGGAGGTCGTTTGGTACTCCAACGGTTAACCGGGTAACCGCAAAGCCCTCTTTTGTTGCAGCCCAACACCCCTTCCAAAGTGGCCCAAAACCCACCAAACTCCCCTCCATGCCCTCGGTCGTTCGATCACGATCGCGTGGCCGAAAACCGCTCCTCATTTGGACACTCCTAGCTCCCTCTACCTATAAATAACCCCTCCCCCCGAAATTCACGGATCAAATCGCAGACGAAATCCTAGCCTCTTCCCCCGCCGCCGCCGGACATGTCCGCCCGCGGGACATATCCGCCCGCGCCGGACACGTCCGCCGCCCGCCGTCGCCCGGCGAATCACGCGACGCCACGTCACCCGCCGCCCTCTCCTCCAACCGCGCCACCACGGGCCACCCGGCCACCAGCAGCGCCCGCCCCCAGCGCCCTCGCGCGCCTTCCCGCCGCCGGTGGTGCCGTCCGTCGCCGCCGTGGGCTCGCCGGCGCCGCCACAGCCGCCGATCGCCGCCACTCGCCCGTCCTCCGCCTCGCTTCGCCCGAGCAGGTCGGGAGGAGCCCCGACCCGCCGCCCGCTCCTCGCGCGGCGCTCCCAGTCACGAGGCTTCGCGCCGCGCCGCCTCGCCGCCTCGCCGCGGCCGAAGCTCCTCCGCCGCCAGCAGCGCTCCTCGTGGCGCCGGCACCCTCTCCTCCGGCCAGATCCGGCCGCGGGAGCCCCGGATCCGCCTCCCCGCGCCTCCCCGAGCCTCCGGTGACCTCTTCTCCAACTCCGGCGGCCTGCTCCGCTTTGAAATCCGTGCAAGGTTGCCCCCGTTTCTCTAAGTCCCTGTTACTTTTGCATAAACATGCCATCTTCATCGCATCGCATCTCTGCATCCGTAGCTCCGTTTCGTGCGTATAATATGTCAAATTGTTCGTCTCGACGAGTACTTCATTTCATTCCGTTGCATCATTTTCATTTGAGCTCATCTTGATGCCCGAAATGCTGTTGGAAGAGTGCATGTTGATGTTAATCTGCTTGGCTGTTATAACTTCTTTGTTTTATCATTTTGCCATGATTGATGTGTGCATCCGATGAGGTTGATGTCTACATGAATGTTGAACTATGCCATGCCATCTTTCCAGGGGTGTTGACCATGTATTTTTGTGAGTTGTGTGCTGAGTGTATCAAGCTTGTAAAGTAGGGCGATTCTTTATTCTTTGTTTTCTGACAGATTCTGTTATAATTTGTTGCTATGTTAACATGCTTCCACTAATCATTCTATGCATAATCTGGAGATGCTCTATAAACATGTTTTGATATACATGTCTTGCTCTATCCATTCATGCCCTTGGTTGCAATTATAGCCTGCTGGAACATGTTGTAATCTTGCTCTAAAGTTGCTTGAAAATGTTGCTGTCAGCCTGTTAACATTAAGTTCACTTGTTCCCATGTGTTTTCCTAGTGATCCATGCACCCTATGACCTTGCTCTTGCCATGCTTAGATTCATAAACATGCCTTCTTACTGTTGGTTGCCTTGCCATGCCATGTATTGCTCTGTGGTGAGTGGTTCAAGCTCACGAACATGCCTACTTATTGTTGTTCCTGCCATGTATAAATCTGTAATATAACTTGCCATGTTTACATGGGTGCCATCATATTTTCCGTGCCTTTTTGGCTCATGGTCAGTAAGGGTCTTTTGATCAATGCTATTAGTAGATTCATGCCATGCCTTTGTTTGCCATGATAAGTTCCTGTAACATGTTGTTTGCTTGCTCTAAACATTGCAACGTGATGTTATTTCTGCTAAAGTCTGAAACTGTTATTATTTGCAATATCTCCATGTGTTTTTAAGCATGTTCTAGTTGTTTCTGGACATAGCTCAGTGTTCATGTTTTGTTATGCTTTACGTGTACTTCATGACCATGCCTTTTTTTATTATGTTGGGGTGTTGTAGCTTGTTGTTTTGATGCTTTCAAGATGCCTAGTTGCTGTTTTGGACAGATTGTTGCTATGACTTGTATAGTGTGCATGTGTTGCCCCGTTGCTCCGTTTTGAGTGTGCTCTATATGAAACTTGCTTGATTTTGCATATAGCTTCATATTACCATGTTGCATCCTTGTTTTGGTGTGTTTGCTTGATGTTTGGGTGCATTTTGCATCAATGCCATGCTTAACTTGTTTTGCTCATATCTTCTAGGCCGTAGCTTCAAATCTAATGAACTTTATATGTAACTTGACTAGATTTTCGTGTAGATCATCTTGGTGCATCTTAACTTGCTGTTTAACAACTTCAACTTAATGTTTATTCAGTTCTGGACCAATTGCGAAATATGCATATGAGGACTTACCGGAATTGTTATATGTTGTTTCTGGCCTCATTTAAACTTGCCTTGATGTGTTGTTCTTGTTTGCTTCATCTCTTGCCATGAGTAGCTTCATGTAGCTTTGTCATGCATCATGCTTGTTGTGCATCATGTCTTGTCTATGTGTGGTGTGTTTACCTATGTTGTGTGCTTCTTCTTGTTAGTTCTGTTTCGTTGCGATCGTGAGGATTCGTTAAATCTCACGATTGGTTCCGCTTCATCCGTTCGTCTTCTTCTTGGACTCGTTCTTCTTCCTAGCGGGATTTCGGCAAGATGACCGCTACCGGATCTCACTACTATCATTGCTATGCTAGTTGCTTCGTTCTATCGCTATGTTTGCGCTACCTATTACTGTTTATCAAGCCATCCCATATTGCCATGAACCTCTAATCCTTTGACACCTTTCCTATGCAAACCGTTGTTTGGCTATGTTACCGCTTTGCTCAGCCCTTCTTATAGCGTTGCTAGTTGCAGGTGAAGTTGAAGATTGCTCCATGGTGGACAGGGTTTATGTTGGGATATCACAATATCTCTTATATTATTAATGCATCTATATATTTGGTAAAGGGTGGAAGGCTCGGCCTTATGCCAGTGTTTTGTTCCACTCTTGCCGCCCTAGTTTCCGTCATACCGTGTTATGTTCCCAGATTTTTGCGTTCCTAACGCGTTGGGTGATTTATGGGACCCCCGACAGTTCGCTTTGAATAAAACTTGTCCAGCAAGGCCCAACATTGACTTTTACCATTTGCCTCACCACCACCTACTTTTTCCCTTGGGAGTCGCTCTCTCGAGGGTCATCTTTATTGAGCCCCCCCGGGCCAATGCTTGTCTAAGTGTTGGTCCAAACTAGAGCGCTTTCTGGCGCCACCTCAAGGAAACTTGAGGTCTGGTTTTAGTTATACGGACTGCTCATCCGGTCGTGGCACGAGGCGAGATCTGTGCGGCTATTATCGGGATGTCGGCTCGCCGGGAGGTCTTCTTGGTCTTGTTTTACCATTGTCGAAATGTCTTGATGTCCGGGATACCGAGCCCGATCGGAGTGTCTCGGGTGAAGGTCTATTCCTTCGATGATCGCGAGAGCTTGTCATGGGCTAAGTTGGGACACCCTGCGAGGTATAAACTTTCGAGAGCCGTGCCCATGGTTATGTGGCAGATGGGAATTTGTTAATGTCCGGTTGTAGATAACTTGACACCAGATCCGAATTAAAACACATCAACCGTGTGTAGCCGTGATGGTCTCTTCTCGTGAGTCCGAAGTGAACATGGTTTACGTGTTATGTTTGGCGTAAGTAGGTGTTGAGGATCACCTCTTGATCATTGCTAGTTTCACGACCGTTCGCTTGTTCTCTTCTCGCTCTTCTTTGCGTATGTTAGCCACCATATCATGCTTAGTCGCTGCTGCAACCTCACCACTTTACCCCTTCCTTTCCCATTAAGCTTTGCTAGGCTTGATACCCATGGTAATGGGATTGTTGAGTCCTCATGGCTCACGGATACTTCCAAAACCAGTTTGCGGTGCCTATGTTACCCGGCGGTGGCGCAACCAAGCTCGAGGAGTAGCTCGATGAAGATCTTGCCCTTTGTGTTGTTTCGTTCTAGTTGATCAGTAGTGGAGCCCAGTTGGGGTCGATCGAGGACCTTTTGTCCCATTTGGGGTCCTTCTTTTATTTTGGTTCCGTAGTCGGACCTTGATTGTATATGGATGATGTAATGCTTTATTCATGTAATTGTGTGAAGTGGCGATTGTAAGCCAACTATGTATCTCTTTCCCTTATGTATTATTTGGGTTGTGTGAAGATTACCTCACTTGCGACATTGCTTTCAATGCGGTTATGCCTCTAAGTCGTGCTTCGACACGTGGGAGATATAGCCGCATCGAGGGCGTTACACAACTCTACATTGCCAAGTGTGTCCTTTTGGTCTGAATTTTTGTGGACATGTTCAAATCCTCAAATGATGACACTACACCAAGTGGTGCATCAAGGAGAATATATTTTCATGACTAAGTCTTGGAAAACCCATTTCTGTTCATTTCTAGGGTTCACCAAAGTTACATTGGCTACTTTGCCCAAGTGAGCTCAAACTTGGTGGAACACCCTAATTCTATGTGCCATTCCATCCGGTTAATTCTCATGGCAAGTGGAATTAATTTTCTTGCCCAAACCAACAACAAACACCTTCTGCCATTTTTCCAAAAACACCATTTCGACCCCTTCCCCTAATCTCCTTGAGCTCAACTTTTCACCACAGCTCCTCCTAGTCTTCTCCTATCTCCAGTAACTCTTCCCTGGCCTCAGCTCAATGATTGAGGGGTGAAACACCCCCATTTACCCCTCTGGATAGCACCTCCCTCTCTCTTTCTCACCTCCCTCCTCACTCCATTGGTTCCACAAGGCATCCAAGGCTTCCCCTACTATCCTAATACCTCCCGGCACTCTGGACACAAGTGGCGCGCCCTCCCCTTTCTTAATGCCATGGCATGCCAAAGGCGTGCTCTAGCGCCTTCTGATGCGCCCTAGCACTGTAGCCGCTCTCTGCCCGAGCCACCAGACCACCTAGGGCCTCCCCCTCGTGTCCCCCGAGGTCACCTCAACGTCTTCGGCACGCTACGCTGTCGTCCCCCTCCTCTCTCTCCCTCTCCGGCTCTCCTCGCGTGCGGACAGAGCGCCGCCCGAGCGCGCCAGTCGCTGGCCATGGCGGGGACCCGCCTTGCCGCGTTTCCCGCTCCCTATCTTCCCCCCTGGGCGTAGTCCACACCCACAAATGCCCTAGACACGCGCCCACGAGCTCCCGTGGCCTCCAGCGATGGCTACGGCCTCACCGGCGCATGGCCCGCTGTGCGCCTCGCCCCCTCCTATTTGAGGCCGCCCCCGAGCCCCCTCTCTGCTCCATTTGCTCTCTCTCTCTCCCGAACACCACCCAGGCCAACCCATCCTTCCTCCCGAGCCCTCCTTGCTCCTCCATGGCCGGAGCCGAGCCGCCGGCCTCCTCTCAAATTTCCGCGAATGAGGCCTCCTCCTCCCCTCCTTTCTTCATCAGGAAACCCCAAGGCCACGGAGGAACCTTCCCCCCTCTTCTTCCTCTGCTTCGGTACCCCGCAGCACCAAAGCCGCCATCGCCATCGGCCTCGCCCGCCGCGGCCGACGCCCTGCTCGACCCGGTGCCTCTGGGCGACCGTGCCACCCACGGTTGGACGCAGCCGGACCCCCTGAGCACGCCGGTGGCCAGCTCACCGGAAACGGTGGCCTGTGGCGCCGGCAAGCCACCGACGACGCCGCCTCTGCCTCTGCTCTGTTCGAGCGGGAGGTAGGGGACGAACCCGACAAGCGGGCCCCGCTCGTCAGCGACCGGTGGGCGGGCCCCGCCGTTTAAATGGTGATGGCTTCCGGCGTTACTGCCTTCCCCACGCGAAGGCGTATTTCCAGGAGCCGCCTTCGACGTGGCCTCTGTCGCCCGCGTGGCGGCGGCAATGGGCCGGGCCAATGCCTCAGTGGCGCTATCTTTGCGCTCGGTCGCAGATATAAATATAACCCCTTCCTTTGTCTTTTCTTTTTCCAGTCAACTTCAAAATTCCATAAACAATTCAAATTAACTCCAAATTTGACAATTCAAATTTCTAGTAACTCTATAAATCATGATCTACCTGTTGGTGCAACATGCACATTTTTCCAGAGACTTTTTCTTCACAAATATTTATCAAATCCCCATTTTCTTACTTCTGTGATGAACTTTAGAAAATCACAGAGAGCCCATTCTTGATCCAAATTCCATGATTCAAAATCCTAGATGTTTCTAAGTTCATAACTTAGTTTATGAACATTTTTATTAATACTTTCTGTGCCACACAAATAATGGTCTATTTCTTCATATATAGCCAACTTTGCA
Organism: Aegilops speltoides; assembly: GCA_021437245.1. Taxonomy (NCBI): domain Eukaryota; kingdom Viridiplantae; phylum Streptophyta; class Magnoliopsida; order Poales; family Poaceae; genus Aegilops; species Aegilops speltoides. The sequence goes on from CM038142.1 coordinate 240,292,993, forward strand.
AATTCATAGGAAATCCATTTGAACTCCAAATCCAGTGAAACAAATTCCTAGATGCTTCTAAAATCATCCTTTGTTAAATGGGTGCCTTTGCTCATTTTTCAAGATAATTCTTCTGTACACTTCTTGCAATTCCATAAACCCCTTGATTCCATCATATCGAAATGTTTGGAAATATCCATTGATCCACTTCCAATGAAATCACTTTGGTCATTCCTCATATGACCAGAGGTATCCAATAAAAGTCAACTTCACATTTTTAGAGCACTTTTATTTCCTGCCTTGTTGTGTTGCTTATTGTGTTTGTTTCCGACGTTAGTTGACGAAGTAGGCGGAGTACTTGGAGAAGGACCGAAGATTTCAAGACTCGATGAACCGGGCAAGCAGCCCTTTGACCATGTCTATGAAACCTTTTTATGCATGTCATATAGTACCTTATCATTGTTACAACGGAATCATGATGGGGTGATAACCACTTCGATGGTTGCCACCGTACTTCCTCGTTGATACCTGCATTGTGCATGACCCTACCTTCTTATGAGGGTTATGCCGGTGGGAGTAGATAGGATGCTAAGGTACTGCTATGGAAAAAGGGACGGGTATATGCATGGTGAAGGAGGCAAAGTATTTTCAACAGACTTTTTCGAAAACCCCGTCGGGTGCCACTTATGCCCGAGGGAGATGATGAAATGGGTAACCACTTGATGACGAAGTGGTGTACCGAGGCAAGTGTGTGTGTTGTTTTCGAAAACGGATTAGATTTAAGATTTGTCGACTGTCCCAACCTTACATGCGCAACCACTCTACCCTTATATGGGAAAGGGCATTATTGATTACCTAGGCTGATACTAGCTTGGAGCCCGCATTACTAGTGACGGGGGAGAGTTGGTGCTCTCTCTCGGGATGGGGTCGTGCCAGGTAGGGCGGGCATGACTGTCTTTACAGCACCGGACACACCGTTGGTACCCCGTGCTTGTGGTATGTGATGAATATGGGAGCGAGGCTCCACAACTTTATGATGTGAAATGTTAGGCACGGGGGTTACTACCAATCGAGTGGACTCCATGTTAGTGTCGTCTAGGGAAAGGTAGTGATCGGGTGCTTACCCCGGGTACTTGAGATACCGCGGGTCGTGGCTGACACGGAAGTTCCCCGGATCTTGTGGGTATAGTGTGCAACCTCTGCAGAGTGTAGAACTATTCGAATTGCCGTGTCCACGGTCAAGGACAGTTGGGCGGTGCTGCTTAAACTACGTCCAGAGTTTTCAACCGTGTGTGTGTGTGTGTGTTGATAAAACTACTTGGGTCAAGTCAAAGGACTTGACATGATTGAGTTGGGTTGGTGCCCACTCTATTTATGTTGATATCTGTAAACATGTCCTCATGGTTACTTGATGCATGTCTTACAAGTTGTTGAACATGTCATTGCACTCAAAACTAGCTTTACGCAAAATTTACCTATATCATGCATTGTTACATCTTGAACCAAAACATGGGTTGCTTGCGTAGTACATTCAAAGTACTCATTGGCTTGCCATTGGTTATTTTATTGGCGGGCATGAAAAGACAGGATATGATGAGAATACTTGGTGATTTACATGCGAGCTAGGGCGCTTCGGTCGAGAATGCCTGTAGGGTTAAGGCGATGGCATGGGTCTAAGTTATCGGCGAAGATTTTCATTGCGATGCTATACTCAAGACTCGACCATAATGGTACTACTTGTGTAATATGGTATGTATGGATGTAAGACTCTTGTTATTCAGCTTCGTGTGTTCGGTGAGCATTGATCTCGATCCTTTGACACGTGCATTCGGTGATCACGACTTATGAGTCGCGGTCCCCACAGAGCTGGTATCAGAGCCATCCTGACTGTAGGAAGCCTTAGTTAGCATGGTCGTTAGTTAGGGTAAAACTATTTCCAATACTACTACTAGTTTTCAAAATTATATATACTTCTCTTCCCCTTCTTAGTTTTTCGAGAACTAAGATATACTTTCCTCTTCCCCTTCAAAATTTAATGGTCGCTAGAACCCTTATGCCCCTAACCACTGGATTCTTTGTAATCCTCGTGGATAATCAAGAAGGAAGATGCCTTGCCAGACATTCACCCACATCTCCTGACCACAAGATTGGCGACATCACAACAAGACGATACCAACAGAAGATGCATCCTCGAGGAATGATGACACGAAGACCGGAGATGGTGACACCCTTGACACTGCCCCAAGATGATGCAACCTTAACCTCGGCGATCGGGGCATAGGTTATGCAAGATCATGATATACATCGCTAATAGGGTAACCCTGTCACTACCGTTGTTGTATCGGCAACCACCGGTGGATGAGAACCTAGCCATTTGGTCCGCCTCACTATAGTGAGCAGGAAAACAGTTCTCTTCATCCCCCGCTCTCGGTGACGATATTGTCAACAATGTGTCTGACAGATTGGGCCTCTATTATGCCTTGTTAATGTCATTGCATAAAGGATTACCTACCTGGTACCATCGACGGCTTAGAAGGAAAAAGGAACCGTCATGATTAAGAAGACAAGAGAAGACCAAGTCAATGCCAGTTACGAGGAGCCACCTTCACCACATCACTTCAACAGGCAAGAAGTTGTTGAAGAATCTTCAGGCTCAACCCGGATTGTTTCATCGAACAAGTACGAGAGACGTAGCAACACCTGAGGAAAACTCGGAAGACTGCATGAGGCACAAGGCACGACTACTGAGTCCGAGAACCCCTAGGGTAGGATGAGTCGTGTACCCCCTATGCGCAGTCAAGTCCATATGATAGTTTGAATAGAACGATGATTGTGTGTTGCTTGTTTTTATTTTTTTGTGTTTTGATATAGGTCGCACTTTTGCCCTAGGCGACAAGTATGCGACTATATCACCTTCCTTACCTTGTTTTCTGTTTGGCCCTTTTTGCACCTATTTGTTTGCACTTGCACTATAGAACCCCCTTTAGGCATTCCCCTCCTCTATGCTACTTTTCCTTCTCATCTCTTTCCTCAACTGAAGACAAGCAAGACAATATGCACCAAGGATTCCACCTCGGCGACCAACAAGCACTAAAGACTTTTTGCTACAACCTCCTCGACCAAGTGCAGCCCCTTAGAAATATGGTTGCCCCTCAAGATTAGAAACCCATTCCTAGACCCTTCGAGACCTCATAAGATACCCCAGCTCGAAACCTTAACCATGTGCTTAACCCACAGAATTGCAAGAGAACCAGATAAGCCTCTGTAAACCTTGCACATCACTGGGTTCAATATGGAACTAGTGGACATAGTGAACACGCACATTATCATCCTAATATAGCACAAGAACTGATGATGCCATAGGGAAGACCAGTTTGAGGATATAGGAATTGAGGACAAATGACTTGATGAGTTTATATCAATGACTTGAGGAATTATATGAGATTATTTGGTGGATTATGAGGCTTTGATGTTGGTAGATGAACTTGGTGGGATCATGATTATAGAGTAGCATAGCTTTCATTACCCTGAGTAAATTGGATTTATAGGACAATTATGTTCGCAGCTTGAATTCTTGGAAGTATTTGGATTTAACTTAGCCATGGGATATTGATAGGAGGTAGATGATATTACTTAGGGGAAATATGTAGGGATTCTCGTTGGACAAGAGATTTGGATTTAAGTAGCTGATTCTAGTTGAGTATAGATGATAAGTTAGTCTACATGGTTCGGAGTAAATTGGATTTAGCCTGATGATCTCGATCATGATACCATGTTTCTTGGAGGACAATAAACTAGGAGATTGGACTAATTGTCGGAGTTTATTTAGGCATCTTTGTGAGCTTGACCTTGGAGTTTACTTGACCATGATAATGGAAATTGGTGGACTGACTATAGTAAGGTAGCCTTCCAGTATTTGTGGATTATAGGATATTACGAGATCATGTGGGACACCAGCATAGGCGTTGGGTTTGTAGAATTAATGGATTATGTAGTGATTAATGGAAGTTAACAGGTTGTTGGAGTTGATTCATAGAAAAGGAAACAAGATTTTGGAGTGGCTTACGACGTGTTTCCTTAGGATAGAGATGCTTTGTCATGAACCTTGGATCAATAGACTGAGCACTTGGATTGTGGTGATTAAATTCAAACTTAGCAGCTTATATGCTCTACCCATTGATTTTTAGGGGTAGCCATACATATGAGTTTGGGGATAGTTCACATGTATGATTTTGTTAGACCTCCTCTCGGGAGCCATGAGGATATGAATCACATGAGTGATGATTGGAGTTGACCTATACAAGATGATTCTTTTGGTAATATGAGGTGAAGACTAGGTAGAAGTATTGGCATCTCAGAAACTGTGCTCAAGGATGGGATGATAAACATTCACTCGCACACTAGGATCCTTGAAACCCTTAAGCCCTACCAAGCTACAACATGGTCGGATCAGGATCTTAGGGCCTTGACACTAGATCTAGAACCACCTTGGCCCACACTCAACAAGACCACCACTAATTCCCCAGCCTACTTTATGTACCCCGTGAACAAAGCCTTCATGGAGTGCTTAGACAAGATAGTTGTCATCATCATTTGGTGACCTACTTGTCCACCCGAAGATGGAAGAAGAATCACTGAGCTGGTCAAGGGAACATTTGAAGACCGCCATGCCAAGGAGGAAGAACTACACCTACCACCATCATCAAGAAGTAAACATCCGCGTCGAAGACCAGGTGTATTTGCAATCCACTTCTCTCTAAGGAACCAAGCATTTCCATGACAAGGAGACCCAGACCAAGATTCATCGGCCCCCCTCGTGGTCACTCCAAAGATTTAACAACCCCTTCTGAGATCACTACGAGACGAAGAGAAGACAGTTACCAGCTAGAGTTGCCACCTGAGTTACCTGATGTGCACAATGCTTTCCATGCATCACAACCCCGGAAGTGTTTCCAACTTCCTAGCTAGCCCGAGCACTAATAAGGACATTGACCACCGAGCCATCGACCCCTAGCCCAATCTAACCTACCGCGAGCTACACATTAGCAACCTGGATCAACCGAGAGAGTCATACACGAAGACACACCATCAAGTACTTCAAGCTCAATGGAGCACCACTCGGAAGCAGAAGCAGTATGAGGACGTGAAGACTACCCCAGACCCAAGTTTCCGTACTCTTTTCCGCGCCTAGTCTAGGAATCTCGAGGACGAGATTCTTGTAAGGGGGGTAGGTCTGTCACACCCTGATTTTCATGGCACAACACTTAAGATGATAAAATCATGATAAAATGTGGTTTGGCCAAAACTTTTGTGTGTTTTGGTCCTTGCTTGATTTGATTTTTGTCTGTTGTTTGCAAGTGCTCTAAAAATCAAATCAATCCCCCAACTCCTATACTTCATGTCCTTGATCCAAAACCTTTTCCCAATGATCATGCCATGTGTATAGAGCAATATAGTATTTTCTTACAAAAATAATTTGGCCAAAAAGTATTTTTCAAAAATTAGTTTTCCAAAACCCCCTGAATTGAGGTTTGCACTGCAAGTACTTAATTAAGGGCAGTAAAAATATTTCTAAAAATATTTTTGACTCCTATTAGATATAGGATACCAAGAAACCACAAAAATATAATTTTAAAAGTTATTTTACTATTTTATTTAAAAGCTTTTTCTTAAGGCCATAAATGGTCTTTAATAGGGAAAAATTATTTTATTGTTTTAAAAATATTTGACAAAAATCAGGGAAACTCAGTCGACACATATTGTCCATATATAAGAGTTTCAACACATGGTCATGTTCAAAGTATTGGTTAAATCCATCAAAAACCCTTTCTGGATATTTCAAGCTTTTGAAATATTTACAAAGGAAATATTCTCCAAAATTTCCAAGAAAATTCTAGCATGTCACATATGACATGTTTGATGATCTTGCAAAGTCTCATGTCTTGGAGAACAAGATAACATCATCAAATCCCCTCAAAACCATTTCTGTCCATTTGAAAGTTTGAGCAACTTTACATCGCCAAACATGTCCAAATGTTATCAAACCTTGTGAACATGCTCAAATGGTCTAATAATTCATCTAGACCAAGTGGGACAAGTTGGAGAACAAATTAACTCGATCAAAGTGCCCCAAAACCCTTCCTGTCCAGAACCAAATTTGCACAACTCTACATTACCAAGTGTGTCCTTTTGGTCTGAATTTTTGTGGACATGTTCAAATCCTCAAATGATGACACTACACCAAGTGGTGCGTCAAGGAGAATATATTTTCATGACTAAATCTTGGAAAACCCATTTCTGTTCATTTCTAGGGTTCACCAAAGTTACATTGGCTACTTTGCCCAAGTGAGCTCAAACTTGGTGGAGCACCCTAATTCTATGTGCCATTCCATCCTGTTAATTCTCATGGCAAGTGGAATTAATTTTCTTGCCCAAACCAACAACAAACACCTTCTGCCATTTTTCCAAAAACACCATTTCGACCCCTTCCCCTAATCTCCTTGAGCTCAACTTTTTACCACAACTCCTCCTAGTCTTCTCCTATCTCCAGTAACTCTTCCCTAGCCTCAACTCAATGATTGAGGGGTGAAACACCCCCATTTACCCCTCTGGATAGCACCTCCCTCTCTCTTTCTCACCTCCCTCCTCACTCCATTGGTTCCACAAGGCATCCAAGGCTTCCCCCTACTATCCTAATACCTCCTGGCACTACTGGACACAAGTGGCCGCGCCCACTCCCCTTTCTTAATGCCATGGCATGCTAAAGGCATGCTCTAGAGCGTGCTACAGTGCGCCCTAGCACTGTAACCGCTCTTTGCCCGAGCCACCGGACCACCTAGGGCCTCCCCCTCGTGTCCCCCGAGGTCACCTCGACGTCTTCGGCACGCTCTGGCTGTCGTCCCCTCCTCTCTCTCCCTCTCCGGCTCTCCTCGCGTGCAGACAGGCGCCGCCCGAAGCGCCCGATCGCTGCCAGCGGGGACCCGCCTTGCCGCGTTTCCCGCTCCCTCTCTTCTCCCCCTGGGCGTAGTCCACGCCCACAAACGCCCTAGACACGCGCCCACGAGCTCCCGTGGCATCCAGCGATAGCTACGGCAGCAGCCAGCAAGATGGCCCGCAGTCGCCTCACCCCCTCCTATTTGAGGCCGCCCCCGAGCCCCCTCTCTGGTCCATTTGTTCTCTCTCTCCCTAACACCACCCAGGCCAACCCATCCTTCCTCCCGAGCCCTCCTTGCTCCTCCATGGCCGGAGCCAAGCCGCCGGCCTCCTCTCAAATTTCCGCGAATGAGGCCTCCTCCTCCCCTCCTTTCTTCATCAGGAAACCCCCAGGCCACGGGGGAACCTTCCCCCCTCTTCTTCCTCTGCTCCGGTACCCGCGCACCAACCGCCATCGCCATCGGCCCCTCGCCCGCCCGCGGCCGGCGCCTGCTCGACCCGTGCCTCAGGCGACCGTACCACCACGGTTGGGCGCAGCCGGACCCCGAGCACGCCACCGCCAGCTCACCGTAACGGTGGCTCGTGGCGCCGCAAGCCGCCGACAACGCCGCCCCCTCCTCTGCTGTTCGGCGGGAGGTTGAGGATTAACCCGACAAGCGGGCCCGCTTCGTCGGCGACCGTGGGCGGGCCCGCCGTTTAAGTGAGACGGCTTCCGCCGTTACCGCCTTCCCCACGCGAAGGCGTATTTCCAGGAGCCGCCTTCGACGTGGCCCCTGTCGCCCGCATGGCCGGCGGCAATTGGGCGCCCAATGCGTTGTTGTGGCGCTATCTGCGCCTTCGGTCGTAGTATAGGTATAACCCCTTCCTTTGTCTTTTCTTTTTTCCAGTCAACTTCGAAATTCCATAAACAATTCAAATTAACTCCAAATTTGACGATTCAAATTTCTAATGACTCTATAAATCATGATCTACCTGTTGGTGCAACATGCACATTTTTCCAGAGACTTTTTCTTCACAAATATTTATCAAATCCCCATTTTCCTATTTCTGTGATGAACTTTAGAAAATCACAGAGAGCCCATTCTTGATCCAAATTCCATGATTCAAAATCCTAGATGTTTCTAAGTTCATAACTTAGTTTATGAACATTTTTATTAATACTTTCTGTGCCACACAAATAATGGTCTATTTCTTCATATATAGCCAACTTTGCAAATTCATAGGAAATCCATTTGAACTCCAAATCCAGTGAAACCAATTCCTAGATGCTTCTAAAATCATCCTTTGTTAAATGGGTGCCTTTGCTCATTTTTCAAGATAATTCTTCTGTACACTTCTTGCAATTCCATAAACCCCTTGATTCCATCATATCGAAATGTTTGGAAATATCCATTGATCCACTTCCAATGAAATCACTTTGGTCATTCCTCATATGACCAGAGGTATCCATGTCACACCCTAGCTAGTTCATGCATTAGAGTGTTGCATCATGTCTATTTTTTTCAACAGAAAGCTGAAATGGGATTGACGTAACCCCCAATTCTCCTGAAACAACTAGGGTTTACTAAAATATTTTCGATGAACCTGAAATGCCCTTCTAAAATGTCCATCATTTTGTCTTGGTCGAAGCTTTGCCAAAAGTGATGCACAATTTCCTAGGTCATCCTGGGTCTTTGAATTAAATCATAGCTATTTGAATTTGGGCATTTAAAATTTATAAAATATTTCAAATGTCCAAATATCTCCAAACTAAAATGTTTCATGTTGGAAATATTCCAACAATGGACCAGAGTAGTTTGGTGAATTTTAGAACCTTTCGGGTATTTTAAATAACTCAACAAAGTTGCAGGAAAATAGAAAAAGAAAACAGAAGAAAAGAAGCTCACCGCCTCGGCCCATCGGCAAGACACTGCCGGCCCAGCCCAAAGACCAAGCCCAATGAGCTGCTTGTCGCCGAGCAGCATGCAGTGCTCGACGGCGAGCACCGCATGGGTGCCACGCACTGCTGCTTCGCCGTCTCGCCGCTTCCTCGCCTTGCCACGCCGGGATCGATCCCCTCGCTCTCCCGCACCCCAGACGCCCCGTTCCTCTCGATTCGTCCCCCTCGCTCCCCCACGCCATGGCCGCGCCACTGCCGCCGCACCACCGTCGTAGCCGCGCCCTCCGTCGACCCCACGCCGCGTCACTGTGTCCAGGAGCTCCGCCGTCGTCGACTCCTTCGAGCTAGCCGAGCCCCGAGCGCTCGCGTGCCCTGAAGACGCCGCACCAGCCTCGCCCGAGTCCGCCGCCGCCGGAGATCCCCTTCAACGCCGTCGCCGCTGCAGCTCGTCCCCGACCACGCCGTCTGCACCGTCGCGTCCGCTGTGAGCTTAGCTACGCCCCGACCTCTCTCTCGCTCCGTGCACCACAGCGAAGCCACGAGATCGCCTTGCGACGCACCGCCGCGGACCTCGTCGCCGACGTGCTCCCGGCCATCTTCCGGTCACTTCACCGTGTCCATCGCGTTCACCACAACGCGATGGAGCTAACCACACACTCCCGCACTTCACCGCACACCCCAGCACGAGTTCGACTCCACCCGAGCTCCGGTGGCCGCCAGAGTCGCCGCGGTGCCAACTCCGGCCACCCCGAGCCCAACGGACTCCGCCAAGAGCTGCGGTTCGTCCTCAGCTTCACTCCGGTGGTCTCCGCGCCCCATTTGGTGGCGGAACGCTAAAAACACTTCGCCGCCGCGTCGCTCGCCGGCTAAACGCCGTGGATTTGACCCCGGTTTTGACCACGGGTGGGCCTAGGTTGACCCCCCTGGGTCTATGACATGTGGGCCCACCCCTGCTAACTAACCTAGTTTAGTTTTAATTAAATTCTAATTAAACTAACCCCACTGACATGCGGGACCCACTGGTCAGTTTGACCTGACCAGCCCGTTGACCCCTGACGTCATCATGACGCAAATCTTGTGTGATATTTTAATTCTTCGGAATTATTTTTACACAGAAAATTCCAGAAAATGCTTCAAACTTCAAAAATTCATATAAAATCAACCATAGCTCCAAATGAGACAAATTATATATGAAAATGATCAGAAAAATCCAATCTTTCCATCTGTACAGGTTTCATGCATGTTTACAGAAGCTAACTTGCTGTTTATGGCAGAACAAGTTTAAGCACTTTAAATGATCATAATGGGTTTGGAAATTGCATCCATAGTTCAAAATGCTTCAAACTCATTTGGTCTTAGTTGCATTAGCCCAAAGCACTCATTTTGCCATGTCTCATTGCATGCATCATATTGTTGCATCTTGTTTGGTAATGCTTGTGTATCGGTGTTCTGCGGCGGGTTCTCGCCCCGAGGAGTACCGTGATAACCCCGACGAAGAACAATACCGTGTAACGACCGTCGAGCAAGCAACCAACCATTTGATCATATCGATAAAATCCCATGTTCTTGCTCCTGCTCTCGCCATCTGCATTAAGACAACGCGATTCAAACTGCTGTGTCTGCGGTAGTTGAACCATTTCCTCTGCATGACTGTCATTGCCACAAGAATTAGATGAAACCCACTAGCATGTGTAGGAGTTGATTGAGCCATATGATTGTGTTGTTCCTACCTTGCTATGCCTGCTATGCTTAGAGTCATGTCGTCTGGTTCATCGGGATGATGGCTAGAGTGAAATGATCGAGTCGGTATGAGAGTAAGATGTTGAACACGATTTGGTAAAGGTATCGATGAGAGGCCATGTAGGAGTACATGGTGGGTTGTTTCATTGAGGCCGTCCTTAATCGAGATCTGTATGTGTGATTTAAGAAACAGCTACTACCATACATTGGGCCTGAAATATGACCCCGCCGACTTCTTATTCACGCTAGTCCTCCGTCCGAGAGTTGCAAGTAGTTTCGTGTTTGTAGCCTCTTGGAGGCCGTGGACAGCGCCGACCGTAGGGGTGGGCTGTGATGCGGTAGGTGCGTGGCGGGTGTACGGATGCCCGTTTGGTATCCCGGGAACCTTGTTCACATCGTTTGGGGCTGTGGCGAGACTTGGCCGAACTCCTCATAGATGGAACCCAAATAGGCGATAAACCCGGACTAGAGACTTGAGTGTCTAGGTAGGTCGTGGTATACACCCACGTCGGCTTTAAGCTTGAAGTCCGCCGAGGACATGTCGTGTGCGGGCGCTAAGTGGTGGAAACATGTATGAAGAAGTACACCCTGCAGGTTAACATCATCTATTGAATAGCGCGTCATGATAAGGACTACTTGGTTGCCTATACGGTTCATAGACAAGTAAATGGATACTACTAAAAGCCTCAAGATAAGCGTGAGTGCCGAGGATGGCTTCTCCGTAGGAAGGCGGGTTGGATCCTCGGTGGTGTATTGAAGTGATGAGTAGAGGACTCGAGTCATAAAAACTATTTCAAGTTGGTGTCTCGTGGGATAGCTTAGCCATGAGTCAAAGCTGGCTTGCTGCAATAACCCCACCAACCCTTCTTGATAATGTGCATGTATGTAGGGTCGATGTAAGTCTTCTTGAGTACCTTTGTACTCATGTTGCTTTAATTTACATTTTTCGAAGATGCCACAAACCCTTCCGACGGGTTCTTCGTGAGACGTTGACATCGATTTAGTAGACTAAGGCCCTGTGGTGATCTGTGCAAGAGAAAGACCATGTAGTATAGCTAGGCTTACCAAGGCCTCTTTTATTTTACTAGTTATGCGTACTCGGACAAAACACTTCATTGTTGGCTTGTATGCTTGTATGACTTGTATGTGGGTCGTGTGACCCGTACTTGTGTGTATGTTATGAATGGCTCTCGAGCCTTTAAATAAAGTACTTGTGTCGTAGAGTCATGTTGTGATGCCTTGATGTATTTGCACATATCGAGCATATTGTGTGTATGATTGAAATGCTTGGTATGTGTGGGATCGACTATCTAGTTGTTTATCTTTAGTAGCCTCTCTTACGGAAATGTCTCCTAGTGTCTCCATCGAGCCATGGTAGCTTGCTACCGCTCCGAACACTTAGGCTGGCCGGCATGTGTCCTTCTTCGTTCTGTGTACGTCCCTTCGGGAAATGTCACGCATTGAGTACCGGAGTCCTGTTAGCCCGCCATGTTCGGTTTATCGAGTCCTGCTAGCCCAGCTACAGCCCGAACTTACTTGCTGTTGACCGACACGCTCGATGTTTGGTCATGGATGCTGTCCTGTAGGTCTGTGCCACTTTGGGTTTACGACTAGTCATATCAGCCCGGCTCCTTTTCATATGGATGCTAGCGACACTATCATATCGTGTGCCAAAAGGCTAAAACGGTCCCGGCCAAGGTAAGGTGGCACCGTTGGGATACCGTCGTGAGGCCGCAAAGTGATATGATGTGTTACTGTGCTAGATCGATGTGACATTGAGTCGGGTCCCGACAGCGTTGGCATCGAGCCGGACTGCTGTAGGTTCTCCAAGCCAAACTGGTCGATGTTGAGTCTAGAAATGCTTTAGTTATATGTAGGGAATTGATTGTGGGATGGTACGTAAGGCTCTTTTTACTCCTTTATCTCATGATATTCGATCCGAGTCACCCATTCTTCCACCGGGGGTTAAGGATTAGGATCTCTTCTCTCTGTTAGGCTCACGTGTTACTAATCGGTAGTACCTTGTAGGTTTGATGGTTACAAGCCTGGTTCAGTTTTACTATCCTGTTATGTTACTAAGTTGGACCCAGAACCTTGATATGAAATTGTGGAGTGGTTATGCAATTCCTTGTGAAATGTCTCAATCCTTTGAGCATTTACAGTCGTTATGCTGTCCTAATTCTGTTAGAAATTCTAATGTCTTTGCATTGTGGTTATGCTTCCAGATGGCCACTCGTGAGCAAAATCAAGTGGTTCGTCTGACCAGATGCATTGGGGTGACCGGTCATACAACCATGCTAGTTCGGGTTATGATCGAAGCGGGATACCGTTGGTACCCCGAGTACACAGTTGAAGAGCAGTATCGAGATTTTAATCAAAGTCGAGATCTTTACCTTTGTCCGGTGTTTCCCTCTTATCCTGGTTCCACCGAGGCCCTTCACAGCTCCTATGGGCTTGGTGTTACTATTGATATGGCGGTACAAGATGCTGCGTATTCTATGATGACCATTATACGAGCCAGGACTGGGCTGCTCCGCAACACCGACTTCCGGTATATGCCGAGTTCACTTCCTGGAGCGTTTGGTTATCTTCGAGCCATCTATGCTGATTCCAGTCAGGAGGACTCACTAACCCGTACTACCGCCGAGCTGCTCGAGGACAAGGACCGGGAGAGTCGGGCCTTGAGGATGGAGCTCTTCAATGCCCGTGCTGATCACTGGGCTACCTTGACTCGTTTTGCACCGGCTGTTCAAGCTGGTTATATGGATATGAGAGATTTGTATCCTGTCAGGGCTGCTCTGCGGACATGATGGATCGGCATGATGTGGGGGCATCACCCCACCTCGTGGTCCTCGCTTGCCACCGTTCAGAGGTCCAAGACCTCACCCTTGCCCTTACGGTCCACAGGCTCCTCAGACCGCCTGTTCCCCAGCACGACCACGTTGAACTCCTGTGTTACGGAGGAGACTTCTATGAGAACTACTACGGAGACGCCTGAGAGTTAGTAGTAGTCCCACTAGTATTGTAATAGTTGTATATCCACCGTCTGCGTGACTCGTGGAATATGACTTAGTGTGTACTAATCCGGAGGTGTAACAAAAATAATGTATAGGAGCTTGGTGTGCCTCCGATGAGATGTAATCTTCCTTCACCGTAGTAGTACTGTTTGGTCTTGTACTAAACCTTGTATGGTGTGTATGACGATGGAATAAAGAAGCAGTTTCAGATCTACCATGTCATACGGATGATCATCTCGCATTCGAGTTATCCATTACATTCTACACTTCTATGTCGGAATCTTGCCATCTGGACTAAATCCTTGTCTTGTTTTCCTAGGATGGTTAACACCAAGAACAACCCTGCTCCGCCAGAGCAGGCGAAGGCGATGGAGTTGGAGAAGCAAACCTGCCTCACCCTCCTTCTCGGCGAAGTTATGCTAGAGGCGAGAGAAACAAACGGAGACCAACCGCTTGTCGGAGCGTATCGAATGCAGAACACAGCCCATCATCAGAGAAATAACTTGGTGTCGCTCAGTGACTTCATCAAGTTACACCCACCTACCTTCCACCACTCCGTCGAGCCTCTCGACGCCGATGACTGGCTTCGCATCATTACTCACAAGCTGCGTTCTGCACTAGTAGCTGAGGCGGACAAGGTCACCTTTGCTGCATATCATCTCAAGGCCCCGCCAGATCTCGGTGGGAGAATTATATGGCTATGCGCCCAGTTGGGCATGTCACTACTTGGGCAGAATTCAGCGAGGCTTTCCATGAACATCACATTCCGGAGGGTCTCATGGATCGTAAACGTGAGGAGTTTTGCAGTTTCACCCAAGGTCGTCTCTCCGTGGACGCCTATAGTAGAGAGTTCGGTAATCTCGCACGTTATGCAACTGAAGAGGTCTCCACTGACGCCAAGAAACAGGCAAGGTTCCGCAAGGGACTTAGCCCGAACTCGCCGAGATCTCCGTCGCATGAGTGCACCTCTTCCGTAAGCTTGTTAACAAAGCCATCAGCGCTGAAACTGGTCGACCGATTTGAAGCAACACGCAAGCATGGCCGTGACATGGGTTCCTCATCCGGTCTTTGGACCACGAAGCGCCGTGTGTGGGTGCCTAATACGCCTCGCCACCCAGATTCACACCGAGGCCATCCTTTCAGCGCCTCGCCTAGTTCAAAGAAGATGCACCAGCTAGGCCCTATGGTGGACCAACCAACAACGCTCCTCTGCGCCAGCCCGTGACGTGCTTCAAGTGTGGGGAATCAGGCCACTACATGCGCGATTGTCCCTGCACCAACCCCAACCAGCCCGCAAAAGCTGTTGGCCGTGGCAAGCCAGCAGGAAAGGTGTTCTATGCCAGCCGCCACCACCGCACGCGTGGCCATGTTAATTGTGTCTCACCGAAGAGGCCCAAGAGGATCCCAACGTCGTGCTCGCACGCTTCTTGTTAATTGCCACCCGCATCCATTCTTTTCGACATCGAGCATCTCATTCATTCATATCCGAAAACTATGCTCGCTTGCATAACACCGCATTCGTGACATGCCTTCCACCATGGAAATTTCTACCCGGGTTCTAGATGGCAAACCTCTAGAGTAAGTCATGGTAATGAAATTCAGGTCGACAGACTTGTTTTCCTTGCATCGTTGATAGCTCTCAAATCTTCGGATATAAATATCATCTTGGGTATGGATCGGATGTCGCCCATCATGCCAAGATTGATTGTTTCTCTAGGACTGCTCAACTTACGCACCCTCGGGAAAGATAGTCAATGTCTTGACCCGAATATCCAAGCGCCAACTATATTCTCTTAATGCCACCCATTGCGGACCTCAAGACGCTCCGTAGTCCGTGACTTTCCGGATGTCTTTCAGAAGAATTGCTGGTGTTCCACCGACAGAGATGTTGAATTCGTGATAGACCTCATTCCAGAACTGTCCCAATTTCTAGAAGACCCTACAAGATGGCACCCCTAGAACTAGCGAACTTAAGAAACAACTCGATGAGGCCTTGCAAAAGGGTTTCATCCGTCCTAGTTCATCTCCTTGGGCTTGCCCGTCCTCTTCGTCAAGAAGAAGGATGGTACGGACCGGATGGTTGTAGATTATCGACCCGTCAACTTGGTCACAATTAAGAACAAGTATCCGCTCCCGGGATCAACGATCTGTATGATCAGCTCGCAGGATCCTCAGTCTTCTCTAAGATGGATTTGAGGTTAGGCTACCATCAAATCAAAATCCGAAACGGGGACATCCCTAAATCGGCTTTTGTTACTCGTTATGGCCAATCTGAGTACACCGTCATGTCCTTCGGTCTAACCAACGCCCCACCACTTTCTCCCGTTAATGAACTCAATCTTCATGGAATATTTGGATAAATTAAGTAGTGGTTTACCTCGATGACATACTCATCTATTCCAAGAACGAGGAAGAACATGCCAACATCTAAGGCTAGTGTTGATGAAACTTGAGAGCATCGCCTTTATGCCAAGTTTTCTAAATGCGAATTTTGGCTGCCGGTGACCTATCTAGGACATGTAATTTCGGTAAAGGTATTGTCAGTAAACCCGAGCGAGTTCAAGCCGTCCTTAATTGGACTCCACCGAATCGGTCAAGCAAGTTCGAGTTTTCTTGGCTTAGCGAGCTATTGTCGCCGCTTTGTCGAGAACTTCTCCAAAGTTGCTAAACCTCTAACTGAACTCCTCAAGAAAGATAAAAGTTCGAGTGGACTCCACAATGTGAGCACAGCTTCGAACCGAAAAGACGTTTAACTTCGCTCCCGTCTTTGGTACCACCATTTCTCTAAGGACTTTGTTATCTATTACGACGCCTCGCGACAAGGACTAGGCTGTATTCTCATGCAAGACCGACACGTAATTGCTTATGGTTCACGGCAATTACACCCACATGAGGAAAACTACCCTACTCATGATCTAGAGCTTGCAAATGTAGTCTATGCACTCAAAACCTGGCGACATTACCTTCTTGGTAATCGTTATAAATCTACACCGATCACCAAAGTCTGAAATATATATTCACCCAACCAGATTTGAATCTCGAGCAAAGACGTTGGGTTGAGTTGATCTCAGATTTCGACTTAGGGATAACTTACACCCCGTGAAAAGCCAACGTCATGGCGGATGCGCTAAGTCAGAAATCTTATTGCAACAACCTGATGTTGCAACAAAGTCAACCACTTCTCCACGAGGAATTTCGAAGCTCAACCTTCACATTGTTCCTCGAGGGTTCCTTTCCACTTTGGTGGCGAAACCTACTCTTATGGATCAAGTCACCGCTGCCCAAAAGCGAGATAGAGGAATATCCGGATTAAGGAGAACATTGCTAGCGGAGATGCTAAATGTTTCTCTACAAACGATCATGGTGTTGTATATTTTGAGAACCGTCTAGTGGTTCCCAAGAATCAGCACATACGGCAGTGATCCTTAAGGAGGCTCATGACTCTCCTCTCACCATTCATCCCGTAGCACTAAAATGTATCAGACCTCGCCAGAGGTTCGGTGGACTAGGATGAAGAGAGACATTGCTCAATTTGTTGCTAATCTGCGACGTCGTGTCGTCGTGTAAAAGCAGAGCATCAACGGCCTCTTGGCACCCTTCAACCCTTAGCTATTCCTCGAATGGAAATGGGATAAAATCAGTATGGATTTCATCACCGGTTTTCCCAGACCAAGAGAGGGAATAATGCCATCTTTGTCGTTATCGACCGCCTCTCCAAAGTAGCCCATTTCTTACCTGTTCATGAGAGTATAACCGCTAGTCAGCTAGCAGACTTGTACATCTCCTAATAGTGTCTCTTCATGGTGTTCCATTGAAATAAACTCGGATCGAGGAAGTCTCTTCACCTCTCGATTTTGGGAAAGTTTCCAAAACGCTATGGGAACCCATCTTTCCTTTAGCACTGCTTTCACCCTCAATCAAGTGGTCAAGTAGAACGCGTCAACCAAATCCTAGAAGACATGCTTCGAGCTTCATTATCTCGCTCGAATGGATTGGGAGAAATGCCTTCCATTTGCCGAAGTTTGCTTATAACAACAGCTATCAATCTAGCTTGGGCAAAGCACCTTTTGAAGTTCTCTATGGACGAAGGTGTCGAACACCTCTTAACTGGTCAGAAACCGGGGAAAGACAATTCTTTGGCCCGGATATGATTCAGGAGGCAGAAGAGCAAGTTCGCATCGTTCGTGAAAAGTTGAAAACAGCCCAATCTCGTCAAAAGAGTCAATATGACCGAAAACATAAGGCTATGACTTACGAGGTTGACGAGAAGGCTTACCTTCGGTTACTCCTCCAAGGGAACCCATCGTTTCGGTATCAAAGGCAAATTGGCTCCTCGCTACGTTGGACCCTTTCGCATTCTTGCCAAACGAGGGGAAGTTGCCTACCAATTGGAACTACCTCCGCATCTCTCCAAAGTCCACGACGCCTTCCACGCTTCTCAACTCAGCGTTGCTTCTCGGATCCTATCCGTGGAGTGGACCACTAAACGCTTGATCTTCAAGATAATCTCACGATCGAGAATATCCGCTCAGATTCTCGATCAAGCGAGCGCACCACTCGACGGCATAATATCAAGTTTCTCAAGGTTCAATGGTCGCACCATTCGAGAAGGAAGCTACTTGGGAAAGGGAGGATCGTCTTCGACTTGAGTACCCGCCCTCTTTCCGAGGAACCTAAATCTCGGGGCGAGATTCTTTTGAGTGGGGTGAGTTGTCACACCTAGCTAGTTCATGCATTAGAGTGTTGCATCATGTCTATTTTTTCAATGTAAAGTGAAATGGGATTGACAGTAACCCCAACCCCCTCTGAAACAACTAGGGTTTACTAAAATATTTTGATGAACCTGAAATGCCCTTCTAAAATGTCCATCATTTTTGTCTTGGTCCGAAGCTTTGCCAAAAGTGATGCACAATTTCCTAGGTCATCCTGTGGTCTTTGAATTAAATCATAGCTATTTGAATTTGGGCATTTAAAATTTATAAAATATTTCAAATGTCCAAATATCTCCAAACTAAATGTTTCATGTTGGAAATATTCCAACAATGGACCAGAGTAGTTTGGTGAATTTTAGAACCTTTCGGTATTTTAAATAACTCAACAAAGTTGCAGGAAAATAGAAAAAGAAAAACAGAAAGAAAAGAAGCTCACTGGCGCCTCCCATCGGCCAGCCCACTGCCGGCCCAGCCAAAGACTCACGGCCAATGAAGCTGCTTGTTGCCAGCAGGCAGGCAGTGCTCGACGGCGAAGCACCGCATGGGTGCCACGCACCTGCTCGCCGTCTCGCCGCTTCCCTCGCCTTGCCACGCCGGGATCGATCCCCTCGCTCTCCCGCACCCCAGACGCCCCGTTCCTCTCGATTCGTCCCCCTCGCTTCCCCACGCCATGGCCGACGCCACCGTCGCCGCACCACCGTCGTAGCCGCGCCCTCGTCGACCCCACACCACGCCACTATGTCCAGGAGCTCCGCCGCCGTCGACTCGCCGAAGTTAGCCGAGCCCCGAAGCGCCAAGGCGTGCCAAGACGCCGCACCAGCCTCGCCCGAGTCCGCCGCCGGAGATCCCTTCAACGCCGCCGCCGCTGCAGCTCGTCCCCGACCACGCCGTCGCACCGTCGCGTCGGCCGTGAGCTTAGCTACCTCCCGACCCTCTCTCTCGCTCCGTGCACCACAGCGAAGCGCCACGAGATCGCCGCGCGACGCCCGCCGCGGACCTCGCCGCCGACGTGCTCCCGCCATCTTCCGGTCACTTCACCGTGTCCATCGCGTTCACCACAACGCGATGGAGCTAACCACACTTCCGCACTTCACCGCACACCCCAAAGACGAAGTTCGACTCACCCGAGCTCCGGTGGCCGCCAGAGTCGCCGCGGCCAACTCCGCCACCCCGAGCCCAACGGACTCCGCCAAGAGCTGCGGTTCGTCCTCACCACTCCGGTGGTCTCCGCGCCCCATTTGGTGGCCGGAACGGCTAAACCACTTCGCCGCCGCGTCGCTCGCCGGCGGCTAAATGCCGTGGGTTTGACCCGGTTTTGACCACGGTGGGCCTGTGTCAACCCCTGGGTCTATGACATGTGGGCCCACTCGCTAATTAACCTAGTTTAGTTTTAATTAAATTCTAATTAAACTAACCCCATCGACATGCGGGACCCACTCGGTCAGTTTGACCTGACCAGCCTGTTGACCCCGACGTCATCATGACGCAGGTCGACGCAATATTTTAATTATCGGAATTATTTTTACACGTAAAATTCCGTAAAATGCTTCAAACTTCAAAATTCATATAAAATCAACCATAGCTCCAAATGAGACAAATTATATATGAAAAATGATCAGAAAAATCCAATCTTTCCATCTGTACAGGTTTCATGCATGTTTACAGAAGCTAACTTGCTGTTTATGGCAGAACAAGTTTAAGCACTTTAAATGATCATAATGGGTTTGGAAATTGCATCCATAGTTCAAAATGCTTCAAACTCATTTGGTCTTAGTTGCATTAGCCCAAAGCACTCATTTTGCCATGTCTCATTGCATGCATCATATTGTTGCATCTTGTTTGGTAATGCTTGTGTATCGGTGTTCCTGCGGCAGGTTCTGGCCCCGAGGAGTACCGTGATAACCCCGACGAAGAACAATACCCGTGTAACGACCCGTCAGGCAAGCAACCAACCATTTGATCATATCGATAAAATCCCATGTTCTTGCTCCTGCTCTCGCCATCGCATTAAGACAACGCGATTCAAACTGCTGTGTGCTGCGATAGTTGAACCATTTCCTCTGCATGACCTGTCATTGCCACAGTAACTAGATGAAACCCACTAGCATGTGTAGGAGTTGATTGAGCCATATGATTGTGTTGTTCCTACCTTGCTATGCCTGCTATGCTTAGAGTCGTGTCAGGTCTGGTTCATCGGGATGATGGCTAGAGTGAAATGATCGAGTCGGTATGAGAGTAAGATGTTGAACACGATTTGGTAAAGGTATCGATGAGAGGCCATGTAGGAGTACATGGTGGGTTGTTTCATTGAGGCCGCCCTTAATCGAGATCTGTATGTGTGATTTAAGAAACAGCTACTACCATACATTGGGCCTCAAATATGACCCCGCCGACTTCTTATTCACGCTAGTCCTCCGTCCGTGAGTTGCAAGTAGTTTCGTGTTTGTAGCCTCATCGAGGCCGTGGACAGCGCCGACCGTAGGGGTGGGCTGTGATGCGGTAGGTACGTGGCGGGTGTACCGGATGCCCGCTTGGTATCCCGGAACCTTGTTCACATCGCTTGGGGCTGTGAGCGAGACTTCGCCGAACTCCTCATAGATGGAACCCAAATAGGCGATAAACCCGACTAGAGACTTGAGTGTCTAGGTAGGTCGTGGTCTACACCCACCTCGGCTTTCGCTGAAGTCCGCCGAGCACATGTCGTGTGCGACGCTAAGTGGTGGAAACATGTATGAAGAAGTACACCCTGCAGGTTAACATCATCTATTCAATAGCGCGTCATGTAAAGGACTACTTGGTTGCCTATACAGTTCATAGACAAGTAAATGGATACTACTAAAAGCCTCAAGATAAGCGTGAGTGCCGAGGATGGCTTCTCCGTAGGAAGACGGGGTTGGATCCTCGGTGGTGTATTGAAGTGATGAGTAGTGGACTCGAAAAGCGAAAAACTATTTCAAGTTGGTGTCTCAGAGGATAGCTTAGCCATGAGTCAAAGCTGGCTTGCTGCAATAACCCCACCAACCCTTCTTGATAATGTGCATGTATGTAGGGTCTGATAAGTCTTGCTGAGTACCTTTGTACTCATGTTGCTTTAATTTACATTTTTCAAGATGCCACAAACCCTTCCGACGGGTTCTTCGTGACGCTGACATCGATTTAGTAGACTAAGGCCTGTGGTGATCCTGCAAGAGAAAGACCATGTAGTATAGCTAGGCTTACCCAGCCTCTTTTATTTTACTAGTTGTCTCGACTCGACAAAACACTTCCGCTGTTGGCTTGTATGCTTGTATGACTTGTATGTGGGTCGTGTGACCCGTACTTGTGTGTATGTTATGAATGGCTCTCTGAGCCTTTAAATAAAGTACTTGTGTCGTAGAGTCATGTTGTGATGCCTTGATGTATTTGCACATATCGAGCATATTGTGTGTATGATTGAAATGCTTGGTATGTGTGGGATCTGACTATCTAGTTGTTTATCTTTAGTAGCCTCTCTTACCGGGAAATGTCTCCTAGTGTCTCCACTGAGCCATGGTAGCTTGCTACCGCTCCGAACACTTAGGCTGGCCGGCATGTGTCCTTCTTCGCTCTCGTATCTGTCCTTCGGGAAATGTCACGCATTGAGTACCGGAGTCCTGTTAGCCCGCCACTGCCCGGTTTATCGGAGTCCTGCTAGCCCAGCGCTACAGCCCGAACTTACTTGCTGTTGACCGACACGCTCGATGTCGGGTCATGGATGCTCGTCCTCGTAGGTCTGTGCCACTTTGGGTTTACGACTAGTCATGTCAGCCGGGCTCCTTTTCATATGGATGCTAGCGACACTATCATATACGTGTGCCAAAAGGCGCAAACGGTCCCGGGCCAAGGTAAGGTGGCACCCGTTGGGATACCGTGCGTGAGGCCGCAAAGTGATATGATGTGTTACAGGCTAGATCGATGTGACATTGAGTCGGGGTCCTGACAATCCAATAAAAGTCAACTTCACATTTTTAGAGCACTTTTATTTCCTGCCTTGTTGTGTTGCTTATTGTGTTTGTTTCCGACGTTAGTTGACGAAGTAGACGGAGTACTTGGAGAAGGACCAGAAGATTTCAAGACTCTGATGAACCAGGCAAGCAGCCCTTTGACCATGTCTATGAAACCTTTTTATGCATGTCATATAGTACCTTATCATTGTTACAACGGAATCATGATGGGGTGATAACCACTTCGATGGTTGCCACCGTACTTCCTCGTTGATACCTGCATTGTCCATGACCCTACCTTCTTATGAGGGTTATGCCGGTGGGAGTAGATAGGATGATAAGGTAGTGCTACGGAAAAAGGGACGGGTATATGCATGGTGAAGGAGGCAAAGTATTTTCAACAGACTTTTTCGAAAACCCCGTCGGGTGTCACTTATGCACAAGGGAGATGATGAAATGGGTAACCACTTGATGACGAAGTGGTGTACCGAGGCAAGTGTGTGTGTTGTTTTCGAAAACGGATTAGATTTAAGATTTGTCGACTGTCCCAACCTTACATGCGCAACCACTCTACCCTTATATGGGAAAGGGCATTATTGATTACCTAGGCTGATACTAGCTTGGAGCCCGCATTACTAGTGACGGGGAGAGTTGGTGCTCTCTCTCGGGACGGGTCATGCTGTAGGGCGGCCATGATCTGCTTTTACACAGACCGGACACACCGTTGGTACCCCGTGCTTGTGGTATGTGATGAATATGGGAGCGAGGCTCCACAACTTTATGATGTGAAATGTTAGGCACGGGGGTTACTACCAATCGAGTGGACTCCATGTTAGTGTCGTCTAGGGAAAGGTAGTGATCGGGTGCTTACCCCGGGTACTTGAGGTACCGCGGGTCGTGGCTGACACGAAAGTTCCCCGGATCTTGTGGGTACAGTGTGCAACCTCTGCAGAGTGTAAAACTATTCGAATAGCCGTGTCCACGGTCAAGGACAGTTGGGCGGTGCTTCTTAAACTACGTCCAGAGTTTTCAACCGTGTGTGTTTGTGTGTTGATAAAACTACTTGGGTCAAGTCAAAGGACTTGACATGATTGAGTTGGGTTGGTGCCCAATCTATTTATGTTGATATCTGTAAACATGTCCTCATGGTTACTTGATGCATGTCTTACAAGTTGTTGAACATGTCATTGCACTCAAAACTAGCTTTCTGCAAAAATTTACCTATATCATGCATTGTTACATCTTGAACCAAAACATGGGTTGCTTGCGAGTACATTCAGAGTACTCATTGGCTTGCCACTGGTTATTTTATTGGCCAGGCATGAAAAGACAGGATATGATGAGGAATACTTCGGTGACGAACATGCGAGCTAGGACGCTTCCCAGTCAGAATGCCTGTAGGGTTAAGGCAGATGGCATGGGTCCAAGTTATTGACGAAGATTTTCCGCTGCGATGCTATACTCAAGACTCGACCATAATGGTCCTACTTGTGTAATAAGGTATGTATGGATGTAAGACTCTTGTTATTCAGCTTTTGTGTGTTCAGTGAGCATTGATCTCTGGGATCACTGTACATGTGCATTTGGTGATCACGACTTATGAGTCGGGGTCCCCACACAGTCTCCATGGGCATTCAGCGCCTAGAGGTCCGCGGGGATTCAAACCTCGCAATATCCCAAATAAATGGAGACATTGACGCCAAGGATCCGAAAATGGCAGCTTATCGCAATGCCATCTTAAAAATGTCAGCTCGGTTTGACGGGCTCGAATCTCACCATATAGCCCGGGATAATAACCAGGCGGCGGACGTATTGGCACGCATCAGCGCAATGCGCGATGCCGTCCCTCCCAACATCTTCCTGGAGCGGCTTTTCAAGCCATCCGTACTATGGGAAGGGGAGTCCAGAAACAACAATCCAGACCCAACCGCACCGCCCAACACCGAACATTCTGACACAATCGGTGGTTCTGCCAATGAAATAACACCTTCAGCCCACGAAATAATGGCAGTTATTGCCCCGTGGACCGAGACATTTCTAGCCTACTTAACTAGGCAGGAACTTCCCAAGGACCAAAACGAAGCCCGCTGCATAGCACGGCGATCTAAAGCCTATAAGGTCCATGAGGGAGAGCTTTATAAGAAAAGCACAACCGAAGTCCTTCAAAGGTGTATCTCCGAAGAGGAAGGGCGAAATCTTCTGGCTGAAATTCATGCCGGACTCGGTGGGCACCACACCGCAGCCCGGGACCTTGTAGGCAAGGCCTTCTGTAAAGGATTTTATTGGCCGACGGCCCGGGCAGATGCACAGGACTTAGTCCAACAATGCGTCGGTTGCCAGCTCTTTGCTAATCAAAGCCACATGCCACCCACTGCCCTCAAAACTATACCCATCACCTAGCCGTTTGTGGTCTAGGGGCTTGACATGGTTGGACCCCTTAAAGGACGAACCCACAAGCAAAAATACCTATTGGTCATGGTGGATAAATTCACTAAATGGATAGAGGCCAAGCCAGTTAAGACGGCTGAATCCAGACCCGAGATAGACTTCATATCAGGGGTAGTACACCGTTACGGCATCCCCCATAGCATCATCACTGATAATGACACGAACTTCACGGCCGACGAGGTTAAACTCTGGTGCAAAAACATGGGCATCAAGCTCGACTACGCTTCAGTCTATCACCCTCAAACTAACGGTCAAGTCGAGCGAGCAAATGGTCTAATCATGAGCGGCA